>CM040240.1:192896493-193561493 GCA_022545495.1 Chrysanthemum lavandulifolium
TGGTAGTACATGTTATGATGTTTCCAAAGTTCAAACCATCACGGGGAGACTCTTGATTAAACAAGTGAATATTGATGGTTTACTGGACAACCTCCGTGGGAAGTAGTTTATACTACTTGACTTAGTATGGTTTATGAAGTTGTCTACATATGGGTAAAGAATTGTTGATGATGATGAATTGTTGATGAACCACTGCATGTTCTCCAAAATGATATTCACCGAAACCAAAGTTGTCATTACATATCTGTCGACATTGTTTACGGCTTTGTTATGATTTGGTAAAATCCCGCGAAGAATTTATTTCTGCTTAAATCATAGACTTGTAAAATCCCTGACAATGGATACATCCCGGTAAAAGTAAAGTGCATTTCGGATCTATCTTACGGTTTATTCTTGGTTTTGTAAAATCCCTTGAAGAACCTATTTCTCGGCTTAAACCATAGAATTGTAAAATCCCGCTTTGATGGAACCATCCCGGAGAAAAGAAAGCGATATTCGGGATCTTATTTGATCGGTGCTACGGTTTCGCTTCAAGAAGAGATAAAAGGGTACTCATGATTTGATGTGTGTTTGATTATTCGTCATGCGCTGGTTATTACATGGTTTTACGGGGTTATGTGCTTTTAACCATGGTCGGATGAAACCATTATCGAGTTCACTTAAAAAGTAAAAGGAGGCTAGATTTGAGCTTTTAACAAGAAGATGTGACAACGGGTTAATTCACTATTATTTATTTGAGGTTGAAGTGAAATATCACGGGCGAGTGTATTTAGTATCTGAAGGTATCGGGATGGTTGGATGAAGATTCTTCATGATCCTTGTTCGAGCTTATTATCAAAAATGAAGACTTGGAAATCTAGTTATTTTGGGTGTCTTTTTACTGTTCTTTTACCACTGGGGAATTGGGCTCATACCACTACAAAATAACTATCACTTTAAGGAGTTACGTTGTAGTGCTCGAGGTCACATTCAATTGTGGATTTTCAAGAGGTAATGTACTTTATACTTGATGGTTGGTTGGTTGAAGAGTATAGAGTACAGAGAGTACTTAGAGATGCTAATGGAAATCGGCACCGCCTTTTGTTACATATGTGCAAGTTTAAGTCACGAGTTCGGGTTAGTTTACTTGAGGTCAAATTCATCATATTGGGTTTCTCCATCGCCTATTACGACAAAGAGCATAATGAATGATAATGGGGTTGATTACATGTTTTGCCAAAAGAGATGATGAAAGAGAGAGATTATGACGCCTGCTCACTCTGATTCCAGCCTCGTACTCCAAAGAAAAGAAAAGTGTACGTTTCAAATGCGCTTTATCTTGAAGAAGAGAAATCTTTTATGACGTCTGCTCACATCGATTCAGCCTCGTACTCCAAAGAAAAGAAAAGTGCACGTTTCATGCGCTTTATCTTCCGAAGAGAAATATTCTTATTATGACCATTCTCATCAACATGCTTCATACTTTTCCATGCGCTCAAGAATCAAGTGAATCGGGCTACCACCGATTGTTTTTCTCATTCCACTTGCTCGATTATAATGAAGATGGCGACATCATGTCTCGATTTTGCGGAGAAAGTGTGAATAGAACATCGGATGATGTTCACTTATTTAATCAAGAATGGCATTCCATATGCAATTCTTGAGGGAGAAGAAGTGTGAATTTTTGCATTGTTGATTGATATTTGAGAATATAAATGGTCATACGGCTCTAAACTCATGTAAGAACCGGCTTCTTCTTATCGGGTCATCTTCACATGGATTTTTTCTCTAAGAGCCGCTGGTTGACATCTTCACTCTGATTGATGAGTTTATCGACAAAGTGCTTCGGTTAATGCTTCACGATACATCAACATGATGATTCCGAACAATCTATCTGCTCTTGTTTGATGTGATTGGTAGTTTAGTGTTACCATCTTGTGCGTTCGTTGAGGCCTAATTGTCGATTTCCTTGATGAACATCTTTCTGCTCTTGTTTGATTGGGAGGATTTTAGTTAAGGGATTTGCAAGATGTGTTAATGGGATGCTTTTGGTGAGATGCTTTTTGTGTGAGTTGAAGATGTTAACTATCTATTCCCAACTGCACAATCTTGAAGAAGGTCGAGTCTACAGATGTTCTACATTTTCCGCTACATGTTAGAAGACTAAAGACGAGTTGCATTTAACGATCTAAAGACTTCTTCTTAACTGGCATCTATCAATCGATTGCTCGGTTTAGGGAGAGCACTAATTGGGTGTGTTATAAGTCAAATTCAATCCCAATTAGACTTGCTCATATTCTTTAGCAAATGACTCCTCGAGACGTTGTTATTGACTATTTCACGTATTGGACATTTGACACAAGTTGATTACTTTGAGTTAATCATTTATCACTTATTTGAGATTGAAGTCGACTTTCACAAAGGCGTGTTATTATTTGATAACTTGCTCGGGCTTAAGAATTTGAGTTGAAGACTTGGTTTATCTAGTTACCGCAATGAGGGTGGATGGTTGAAGACATGGTTAACTATCACTATTAGGAGTTACTTTGTTTTACTCAAGGTCACACGATATGACGGTGTGGATAATCGCAAGAGGTGTTAATGTCTCATACTTTGTTTGGGTAGTGAGTACTTAGAGATTTGCTTAAAGCATAAATTCTCTACACCGTTCTTCCATCATTAGGTGCAAGATTAAGATACAAATGTGGGAAGTTGACTTGGCCAAGTATGGTATATCGGGTTTTCTTCTTGGTCACTCAAATTGTCTACATAAGGGTTGATAAAAATAGTCGAGAGAGTCTTGACAAGTTGATTCTCACAAGAGTTCAAGTGTTCTTCTCAACAAATTGCTAGTATACGGCTTATAATGATTTGATGACTTTGAAGTGTCAAAACCGAAGAAGGGGAAGGAGATAAGCATCTAAACGCGAGTAAACTTGATGAACTTAATTCTTCTAAGTGATTGAAGATATCCGGGAAGACAAATGTCATGACCGCGGAGAAACTCAAGGTTTTACTCATCAAGGCGTTTAGTGTTAGTATTTCAACTACGCTGGGGAAGTGATGTTAGAGAAAGTTTCAAGATAAAAGAGATACACTAGTGTGTGGTGATTTCGATGGTATCGCAATGATCGGGAGAGAGATTGTGTACATTGGGATGCTCACTATTTCACTGAGTGCTTAATCGGTGATTGAGATATAATCACTTATTCCCGAGTTGACATCCGCAGAGATTGTCACCCGCAGAGATAATCGCTGACTTGGCCTCGCTTCTTCAATGTTATCGCTATTCATTCCTTGTGTATTGGTGTACTTCGGATACTGAGCTTCATACACGATCATCGTGGAAGAAAAATGTGAACATGGGAGGTGTTTTCATTCCCACATGATGTGTATTCGGGAGAGCTCTTGGATATTGGTGTGCTTCGGGTTCTTGAGCTTCATACATGATCATCGTGGAAGAAAAATGTGAACATGGGAGGTGTTTTCATTCCCTCATGATGTGTATTGGGAGAGTTCTTGAGCATTATACAAAGAGACCGATCGCATCAATTCAACTACTGGGGAATTGTTCTCTTGACACCTTTGGAGTGGATTGCCCTCGCACTCAAAGTGGAAAAGGAATTTGAGAAGATTATTTAAGTGTGGGATGAAACGTTGATGTTCTTCTATTGGATGATATAACCCGAATGGAGATCCTCGATTATCGTTCTTAAATGGAGCAGTGGATTTATGATAATGGTGTGCTTACTTGTGCACTGGCTAAAGCAAGCTTGAAATATAGCTCGAATCGCTCATCTTAAGGATTTTCGGTTTGGGGGAAGCTTCCAGAGTCTCACTTTCGATGGTTCAATTTCTTTCTTCAATTCAAGAGCCCTTGGAAGCTTTGGTGGTGAATGTTTAGAGATGATGACTTCTATCTTCTACAACGGGCCGCTTGATATCCTTATCTCTGGTATCAGATCATCATCTTCTTTACTATATCATCTCTCTATCTTTGTATATATTTATCAAAACAAAATACAAAATTATAAAACCCGCAAAACAAAATAGAAAAATATAAAACCAACAAAAGAAAATAGAAAATATAAAACTAACAAAAACCCATAAAAATCGAGAAAATTTGAAAATGCCAAAATATGTTTTCTCAAGACATGTCTTTCGCATCGATAACATCTACGGTCTTAGAAATGTCATTCAATAATGGCACGGGACCATAGATGAAGTTCGAGCAGGAGGTGTAAATATTCTTTTCTAAACATGTCTTAAACTATGGCTTACGCTATTTCGATCAGAACCCGGGCTTCAAATAATGGCTTGCGTTATTTGGATCAGAACCTGTATAAAACTATGGCTTGCTATTATTTACGATAGCAACCCGCTTTTCAAAGAAGGAAAGTGCTACGCTTAAATGATTTTCAAATATTTCGCACTTATCCTAAAACTATTCGAGGAAAGTATGTCAAGGATCTTTGCTTGTTCCACAAATATTTTTCCGCCTAAAATTCTTGAGAAAAATATTTGGTGTTTTCTAAAATGGTGGAAAATGAGTTGCTTTTAAAACAATCGATTCGTAGTTTTTGTTAATTGAAAACTCAATCAATGACTTCAGCTTTTAAACTTTTCATAAAATGAGTCATGGATTGAGGGGATAATGTTTTTTTTCAAATCTACATCATCTAAGGCTTTCTTAATTATCCTAATATGCTTAATTAAAATGATGTTAACCTATGTTGAAGGACTAGGTGCCTAGGATATGATTGCTAGGATTAGATGATTAGAGTTTGATGAACACATTATTCCTATACATTTATGTGATCCGATTGATATGTTGCATTGACTTTTATTAGTCGATTGTTGTTTGGGTGATGTCGACCACCATATATTTGTATGTGTTTTCACTAACGATGCGTGTATATTGGTATAAAAGAATGTTCCGATCCGGATCCCACAATTAAAGATGATTGATGCCGAAAGGAAAGGGTAACTATTTTGGGTTGACAAATGAAAACGGAGCTTAATTGGACTTATGGAGAGTTGGCATGTATGCAACGTAAGAGGTCTCATTTGCATCGAGACGGTTTTCATCAAAGAAATGAAGAAACTGAGCTTAATTTGACCTCGTTGGCATTAAAATGCAACGAAGAAGTCTCATCCGCATCGGCAGATGGTTTTCTTCCAAACCCTACAAAGAACAACAATGTAAGCTTCTCAACCACCTAATTTATCTTTAGCAGATACCATTTTTAAACAATTTTGATAAATTTGAATAAAATTGTTTTGAAAATGGAAAATATTGTTTTGAAAATAAATTGACTAAATTTTGAAAATCACGGACTTCATTTTATCAAAATCTAAGTCACTCAATTATCGACTTGGTCATCAATCGAGGGGAGAGTGATTTAAATTAAATATTTTCAAAACGATATTTCATCTATCAAGTCCGTTTATGCGAAATAAAGTGGTGATCTAAAGATTTAATGTTATGCCATGGTATCATACCTAACACTAACAATCTTTAATGTCTAGAGTTGGTCCTTATCATCATTTTTCAAAGTTAAATCAAGCCACGCCTTTCCCCAAAATGTTTTAAATGATTTAAATCTTTGGGATCACTAATCTCAAATGGTTTGAAATCTTTGATCTGAGAGATCGTGATTTAAATCTCAAATCTTTTTAATGGAATTGGTTTTAGTCCTTCAGGCACTCCTGCCTCCATGTGCCAAACGATTTCAAATACACAATGCACATGTTGAGGAGGAGGATTTATCCAAAACCGGATGAGTATTTAAACAAGGCCACATTTTCTCCAATGTTTTCTAAACCTAATTAATCACTTTGGATCCAAAATCTCAAAGGGTTTGATATTTTGATCTGGGGAGAATTTGTGATTTAATAATGAAATTTGATAAAAGGTGATCGCTTTTGATTTAATTGTGTAGTGCGCCTTCATATGTGCTAAACGCCAATCTCAAGCACATATTGAGGGGGAGCATAACTATCAAGGTACAAAAGTTTTTTTAAAAGAGACTTATAAAGTACCTTGATTGAGTTTTCAAATGGTTTCTTAATGGCTTTTGTAATCGTGGATGTGCTTCAAAAGAACTCTTGCCTCTATGTGATAAAACTGATTTCAAATATCCTATGCACATATTGAGGGGGAGAATTTACCAAAGAAAATCAAATGGCTTTTTCCATGGAAATTGTGATCAAGAAATTATTTCAAAGAAATTATTTCAAAGAACTCTTGCCTCCATGTGCTAAACAATTTCAAAATCATATGCACATGTTGAGGGGGAGCATTTTCTAAATGATCAAAACTATTAAGGTACAAAATGCTTTGATCTCGTATCACAAGTATTTTGATTGTTTTTCCAAATGATTTTCAATTGGTTTCATGGAAGAAAGAACAATACCAAAAGACCGACCAATTTATTTTATGCATGGTGTTATAAGGATGGTTAGGTTAGGTATTCGTTCCCACGATCCCGCTTGGAGTGGAGGGATTCACCAGTGGACAATCCACTAGATAGTGTAGAGTCCTTAGGTATATTGAAAAAGGAGAAAAATGAGAAATGGGAAGAGTGCGGATCGAGACAGAGCCAAGACTTGGAATAAACCCAACAAGGTTCTAGTAATGAAGTCTCTGTAAGCATGAGGGGTTGAAGAATGAAAAAGAAATGAATGAGAAAAGGTGAAAAGAAATATCCTCCATCAATTCAACCTTAGGCGAGAACGGGTTCAATACATATGCTACTTGGTGGTTACTAAGGTAACGCTATTATTGAAGACAAGGCGTCATGGACCCGGTGTGACTCGCACTTCAACTTTCCAAACCACTCAAGTTCCTCTTAAAAGGGCTTGTTTCATTCTCACGGGAACCGACATTATCTATCGACTTTCTCTTGAGATTGTTGATATCAAGAAGGAGACCTCTCCCAGTCTCAACACACGAACCAAATGTGCACTATTGAGTCTAGAGCCAAGAGATCATCCACAATATCTCGTTAGGACACTAAATTCTTGAAGACTTGCTTTTCACACAATGTGGAAAGTAAGTATATATTAAGAGTCCACGATTATCCTTGTGGTATTGCCGTAACATCCGAGTGATATGTAAAAATATTCACAATGAAGATGGAAACCTCTAGAGCCTACATCAAACAAGCTCTTGGTGGGTGACATGAGATCTTCTAAGATCAAACTTGTGACAAGCTGGATAAACGATGGGAGATTCAATCTTGAATCAACCTTGGTCCAGAAATGAATTGTGAATACTTTTGGAAAACCGATTCGATGTGCAAATCTTCTTTTCTCAGCACGTCGAATGTACTATGTTTTCAAATTTCAAAAAGTATCTACGATTGAAAATACTTTTAGAAAACCGTTCGATGTGCGAATCTCTTCTTTTCACTAGCACGTCGAATGTGTACTCATTCTAATACAAAAGTATTTTGTTTGAAAATTGATCTTTCTCATAAAACCTTCGCTGTATTGCAAAACTCTTTCTTCAAGCAATACGCGATTGTTTTTAAATCATTTTCATCAATGCTGAATCTCAATTGTTGGTTCACTCACTCCGTGTTGTCTTCTTTGAGACGCCCGGTTTGAGAACAAATGAAAATTGTGAAACCCCGTCGAGGAGATTCTTAGGAATCCTACCCGATCACCAGGCGATGCTTGCATCGATCAGCGGGAACCGTGGGCGTGTACTCAATTCAACGAAAGTGATCAAAGACACTTTTGTGTGCTTTATTGCTAAGCGTAGATGCGGTACACCCCGACGATTGCGGTGATCGTAATTGAGAGTCAATCCAAAGCCGCATGTTCACAAGAACTACACTTAATTGAAGAAATCATGATTGGTGCATATCTATATAACTTTGGTTACGATATTTTTTATACTATGCTTCGCTATCGGCCGCAAATATCATGAACCGAAGGCTTCCGCCACTCGATGGAAAGATGTCATGATTCAAAAGTGTGAGCATGTCGGTCCAAAAGTCACAACTTCACATGATGGCAACACAATAAAGGGTGATCCAGAGATTTACCGTGGTGATGATCTCAATGAAAGCTCAAGATCATCAAAGATGTGGATCGATTAAAGGCCTCCACTAAAAGTACAAAATATCACGGACTATGAAGTGTCACCGCTAAGCACAAAGATTGCGTAATTGAAGAATTGATGTCACGAGCTCAAGGCGAAGATTTATTAGAATGCTAGGATTCAAAATGTAAAACATGGGGTGACCTCCCTTGGGGAGATTGTTAGGAATTAGAAAATTCTATAGTGAAGAGTCGGTCACCCCAAATATTATCTAGCATAAGTTAGCTCGTAGACTTGTCGTTAGTTACGTTATTTATCAGGTTTATTAGTTAGTTATTAGTTTAGATTAGCGTGGTGCAACACCGTGGAGGAAGGTGGGTCTTTACCCATCGTATCCCCGATCCACAGGCCGATAGGAGGTCGGTATTTGTAAGTATAAATACCCATTCCATCCATGGAAGGGTGGTGCTTTTCAATCTAATATTCCATACTTTTGTGTAAACCTCTAGCAAGAACACCCTCTCTCTCTACTAACTCTCTAACTATGACAAACATGTATTTTGATCATCCAAGACCACCAATCATCAACATAATAAATATATCGATCCTACAAATTTACTTGATAGAATCAAGCAAAGAAACCTAAACGAGGTGGACTACTAACTAGCTATTCTATTCCCCAAGTGGCGCCTAAAAACTTGATACACTTACGCACGTAGCGTTAGGTCAAAGGAATTTCCTTTTCTTGAGCAAGTTTTATAACACCCTAGTAGTATTAGGGTAAGCCACGGTATTGATATCGTTCTCTATGGGAATAGGAATGCTAGTAAAAGTTACTACGCTAAGGTTGGGGTTGAGGAAGATTATTTTTATCTTTTTTATATTTTTAGAAAATGGAAAGTACGAATCTCGGGGTTTGGATTTTGGGGTTGGTATTTCACCGATTACTCTACTTATCTAATTATGTAATCTAAGGTGTATGTAGTCTATGTCTAATTATTGTGTGCTCGTATGATAAGTTTAAAGATGTGTTTACTTAGGTTTTATTACTCCTTAATTATCTCCTATTGATGGTTGAATTGTCACATCCTTATTCTTAATCGCGTTGTGTGTCTAAAGTCGTAGGGTATCGCTTATCCCTAACTCTTTGAAACTACCAGCGGTCTCGCCTACAAAATCTCTAGGAATTATAAACTCTAACTCTAAGGTACTCTTTGGATGGATAAGCCTCACAACTACTCTAGGTGTTATACCTAATGTTCACAAAGATTAATCAAGCATTAACTACACAACGAATGACCTATCGCATTACTAGATCATTAACAATTAAGATAAGAGACAACCAATCAATATTCAATAATCAAGTTTCATATTCCTAGCAAACACACAAGTAAATTAGCTTCGGACATGGAGAACATGCAAGCATACATACAAATAATTGAAGACATAATTGAATTAATGAAGTAAAGCACTTATCTTGTGGTAAGATAGGGTTTGGAACCCTAAAATATTGTACAAGATGCCTTGGTTGGTTTAGGTTTTACTCCAAAAGACTACACACCGAAAACCGAAAATTCGGATTCTATATATAAGATTACAATCGCGACGGCGCCACCTTATGATTTGTGACGCGTCGGTCGCCGTCATTAGGGTTTCGTCTTGGCCACGTTAGTCTTGCGACGGCGCCACCTTATGCTTGTGACGCCGTCCCCGAGCCTCGACGCGTCTTGATCAAATCTAGGCCGCCCGAGTTGTGATGGCCTCACTTTTAAAGCCTCCACACCGCTACTTGAAAATAAGCAATTTGGCTACTTTCCGTCAGAAGTGGTCCGACGGCGCCGCATTAACACCGACGCCCTCTTGTATTTCAAAGCCTTGTGTCTCGATTCTCGACTTTGGCCATTTTCTTCAGATATATCCGCCTTTTCGTCCAAATAAGTGCCATTCCAAAGAATTTGCCTTCAAGAGACCTAAAAGTGAAAAGGAACGATATTAAGTAATAACGGATACAAAAGTGATCAAATAAGGGCTTAAACGACCCCTAAAAAGATACATTTTAAAACCTTATCAATTAGCCTTATCCGCTTCCAATATTTTACCCCAAATACACCAAATTATGAGTATGCTGGGTAGCTTAAACTTTAGAACTTGGCATTTGCATCATTTCGAGACCATAGACGAGGTATGTTGAGTTAGCTCGATGTATTTGGACTTTTCAGTTTTAGAAGGCAATATTATAGGATTATCACCCAAATAGCCGACCATTGTGTGTCTATCGATTAGTCACCTCGACTTCTCGACCCCTATGTGAAACCCTTTTGTTGCACTCACCTTTAGTGCAAAATACCCCTAGATACACCCATCTGAGCCATTCCTTTCATTTTTGTTAACCAAATATATTGTTTCGATACACCTATACACCTTAGCCTACCCTGTAGTCTTTATTTGTGATTGGGAAGTCATCATTTGCCTAAGTTCAAGGTTCAAGTGGAAAGGTTCAGAAATCACACTTTCGTCAACGACATATTCCTGAAGATCATTGAAGACCCCCCAAATTTCATTGTTCATCTCAAGTGGGGGGATATTATGTTTAGTTATCATTGTTATGTTGAAAAAATAAAAAATAAATAAATAATAGCTGTTATGTTATTTAGTTATTGTTAAGTGCGATGTTATAAGCATTATGTCATGAGCTTTATAGATTTAGTATCGAGGAGGCCACCCCGGTCACATTCAAGATTGGAGTTGGTAATTATGCCAACAATTGAAGAAAAGGTGTGTGCCCATCACGACGTCCCCTAATGACACATCTACCTAGTATTTCATGATCCGTTTCTTAACTTCAAAGCTTGAACTTTGGGCGGACGGTGAAGTGGTGATGACTTGGTTATAGATTTAGACTACTCCGATTGTTTTTATTTTACACCATTTATATATCCCATGTCTTATCCTACCATTTAGTCATGAAGTGTGTCTCAGTGATCAATGAGCAATCTTTGGTGTCTTGGCCATGGATTTGGTCATGTATCATTGATTTTGTTCACTTCGCCGTGACATGTTAGTAATGACGAGTCACCCTTAACCTTCGTCGTGTTACCCATATTGCCTTCGAGAATTGTTTAGCCCTTAACTCTAGTGGTGGAGATTTGTGTAACCGCCAAGCTTATGATAGAATACATTCTATGACTGTGCGATTGAGTGATCACCCCTAAATTGACACTTAGAATAGTTGAGAGATTTGAGTTTTCGTTCCCATTTCATGAGGTGTTCGGCTTTGTTTTATTCTAGCATAAAGGATTTATAAACTTATATTTTCCGTGTTTTGGGAGATATCTTTTATGAATCTTTCTAATAAGGTCTACTCGGGGAAAGTAGAGTTCAAGTGGGGATATTTGATAACATCAAATAGTCACGAATATTAAGTGTCAATTTCCGATAATGCTTGTAATTTATATAATTTATATGGATTTACGTTTGTTTTCCATCATTTTCCTCTTTCGTAAATTACTAGTATTGGAGCTAAAGAGACGGAACTTCAAAAATTTATCATAGTATGTTGACTTTGAAGAAGTTACGGCGTACTCTTCTCTCACATTCACCGTAACTAAAGCGTGACTCGAATACCAACTCATCGTGAAGGTTACGTAACTCTCCCCAAAGGCTACGACGTAACTATATTAGGTCAAATGAGGTTCCATCACGATAACTACGTAGTAACTATTTTATCAACTACGGCGTAACCAAGTATATTGAAGACTCTGGGCGTAACCATTAATAAGGTTACCGTAACCAGCGCATCTAGTGCAAAATCTGAAGAAATTGAAGGTTACGGGCGTAACTCTTGTTATAGTTCTGCAGTAACCATGCCTATAAATACCCCACCTAATTCCAAAGATTTCTAATCATCCCATTCCACACACAACAACCAGAGAACGTGGGAAAAAGCTAAAGGCAGGTCTAGAGGAGCATACGGAGTGTCTCGCGGAGAAATCACTCCCTACGATAAGCATTAGCATTTTATCTTTTCTTTACTTCGATTCATGTATTTCGCACCTTTGAATATTGAATTGATTTGTATGGTTAATATGAGCTGCTAAGCACCTCTTGGTGCCGGCCTAGTTATGATTCAATGGCTCTGGTTGGGCTGTGCAAGTGACCAATCGCACAGGCCCAAAATCCAAGAGGGCCCCATAATTGTCCAATCAGATATAGTGAATAACAAGCCCAAGAAGGTCCAAAGAGTCTATTATTTGTTTGGCGCTATGTATTAACAAATTAAAACACCCGAATATTGCATTCTAATTCGTCTAAAGGGTTTAACCCATTCGAGATTCGACAATTGTCATCATCATTACACGATTTCAACAGGTACATATCTCTATTTTTCTTAGTCTTTGTTTCTTTAGTTTAATTCTCTTTATTAGGACTTACTTTATTAGCTTTTTAACTACAATTTATATTCTATAATTGTTGTGATTGGGAACCACCGAACCAAGCCAATTTTGAATTCTTGTTTAAGGTGTGCGTGTATTCCTTGTGAAGTTTGGATAAATTAGCATCAGCGGAAGGATTTTAAATTTGATACATTGATACATCAGTTAGTAAACAAGAAGTTCTATAGTTTTCTTTATGCAACAATGCTATGATTTTTATTTACTAATTTGCATCGATTTGTAAAGTATGGCATTGATAGCAATCGAGAGCGATTTACACGGGAGTACCGACTATGAAGACGTGATCGACAACTTTACTTCAAAGAATGTTAGGAGAATTCGTTACTTAAGAAATAAATAGTCTAATTTATACCCATGATTGAAAGTACTTTGTTATCATTAAATTAACATATATATCGATACTTATAAATTTTTAACAATATTATGTCTTTATTTTGCATTGGCTTAAAATTTTGGGTTCATGGAGGGCCTCTTTACGATAATGGCAGGGGCCCTCAAAATCCACGGCACGGCTCCGATGATTCCTTAATTGTTTTGTTTGCGTTTACATTACTTAGTATAATTATTTCTAAGTGTATGCATGCATAGTTTATTGGTAGCTACCCTTGTTTGAGTAGTTTTGAATGGCGGCAGAGGCCAATTGCTTGGAGATATGACCAACCCGACCTTGGTGAGCCCGGATTGAGGCGGAAGATACGCAATAACCCGATGGCCATGACCCTTTCTACTTGTGCGATTTGACCAACCGATCAACTACCGCTTGGATGAACTTAAGAATTAGGGGTGAGTGTTTAAGTTCTAACGCCCCGACACTCACTATTATAAATCTAGCGTGTTGCGGACTTAATGACTTGGCTTGGGGACCAGAACAACAGGGACTTATGAGGGACACCGACTCTCCGTGGTGGCATCTTTGTCGATAAGTTAGGCGAATTGATTCAAACGACGTCCTCTCGACTTTGACCCAATTCAAGAATTGTAAGTAAGCAGACGTAGACATAACTAAATATGAGGAATAACCAGCTAAGACCACCTCCGTATTGATTTATCCTTTGCCTTTATTTGTTATTTTACGCTTTAGTAGTTAATTATTCCTTATCGAAATCATATTTAAAATCATGACACCTAGATTTAGTAATAATCCAACACATAGCCTTGGGACGAATTTAAACCATCAATACTACACTACACGCGACAGGTTGACACCGTCAGTACAAATTAGGGTAGACCATGGGTATAACGACTTTATAAATATTAAAACCCTGGTAAGAAACCCACCGTCGAGTCACTACCAAATCCAAATCCCCATAAGTTAACCAAACGAATATTTGAACACAAACCCAACCCAACCTGGTCCAACCCCATACCAAACGGGACCTAAATACCTCACACATACTTCACATACAAAATTAAAATAATACAAACGAAAGTTGACCGTCATCTTTCACCTTTTTATTTTATTTTTATTTTTACCATTTGAGTATTAATTGAAGCCGGGAAGACTTCTGCCGGCCAATAAAATCGATTCAGCCTCATCATGCGGCATTTCTTTAGACAGTACCCACCTCCCAAAGTTCACACACATGTAAGCTTTGTGGAATAAGAGCTCGGGGCTTAGCTCTCGACTGCCACTCGCTCAGGTTAGTCTTGCATGGTAGTGAGGTTTTAACTATTCATGTAGGAACTTTGTGCATTTTTTTATTATTGAATAATGGTGGTCTTAAAAGATCTTGAGTTGGAATATTCCCACCAATCTAGGCAGCTTTGGTGAAATCTTTCACCATTTTTTTCTTGTTGGCTAGCTAACGCGTGAGTGGGTACTTGTTTTGAGGTGGCGCGTGAATATATGCCTCACGATGGAAGATTCACGCTCACTCCATTTAGCCTAATTAATCGAAGGAAAAGCAAGTTGAGACTTGGGGACTGAGGGGGACAAACGTACACGACTTTAGCAAGACCTTGACTTATTTTGTCCACATTGAAAGTTTTCCCTTTCAATTATATTGTTCACATCCCATGTATTATATGCCTTTAATCTGTGACATCCAACATTTTCTCACACACATTGTCCATTTATTCCATAATATTGGAAAAAAAAAAAAAAAAAAAAAAAAGTGATTTAGACAATACAAAAGAATGAACGAGCAAAAACAAATAAGTGGGCCTTTGAGATTTGCTTATTTTTCTTGCTTGTGCTTCTGTTTAAAATAAGTATTTATAAAACAAAGTATTTTTGGTACAAGTTTTTAGATTTGATATTTATAAAAATGCGAAATATTTGTAAAGATAATAATTTTTATATAAATTTTCAATTAAATTCATTTATGAAAGATTTTAGGTTAAATATGAGACAATATCAACTTACGAAAAACTGATTTTCTGTTTTTTAAAGCAGAGAAGTAGTCAAATAAGCAATCCCAACCACCGTGTCTAATGCAAAATTTGCATGATTTAAGCTTTCAATGAGTTCGAAATAAATACATACTCCTTAGTTTTTTTTCTTCATCAGAAGTGTAACTTCGAAATATGTGGCTGGCAATTTGTTTACTTTTACACATTCCTTAACGATAAACGCAACATTTGATATTCAAAAAGTTGGCAAAAAAAAAACGTATATATTTGTCACCGATTAAGTACTTAATCAAAAAATATAGTTTTCAATAGCAAAACAAGACTTTAATGGCGCGTTTAATTAACACCCATAATCAAATAATGGACAAAAAAGAGTTGTGACTTGTGAGTCAAATGGACGTACTATATACACGGGTTTTAAGCGATGAAACGCGGATGATGTTACGGTCATTTTACAAAGGGAAATGATTTGTATCCATTAAATGATTGGTACTACACTAAAGTTTATTGTGTTTGGACATTTATACCCTCACAAACACCCTTACATTTTCACTCTGTGATGGTATAAATGTCCAAACACAATAAATTTGAGTATAACAATCATTTTGTTTTTACAAATTCGTAAAGTGGGTTGACACTTTCCAATAGAATAACATTGCTTTTGAAAATACTTTACAAATGAAATCACTAACGCGTACTATATACTGATAAAATATTGATACAGTAGAATATATATACTTCTATACAGATGATATTCCACCATCATGATATATTTCGTGTTTTGACAATTGGTTTTTTCAACGAATCCACTATTACGTCTTACAAGTGTAAAGGGCAGACTAATGCAAATTGAAAACTACCATTGTCAAAAGCAAGAGAAGAAAAAGGTTATCCAACAAGTATATGAAAAGAATATAAACATGGAATTACTAGTAGCTCTTAATGGTTGTTGAAACACAATAAATTAACAATTGGATAATATTCTTTTCATATATTGTGAGGGGAATGTGAGTTTTTCTACCCAAATACAAATGGACTAACTGTAATATCTCTGTAACATTTTTCAAGCCACTTTCAAATATTTGATTTAAATTTAAGCCATAAACTTCTTGTAAAACATAACTATTTAATCATCATGTCACTTTGGTGGTGGTCGAACAATTTGATAATAGAAGCACATAATTAGTAGGAGTATAAATGAAAAGAAATGAGAATATCGGAAATATATAATTCTTTTAATGTGTTCACACGTGTTTATATAAAAAGTTTACTGTTAGATTTATCATGCTAAAGAGAAAAAAAAAAAGATGAAAAGAAACATAAATTAAAATCGAGAGATGACATTCGCAATGACATTTGTGATAGCAGATTAGCAGTGTGTATGCAAAAGTGACGTATTGTATAAATGCATGTATAATGGATACAGATATTTAATGTGAAATTGTGAACACATATTGTCTATGCGTATTTTTCTTTTGTGGTGTGCTATGGTGCAAAACTAGAAAAATGTGTACAACATGTGAACAGGTTTGGTCCCAAATACATCATTTATTGCTTGAAACATTATTTTTTGAAATAAGTGAAATGGGTTAATTGCTTGAAAGTATATTATATTTGCTCGTTTTTGTTATCAGAACTTTTTTTGTTTTAAGATTGTGTGTATGAACTTTTAAATTTTTATCGTTGTGTATTTTGTGATTATTATGTTATGTAAAATAACCATTTCACCTTTGAAATTTGAAAAAAGTGGCACACGTATCACATCACAATGATTAAAATTGAAAGTTTAATACACACAATAAAAAAAAAAATCAATACATACGATAAAAAGAATATGAATATGATACATTTTAAACATTAGTCAAAGAAATACTATGGTTAGGGCCAGACGAGATCATGGACAACACCAAACTATAAGGCGCACAACAATTTTAGCTAAATTAGTATGCTAACATTGATAAAGTACGGTACTGTCTTTGTTAAATTTAATAATGAGTAAACTACAGCATTCGTCCTCGTGATATCGTTGACCATCGATGATCGTCGGCTCATAAAAAATTGCAGTTAGTCCCTTAGCTCACGAAACGTTATTTACCGTTAGTCCTCGCCTAACGGCTGTATATAATGCTCGTTAAGTCAGTCAACACAAGGGTATTTTGGTATTTTTCCTCTTTATTTTTATCTTCATCTCCAACTATCACCACCACCACCACCATCTCTTCTATTCATCTTTATCACCACCTTCCACCACCATCTTATTTCTAAAAACACATAAAATCAAAATAAAAAACTTAGATATGCAGTGTTGCAGACCTTAACCCACATCACATTTTTCTCGACAACCCACATAATCATTTTTTCTTTCACACATAACCAACTACTATAAACATCCTTGTAGATCTTATAACCACCACCAATCCTCCACAACCAATCTGGCTGACTACCTAGAAATCCAGTCCACACCCACTTTGTTGATTGTACAATCGACACCAACAAGCACATCCGGTCCACACCGCCGTGCAAAACCCAAATCCCATCACCATTCTTACAAAACCCACCACCATCCGGTCCACCAAACCATCTTCTACAATAACAAGCAACTACCTGATGCCATCTTCTACAAAATCAACCAACACCATCATCTTCAAAAACTATTCAAATAAATCTCAGATTTCCCATTTTCTTTTATTTTTTGTTTTTTTCCTCATTCTATATTATCACATATTCATCAATCACCATTATCATCTCACTTCAAGATTTCAAAAACATTGATTTTTTCATCAACCCACCATCTTCTTCAAAAATTAACAAATACTAAATCCTAAATCCAAAATCCGAAAATCAAAAGCTTAAAAAAAATTAAACCCACCAATCCTAAATCCTTCCTGTTCGATTTAGGATATTAACAATTAAAAAAAAAATCTTTATGATTTTGTTTATCCTAAATCCGAAAATCACAAATCCGAAAATTAACAGCTTTAAAAACCTTGAATTTCCCTAGAACCAAAAACTTTAATCTTCAACCCACCAATAAAAAAATCAAACCCACCAATCCTTGGTGGTGGTGGAGACGACGGCAGCTGGTGGCAATGGCTGGTACGGATGTGGGTGGTGTTTTCCTTGATAGTTTCTAACGATTTGATGTGATTTGTTTTGTGGTTGAAAATATTTTGGATTTATGTATGAGGATGGGGATGAAACATAAAATTGTATTTGGTGATGATTGGAAGTTTTTTGTGGGTTTAAAGAATGTGATAACTGGAAGTAGCAGGTAGTGGTTAGCGATGGTGCAGATGAAGATGAAAAATAAAAGTATCTGGATTGTTGGTGAGGTTGTGATCCATGAAAAATAAAAGTATCTAGTTAGTTGTGAATAATAAGGGTAAAATGACTACTTTATCCTCATGTATAGGCTTAAATGGACGAAAATACCCTTACTTGTGTAGATTTAACGGGCGTTAGTGAGAGTCGTTAGAGTGAGGGACTAACGGTAAATAACGTTTCACATTTAAGGACGAGCAGTGCATTTTTTTCGATTGAAGGACTAAACTTGTTCGGTCAACGCAAAAGCAAGCAGATTAACGGTGTAGTTTACTCTTTAATAATTGTCAGGCGTTAAGTCTTTTATGACCTTAGATCGATGTTATGGTTAATACAAATACCTGGTAGCACTCGATATCACTACTCACTCTCTTAACCAAACCAACCACATAAACATATCCTCAATACATTCGCAAACATATAAAATTGGTGCGGACTATAAATGACCAATCAAGCTCCAAAACGCTTCGCAACACGTGATGGGGAGTTGTGTCGAGGGCATGACGCTGGGTACATGCGTGACGCCTACGTGCGTGCCACCCATAACGATTACTCTTAGAGAAAGTTTTCAAAGAAGATAGACAATCTTTTTTAAAATTCATTTATTTTATTTTCTTTTGCAAATCTAGCTAGATTCTGAAGTGATTTTATCATCTATGAAACCCAAAAACTTTTAAAAGAATTGAAAGTCGGTTTCTTTTAAAAGATAAAATAAAATTAACAATTGATTGAAGGGAAAATTAAATCGGAAAAATGAAAACCATACAACAATGATGTAAAGAACCAAATGAATAATAACATATCTTTGAAAAACGAGAGGCCTCATGAATCTAAAACCTATCTTAAGCTTTACCCTAGAAATACAAATAGTATGTTGTGCAAAACTAAGATTAGCGACAAGCAATAGCAATTAACACAAGTTGTGCGTAGTAATTATTTATTTTATAAAAGCATTTAACAACTTAGCTATATTTATGATTATAAAGTGTAAACGGAAAAGCTAAACGCTAAATGTATCCTCAACTCCTCAAGTAGTGTCTACAAAATAGCGTTTTGATAAAATATAAAACTTTAAATACTTCTTGCCAAACGAGCTTTTAATTATAAACACTATATCCTACACACTTTTAAAAACTCTTTGCCAAATGTGACCTATTATGTTAAGAATGAAAAATTACCTCGTCATGGCGAGTGATTTAGATGTTTTTAGTTTTGTCTAATAATATATCTATGTATAAAAAAAAAAAAAAAAAAAAAAAACTGTCTTCAAGTCAAAAAAAGAGAACATGAGGATATTTTAAACCGCGTAAATCAACATTTAATTTAAAACACTATGAAAGAAAAAAAGTTGTATACCATAGTATTTACTTTTCAGTATTGGAGTATTTTTTTTGAACATACTTTTCAGTATTATTTGGTATGTAATTTTGCTTGACTGTCTCATGAGTGGGGTATGTTAGTTTGGTATACATTTGAAGTTTCCTTTGAATTGCTTCTAGTCTTCATTACCTAGTCAATTTCGCTTCTTATAATAATTTTGGCCTTTTTCACTGACGTTCACATCATCTAACCACCTCCAAAACACACACACACAAAAAAAAAACAATCTAAAAATGATGAAATGTTTCACTATATTCAATTCCAGAAAGGGAGATCATCACCAGAGCTAGGGAACAAAACCCTTCAAGGAGATCTAATACTAGATTAGTTAAGTCAGCTGGATCATTGTCCTCACCAAGAAGTATACCAGAATTGTATAAAGAAAAAGGACATAATTTGAGGAAATTTTCATTTTCTGAGCTTAGAAATGCTACTAATGGTTTTAACAGGATGTTTAAGATTGGTGAAGGTGGTTTTGGAAGTGTTTATAAAGGCTCTATTAGGCCTAGTGATGGTCAAGGTGATCCTGTTGTTGTTGCTATTAAGAAACTTAATAGAAATGGGATGCAAGTAAGTTTGATCTTCATACTATTTTATTATCTTATAACTATAGTTGTTTAATATATTTTTTGATCATTCTTAGTTTTGGATATTATTCTTGATTTGTTAGGCATATGTGAATGGATAGTTGATTTGATTATGTGATTACTTTTTTGTGAAGCTATCTTTAACAAAATCTTATCTGATCAAATGATCATGTGACTTTTAGTGGTACATGAGATATTTGTTAGGTGCTAGACTGCTAGGTGATGTGAAGGCTAACATGTGTTTTTATATATATGTTTGATCCTCAAACTTTTTAATAGTTACACAATAACCCTCTCATTTACCGCTAACATTAACATTATGAATCATATATTCATATCCCTTAAAATGTAAAAAAACCTCCAACAAAAAGATTTTTTTTTCAAGCATATAGAAAACTGTTTAATTGATATCATATCAGTCTCAAAACACAATGCCAAACAGGCCATTAAGTTGCCACTGCATGATACAAAATTGCAGATTTGTGATTGTCGTTTTATTGCTGCACAATGTGTAGGGGCATAAAGAATGGTTTGCCGAAGTTCAGTTTCTGGGCGTTGTGGAGCACCCTAATCTTGTCAAGCTTTTGGGATACTGCTCGGCTGATGGAGAACGGGGAATACAAAGACTTTTGGTTTACGAATACATGCCAAACAAAAGCTTAGAAGATCATCTTTTTAGCCGAGCTATGCCACCAATTCCTTGGATCAGACGGCTTAAAATCCTCCTTGGTGCAGCCGAGGGTCTCGCTTATCTTCACGAAGGCTTGGAAATCCAGGTACATTCCAATGCTGAAAACCACGCATGTTTTTATGTGATTTATACAGTTATCGGAGTAATTTTTATGTGCAATGTATATTATAACCTTCACTATAATGGTTAAAAGACTCGGATGTGATTTTGGTCATCTTGCATACCCTTTTTGCCTGAATTGGCAGAAGAAATCACATTGATACTTAAGTGGTCTGTATGCTGTTTTGGTGTATAGGTGGCCTAAGTGGCTTATTATAACCTTTTAAATTCTTGGATCATCTACACATATTTATCCCTGAATTAGAAAAAAATGTTGGTACATCCATGGTAATATAGTTTGTTCTTTATCTTTGGAAGGTCATATTTCGTGACTTCAAGTCATCAAACGTGTTGTTGGATCAGAACTTCAATGCGAAACTTTCGGATTTTGGACTTGCTAGAGAAGGACCACAAGGGGATCGGACTCACGTATCCACAATGGTGAGTATTTCATAACTTATCTTTGCCGTTCTTAAAATAAGACTTTTATGCTAACTTGATTTCATTTCCAGCCTGTTGGGACATACGGATATGCTGCCCCAGAATATGTAGAAACGGGTCATCTTAAATCAAACAGTGATTTATATAGTTTTGGAGTCGTACTTTATGAGATTTTAACGGGCAGAAGAGCAATCGACAGAAACCTACCACAATCTGAACAAAAACTTCTTGAATGGGTGAAACAGTTCCCGGCAGATAGCAAGAGGTTTCGGGTGATCATGGATCCACGTTTAAACAATCAATATTCACTTGAAGCTGCGCGGAAAATTGCTAAATTGGCTGATAGCTGCTTACGGAAAACCCAGATGACAGACCTGCGATGAGTAGGATTGTTGATGTCTTCTGAGGCGATTAGAGAGTCTGAAAATGAAAATAATTCTCTATTTGGGAGTCCGCTACGAACCATCTGCACGTAGAATGGTTCGTGCCGCTTAGGTAAGATTATAACAATGAATTAGTCTAATTGATTTGATACATTATGTTAATAGTCTAATAGATTCACAAGTTTCATTAATGCTGTCATGAAAATGAAATAATATTTTGAAGTATCATGTCATCAAGTTCAATTTAATAATTGGTGCATGATCTTGGTGGCAACTGGCAAATAGTAATATAAAATTTTGTTGACATTAAAAACCAAAAGTATGGTTTTTGGGCTAACAAGTTTCTCATGTGTTACTTTAGGCAGGGTTACATCAAACTATCAAAGATTGGAGTTGTGAGCTTTTTGTTAGCTGAGGTTACTTCCTAGGCGTGACATGAGAAATGCATTTTATTTTTTATTTTTTTTCCATGATTTAATAATGAAGGGTTCCGTAACATTCGACTATGGTATTAGCTAGCTATAGGAGTTTATTCGTATATATGTACAGGGGTGTAAAGACGGATTTGATTATTCTAATAGAAAGCTTACGAATTGTGAATAAATCTTGCTATGTTTTGAAATGCACGCGATGTGCTGACAGAGTGTCTCACTATTTTAAGCTCGTTATACGAAATCTTCGACAACATTTGTAACACTTGGTTACATTGTAGTTTCAGATGAGGTTTGAACTCACGGCTTTATTTATTTATTTATTTTGAAATTTGACTATTATTCACAAAAACTCACGAACTCCCCAAATCGAGGGGCACCAAGGCGGAAAAACCATTACATCAAGTTGAAAGAGTACCAATCCTTCCAATCTATATTACAAGAGTTCGATCTATTACTATACCATAAAAAGCTCGTGGAGATGATATCATAGAAGATCTTCCGACTATCAAGATTAGCGTTATCAAACGGTTCTTATTCCTAGCAGAACCCAAAGACACCAAAGACGTAGTGAACATGACACCTTTCAAAACATCTCTCTTCCTCCTATTCCATTTCCCCACCTTCTTGAAGGTTGAAAATATCTAGCGAGAGAACAAAAACAAAGCGGAAGTTTGCACCGCTTCTCCACCCTATACCAAACATCCAAAGAGACTTCACACGAGCTAAAGATATGATCCACTGATTCTTCTTCGGACCTGCATAAGCTGCACACCGAGCTACCAATGAAGCAGTTTTGGAGCTTGAGCTGATCCGTAGTTGGCAGCCGACATAGCCCCATCCTCCACATGAAGATGTTGCACTTTTTCGTCACCCATTTAGACCACTTGAAAACAAATATGTGGCTATAATCAATATCACTAGAGAGATACTCCTTAACCGCTTTAACACTAAAACCTCTCGCACCTCCTGACCTTTATTTGATATGGCATATATCGCTTAGTCTATAGATTTATTGGTGAATGAGGGATGTTATGTTGTGTTATTGGGTTCATCAAAGGTCAAGTTTCGACAACATCTAGTCAACACCAAATTTAAAGTGTTAGAATTTTAGTCGGTTAATAAATTGGACAAGATATTCTTACCCATTGGCTTTTATATTCTCACCCTCCTTATTTTTTGCATTTTTTATTTTTATTCTTATTTTTTATAATTTTGTTTATATCAAAAACTATAAGCGCGAAAATACTAACGAGAAAATATATAGTTTAATAAGTCAAGTAACTTAAGCCGCCGAAATACGAATGTAAACCGATGAAAAATGTTGTCTTGAAATAAATAAAGCGACGAAAGGAATAATAAATCAACCCTCCTCGTAGGGAGGGTGAGAATAATACATCCCTTAACAAATTTGTGTTGCAGCATTCAATTTTCTTATCATGTTATCAAGGTCAAGCGTACGATGTTCAAGTTTATCCATCAATTCAAAGTTCTGCATTTTGAAGCAAGTGGTCCATAATGGACCTATAAAATGTTTGTCATTTATTGTCATTTACATGTAGAGCCATCTTGTGTGGTCAATTTGATTAACTACTTAGCTTACCAATTTTTTCAGTCATCTTTAGTGGTCATTCTTGTTGATTAAGAAAACTAATTTTATAATTGTTGTTAATGAATGTGGTTATGGTCTACGCATGCCACAAAACCACTAAGTTGGTATATTAACAAAGTCAGCCAAAATGGATAAATATAACAATTATCTACTAGTAACTTTTCAATAATTAAACTTCCTTATAAAAAACCCCATCAATTACAATTAAACAAAGAAGGTGATTTGACACTTACTAAATTGATTGGCTCGTTTTAGAGTGTGTTGTGATTATCTACTCAGAGTAAAAATGTGTAAAAGTGATGTGAGGGTATAAATGTCAAAGAACTCTACAAATGGGTGTCTAATCGATTTGGTGACAGTCAAATCACCCTCTTAAACAAAGAATAATGAAAAAATCGTCGAACTTGTGACTTTACGTGATTGTGTGTAACTATTTTTTTTTACATTATGTCTTGAACTTTCAAATTTTGATCATTATGTGTATTTTGTGACTATTCGCTGATAAAATGACCATTTTATCCTTAGAAATTTAAAAATTAAGGGTAAAATGGTCACAAAATACACATAATAATCGAATTTCGAAAGTTCAAGACACACAATAAGAAAAAATAATTATTCTACATACAATCATAAAAAGTGTCGAGTTCAAATTTTTACTACACACACTTTATGTAATTGTGTGTATTAACTATTTTTTTCTTATTATATGTCTTGAACTTTCAAATTTCGATCATTATGTGTATTTTGATTATCTCTGATGTAAAATGACCATTTTATCCTTAGAAATTTAAAAATTAAGGGTAAAATGGTCACAAAATACACATAATAATCGAATTTTGAAAGTTCAAGATCTGTATAATAAAAAAATAATTAATTACATACAATCATCAAAAGTGTCAAGTTCAACGATTTTTTTATCGTTTGTCGTAAACAAAGAAAAAAAGAAGAGATTTTGACATTAGTGACAAATAAAATAAGATAGACACTTTAATAAAAGACTTTATTTGCATACTAAAAATCCTTACATCTTAAACGATAAATTCTCATTCCATTTAGTTTGATCTAATGATGGTGATTAACGTAAGATTTAATACGCTCTAAATTTAAGTCCACGTTTTTTTCGTTTTTCTTTCTTTTTATCTTTCTTATTTATTTTCTCATTATTTGTATATTTTTAATCACTTTATTTAGTTTCACGCTTTTTTTTTTTTTTTTTTTCGTTTTCGTTTTAAATAGTTTAATACGTTTTGTTCGTTTTCCACTTTTCATACGTTTTCGTCGCTTTCATACGTTTCGTCCGCTTTATTACGTTTCATCCGTTTTCACGTTTCGTCCGTTTTGTTACGCCGTCGATCTTGTTACGTTTTAGTACGTTTTCTTACGCTTTCATCCGTTTTCATCGTTTCGTCCGTTTACATACGTTTTCATCCGCTTTCTTACGTTTTCATAAGTTTTCATCCGCTTTCTTCGTTTCGTCCGCTTTCATACGTTTTCGTCGCATTTTCTTACATTTTCATCCGCTTTTATCGTTTTTTGCTGTTCGTTTTGTTCATTTCTTACGTTTAAATCTGCTTTCTTACCTTTTCTTACGCTTTCTTACGCTTTAAATGCATTTTCTTATGTTTCGTCCGCTTTCATACGTTTCGTCCGTTTTCTTACGTTTTGTCCGCTTTCATATGTTTTCGTCCGCTTTCTTACGTTTCACTGTTTTCTTACATTTTCGTCCGCTTTCTTACGTTTTTCCGCTTTCATACCTATTCGCCATTTTCTTACGTTTCATTCGTTTTAACACGTTTCATCCGCTTTCTTACGTTTTGTCCGCTTTCTTACGTTTTCCTTGGTTTCATAGGTTTATATACGCTTTCGTCCGCTTTTTTACGTTTTCATCCATTTTAGACGCTTTAAATGCTTTCAAATGTTTTCGTCCGCTTTCATCGTTTTCGTCCATTTTATCGTTTTTGTCCGTTTCATTCGATTTTTTCGTTTCATACGTTTTATATGCTTTTCATTCTTTTTATATCGTTTTGCATGTTTTCATACGTTTTAGTCAGTTTTTGCGGTTTTATCGTTTCGTCTACTTTCATATGTTTTCATGCTTATTATTAAACTTTATTATATCACATGTCTAATATCAATTGTGATATTTTATTATAAAAAGTTAATGTCTAATATCACTTGTGATATTTCATAAACAAACAAGTATGTTTTTAACCTTTAATATCACCCGAGATATTTCATTCTTTCAGTATATTTTATATATTAATCACCGTGTGTTTTCTAACATTTTATAATTTTCGGTTATGTTAATACAAATAAGCCGTAAAAGCGTTTATTTATATTTTACGATCTTCTAATGTTTTGTCGATAACAAAAGTAAGATCATTTTAAGAAACAAATAAAATACGTAAATGATTTGAACTAATAGTTTTCTAACACACTTACGCTTTCACATAAAACATAAAACAAGTATAAGTGATTTTATGATTTAGATACATATGTACAACAACTAGTGTTTACATATTTGGGTTAAACATATACTTAAACTAAGTATACTAAAATGGGTAAAAACTAAGTATATGCTAAATTGGGTAAATACAAGTATATACTAAATGGGTAAATACTAGCAAATGGTTTTGACCCATAACCCATGGTTTTATATATACCACTTAACCAAGTTCATTGTATCCTTATGATACATTGTATCTAGAAAGAAACCATGGATCAACCCATAACCCATGACCCATGACTCATAACCAAAAATACCCATGGGAAAGGAGGCGGACCACGGATCCCTAGCTTTGTGCTAGCGGATCCCTGTGGTAGGGATCCGTGAGATCCGGGGACATGGGATTTTTCCTCTATAAATAGTGAGTCATTTCTTCATTATTCTTCACCCCTTCCAATACACTTTCTCCTCTCGAGTTAAATCTCACTAACCTTAGATCCAAGAGATCTATGTTTGTAGTTTTGTTTTGTGTGATCTTTAGGTTCCTCTTAAAGGCAAGATCACCACCTTTGAAGTTGAGCAAGCTCAAGTCCATGAGTTGCCATGCTTCCTCATCATCAAGGCTATTGAAGTCCTCTTGTTGATGATCTCCTCTTTCTTCAAAGAAGTGTAGTGTTGAAGACATTAGTGAAAGATGTCTCAGTGTCAAGGCGAAGATATTAGTGAAGGGTATCTATCGTCTATAGGATAAGCACTTGTGAAATGTGCTTAGAAGTCAAGACAAGAAGCATTAGTGAAAGGTGCTTAGAAGTCAAGACTTGAAGCATTAGTGAAAGGTGATTCGAGTGAAGACACAGACATTAGTGAAAGGTGTCTTGTAGATCTAATCAAAGGCATTAGTGAAAGGTGCCTTAGATATACATTCGATATGGTGTGTTTGATGTACTATATAGACTAGCATTAGATCCAAGGATATTGATGTCCTTGATGATGTTGTAAAGGAGTAGATCTCCTTTGGGATTAGTCGTTGGTGTAGTGTGGTAGTAGTTCCTCCATTGCAATGGAACTAAGTACTTAGCCTAGTACCTAATAAAGGGTAGGCGGCGTTGTGAAGGATTAGTTCTCCTAAGGTGTGAAAGAACTCGGTGGTTAGCCTAGCAAGTATAAAGGGTGGCGATGTTGTGTTAGGTGTGGTTCGCCTTGGTGTGAAAGAACTCGGTATTTAGCTTTGTCTGGGAAAAAGGTTAAGCGGCGTTGTGAAGGCTTCTCCGCCATAAGGAGATTGGTGTAGTGTTTACAAACTCTCGAGTAGGTGACTCGGGGGTGGAGTAGGGCAAGGAAGGTGTCCTTGTAGCGAACCACTATAAATACTCGCGTTGTGGTTTTGTGCTTTACTCTTATCTTTTCATTACATATCTTTATATGCTTGTTTATCAACATCCAACACACACAACCAAATAGATTGACATAAGTCAATCTAAATAGTTTAAAAGAAAGTTTTAATTGGTAAAACTATTCAACCCCCTTCAGTTTTCAACAATTGGCATCGAGCTTTGTTACCAAGTTTCTTGAAGTATATTGTACTTTAAAAACTTGATATGATCCATAGTTAATTGAAAACTACAAAGAAAGTTTTTTCATAAAACAAACACCATGTTTTATTTTTCAAAAACTATATGTTTGGATATTGAGTTGATAACAACATTTTTTTTATATATATCTTTCATTTAATTGCACTAATCTTCTTTGTGATGTTGATTAGTCAAAGCTCATACCCACCAAGCTTTAGGAGGCGGCTTGGTAACAAGAATACCTTCCTTAAGAAGGTATCTTAAACGCAAAGGCGGGAATCGTCTAAGTGAAATTTGTCATTTGTAAAGACATTCCTAAGTGCACTCGGTATGACTTTCCACTTATATGATATTAGTTTAGTAAATAAGTGTTATGTGTTAGGTATCTATTTGAGTAGATTTTTTTAACACATGATCTATATGAAGCTTAGTTAGGAAGCCTTTTTCTCTACGTGTTATATTTCTGTCTATAGTCATAGTATATATAGCTTATGTTTTATTTCTTTTAATCCTATAATAAAACAAAAACACGAATTTCAAAAATTCTTCCTTCCCTATTAATAATCCCACGACGCCCACTTTATTGAATCCTCACTTTTCAAATTTTCCAATTTCAAAAATTCCTCCCATTTAAAACTTCATCTTCCTCCTCATTCCATCTCATCCGAAACCAAGAAGATCCGTCATCAACATGGTTTACATCGCACTCGTGCTCATCGCACTTGTGTTCCCTATGATGAAGTTCACATACAGAGACATTTACTCTGTGTTGTTAATCTATATTGGGGTCATATACCCAATCCTTTGTATCATCCTTAGTATTGAAATGCAATATTATTAATCTAGTTTATCTAGGTTACTATTATGTGTTTATCATTCCTTTTGATTTATATGTTTTATTTTTCGTTTGAGGTCATGTATGCATGCTAAAAGAAAATGTAGGATAAAACATATCTCGTGGTATAAAAGCGTAAAACCTTTTATCAAACGTGTTCATTATTACTGGATCCACGGATCCGGAATATATACTATCCGGATCCCTTTTGTAAAGGAACCGTGGGATCCGTCCTACTAGAAAGCAGTTTTCATGCAAGATTAAAAAAAAAAAACACTATCTTTCTAAAAGTAATAATTCACTAGAATTTCAAAACCATGAGTTAGTTAAGTGTTAAATACCATTGTTAATAAAATCTAGTAAAAATGTTAGATTATTATAGATTGACCATAAACATCACGTCCTATTAACCCATCACTTCTATAGGTTCAACTATGACGCATGAATACGAGTTTGATTTTTCACTCACCATCGTCTACAACCCGAACATCTCCCTGAGCCCAACTTTTGGCAATCATGTCCGTGGGTTCAATAATCTCAAAACCGTCACTTCCATGAAGGACGTGACAGACACATCTCTACAATTCGAAGAAGGTATCAATGCCTCCTTCCGAGCCATAGGACTAGAATGTCTTCTTGAAATCAACGAGAAGATATGTCCAAGGTTCATAATGGAATTCTTCCGTCAAGTCGAACTCGTTCAGTAACGAGGATCGCTCTCTATCTCTTTGGTTTTACATCAAAACCAAAGTTCACTCTAACCTTGGGCATTTTGCTCACATTCTCCGGATTCCAAGTCATGGACAAAGTGCCTTCACGAAGATTGGTCTCTTTATTTTCTCTTCAACTTTCGTGAAGAAAATAGTCCATATTGTTCATACATACCCTCGGGAAGATTTAAATCGCATAATATGCAAACCTCGACCATATTACTCCAATCCAAACATTATCCATACACAAGATATCCGAGGAAGAGTACAAGCCTCTTGCTCTCATTCTACGTGAAAATGTTTGGAGTCTTAGGAAATCGAGATATTCTTCCCGCTTGTTGTGCTCGCATGTGTACCGTTTGCTAACACAACAACCATACAATCTCTACTTCTTCGCAAGTAATTGCAAATCTTCAAGGCTCCAAGAATAAACTCATCCCTTATGGAATGTTCTTGACACGCCTATCACGATGTTATGCACTTCCATCCTCGATTTCAAAGTCCGTTATGCGTGCTTGTGAACAAGATGATGGAACCGCTAAACATATCTCTCATGAAGACTTTCTTCATTCTTGATTCCACCAATACCCATCAATCTCATAATGATCCTCCTAGCGAAGACACTCAAGGAACCTAGAATAGTCAAATAGGATCAATTCTACTTTACTCATTATTTATCAATGTAATCCTATTTCTTTCGTGAAATAAAACATCTTACATTTGATATCCTAGTTTTAGAACTCCTTTAAACAAAACTTGGAATATAATGCATTGTCAAGATCATTGCATACCTTTAGTAAAGGTTACATCTAGCGAGATAGACGGATCCCAAATGTTGTACTAAGCGGATCCCTACATCTAGGGAACCGTGGGATCCTAACAAAAGTAAAATGCAATTGCAAGCATTATATGTCAAACACATCCTTAGAACACCTCACACTAAACTAAACATAGTGTCTTAAGGTAGATTAAGACTTTATCAAGATAGGTTGATCTTTCCTACTCATTCCAACTCACATAGAACACGCTCTAAGATAGTCATAGATTTATCACTTTGTTTTAATCCATCACTCTTCCGCTCTCAAAACTCACACTTCACATTTTAACCCTTCACATCTAGGTTAAAAATCTTTTATAACAAAATTGATGATGAATCAATCTCACCTAAAAATTGATCAAAGTTGATCAAATCCTAGTTTTCCCATCTCAAAACCATTAGGATATTTTCCAAAACACAATCCTAAGTCACAACATCATCTCTAGGATCATTTAGCTTCAATTGACACTCTCTTCTTTAGTGTCATCCCTGCTCATTCATTGGTACTCATGAAAGTTCCAAATCCTTCCACAAAAAGACAATCATTAGCTACATCACTCACCACCTTCAAATACTTAAGCATCCCTTCATTTAAGACACTTAGGAAGACTGAAACACTCAAGACGTTATAGGTCTTAGATTTTAGAAACATCATTTCCACTCTTTCATAGTCTGGCGATATTTGGATCCTAGGATTAGCCTATACGGATCCCTCGAGAAAGGAATTGTGGGATCCGGATGACGATATAGGCCAAATATTGCTAAAACAATCATTTCAACTTATCTTCCTAACTCAAACACTCCATCTCATCTTAAATGAGTTCCTAGATCGATCCAACCTCAAGTTGACTCTTGTGCATGTCAATCATCACATTCCAATGAATCCTAGTGGCTTAAAGCTTAAATGCACTTGCCAAATCTCTTAGTTTATAAACCACCTTGTTGGGACCTCCATAGTCATCACTCTCACTCTAACTTTCGCTCTTGAAATTATTTCATCATGAGAAAACCCCAAGTAGTAACTTATCCACCAAAGAACCACCCATGAAAAAGGCTCGTGTTATACACTAAATCTCCTCAACCGAATCATCTCCGTCAAACTAACAAGTGAGAGAATCCTTCATCATCCAATCAAACCAATTCCTAAAAATATAGTACCCACAAAACTACCTATTCCTAACACCACCATACCTCATAGGCCAAACAATATCATCTCCACTAAACCATCACCTTTGGTTCCTAGAAATATTTCATTTACTTCACCACTATCATCACCACACCTCTACAATTTAGAGGACTTGCCTCCTAGGCCGTCTCATCCGCTTCCGCCGACAACATTCTCCTCATTAGAGGAATAATGGTTCAAAATCAAGGTGTTGAGTCAACACTTGCTCCGGCTTCCTTTTCAGTCTCCATCATATAATCCTATATGGATTATGAGAAATCATCAAAGTCAACCACCCGACCATATGGAAGTTGACACTTCCTTACCACTACCATCATTCTTGGTCGAGGCATTCTCAAATGCTCCTCCACCAATTCCTCCATCGTTTGAAGCTCTGAAGCCGCTTCACTTGATCCTTCACATCAAGCCATTTTATTTCCTCCACCACCACTACCTAGCCATGACAAAGATTGCTATCATTGTCAACATGTTGAAAGTTTGATACATGAAGTACGAGAAGACCAACATTTCATGTTTTATCATCTCCTCGAACGTTTCGACGAGATCAAACCTAAACAAAACTTGAGCTAGAAGATTTTAGTGGTGTCCTAGCATCAAGCATTAGATAGTGTAGAAATTCCTAGTCATGTATTGTCTATTTTCTTATTTTTAGAGTCATGTATATCATAACTCTTGTTTTATTAAATGGAATTACATGCTACTTGTTATTTTTTTGAGAATATGTATTCATATCTCATTTATGTGATAACATTACTTGTTATATCACCTTTGCTGATTTTAGTCATCGCATGACGGATCCTCAATGGTGCTAGACGGATCCCTACTAGGAGGGACGTGGGATCCGTGAAGTCGAAAGTTTCTTTTTCTAACTTAAATCACAATTGCAGGAAATTGTGAATTATACTTGTTTTCTAACCCTTGTTTTGCGCTTATTCAATTAACACATAAAGAATTTGACATCCTAAAGCTAGGGAGCTTGGTGTCAAAAAATCCGTTAAAATTACTTGCAACCTTTGATTTAAATTTCATGACTTCCGTTGCAAATATTGCAATCATCTAGGGAGCACACCCGTCGCATTGACGTAATCTTTTGCATAAGTTAGTAGCAAATGAACTAAATTAGAATTAGTTTCTTGGCGCCTTACTTAGGGATAGACTTGTCGAGGGGAGTAACGACGATATCCTTTCCCGTTACTTGCTTTTTCTTAAAAACGATGTGTTGCTTTCGTTCAAACACTTTTGTTTCGACAAAAGGGGAGAAGAAAGTAAAACTACAAATTCAAACTTTACAATTTTAGCTTTTCCTTAAAATAATCTTATGTTTTGTCATCAACAAAAGGGAGATTGTTAATACAAATAAGCCGTAAAAATGTTTATTTATATTTTACGATCTTCTAATGTTTTGTCGATAACAAAAGTAAGATCATTTTAAGGAAAAAAATAAAATACGTAAATGATTTGAACTAATAGTTTTCTAACACACTTACGCTTTCACATAAAACATAAAACAAGTATAAGTGATTTTATGATTTAGATACATATGTACAACAACTAGTGTTTACATATTTGGGTTAAACATATACTTAAACTAAGTATACTAAAATGGGTAAAAACTAAGTATATGCTAAATTGGGTAAATACAAGTATATACTAAATGGGTAAATACTAGCAAATGGTTTTGACCCATAACCCATGGTTTTATATATACCACTTAACCAAGTTCATTGTATCCTTAAGATACATTGTATCTAGAAAGAAAACCATGGATCAACCCATAACCCATGACCCATGACTCATAACCAAAAATACCCATGGGCAAAGAGAGCGGACCACGGATCCCTAGCTTTGTGCTATTTGGATCCTTGTGGTAGGGATCCGTGAGATCCGGGAAGCAGAGGATTTTTCCTCTATAAATAGTGAGTCATTTCTTCATTATTCTTCACCCCTTCCAATACACTTTCTCTCGAAAGTTAATCTCACTAACCTTAGATCCAAGAGATCTATGTTTGTAGTTTTGTTTTGTGTGATCTTTAGGTTCCTCTTAAAGGCAAGATCACCACCTTTGAAGTTGAGCAAGCTCAAGTCCATGAGTTGCCATGCTTCCTCATCATCAAGGCTATTGAAGTCCTCTTGTTGATGATCTCCTTCTTTCTTCAAAGAAGTGTAGTGTTGAAGACATTAGTGAAAGATGTCTCAGTGTCAAGGCGAAGATATTAGTGAAGGGTATCTATCGCTCATAGGATAAGCACTTGTGAAAGGTGCTTAAGTCAAGACAAGAAGCATTAGTGAAAGGTGCTTGAAGTCAAGACTTGAAGCATTAGTGAAAGGTGTGAGTGAAGACACAAGACATTAGTGAAAGGTGTCTTGTAGATCTAATCAAAGGCATTAGTGAAAGGTGCCTTAGATATACATTCGATATGGTGTGTTTCGATGTACTATATAGACTAGCATTAGATCCAAGGATATTGATGTCCTTGATGATGTTGTAAAGGGTAGATCTCCTTTGGGATTAGTCGTTGGTGTAGTATGGTAGTAGTTCCTCCATTGCAATGGAACTAGGTGCTTAGCCTAGTACCTAATAAAGGGTAAGCGACGTTGTGAAGGTTAGTTCTCTAAGGTGTGAAAGAACTCGGTGGTTAGCCTAGCAAGTGATAAAGGGTAGGCGACGTTGTGTTAGGTGTGGTTCGCCTTGGTGTGAAAGAACCCGGTATTTAGCTTTGTACCGGAAAAGGTTAAGCGGCGTTGTGAGAAGGCTTCTCCGCCATAAGGAGATTGGTGTAGTGTTTACAAACTCTCGAGTGGGTGACTGGGGATTGGAGTAGGGCAAGGAAGGTGTCCTTGTAGCCGAACCACTATAAATACTCGCGTTGTGGTTTTGTGCTTCTTACTCTTATCTTTTCATTACATATCTTTATATGCTTGTTTATCAACATCCAACACACACAACCAAATAGATTGACATAAGTCAATCTAAATAGTTTAAAAGGAAGTTTTAATTGGTAAAACTATTCAACCCCCCTTCTAGTTTTCAACAAGTTACAAGATAATTTTTGTGTCTTTCATCGCAATTGACAAGCGCATATTTTTTAATGCAACCATTGTTATCTATCACGTGTGATATTATACTCTTAGTAGAAATTTGGGAAAATGACAAAAATGCATCGAACTTGACACTTGTTGTCATTGTGTATTAACTATTTTTTTCATTGTAACACAAACCTTTTGAATTTTTGTCATTGACGTAGCCGTTAGGTGAATTTGTGTTATTGTATGTACCAGTCAGCTTAGCGTTACATCGTTAGTCCTTTTATATTAATGATCGTTAGTAAACAACTTAAAATTTCGTTCTCTTACGTTTTATTCGTTTTCATCCGTTATTATACGCTTTTTTATGCTTTTTATACTTTTCGTCAGCTGCTTTTTCCTTTTACGCCGTCGTTTTCTTACATTCTCGCCCGCTTTCTTACGTTTCGTCCACATTTATACGTTTTCATTCGCTTTTATCGTTTAGTCCGTTTTATAAGTTTTCATCCGCCGCCCGCTTTTATCGTTTTCAATCGTTTTCATCCGTTTATATTTTTTCGTCCGTTTATACGCCGCCGTTTTAAATGTCTTCGCCGATTTTCTAACGTTTTGTCATTTTTATATGTTTTAAATGCATTTTGCTACATTTTATCGTTTTCGTCTTTTTTTTTAAGTTTTCATCTGCTTTTTTCACACCTTCATCCATTTTATACGTTTTGTCCGTATTCTTAAGTTTTATACATTTTCGTCCGAAAAAGTAAGAAAATGAATGAAAAGTAAGAAAACCAATGAAAGTATAAAAGAGATGAAAATGTTAGAAAACGTATTTAAAACTTTAAAAAACGATTTAAAATGTATATAAACGATTGAAAACGAAGAAAGCGGATGAAAAACGATAAATACGAATGAAAACGTAAAAATGGACAAAACGCATAAAAATGGATGAAACGTAAGAAAATGACGAAACTTATAAAAACGGACGAAACGATAATAACGGACTAAAACGTAAGAAACGTAAGTAAACAAACGAAATGTAAAAACGGATGAAAGCATTGGACCAAATGTATAAAGCAGACGAAAAAAGTATAAAACGGACTTAAACGTATAATAACGGACTAAACGTAAGAAAACGTAAGTAAACAAACGAAAATGTAAAAAGCGGATGAAAGCATTGGACCAAATGTATAAAACGGACGAAAAAGTAAAAAAGCAGGAAAACGATAATAACGGATGAAAACGAATAAAAACGTAAGAGAACGAAATTTTAAGTTATTTACTAACGACCGTTAGTAAATAAGGACTAACGATGTAACGCTAAGCCCCGACGGGTACATACAAAACACAAATTCACCTAACTAGCTACATATAATGACAAAAATTCAAAAGGTTTGTGTTACAATGAGAAAATAAATAGTTGACTACACACAATGACAACAAGTGTCAAGTTCGATGCATTTTTTTTTTATCATTTTCCCTAGAAATTAAAAGGTTAAAGTCTATTTAGGTGAATTCTTATTTTGTTCAAAAAAATGCTAATTTAATGCAACACTTGTTTGTTTGAGAATATGTCAAGTCTCTATTTTCATATTTTGCTTCATTTTTATTCATTTTGATATTTGTAAGTGACACATACTCTTCATCATATATGTGTTATCAGTTGTGATACTCAACTTAGAATGTGAAATATTAAATTCATACCAAATGTGATAAGAATTTAGTATTTTACCAAATATATATGAAAGAAATGATAATAAACACCACTTATTATATTATTGTGATGATTCTTCATTTTCTTATTTGTGTTTTGAAAATATTTAGGAAGATTTTTGTGTTTTATGATAATATGAAATATTAGAAAGGTGTAATCGAAAACAAAGATGTTATGAAACTTTTGTTAGACTTGTGGTGGATTTTCTATTTAATGGATACATTGTGCATGTTTCGATGGGTTTTATAGCGAATTTAAAAATATCTATGGTTGAATCGACAAACTAAAGAAGTTATGGTTGAAGAAAGCACCATCTTTATAAACAAACTAAGTAAGCTCAAACACCGTGATATCACGGGTGATATCACAAGTGATATAAACTATGATATCACACATCTATCACCGGTAATATCACACATGATATCACATGTGATATCAACGGTGTTATCACATGATATCACGTGTGATATCACAAGTGAGTGATATCACGTGTTATCACAAGTGTTTGAGCTTCCTCGGTTTGTTTATAAAGATGTGTACTATCTTCAACCATAGCTATTTAGTTTGATGATTCAACCATAGATATTTTAAACCCGCTATAAAACCCATCAAACATGCACAATGTATCCATTAAATAGAAAAATCCACCACAAGTCTAACAAAAGTTTCATAACATCTCTTGTTTTCGGTTGAACAACTTTTCTAATATTTATAATATCATAAAACACAAAAATCTTCCTAAATATTTTCAAAACACAACCATCGTGATTCTTAGTTGAGTATCACAACCGATAACCCATACATGATGAAGAATGTAATACTTTTCATCTTCTTACAATGTTATATCACAAGAGATAAATAAGTGTCACTTACAAATATCAAAATGAAAGCGATCGAAAATGGACAAAAAGCGATAAATCGAATGAAAACGATAAAACGCGTAAAACGGCGTGAAAGCGAACAAAACGTATAAAAGCGGATGAAAAAGTATGAAACGGACAAAAGCGGCGAAAAGCAGATTTAAAACGTCTAAAATGGATGATGACAGCGTATGAAAACGTCGAAACGGACGAAAACGTATAAACCGGACGAAAATACATGAAAGCGTAAAATACATACGAAAATGTCTAAAACGGACAAAAATACATGAAAACCTAAAAAAGCAGACAAAAACGTATGAAAATGGTGAAAACGGATGAAAACGTAAGAAAGCACGAAACGTATGAAAGCGTAAAAACACGCCGAAAACGTATGAAAATGGACGAAATGAAATAAAACGGACGAAACGTATGAAACGAACAAAACGTAAGAAAATGGACAAAACGTTATGAAACAAAACGAAAACATAAGAAAAATATACAAAACGATGAAAACGGATGTAAGCGGGCGAAACGTAAGAAAAAGACGAAACGTATGAAAGCAGGGCGAAAATGTATAAAACGGACGAAAATGTCTCGAAATGCATTTAAAATATCTAAAATGGATGAAAGCGTAAAACGGACGTAAGACGATGAAAACGCATAATAACGTCTAAAACATAATAAACGATATAAACGTGAAAACGCATAAAAGCGTGATGAAAATGTACGAAAACATCAGAAAACGGATGTAAACGTACGAAAACGAATGAAAACAGACGACAACGTAAAAAAAAGGACGAAAACATATGAACCCGGACGAAAATGTATAAAAACGAACAAAAAACGTATGAATACAGATGAAAACGTATGAAAGCGAAAACAAACTTGAATAAAAATTACGTGAATTTAAAATTAAAAAAAATAATAAAAAAACGTGAACTAAAAAAAGACATGAATTTAAAATAAAACGTGAATTCCATAAAAAAATATATATATATATATATATATATATATATATATATATATATATATATATATATATATATATATATATATATATATATATATATATATATATATATATATATATATAACTAGTTATAACCACCAATGGGCGGGTGCGCTCATAAAATCGTTTTCAAAAATATTAAAAGAAAGCTAAAAATGAAATGTGATAAAACTCTATTCGAGACTTTCACAAATATTCATCGTTTTGATCCGGAAAGAGTAATGGTCATCATTATTAGCCCCGCACCAACAAAACACTATAATATTCAGGTGGTGTGCAACAACTAAAAATGAAGCATAGATTGTCTAATAGTTTATACTTTATAGTTTTGGCATTGTGTAACATTTGTTCAGAATATGAACGGAGGATATGATATTACCGAAACATTACTTGGTTTCTCTTCATTTCCTTTATACCATCTAAGGGCATAACATGTTGTACAAACATCAAAAAGGAATATTATAGCATATTTGATGTTCTGCAAGACTCACTACAACATAAACGGGTCAAACATTCACTATTTTTCTCAAACTACCCAATTAAAAATAGCAATACTAAAAGGTGTAGGGATCAAGCAGGTTAAAACTCGCGAAAACTCTATTTCTAATTCGTATAACCTCGTAACTTGTTTTATTAGAAGATTACGATTATTGATGTAAAGATATTGCTTTTGTAATCATAAATAAAAGACTCATTACTTAATAAATATGTTAAAAATAGTTACAAAAAGGTTTTAGTAGGTTGATCCAACCACATCCCGTTTCTAACCTACTCACCTCGACCATCTTTTAACTCTGATTCTAACCATAAAAAAGAGTAAACAGGAATTAGGTTATAACCTGTTGCCTTTTGGGACCATAATAAGAAGGATCATGGTAAATCTTAACAGCTAGCTTCTGGTGGTAACCATGGTGAATCATGTGGAGCCATACTTCTGACATGTTTACCTTCCTTTGAGTCACGAAAATCATGAGCTTGCTCCTGTTATATGGAAGCAGTCAAAAAGGATAAAACTTGCTCGTGTTTGTTGTATCTAACTGAACTACCACAAACATCATTCCACATATTATTCACCACGTGCAAAAGAATTTCCACATAATATAACTGATGTAAACAGGAAACATATAAATTTCAAGGTACCTTATTTAGCCTTTGGAGTTCACAAATGTTCATCCTTCTGCTAAATCCTCTTCTATTGCTTCCTAAATTATAACAGCAGCTACCGCTTTTGTTATATCACGTATGCGGATAGAACAAAACAGTTACAAGTAAATCTTTGATACCAAATTTTGTTAATTCATTGAAATAATATTTTTTAAATGTATACACACCTTTAATCCAGTAAAATTTAGATGTTTCGTACTCTAGAATTCAGTGTTCTGCATTGTGATAAGGATGACACTTGCTATAGGCTTTTATTTTGTTTCTTCCGAGTTTACATATTTTCGGTTTCAAGAACAACTTCGAGTCTCTACAAACAATTGTAATACATAAGTTATATCAAAGCTCGCTAAAATACTAAAATAGTAACATTTCGAAATGATAAGTTGCCCGCTTGCCACGACACCCTTTACGCTTATAATTCTTTTGTGATCAAATAATTAAATGACACTAAATTTAGTAAACTACGAGGATACAACTCGTCTATGCACAAATAACTAATATGACAATAATTTTAGTTAAGTACAAATATTTTATTTATTGTTGATTGAGCTAACTTAATGATATGAAGAAGAACTAACCCATGGTTGATTCCATTGCGTCAATCAAACTGTAAGATATTAACTTTTCACTTACACATCATAACATTAACACATGATCACATAGATGGTTTTAGAGAGAGAGAGTGGGACATTCTAGTGAGAGAAACTTGTGGAATATTAGATTATCAAGAACATCCAACCCTACCTTGCAAGGTAGAGGTATTTATAGGTTACAAACTAAACGACCTCGACGGCACGTGGATCGTGATACAGTGGGTAAAGACCCGACCTTCTTCCACGGTGTTGCACTAAACTATTTTACACTATTAACTAACTACATAAACCGTAGAATCGATGACCAATCTACGAGCTAACTTATGCTAGATAATAGTTGGGTGTGACGACTCTTTCAAGACTGGAATTTTCTAATTCTAACAATCTCCCCAAGGAGGTCACCCATATTTTACATTTCAAATCCTAGCATTCTAGTCTTGACATTGTTCTTGAGCTCGTAGTCTTACATACATCAACATCGTAAACTTAGTGCATAGGTGGTGCAACTTCAAAGTCTCGCAAAGATTTGTACTTTAAGCAGAGGTCCATTTCGATTCACGAGATAGTAAATATGAGCCACCTTTTGAGATCATCACTATCAACAATCTGTGACATCCTTTGTGGTGTGATGTTGTGACTTTAGACCGACATGCTCACATTCGGATCATGATGTCTTCTTATCGAGTAGCGGAAGCTTTAGATGATTCATGATATTGGCGGTAGCCAGAAAGCAGAGCATGGTGAAAATATCGTAGTCATTGATGCACTAATCATGATTTCTTTTGAGTTGAATGTGATAAGTGAGCATGCGCTATGGATTGACCGGATTGACCGCTTCATCTCGATCAACCGCAAACGTCGGGTGTACCGCATACAATTAGCAATAAATCGCATAAAAGTGTCTTTGATCACTTTCGTTGAATTGAGGTACACGCCCACGGTTCCCGCTGATCAAGACAAGTACCGCCTGTGATTAGATATAATTCAAGAATTTCCTTGACAGGTTTCGCAACTGTTCTATTGTTCTCAAACCGAACGTCTCAAAGAAGACAACACGAGTGAGTGAACCAAATAATTTTAAGTCCATCGATTGATGAAAAGAGATTTGAAAAACAATCGTGTATTGCTTTCAATAGAAATTGTTTTTCAATACAACGAAGGTTTTATTGAAAATCAATTATCAATCATAACAATACCTTTGGTTTGAAAATGAGTACACGTCGATGTGCTAGAGAAAAGAGTTTATTAAGCACAACGACCGGTTTTCAAAGGCATCCGTCAATCCCTAACTCGAACCGTGATTGATTCAAGAGATTGAATCGCCCCATTGTTTCTGCTCGGTTGTCACATGGTTGATCTATATGATAGATCTCACATGCCACCTACCAGAGCTTGTTTGATGTTGGCTCGGAAGGCTTTCCATCTTCATTGTGAATGTGTAAACACATCACTCGGATGTTCGGCAATACCACAAGGATAGTGCGTGGGACTCAGATATAATCTCTCTTTCCACATTGTGTGAAACAGAGAGTCTTCATTGAAAGTGTCCTAGTGAGATTAATTGATGATCTCGTGGCTCTAGACTCAATTTGTGCATATTTGGATCCTATAACGAGACTAGGAGAGGTCTCCTTCTTCAATATCAACCATCTCTAAGAGAAAGTCGATAGATAATGTCGGTTCCCTCATGAGAATGAAACAAGCCCTTTTAAGAGGAACTTGAGTGGTTTGGAAAGTTGAAGTGCAAGTCGTCCTTTGGGTCCATGACGTCTTGTCTTCAATCCGATGTTACCATCAAGAGCATATGAAGTGAACCCGTTTCGCCCTAAGGTTGAATTAATGGAGGCTATTTGTTTTCACCCTATTTTCATTCAATTCTTTTAATTCTTCAACCCTTCGCTTACGAGACTTCATAGCTATTACCTTGTTGGGTTTATTCCAAGATTAGCTCGGCCTTAGTCCGCACTCTTCCCATATCTCACTTTTCTCCTTTTATCATCATACCTAAGGACTTATACTAACTAGTGGATTGTCTCAGGTAGATCCCTCCTGTTCGGCGGATCATGGGAACCAATACCTAACCTTATCATCCTTATATCACCGTACATAAAGTAAAGTTGGTCGGTCAATTTGGTATTGTTCATCCGCCATTGGATCCAATTGAAAACCATTTGAAAATCAATTCGGATACTTGTGATATACAATCAAAGCATTTTGTACCGAATTGTTTTGATATTTTAGAACGAGAACTCCCCTCAACATGCATCAAATATTTGAAAGAAATTTTTGCACACGGAGGCAAGAGAAGAATTAACTTCTTTGATTACCATTTTCTAAAGATATCAACATCGCCCTCAATGCATCAAGTAAATATGGCATTTCGGGAAGGATGAGGTTTCCATTAATTAGCTCCCTCAATATGTGCCTCGAGGTTGAAAAGGGTTTTGCACATACTAGAGGGAACCTTTATCATCAAAGGATAGAAGCCATGTGATCAAGGTACTTTAAAGTATTAAAAGTGTAGTGTACCACGATGACTTGAATTTACAAGAGTTCTCCCCTTAATATATGCTTCGAGATTCAAAACTTGTTTAGCACATATAAGGAGAAGTATGCACAAAAATTGGTCATCTTATCTTTTACCATCTTTCATATTTATATCACATTTTCTCCCGATCAAAAATCTTAAATCCTTTGAGATTTTGGATCTCAAGTGATTTAAATAAGTGTGAGGTAAAATATTTGTAGGAGAAAAATGTGTCCAATTTTATATGATAAAGAAAAGGATTAACACAGATGTTTCCTTTTTCATAAGGGAAACCATAGTACAAACTTAGCACTATTACATGTATCACGCTTGTTCATATTTAATACACCACATATAACACAAAGTTAACAAAACATAAACGGTATTCAAGACGCCTTCATTCGGTTCTTTGAAGAAGTTTGTAGTGACCATCACAGAGCCTTCCACCAACAAAGCTTTCAAGGTGCGGAAGATCTTCGTGTCTTGAGTCTTCGACGGATTGCGACAATGAAATGTTCACACCTCTTCACGCCATCATCGCCCGTAACGTAGTTTTAACCCAAGATCTCATATCAAGTTTGGCTTCTTTCACTCGGTGTCAAGTTCTTCTTCACCATTTTGAGCGTACCATCACTAAACTTGTAGAGTTCACATAGACGATAAGCATACGCGATCCATATCCATCGGTGAAGATGACGGCCTAGGGTGTCAAGAACTTTGTATTCTCGATGAAATTCATGCCCTGCTGCACTCCATTGAGGACTTGTGAGGTTGACCTGGTTTGGTAGCTTTCAATGCTGTCAAGGTCCTCAACTCGTTTCGAATAACTAAGCCCCGATCCAAAGAGTGGCAGTGCAGAGAGGCCTTTTCTCACGCATGTAAGTGCTCCAGTGTCCTTGAAGATTTAAGAGATAGAGATCTTCAAATCATTGGGCGTAAGATGTTTGAAGTCGTTCTCTTCAATGGTATACATTTTGAAATCAGCTCTTTAAGGACAATCTTCTTAAGTACTCATATCCATACATCGGAAGATCTCTACACCCACCACGCTTAAGATTTGCGGTTTGATCGACATTATTCGTCTTTATCGGCACCATGTCTCGCCAATGTAGAACTTCTTCTTTTGAACCACCAAATGGGAGATACCATAAGATCGCAATATCATACTTTTGCTCTTCATTTGCCCAAAATTGATCAGAACCATCTCTCAAGTCCCCGATCGTAATAGGTTCTGCTTTCATCTTTGAAATAGATAGAAGGTGTCTTCTTTCCACAGAGCGAGCACACGATAATCCAAGTCGAGATTGAAGAAGAATTCACTGAATGGTTATCTCGTCCGCTCACCACCAAGAGGAAGAGATTTGTTGACATTGGAACTAAGTACTTAGCCTAGTACCTAATAAAGGTAGGCGACGCTTGGAAGGATTAGTTCTCCAGTGTGAAAGAACCTTGGTTAGCCTAGCACCAGATAAAGGGTAGGCGATGTCAGGTTAGGTGTGGTTCACTTGGTAAAGAACCCAGATTTAGCTTTAACGAAAAAGGTTGTTTACCAGAAGGCTTCTCGCCATAAGGAGATTGGTGTAGTGTTTACAAACCTCGAGTAGGTGACTGGGAGTGGAGTAGGCGGAAGGGCCCTTGTAGTCAACCACTATAAATACTGCTATGTGTTTTCAGGTTTTACTCTTATCTTTTCATTACATATATCTTTATATGCTTGTTTATCAACATCCAACACAATAACAAATAGATTGACATAAGTCAATCTAAATAGTTTAAAAGAAAGTTTTAATGGTAAAACTATTCAACCCCTTCTAGTTTTCAACAATTGGCATCGAGAGCTTGCTACCAAGTTTCTTGAAGTATATTGTACTTTAAAAAACTTGATATGATCCATAGTTAATTGAAAACTACAAAGAAAGTTTTTTTCATAAAACAAACACCATGTTTTATTTTTCAAAAACTATATGTTTGGATATCGAGTTGATAACAACATTTTTTTTATATATATCTTTTCATTTAATCTGCACTAATCTTCTTTGTGATGTTGATTAGTCAAAGCTCATACCCACCCAAGCTTTTTAGAGACGCTTGGTAACAAGAATACCTTCCCAAGAAGGTATCTTAAACGCAGCGAGCGGGGAATCGCCTAATGAATTTGTCATTTGTAAAGACATTCCTAATGCACTCGAGGTATGACTTTCCACTTATATGATATTAGTTTAGTAAATAAGTGTTATGTGTTGGTATCTATTCGAGTAGATTTTTTTAACACATGATCTATATGAAGTCATAGGAAGCCTTTTTCTCTTACGTGTTATATTTCTCGCTCATAGTCATAGTATATATAGCTTATGTTTTATTTCTTTTAATCCTATAATAAAACAAAAACACAATTTCAAAAATTCTTCCTTCCCTATTAATAATCAATCACTGACGCCCACTTTATTGAATCCTCACTTTTCAAATTTTCCAATTTCAAAAATTCCTCCCATTTAAAAACTTCATCTTCCTCCTCCATTCCTCTCATCCGAAACCAAGAAGATCCATCAACATGGTTTAGATCATCGGCTATCGCACTTGTGTTCCCTATGATGAAGTTCACATACGAGACATTTACTGTGTTGTTAATCTATATTGGGGTCATATACCCAATCCTTTGTATCATCCTTAGTATTGAAATGCAATATTATTAATCTAGTTTATCTAGGTTACTATTATGTTTATTATCACCCTTTGATTTATATGTTTTATTTCGTTTGAGGTCATGTATGCATGCTAAAAGAAAATGTAGGATAAAACATATCTCGTGGTATAAAAACTGTAAAACCTTTTATCAAATGCTGTTCATATTACTGCATCCACGGATCCCTATATATACTATCCTGATCCCTTTGTAAAGGAACCGGATCCGGCCCCTACTAGAAAACAAGCCATGCAAGATTAAAAAAACACTATCTTTCTAAAAGTAATAATTCACAGAATTTCAAAACCATAGAGTTGTGTTAAATACCATTGTTAATAAAATCTAGTAAAATGTTAGATTATTATAGATTGACCATAAACATCACGTCCTATTAACCCATCACTTATAGGTTCAACTATGACGCATGAACACGAGTTTGATTTTTTCACCACCACGCCTACAACCCGAACATCTCCTCGAGCCCAACACACCCGCAATCATGTCCGGTTCAATAATCTCAAAACCGCCATTGAAGGACGATGTAGACATCTCTACAACGAAGAGGTATCAATGCCTCCTTCCGAGCCATAGGACTAGAATGTCTTCGAAATCAACGGAAGATATGTCCAAGGTTCATAATGGAATTCTTCCGTCAAGTCGAACTCGCTCAACGAGGATCGCTCTCTATCTCTTTGGTTTTACATCAAAACCAAAAGTTCACTCTAACCTTGGGCATTTTGCTCACATTCGGATTCCAAGTCATGGACAAAGTGCCTTCAATCAAGATTGGTCTCTTTATTTTCTTCAACTTTCGAAGAAAATAGTCCATATTGTTCATACATACCTCCTAAGATTTAAATCGCATATGCAAACCTCGACTATATTACTCCAATCCAAACATTATCCATACACAAGATCCGGGAAGAAAGAATGCCTCTTGCTCTCATTCTACGTGAAAATGTTTGGAGTCTTAGGGAAATCGAGATATTCTTCCCGCTTGTTGTGCCACATGTGTACTGCTTGCTAACACAACAACCATACAATCTCGCCTACTTCTTTCAAGGCGAATCAAAATCTTCAAGGCTCCAAGAATAAACTCATCCCTTATGGAATGTTCTTGACACGCCTATCACGATGTTATGCACTTCCATCCTCAATTTCAAAGTCCGTTGTAATGATTGTGAACAAGATGATGGAACTGCTTAAACATATCTCTCATGAAGACTTTCTTCATTCTTGATTCCACCAATACCATCAATCTCATAATGATCCTCCTAGCTAAGACACTCAAGGAACCTAGAATAGTCAAATAGGATCAATTCTACTTTACTCATTATTTATCAATGTAATCCTATTTCTTTTCGAAATAAAACATCTTACATTTGATATCCTAGTTTTAGAACTCCTTAAACAAAACTTGGAATATAATGCATTGTCAAGATCATTGCATACCTTTAGTAAAGGTTCTGTTTAGCAGAGCAGACGGATCCCAATGTTGTACTAAACGGATCCCACATCTAGGGAACTGGATCCTAAGAAAATGTAAAATGCAATTGCAAGCATTATATGTCAAACACATCCTTAGAACACCTCACACTAAACTAAACATAGTGTCTTAAGGTAGATTAAGACTTTATCAAGATAGGTTGATCTTCCTACTCATTCCAACTCACATAGAACACGCCTAAGATAGTCATAGATTTACTTTGTTTTAATCCATCACTCTTCCGCCTCAAAACTCACACTTCACATTTTAACCCTTCACATCTAGGTTAAAAATCTTTATAACAAAATTGATGATGAATCAATCTCACCTAAAATTGATCAAAGTTGATCAAATCTTAGTTTTCCATCTCAAACCATTAGGATATTTTCCAAAACACAATCCTAAGTCACAACATCATCTCTAGGATCATTTAGCTTCAATTGACACTCTCTTCTTTAGTGTCATCCCTGCTCATTCATGGTACTCATGAAAGTTCCAAATCCTTCCACAAAAGACAATCATTAGCTACATCACCACCACCTTCAAATACTTAAGCATCCTTCATTTAAGACACTTAGGAAGACCGAAACACTCAAGACGTTATAGGTCTTAGATTTTAGAAACATCATTTCCACTCTTTCATAGTCACGATAATGGATCCTAGGATTAGCCTATACGGATCCTCTCGAGAAAGGAATGTGGGATCCGGATGACAAGATAGGCCAAATATTGCTAAAACAATCATTTCAACTTATCTTCCTAACTCAAACACTCCATCTCATCTTAAATGAGTTCCTAGATCACCCAACCTCCGTTGACTCTTGTGCATGTCAATCATCACATTCCAATGAATCTAGCTAAAGCTTAAATGCACTTGCCAAATCTCTTAGTTTATAAACCACCTTGTTAGGACCTCCATATCACTCACTCTAACTTTCTCGCTCTTGAAATTATTTCATCATGAGAAAACCCCAAGTAGTAACTTATCCACCAAAGAACCACCCATGAAAAAGGCTCGTTAGCACATTAAATCTCCTCAACCGAATCATCTCCCCAAACTAACAAGTGAGAGAATCCTTCATCATCCAATCAAACCAATTCCTAAAAATATAGTACCCACAAAACTACCTATTCCTAACACCACCATACCTCATAGGCCAAACAATATCATCTCCACTAAACCATCACCGTTCCTAGAAATATTTCATTTACTTCACCACTATCATCACCACACTCTACAATTTAGAGGACTTGCCTCCCAGGCTGCCTCATCCGCTTCCGCCGACAACATTCTCCTCATTAGAGGAATAATGGTTCAAAATCAAGGTGTTGAGTCAACACTTTCCCGCTTCCTTTTCATTGCTCCATCATATAATCCTATATGGATTATGAGAAATCATCAAAGTCAACCATCCACCATATGGAAGTTGACACTTCCTTACCACTACCATCATTCTTGGTCGAGGCATTCTCAAATGCTCCTCCACCAATTCCTCCATCGTTTCAGCCCAGAAGCCGCCCACTTGATCCTTCACATCAAGCCATTTTATTTCCTCCACCACCACTACTTAGCCATGACAAAGATTGCTATCATTGTCAACATGTTGAAAGTTTGATACATGAAGTACGAGAAGACCAACATTTCATGTTTTATCATCTCGAACGCTTCGACGAGATCAAACCTAAACAAAACTTGAGCTAAGATTTTAGTGGTGTCCTAGCATCAAGCATTAGATAGTGTAGAAATCTAGTCATGTATTGTCTATTTTCTTATTTTTAGAGTCATGTATATCATAACTCTTGTTTTATTAAATGGAATTACATGCTACTTGTTATTTTTTGAATATGTATTCATATCTCATTTATGTGATAACATTTGTTATATCACCTTTGCTGATTTTAGTCATCGCATGACGGATCCTCAAGAGGTTTCAGACGGATCCCTACTAGGAGGGAACCGGGATCCGTGAAGTCGAAAAGTTTCTTTTTCTAACTTAAATCACAATTGCAGTGAAATGAATTATACTTGTTTTCAACCCTTGTTTTCTGCTATTCAATTAACACATAAAGAATTTGACATCCCAAAGCTAGGGAGCTTGGTGTCAAAAAACCGTTGCAAAATTACTTGCAACCTTTGATTTAAATTTCATGACTTCCGCTGCAAATATTGCAATCATCTAGGGAGCACACCACATCATCGTAATTTTTGCATAAGTTAGTAGCAAATGAACTAAATTAGAATTAGTTTCTTGACGCCTTACTTAGGGATAGACTTGTCAAGGGAGTAACGATATCCTTCCCGTTACTTGCTTTTTCTTAAAACGATGTGTTGCTTTGTTCAAACACTTTTGTTTCGACAAAAGGGAGAAGAAAGTAAAACACAAATTCAAACTTTTATAATTTTAGCTTTTCCTTAAAATAATCTTATGTTTTGTCAACAAAAGGGGAGATTGTTAATACAAATGTTAAAAATGTTTATTTATATTTTACGATCTTCTAATGTTTTCGTCGATAACAAAAGTAAGATCATTTTAAGGAAAAAATAAAATACGTAAATGATTTGAACTAATAGTTTTCTAACACACTACGCTTTCACATAAAACATAAAACAAGTATAAGTGATTTTATGATTTAGATACATATGTACAACAACTAGTGTTTACATATTTGGGTTAAACATATACTTAAACTAAGTATACTAAATGGGTAAAACTAGTATATGCTAAATTGTAAATACAAGTATATACTAAATGGGTAAATACTAGCAAATGGTTTTGACCCATAACCCATGGTTTTATATATACCACTTAACCAAGTTCATTGTATCCTTAAGATACATTGTATCTAGAAAGAAAACCATGGATCAACCCATAACCCATGACCCATGACTCATAACCAAAAATACCCATGGGCAAAGAGGGATGACCACGGATCCCTAGCTTGTGTTACCGGATCCTTGTGGTAGGATCCGTGAGATCCGGAAACAAAGAGGATTTTTCCTCTATAATAGTGAGTCATTTCTTCATTATTCTTCACCCTTCCAATACACTTTCTCCTCTCGAAATAACCACTAACCTTAGATCCAAGAGATCTATGTTTGTAGTTTGTTTTGTGTGATCTTTAGGTTCCTCTTAAAGGCAAGATCACCACCTTTGAAGTTGGAGTGCAAGTCCATGAGTTGCCATGCTTCCTCATCATCAAGGCTATTGAAGTCCTCTTGTTGATGATCCTTCTTTCTTCAGAAGTGTAGTGTTAAGACATTAGTGAAAGATGTCTCAAGTGTCAAGACGAAGATATTAGTGAAGGGTATCTATCGCTCAGGATAAGCACTTGTGAAAGGTGCTTAGAAGTCAAGACAAGAAGCATTAGTGAAAGGTGCTAAGTCAAGACTGAAGCATTGTGAAAAGCGTCATGTAAGACACAAGACATTGTGTGAAGGTGTCTTGTAGATCTAATCAAAGGCATTAAGAAAGGTGCCTTAGATATACATTCGATATGGCGTGTTTCGATGTACTATATAGACTAGCATTAGATCCAAGGATATTGATGTCCTCGATGATGTTGTAAAGGAGTAGATCTCCTTCGGGATTAGTCGTTGGGGTAGTGGTAGTAGTTCCTCCATTGCAATGGAACTAGGTGCTTAGCCTAGTACCCAATAAAGGGTAAGCGACGTTGTGAAGGGTTAGTTCCTGGGTGTGAAAGAACCTGTGGTTAGCCTAGCACCGAGATAAAGGGTAGCGACGTTGTGTTAGGTGTGTCTTCGGTGTGAAAGAACCCGGTATTTAGCTTTGTACCGAAAAAGGTTGCTTATGCTAGAAGGCTTCTCCGCCATAAGGAGATTGGTGAAGTTTACAAACTCTCGAGTAGGTGACTGTGGAGCGGAGTAGGGCAAGGAAGGTGTCCTTGTAGCGAACCACTATAAATACTGCTTGTGGTTTTGTGCTTCTACTCTTATCTTTTCATTACATATCTTTATATGCTTGTTTATCAACATCCAACACATTATTAACCAAACAGATTGACATAAGTCAATCTAAATAGTTTAAAAGGAAGTTTTAATTGGTAAAACTATTCAACCCCTTCTAGTTTTCAACAAGTTACAAGATAATTTTTGTGTCTTTCATCGCAATTGACAAGCGATATTTTTAATGCAACCATTGTTATCTATCACGGTGATATTATACTTTAGTAGAAATTTGGGAAAATGACACAAAAAATGCATCGAACTTGACACTTGTTGTCATGTGTAGCCAACTATTTTTTTTCATTGTAACACAAACCTTTTGAATTTTGTCATTGTACGTAGCCGCTAGGTGAATTTGGCATTGTATGTACCAGTCGAAGCTTAGCGTTACATCGTTAGTCCTTTATATTAACTATCGCGTTAGTAAACAACTTAAAATTTCGCTCTTCACGCTTTTTATTCGCTTTCATCCGTTATTATACGCTTTTGTCTGCTTTTTATACTTTTCGTCCGCTGTTTTTCCTTTACGCTGTCGCTTTCTTACATTCTCGCCCGCTTTCTTACGCCTGGTCACATTTATACGCTTTCATTCGCTTACATCGCTTTTAGTCCGCTTTATAAGTTTTCATCCGCCGCTCGCTTTACACGCTTTCAATCGCTTTCATCCGCTTTATATGCCGCCCGGCACGCCCGCCGCTTTTAAATGTTCGCCGATTTTCAACGCTGCCTCGCTTTATATGTTTTCGCTTTTGACTGCTTTACGTTGCCTTTTTGTTTTCATCTGCTTTTTCACACCTTCATCCATTTTTATATGTTTTGTCCGTATTCTTAAGTTTTATACATTTTCGTCCGAAAAAGTAAGAAAATGAATGAAAAGTAAGAAACCAATGAAAGCGAGTAAAAGAGATGAAAATGTTAGAAAACGTATTTAAAACTTTAAAAAAATGATTTAAAATGTATATAAACAATTGAAACGTGAAGAAAATCGGATGAAAACGAGAATACGAATGAAACGTAAAAATGGACAAAACGCATAAAAATGGATGAAAACGTAAGAAAATGTATTTAAAACTTATAAAACGGAGAAACGATAATAACGGACTAAAACGTAAGAAAACGTAGTAAACAAACGAAATAAAAACGGATGAAAGCATTGGACCAAATGTATAAAACAGATTAAAAAGTATAAAACGACTTAAAACGATAATAACGGACTAAACGTAAGAAAACGTAAGTAAACAAACAAAATGTAAAAACGGATGAAAGCATTGGACCAAATGTATAAAACGGATTTAAAAGTATAAAATGCATTAAAACGATAATAACGGATGAAAACGAATAAAAACGTAGAGACGAATTTTAAGTTATTTACTAACGACCGTTAGTAATAAGACTAACGATGTAACGCTAAGTTCGACTGGGTACATACAAAACACAAATTCACCTAACTAGCTACATATAATGACAAAAATTCAAAAGGTTTGTGTTACAATGAGAAAATAAATAGTTGACTACACACAACCCAACATGTCAAGTCACGATTTTTTTTTATCATTTTCCCTAGAAAAGAAAAAAGTTAAAGTCTATTTAGGTAATCTTATTTTGTTCAAAAAATGCTAATTTAACGAACACTTGTTTGTTTGAGAATATGTCAAGTCTCTATTTTCATATTTTGCTTCATTTTATTCATTTTGATATTTGTAAGTGACACATACTTCATCATATATGTATATCAATGTGATACTCAATTGAATGTGAAATATTAAATTCATACCAAATGTGATAAGAATTTAGTATTTTACCAAATATATATGAAAGAAATGATAATAAACACCACTTATTATATTATTGTGATGATTCTGCTCATTTTTCTATTTGTGTTTGAAAATATTTAGAAGATTTTTGTGTTTTATGATAATATGAAATAGAAATGTTAATCGAAAACAAAGATGTTATGACTTTTGTTACTGGTGGATTTTTCATTTAATGGACATGTGCAGTTTGATAGTTTATATTGAATTTAAAATATCTGATCTCAAGAAACTAAAGAAGCATTGTTGAGTTGCAGCATCTTTATAAACAAACCAAGTAATTAAACACCGTGATATACAAGTGATATCACAAGTGATATAAACTATGATATCACACATCTATCACCGGTATATCACACATGATATCACATGTGATATCAACGGTTATCATTATGATATCACGTGATATCACAAGTGAGTGATATCACCGTGTTATCACAAGTTGTTTGAGCTTCCTCATTGTTTATAAAGATGTGTACTATCTTCAACCATAGCTTATTTAGTTTGATGATTCAACCATAGATATTTTAAACCCGCTATAAAACCCATCGAACATGCACAATGATCCATTAAATAAAATCCACCACAAGTCAATAAAGTTTCATAACATCTCTTGTTTTCAGCTGAACAACTTTTCTAATATTTTATAATATCATAAAACACAAAAATCTTCTCTAAATATTTCAAAACACAACCATCGTGATTTGGTTGAGATCACAACCGATAACCCATACATGATGAAGAATGTAATACTTTTCATCTTCCTTACAATGTTATATCACAAGAGATAAATAATGTCACTTACAAATATCAAAATGAAAAGATCAAAATGGACAAAAACGATAAAATCGAATGAAAACGTGATAAAACGACGAAAACGCCCTCGAAACGAACAAAACGTATAAAAACGGATGAAAAAGTATGAAAACGGACAAAACGGTCAAAATGCATTTAAAACGCCTAAAAATGGATGATGATAACGTATGAAAACGTCGAAACGGACGAAACGATAAACCGGACGAAAATACATGAAACGTAAAATACATACGTTCTAAAAACGGACAAAATACATGAAAACCTAAAAAAACAGATAAAACGTATGAAAATGGTCAAAACGGATGAAACGAAGAAACACTAAACGTATGAAAGCGTAAAACACGAAAACGTATGAAAATGGACGAAATGAAATAAAACGACGAAACGTATGAAACGAACAAAACGTAAGAAAATGGACAAAAACGATGAAACAAAACGAAACATAAGAAAAATATACAAAACGATGAAACGGATGAACGTACGAAACGTAAAAAGACGAAACGATGAAAATACTCAAAATGTATAAAACGGACGAAAATGTGCGAAATGCATTTAAAATATCTAAAATGGATGAAACGTAAAACGGACGAAGACGTATGAAAACGCATAATAACGTCAAAACATACGAAACGATATAAACGTATAAACGTATAAAAATCGTATGAAAATGTAACGAAAACATCGAAACGGATGTAAACGCATTTAAACGAATGAAAAACAGATCGACAACGAAAAAGGACGAAAACATATGAACCCGGACGAAAATGTAAAACGAATAAAAAAACGTATGAACAGATGAAAACGTATTAAAGCGAAAACAAACTTGAATAAAATTACGTGAATTTAAAATTAAAAAATAATAAAAACGTGAACTAAAAAAGACATGAATTTAAAATAAAAACGTGAATTCCAAAAAATATATATATATATATATATATATATATATATATATATATATATATATATATATATATATATATATATATATATATATATATATATATATATATATATATATATATATATATAACTAGTTATAACCGCCCAATGGGCGGGTGCGCCTCATAAAATCGTTCAAAAATATTAAAAGAAAGCTAAAAATGAAATGTGATAAAACTCTATTCGAGACTTTCACAAATATTCATCGTTTGATCCGGAAAGAGTAATCATCATTATTAGCCCCGCACCAACAAAACACTATAATATTTGGGTGTGCAACAACTAAAAATGAAGCATAGATTGTCTAATAGTTTATACTTTATAGTTTTGGCATTGTGTAACATTTGTTCAGAATATGAACGGAGGATATGATATTACCAAACATTACTTGTTTCTCTTCATTTCCTTTATACCATCTAAGGGCATAACATGTTGTACAAACATCAAAAGGAATATTATAGCATATTTGATGTTCCGCAAGACTCACTACAACATAAACGGTCAAACATTCACTATTTTCTCAAACTACCCAATTAAAAATAGCAATACTAAAAGGTGTAGGGATCAAGGTGTTAAAACTGCGAAACTCTATTTCTAATTCAGATAACCTCGTAACTTGTTTTATTAGAAGATTACGATTATTGATGTAAAGATATTGCTTTTGTAATCATAAATAAAAGACTCATTACTTAATAAATATGTTAAAAATAGTTACAAAAAAGGTTTTAGTAGGTTGATCCAACCATCCCGCTTCTAACCTACTCACCTCGACCATCTTTTAACTCGATTCTAACCATAAAAAGAGTAAAGGAATTAGGTTATAACCTCGTTGCCTGGGACCATAATAAGAGGATCATGGTAAATCTTAACAGCCTAGCTCGTGGTAACATGGTGAATCATGTGGAGCCATACTTCGACATGTTTACCTTCCTTTCGAGTCACGAAAATCATGAGCTTGCTCTGTTATATGGAAGGGCCAAAAAGGATAAAACTTGCTCGTGTTTGTTGTATCTAATCGAACCACACAAACATCATTCCACATATTATTCACCGTGCAAAAGAATTTCCACAATATAAGCGATGTAAACAGAAACATATAAATTTCAGGTACCTTATGCTTTGAGTTCACAAATGTTCATCCTTCTCAAATCCTCTTCTATTGCTTCCTAAATTATAATGAAGACCTTTTTGTTATATCACGTGACGGATAGAACAAAACAGCTACAAGTAAATCTTTGATACCAAATTTTGTTAATTCATTGAAATAATATTTTTAAATGTATACACACCTTTAATCCAAAGAAATTTAGATGTGTGACTTAGAATTCGTTGTTCGCATTGTGATAAGGATGACACTTGCTATAGGCTTTATTTTGTTTCTTCCGAGTTTACATATTTTTCGCTTTCAAGAACAACTTCGAGTCTCTCACAAACAATTGTAATACATAAGTTATATCAAGCTCGCTAAAAATACTAAAATAGTAACATTTCGAAATGATAAGTTGCCCAGCTGCCACGACCGCCTTTACGCTTATAATTCTTTGTGATCAAATAATTAAAATGACACTAAATTTAGTAAACTGTGATACAACTCACCTATGCACAAATAACTAATATGACAATAATTTTAGTTAAGTACAAATATTTTATTTATTGTTGATTGAGCTAACTTAATGATATGAAGAAGAATCAACCCATGGTTGATTCCATTACGTCAATCAAAGCTGAAGATATTAACTTTCACTTACACATCATAACATTAACACATGATCACATATGGTTTTAGAGAGAGAAAGGGACATTCTAGTGAGAGAAACTTGTGGAATATTAGATTATCAAGAACATCCAACCCCACCTTGCAAGGTAGAGGTATTATAGGTTACAAACTAAACGACTCCGACACCGTGGATCGTGGGACAGTGGGTAAAGACCCGACCTTCTTCCACGGTGTTGCACTAAACTATTTTACACTATTAACTAACTACATAAACCGAATCGATGACCAATCACGAGCTAACTTATGCTAGATAATAGTTGGAAGTGACGACTCTTTCAAGACCGAATTTTCTAATTCTAACAATCTCCCTAAGGAGGTCACCCCATATTTTACATTTCAAATCCTAGCATTCTAGTCTTGACATTGTTCTTGAGCTCGTAGTCTTACATACATCAACATCGTAAACTTAGTGCATAGGGTGCAACTTCAAAGTCTCGCAAAGATTTGTACTTGCGGGAGGTCCATTTCGATTCACGAGATAGTAAATATGAGCCACCTTTTGAGATCATCGCCTATCAACAATCTCGTGACATCCTTTGTGGTGTGATGTTGTGACTTTAGGACCCACATGCTCACATTCGGATCATGATGTCTTCATCGTAAAGGGAAGCTTTAGATGATTCATGATATGGCGCAGTCAGAAAGGTGAGCATGGAGTGAAAATATCGAGTCATTGATGCACTAATCATGATTTCTTTTGAGTTGAATGTGATAAGTGAGCATGCTATGGATTGACCGGATTGACCGCTTCATTCGATCACCGAACGTCGTGTACCGCATACAACAAGCAGCAATAAATCGCACAAAAGTGTCTTTGATCACTTTCGTTGAATCGAGGTACACGCCCACTTGCCTCGCTGATCAAGACAAGCATCGCTGTGATTAGATATAATTCAAGAATTTCTTGATGTGTTTTCGCACTGTTTCAAGTTGCTCAAACCGAACGCCTCAAAGAAGACAACACGAGGAGTGAACCAACAATTTTAAGTCCACGATTGATGAAAAGAGATTTGAAAACAATCGTATTGTTTAATAGAAATTGTTTTGCACACAACGGTTTTATTGAAAATCAATTATCAATCATAACAATACCTTTGGTTTGAAAATGAGTACACATCGATGTGCTAGAAAAGAGTTTATTAAGCACAACGACCGGTTTTTCAAAGGCATCAATCCCTAACCTCGAACCGTGATTGATTCAAGAGATTGAATCGCCCCATTGTTTCTGCTCATTGTCACATGGTTGATCTATATGATAGATCTCACATGCCACCTACCAGAGCTTGTTTGATGTCGCTCTGTAAGGCTTTCCATCTTCATTGTGAATGTGTAACACATCACTCGGATGTTCGCAATACCACAAGGATAGCGAGGACTCAAGATAATCTCTTCCACATTGTGTGAAACAGATAGAAAGTGTCCTAGTGAGATTAATTGATGATCTCGTGGCTCTAGACTCAATTTGTGCATATTTGGATCCTATAACGAGACTAGAGGTCTCCTTCTTCAATATCAACCATCTCAAGAGAAAGTCGATAGATAATGTCTGTTCCCGAGAATGAAACAAGCCCTTTAAGAGGAACTTGAGTGGTTTGGAAAGTTGAAGCGCAATCACGGGTCCATGACGTTTGTCTTCAATACCGATGTTACCATCAAGCATATGAAGTGAACCCGGTCGCCCTAAGGTTGAATTAATGGAGGGCTATTTGTTTTCACCCTATTTTCATTCAATTCTTTTAATTCTTCAACCCTTCAAGCTAACGAGACTTCATAGCTATTACCTTGTTGGGTTTATTCCAAGACTAGCTCGGTCTTAGTCCGCACTCTTCCCATATCTCACTTTTCTCCTTTTATCATCATACCTAAGGACTTCTATACTAACTAGTGGATTGTCCCCGGTAGATCCCTCCGGTCGGGCGGATCATGGGAACCAATACCTAACCTTATCATCCTTATATCACAGTATATAAAGTAAAGTTGGTCAATTTGGTATTGTTCATCCGCCATTGGATCCAATTGAAAACCATTTGAAAATCAATTCGTATACTTGTGATATACAATCAAAGCATTTTGTACCAATTGTTTTTGATATTTTTAGAACGAGAACTCCCCTCAACATGTGCATCAAATATTTGAAAGAAATTTTTGCACACGGAGGCGAGAAAGAATTAACTTCTTTGATTACCATTTTCTAAAAGATATCAACATCGCCTCAATGCATCAAGTAAATATGGCATTTGAAGGATGAGGTTTCCATTAATTAGCTCCCTCAATATGTGCCTCGAGGTTGAAAAGGGTTTTGCACATACTAGAGGGAACCTTTATCATCAAAGGATTGAAGCCATGTGATCAAGGTACTTTAAAGTAAAAGTGTAGTACCCGATGACTTGAATTTACAAAAGTTCTCCCCTTAATATATGCTTCGAGATTCAAAACTTGTTTAGATATAAGTGGAGAAGTATGCACAAAATTGGTCATCTTATCTTTTACCATCTTTCATATTTATATCACATTTCTCCCGATCAAAAATCTTAAATCCTTTGAGATTTTGATCTCAAGTGATTTAAATAAGTGTGAGGTAAAATATTTGTAGGAGAAAAATGTGTCCAATTTTATATGATAAAGAAAAAGGATAACACAGATGTTTCCTTTTTTCATAAGGGGAAACCATAGTACAAATCCTAGCACTATTACATGTATCACAGCTTGTTCATATTTAATACACCACATATAACACAAAGTTAACAAAACATAAACGGTATTCAAGACGCCTTCATTCGGTTCTTTGAAGAAGTTTGTAGTGACCATCACGAGCCTTCCACCAACAAAGCTTTCAAGGCCGCGAAGATCCTTCGTGTCTTGAGTCTTCACGGATTAAGAATGAAATGTTCACACCTCAAACTCATCATCACGTGGATCAAGAAAAGACCTCCACTGAAGTTACCAAACATGCATTGTGAAGTATCAATGACTACGAGCTTAAGAGCAAAGGACTACATCAAGAATGCAAGATCAATTGTTAAATGTTATATCTATTTGTATTCAATGTAATTTTGGTACATAATTGAGGCGACCTCCTTGTGGGAGATTGTTAGGAATTAGAAATTCCCAGTATTAAAGAGTCGGTCACCTCAAGTATATGTAATCGTTAGAAAGCTCGTAGTCGTAGTTCTTTAAGTTAAGTAGTATTTTAGTTAAGTAACACCGTGGAGGACTGGACGGGTCTTTACCCACTATATGCCCGATCCACACCCCAAAGTGTGGCGAGTTATGTAAGACTATAAATACTCTACCTTCCAAGGTAGTAGAGTTGGAGCTCATAATAATATCTTTCACTTTCTCTCACTAAGTTCCCTAAACCTCTAACTTTCTCTCTCTAAAATTCCATCTTATACGCCACCTTGTGTTATGGTTTGATGTGTATGTGAAAGTTATATCTTACAGATACTTTTGCTAAGGTGAGTTCATAGCCTCGCTTTTACTTATTTTTCAACCCCGCGGGAGATGCATGCTATAAACTAGAACACAAGTCTTTTCTTAAAATGTATGCTTGCTCGATTATCATTATTATTGCTTAAGTTCACCGCCAAAAGTCCCTTCATCATGAACCATTAATCACATGCGAGTGAACGCGAATATTGTGAATAGTACTATGTGAATTAACGACCACCTCGGTTATCGGAAATAACCGGGCGCACTATATTTGATTATCTCTATGTAATTGGCTATTACATCTAAAGCAATTTATTACTTACACCAAGTAATTAGGTGTATGCGATTAGTTTCGTGTCATGAGCTTAGTGCATAATAATGATCGTTTTTCTATGGTAATTGTCTACGAAGCAATTATCATCTCTAACTTGTGTTCAACCATTTACTAAACCTATGAATATCACTCAACTTTTTGTTGACCTTTTTAAGCATGTTTATCTCAGGTACTAACTAGGAAAATCTTGAAGGCACGGAGTGTACGTAATGGAATGCTGGAAGTGGTGTTTTAAATAAAGTTATCATTTCTCAAACTTTGATTTATCTTTTGTGTAACTTCAAAACTTGTGGTATTTTCTCTTGTGATCCAAAACATTGAGTTTTTATGAAATGATAACAATCTTTTATTAAAAACGCCTTTTAGAGTCGTTTTCATGACTTATGACCGTGATCTTCTAAGTAATACCCCAAGTAGTCTTCATTGTCACATTATGATTTTGGGGTGTTATGAACACTTATGGAAAGTACATGGCTATTCTACAACTTAAAAAAAAGTACACGTACCAAAACGGGACACTTTGAATAGTACATTGCTATTTTACAACTTAAAAATAGTACACGTACAAAAACGGAACACTTTGAAAAGTACATTGCTATTCTACGACTTAATCCCTAAAAGAAATAACAACAACAATACCAATATATGAAGTACGAGAGAAATATAACGTAGAGCGACATTCTTTTAAGGGGGTGTTTGTTTAAGCTATCAAGCTCAAATCAAAGTTATCAAGCTCAAATTTATTACCACTAATCCACTAAATAACCCAATTTTACTACCTCTAAACTAAATCAAAGTTATCAAGCTCAAATTTACTACCACTAATTCACTAAATAACCCAATAACCATGATTAAGGGGGTGTTTGTTTAAGCTTAATAGCTTAAATGGCGGGCTTATGTGATTATTTAGTTTGGGCTTATATTTTCATAAGTTCTAATTTTTCGGCTTATTTGTTCACAAGTCTCAAAATAAGCTGAAAAAATAAAACTTATGAAACATATGCTCAAATCAAACAAGTTCATAAACTCATAAACTCACGTATAAGCTTAAACACCTTTTAGTAACACAAAGCCAAATGCCCCAAAACTAATAAAACACAAATAGCCCAAACAAACATTGATAGCTAAAAAAAGGAGAAGAGATATGAAATTGTCTATAAATATATAGGGTTAATGGTCTAAAAAAACTACAAACTTTCCATTTTTTCCTATTGTATACCATAAACTTTTAATCACCGTTATTATAACCATTAACTCTCTTAATCACCCTTATTATAACCATAACTCTCTGTCATAATAATAAGGGTGATTAAGAAAATTAATGGTTATAATAAGGGTGATTAAGAGAGTTAATAGTTATAATTAGGGGTGGAAACGAGTAGGCAGCCGTGAAAAGCTCGAGGATCGGATCGGAAAAGCTCGAACGAGCCGAGTTTAAACGAGCTCGAGCCCCGAGCTCGAGCCTAAGTTGGGCTCATTTAATAATCGAGCTCGAGCCCGAGCTCTATACAAAGGCTCGCTTAGGCTCATGAGCCTAAACGAGCCCTAGAAATATATACGTATATATATTTTCTATACATATAACCGTGTTAACGAGCTCGAGCCTTGTGTTAAGAGTCGAGCTTTGTTAACCAGCCGAGCTCGAGCTTGTGAAAAATTTCACGAGCCGAGCTCGAGCTCAAAATGCGAGGCTCGAACGAGCTCGAGCTCGAGCTCGAGCTTTTATATATAAACGAGCCGAGCTCGAGCCTAAACGAGCTCGAGCTCGGCTCGGCTCGTTTTCACCCCTAGTTATAATAACGGTGATTAAGAGAGTTAATGGTTATAATTAGGGGTGTCATTTGGGCTGACCCGACCCGAACCCGAACCCGACCCGAGGCAATTCGGGTCGGGTCAATCGGGTTCAAAAATATATTCGGGTTAATCGGGTCAACCCAAATTTAACCGAGTTCTAAACAAGGTCGGGTTCGGGTATATTTTTTTAGCCTTGACCCGATCCGAACTCAACTAACTCGGCTCAACAACTCTTTTACAATGTAAAATACTCGGGTTGACCCCGAACCCGAATTGACCAGACCCGAGTTCTAAACAAGGTCGGGTTCGGTATGTTTTTTAAGGCTTGACCCGAGTTGACCCGAACCCGACCGGGTCAACCCGAATAACACCACTAGTTATAAGAGTTAATTGTTATAATAGGAAAATTAAAAGTTTGTGGTATACAATAGGAAAAAGTAAAAAGTTTGTAGCCTTTTTATACTTTTAACCCAAAAATAAACTCTTGTGGGGGTGTTTGTTTCGGCTTATATAGCGGCTTATGACTTATTTGATTTTGAGCTTATATTTCGTAAATTAACTTTTTGTGGCTTATTTTGAAAATTTTCGACTTATATAAGTTTATTATTTCATTTGATCCTCACTCGTCATTTTAAACTACATAAACCGAAATGTTTCAAGAAAAGCGAGCTTATGAAACAGAAGCTTAAAACCAAAAAGTCAGAAGAGCACTCGCAACCTTAACGCCCCCACGTTAAATGGGCTATAGCTGCGCCACAAGGTGTTACCACACCACATGCCCCGTTATTTGCACGTTAAAGGCCCTATGTTACCAAGGTAACAGGCGTTAAGGGTAGGGGAAAAAATTCATTTCACCCCTACACCATTTCAAATAAATTTTTACTTATTTGAATTATACTGGTTAATTATGAGCGGGATAAATTCAAATTCAAATTTGAAATTTAAAAATCAAATATGAGCGGGATTTATTCAAATTCAAAATCAACTCTGCATATATATACAACTTTACCAGAGTTTTTTAGAACATACAACTTACACACACAAAAATGTCTCTCAAAGATTTTTCTCAGCAATTCCCAAGTCCACAACAGTTGCCGGAAACTAGCTTTCCAACTCCAACTCAGTTGCCGAAAACTAGCTTTTCAACTCCAGAAGAGTTTGAAGTTTACTTAACACCACTGAAGATGTCTTTCCGGTTTTCAACCGGAAAATGTATTTTAAACTCTCCATTTGTTAACAATCTAATTGTTAACACTCCACTGCGAACAATCCAATTGTTAACACTCGCCTATTAACAATCAAGTCGCTAACGATCGCAAAGTGGATCTTGAAAACAATCCATTTGGGTTAAGTGAGGCTTCCTTCGTCAACTCGAACATGACGAATAAAACTATAGAGATTATGGAAGAGCAGTGACGCAAAGGAAGTTCGTCGTCGTGAACAAGCAAGGAAACTCAATATCTTTGAGATAACTACTTTGACATCATGAGCAAAGCTCTTTAATGGCGAGTTTGATTCCTCTTCGAGTGGATTTGGGTTGGAACTCGATGATTCAGATTCTTAAGTTTTAGTAATTTTATTTTTACTCAATCTCATTATAGTTTTAATGTTTAATGTAATTCGTGTTTAATGTTTAATGTACTTTGTGTTTTAATGTTTAATGTGATATGTTTTTTTAATAAATGAAGTGTTTGCTTTAATTTAGGGGTTGAATTTGAAAATATCAAATGTTAAACTTTAACTTAGGATGTTATGATTGCGGGTGTTTTTTTTTTGTGAGTTAAGGTTAAATGTTAAAGCTGATATGACGCTGACGTTGCTGTTAGGGAATAACTTGTGTTAACAAAACACCCCTTAAAGAAAACAAAAAAAGCGACCCTTTTCCGCTTGAACATAAACACAGTTGAATAAGTGCTCTAAAAATGATGAAAACGAAAAGATTCACACTCATCCAAACAGTCGCCACCGCGGGACTCTTCTCCGCCGTCAGCTTCTGGTAATCTCATCTTCTTATTTCATTAATCAATTAATAACTTATTAATTCTTAATATTATCATCAGGTATGGATTCATGTTTGGTAGAGAAACTTCTCGAAAGGAATTAGGCGATTTGATCAAGGATCTTCGTCGCGCTAATCCCGATTCTCCTTCTGATTCTGTTTCTTCACACTCTTGATTTGGTAATTCTTTTTCTTTATAATTACTTTATTTAAACTACTTCGAAATGATGTTAGTGTAAGTTGTGGTTTCTTACACTTAGAATGCAACTTAGTTTCATCTTTTTGTCATTGTAAGTAAGAAAAAAAAATGCATTTTCTCCAAATGCCCGTAACATACTTTCAAGCTTTTACCATTGTATTTAAGTGAGAGTACTATAACATGTAAAATGGTGACGTGGCGGGTGCCCGCCACGTAATCAAGATAGGTGCTATAAAATGTTACTTAGATACAATGGTAAAAACTTGAAAGTATGTTACACGCATTTGGAGAAAAAGCATTTTTTTTCTTACTTACGATGACAAAAAGATGAAACTAAGTTGCATTCTAAGTGTAATTAACTCGTTTTTTAGCCACACTGAAATTGAAAAGTTAGTATTACAGTTGGTGGAGTTTCACATTAAGTTGCCGTTTTAGGATCGAGATGTATTGGATAGTTAAAATATGAGATCCTTCTGGTTTTCTTTTTCATAAGAGATTAGTTAGTGAATATAGAAAATGGAGCGAAACATTGTGTTTGGACTACTTGATGTATTGTTGGAAACATGGGAGTATGAAACTGTGTACAGGATCTGTCCTTTTATAGCCTGTCTTTCCGTTGTTTTAGTTGACACCATGTAAGAATCTGAAGCTCTCTAAATAATAGTGAGTTCCGAGCTGTAAGTTGACAGTGTTTTTGGTTTCCACCATGCCTGTATGCTGAATTTGTAAGGGATGCCAAAATTATTATAATTGACGTAGATAGGGTACAGTATGCACTTAGTTTCATTTCTAATGGATGTTCGAAGAATGTAAGGGGGTGTCATGGTGCTGAGGATCTCTTGATTGTGCTTTTTCTAGGTTTAATCGTATCTCATACATTAGGGGTGGTAGTAAGACATAATTTAAGATGAATAATACGTGTGTTAGAAGTCTCTTTACTCTGCATCTAAGAGGCCAGCCATGTGGCATTAGCGTGTTCTTGTGAGTGTAAAGACGTATTGTGGAAGTAGTGTGTATCTAAATGTCTCTTAAAATGCTATTTGTTGTTAGGACAATGTCCATTTTGTTACCCTAAACTTGGATGACCAGCTTTTTTGGTACCCTAAACTATTATGGGTGCAACTTGCCCTGGACTTGTAAACTCAGTCAATGTAATACCTTCTATCTGGTTGACTCAGTCATCTGCTGATCACATGACTCCCAATCGTTTTCCATATAATAATAGTACTTGCTAAATCATTCTATACTGCATAAATGTATAATATTGATTATCTAGACTGAACCTATTGCATTTAATTGATTCGAAATTGCAAAACCAAGTCCAATTTGGAGATCACCAATTTCATGATTTGCATAGCCAACTTTCTCTACCACTAGCCCTTTCTAATCCTCACATGGATTGTACACCCTTCTAAGTTCCAAATGACCCATGACGCAAAAAAGAAACAAAGAAGAAAAACATAGTAATATAAAATAATCATTGGTTTGTTATACAGATAGTCTTCTTCCAACCTATCTTCAAATTTCGTACTGGAGCTCTGCATAACTGCATTCCATTCGCAACTAAGTGAGAAGTAACATTGGGAGAAACGGTAGCGAAGCAGAATCATGGTTACGGATTTTTGATAAACAGAAGCTTAATTCATCTTCTCTCTCAACAAATACATCAACAATAGTGTCATCATAAATCCCTACACATACATCATCTCTCAAGTCCACTTCAACACCAACCGCTGATCACCTCATGAAGTTCCTTTTTTATGATCTGACTGGTCGCAGCGATCACTCGACGACACATGTAATCAAGATGGTTATCGGCGTGGTGTTAGGGACTAATGTTGTTCAATAAGACTAAGCAATGGTCGGTTGAAGCTTGTTGTCAGACTAATGTGAAAAACGTTTATTAGCTGGATTAAGAAAGAGACTATCTAATTGGACCTGTAAAACCCGACACATGACTGAGTCAACTCGATGAAGGGTAAAAAATTGACTGAGTGTATTTGTCCAAGGAAGTAAGCTGCACAGGTACCAAAAAACTTGGTTAGCCAATATAACTCATAATTGTCTTTGTATAGGTTATAGTTTTTATTAACGACAATGGTACAGGCAGGCTAGCTTTGGGTTGAGGATTCTAACTTGGAGTCCGCTGTTTTTAGGAATAAACTAATTTCATGATTTATTATCTATATGAAAAATCATGGTTAAGCTCTGCTACAAAGAGAATTAGCTTGTATCTTAGGGTGTCTTTGCTTATTTAATTTCTGAATACACTACACCTTTCCAAAAGATGAACTTTAGGATTGTGTTTTTTGTGACATGAAATGAATTATGAGTTTATTCCTTTTATAAAAAAGTTTCATAGTTATATCTTTTATGAGGTTATCTTGAAAGAATTATAATCACATAAAGAAGTATAGACTTAATATTTTATGTATTTCATTAACAATTTGGTTACAAAGAATTCAGCTAGAGTAAGTGTCTCGAGGGAAAAATTATATTGAGGTGAATCAGTGATAACTAGCTGGAACAAAATGACATTGTCCTGCCATTTTAGGATCAGGATGAAGATGTGATGGATAGCCTGCCTGGTGAGGGCGGTTCCTCTGTTGTGGGTTAAGGGGAAAACCCGACTCTATGTCTTTACGGAACCAAGGTTATGAAACAAGATCCTTTTAGTTGTCTTTTTCATTTGATAAGAAAAGAGATTAGTTTGTGAAATTAGTCGATAAGGCGACACAGTGTGTTTGTAGCATTTAAAGGAATTTCACTTTAAATTGTTGTTTTAGCCACACTGTTTGTAGTTTTTACATAGTACTTATGTATCGCTGGAAACATGGAAGTGTGTACTAAATATGTCCTTTTGTTTCAACAGGGGATAAAATACAGATGTTTTTGAGTGGTTTGTTTACTACTTTACTGACCTTATTTTGTGAGTTTCAAGTTGCAACTTGACTATGGTTTTGATTACTGACATGCCTATATGCTGAATTTGCGTGGGATGCCAACGCTATCATTATTGACATGGATGTGGTGCATTATGCACTTTGTTTCACTTCTAATGGGTTCTGGAAAAAAATGTCAAGGAAATAAAACTATTTTTCTGTATCTCTTATGTATTTTCTGCGTAACTATATTGCTACCATGTAAGGGGTGTCATGGTGCAGATAAACTCTTGATTGTGCTTTTACTAGGTTCAATGTTACTATTCATACATTATGGGTGGTATTAAGAAATAGGGAGAATTAGTTATAAGTCAATCCAACTTGACATAAAATCCTTTAGCGTGTATCAAACTTTTATTTTTCTTTTTCTTTTTAAATACACCAACTTTTCAATATTTCTGTTGTGTATTAAACGACTTAATTAAATACACCAAACTGCCTAATCTTCCTTTGTGTTTACTAAATGACCGGTGCATCACCTGCTAATCCGTCATCTATACTACCCACAAATAGGAAGTCTAAAAGGTTTGTGTATCTAATAGGAAAAGAAGATTGATACAAGCTAAAGAATTTTTTGTGATAAATTTTAAACTAATTATCCCAAGGAAATCATCTAAGATGAATAATGCTTGTATTAGAAGTCTGCTTACTCTGCATCTAAAAGGTCAAACAGGTGGCATTAGCCTGTTGTAGTGCATAAAGCTGTTTTGTGGAAGTAGAATGTATCTATAGGGTGTGCTTGGTTCAAACACGGGAAAGGGAAAAGGAAAGATAATGATAATAGTGGGGAAAGGGTAAGGGAGAAAAAAGCATTCCCCCTAATTTATTGGGTAATGGTCCATTACCCACTATTGGGTAATGGGTCATTCCATTATATAGCACCAAGCATTATTTTTCATTACCTTTACCATTACCCACCCTTAAAAACATCCTACCAAGCAAATGTATCCATCAAATGCTATTTATAGTTTTCATTGCCTACTGTTTGTCGTCGTTATTTATACTTGACTATGGTATGTGCAGGTGTGCTTTGGGTTGAAGATTGTAGCTTTGAGTCGACTGTTTTGAGGAATTAACTAGCTTCATGATTTATTATCCTTGTGAGAAATCATAGTTGGCTTCTGCTGCAGAGGATTAGCATGTACTTTAGTGTGTCTTCTCGTAACTTATTTTCTACACATAACTCCCCAAAAGTGGACTTTAGGAGCAGATAGCTTAAGGTTTGAGTTTCCTGTTAAATGAAATGAAATGAATATTGAGTTTATTCTGGGAAAAGCCCTTTTGATTTTGTACAAGCTTCACACTTATATTATATATGAGGTTATCTTGAAAAGGATTCTAATCACATAAAAAAGCACCGACTTAATATTTTCTGTATTTTAGTAACAATCTTTTATATGTATCGCAACTTGTACAAGTAGGGCTGAGCAACGGGCCGGAACCGAACCGAACCGACCCGAACTGACGTGACCCGAGAACCGATTTCACAAAAAACATGAACCGAAACCGAACCGAATCGGTTCGGTTCGGTTCGGTTTTGTGTCGGTTCGGTCGGTTCGGCCCGGTTTACATGCTTTAGTGCGTGTTTGGTCGGTTTTGGGTCGGACCGAACCGAACCGAACCGAACCGAAAACCGACATCCGATAAGACCTAGAACCGAAACCGAACCGAAAATGGTCGGTCCGGTTCGGTTCGGTCCGGTTCGGCTCGGTTTTCCGGTTCGGCTCGGTTCGATCGGTTTTGTGCTCAGCCCTATGTACAAGTGTCATGTAAACAAACTTATATATTGAGGTGATAGCTAGTTGCAACTTGTTTTAGGTGAATATACTATAATCTGTTATTTTAATTTACACACATACATACTTGCTCTAAAATAAAAGAAGATCAAGTGTTGGTTAGTAACACGATGAATAAAATTTTTAGTGTTGGTTAGAATAAGAATAACATTTGAAAAATCAGTGTATTTGCAATCAAACACAGCGTAATGATTACCTCAAGGGTCAACCTGCTATCTGTAATTTACAGTTTATTGAAATTTATATTAGGAAAAAGTTGACCATAACAAAACTCAAAACTGAAATCGGTGTCAAGTGTCTAAACCAGCATTTTCATCTGCACACATTTCATTCAAATCCCTTATACACTCACATGCACAGCTCTGCGTTTACTTCATCACTAAGCAATGGCTGAAGTCATGGTTACTACCCTTATCAAAACCGTTTTTGAGAAGCTGGCCAATGAAGCATTCAAGCAATTTGCTCGCGTTCAGGGAATTCATTCCGAGCTGAAGAAACTGGAGAGGGCATTTTCCCAGATCCAAGCTCTCCTAGATGATGCTTATGAGAAGGACATAACTGATAAAGCTACATTTTCAAACTATGGCTCAATGGTCTCCCAACATTTGGCTTAGGACATAGACGATATTCGATGATTTGGCAACCGATGCTATGCATCGTGAGTTCATCGAGCTATCCGGAGGCTGTACCAGCAAGGTAAGAAAGCTCTCCCAATTACTTGTTGCAAAAATGTCTCACTAAGTAATAGGATGCATCGTAAGTTGGATCATATTATAAACATCAGGTTGCAAGATCTAGAAAAGGAAAAACTTTGGCTTGATTGTAGAAAATAAAAAGTCAAAAGATATAACCAGAAAACTCGAGACCTCTTTGGTAGATGCATCGCAAGGTGATAAGGATGCATTGGTTCACAAGCTATTGGCGGAGGAACCATGCAATAAAATCATAAGCATAGTGCCTATTATTGGTATGGTTGGTATATAGGTAAGACAACTCTAGCTAGACATTTATATAATGAAAAGAAAGTGAAGGCTCACTTTGAGCTCAAGGCATGGGTTTATGTTTCTGATGAATTGATAGCTTCAGTATAAGCAAGATTATTTTTGAGTCTGGAGTGGGCAAGATAAAAACTTTGTAGATTAAATCTGCTTCAAGAAGCTCTTAGAGTCTTAGGGATCAGCTTAGGAAGAAACGATTCCTATTGGCATTAGATGATGTATATATGGAGCAAAAGGTGTGAGGATTGGGAAACCTTAGTGTGCCCATTTCACGAATGTGCTCCCGGAAGTAAAGTTATCATGACAACTCGAAAGGAGAATTTGCTAAACAAGTTCGGTTATAATCATCTAGTACATGTGCAACGTTTATCACACAACTTAACGATGTTGTGTCTTTATTTGCTCACCATGCGTTGGGTGCAGATAACTTCATTCACATCCAACACTTATATTGCATGGTGAAAGCACCATCAAAAAATGTGATTGTTTACCTTTAGCTTTACTAGCCCTTGGTAGGTTATTAGGGACAAAAAAAGATGAAGTTGAATGGAAGGAAATTGTAGAATGTAGATAGATGGTGAGGTATGGAGATTACAAGAGGAAGATGAAATCATTCCTGCTATTAGACTAAGTTACCATGAACTTCGCCACTACAACATCGACCGGAGTCCCCAGCGACACTTGGGGTCTTTCCCAAGCGAGTTGTCGCTGGGGATTGGTTTCCCAATGACATGTCACGGGAATCTTCATTGGGAACCCGCGTGGATTGTATCCCCACGACGACGTGGGTCCCACTCATTTTCATCAAGAAGTAGTGCCACGGTGGCATATTATCTCAATGACATGTCACGAATCTTCTGTTAAGCTAAATTGATTAACACGCATAATTAAAACTAACATTAATTTCATTATCAATGACATGTCATTTGAAACTATGTTTATATGTTGACAAATCAACGAATAAGCATAGTATCCCCCCGACATGTCATTGGGAAATTGTGTTTTTCGTTGACTTGTCAACGTTTAGTGGATATTATCGGCGATATGTCACGGAAAAGTATGCAATTTTTAATACACTGTTAGGCGATTTCCATTTTTTCGGAAAAAATCTACCAAATAAACTGTACCAAAACCCGTATAGACTCACCACAACTTGTACCAAAACACAAATACAATATAACGGATCAACATAATACAAATACATCACAACTTTTACCAAAACCAAAAGATAATAAAGCTAAATCATCCAAAATCCGAATAAGTCTACAAAACGTTGCTTCCTAGTCATAAATGTAATGTCAATATTCAACATGATAGATAGGGAAACAAGTGTTTAAATGTCGCCAAGATGAAACCTAATAATATATAACACAACTACCTAAAGTACCAATGTAACATACTAATAATATATAACACAACTACCTCTCGTCGTTGTTATCCTCATCATCGCCACTCCCCTCGTCATCACCACACCCGCCACTCCCGCTAGCACCACCCGATATGTTAGGGTTAGACATTAGACGTTCAACGTATGAGTCGATATGTTATGGTTACACATTAGACGTTCAACGGATGAGTCGGTATGTTATGGTTACACATTAGACGTTCAACGGATGAGTCGGTATGTTATAGTTACACATTAAACGCTCAACGGATGAGTCGGTATGTTAGGTTAGACATTAGACGCTCAATGATGAGTCGGTATGTTGTGGTTAGACATTAGACGCTCAACGGATGAGTCGGTATGTTATGGTTACACATTAGACATTCAACGGATGAGTCGATATGTTATGGTTACACATCGACGCTCAACGGATGAGTCGGTATGTTATGGTTACACATTAGACGCTCAACGGATGAGTCAATATGTTAGGTTAGACATTAGACGCTCAACGGATGAGTCGATATGTTGGGGTTAGACATTAGACGCTCAACGGATGAGTCGATATGTTATGGTTAGACATTAGACGCTCAACGGATGAGTCGATATGTTGTGGTTAGACATTAGACGCTCAACGGATGAGTCGATATGTTATGGTTACACATTAGACGCTCAACGGATGAGTCAAGATGTTATGGTTACACATTAGACGCTCAACGGATGAGTCGATATGTTAGGGTTACACATTAGACGCTCAACGGATGAGTCGATATGTTGGGTTAGACATTAGACGCTCAACGGATGAGTCGATATGTTAGGTTAGACATTAGACGCTCAACGGATGAGTCGATATGTTATGGTTACATTAGACGCTCAACGGATGAGTCGATATGTTATGGTTACACATTAGGCGCTCAACGGATGAGTCGATATGTTGGGTTAAACATTAGCGCTCAACGGATGAGTCGATATGTTAGGGTTAGACATTAGACGCTCAACGGATGAGTCGATATGTTATGGTTACACATTAGACGCTCAACGGATGAGTCGATATGTTATGGTTACATTAGACGCTCAACGGATGAGTCGATATGTTGGGTTAAACATTAGACGCTCAATGATGAGTCGATATGTTAGGTTAGACATTAACGCTCAACGGTTGTTAAACAACCAAGTATAGGTGCATTGGTATCGTGATCATGTTAAACAACCAAGTATAGGTGCATTGGTATACTTATCGTGTTAAACGACCGAGTATAGGTGCATTGGTATCGTATCATGTTAAACAACCAAGTATAGGTGCATTGGTATACGTATCGTGTTAAACGAGCAAGTATAGGTGTCCAAACACCCATTTTCAATACTAAATTACATATGCTCAAAGAATGAAATCAAGAAACAATATCACATTTAACAAACACGAATTAAGAACCATATTAATTCATCATAAATTTAATATTTTTGTTTTCCCATAGCTATATATCTACTCTGTTTCACAAGTCTCATCAATAACATATATATATATTTTGTTAAAGTCAACGAAGTCAAAGTGAATCGTCATTGGGAAAATGTCCAACAAAAACAGTTATCCCAAAACATAAGCCCAATTGCATAACTTAAAGCCAAACAGCTATCCCCGCGACATGTCTCCGGGAAACTCTTGTCCACGCCACGATAAGAGTCATTAACACTAATTACATATTTTAAATAATCAATGAATCCCGGCGACATGTCATTGAGGAAAGTAAGCGGAAAAGTTCCGCCACGCTTACTTAAGAAATATTCGGTCAAAATATAATCATATTTGCATGACATGTCGCCGGAAAACTACACAATAATTTAGTGACTTTTCTACGAGAATTGGTGCCACGTAGGATACATTTTGTCGTTTAGTGAGGCTTCAATGATGATGTCGCCGGGAAAATATCACTGGGAAACGGTAAATGTTGTAGTGTTCTCAGATATTTGAAGCAGTTATTTGCATACTGCTCCTTGTTCCCCGAGGATTAATTACTGGTTTGACAGAGAGGATTGGTTCTACTCTGGATGGCAGAAGGTTTTTTGCACCAATCACTAGTAAGTCCGTCGACCGAAGAACGTGTGGGTCACAAAGGTTTTGATGAGTTGTTGTCACGGTCATTTTTCACACACGCACCTAATGAAAAATCGTTGTTTGTGTCTTTGTGATGCATGATCTCATGAATGACTTGGCCAAATTTTGTTGCTGGAGATTTCTTTTTTAGGGTAGGAGAGGAGATGGGAAAGGATGTTAGAAAATAAGCCCAGAAAAGTACCGTCATAAGTATTTCATTTGTTCGTGAGGAATATGAAACTTGCAAAAAGTTTAGGGTACTTTTTTTTGAACAGCAGCTGTATTAGAAAGCCAAGCAAGAAACTTGGCGCTAGGAATCAATTACAATGTGTTTGGAAGAGCGTTACAAGGGTTTGCGAACCACTCAATCCAATTAATGGAAATATTCTTATGCCTACTGTAATCCGTGTAAATGAAAAAGCTTTACATCATTTAGAGGAGTTCAATCTTGGGTCTCTTAATGAGAAAACGATTCATTACGATACCTCCAAAGGAGCCACAATATAGTTTGGACCACCACATCAAAAACTTGAGGTGTGAAGCACTAATGGTCACTTTTCCAAGAAGATTGGTTGCCTCGCCAAGGGTAGAGACAACAACGCTTTTAATATTCCACCAATTAAGAACATCCTTCCAAATCTTAGCAAAGAAGGTTGCAAGAAACGAAGACGTGTTGTTCGATTCTAAAGCATCATCACAAATAGGACATCTTATCGAATCCAAGTCCACATTTCTTTTATCCAAGTTGATGCGAGTTGGCAATCTTTGAATTGAAATTCTCCATGAAGTGATGTTTACCTTTGCTGGTAGAAGATTGTTCCATTTTAAGTTGGATGAAGGCAAACTTTGGGATTGATTAAAGATGTGTTGACGCAAAGAAGTGACTGAAAATTCATTTGGTCCATTTAAGCAACATTTCCAAGTATCTTGGGAACTTGATAGATGTAAGCAAAAATTCATTTGGTCCATTTAAGCAAAAGTTTAGGGTACTTAAAGGAGCTACAAGTTTAAGAACATTTTTAGGTTTTTAGCAGTTGGGGTGAAAGAGCAGTGTCAAACATTCTACTTGTCAAATAAGATTTTGTCTGACATACTACCAGGGTTTTCGTTGTTAAGGGGTCTATCTTTGAATGTTTATGAGATAAGCGAGGTGCCAGAATCCATTGGTTGTCTAAAGCATTGCGCTTATCTTAATTTATCTCAAATCACAATCGAACATTTACCGTAAAATATTTGTGATCTCTATAACTTGGAAATGTTGAGTAAGAGTTTAACAAAGTTGCTCAGCAACTTCATAAAGCTTAAAAATTTGCGGCACTTTGACATTAGCAATACCCCACTTTTGCATAATATGGCTATAGGGATTGGTGAGTTAAGAATTTTACACTCTCTCTAACATCATTATTAGAAGAGAACCATTTTTCCACAACCCAATTTGAAGATTCAAATCATCTATATGGTAAAATTTTCACTAAGGGGTTGGACAAAGTGCGAAACTCAATGCAAAACATATCACAAACGAGGCTAACTGATTTAGAGGTGGAATGTGGTGATGTCTCAGATTGTTCTCCAAAGGAGAGTAATGAAAAGGAGGTCCGTGACGTGTTAATGTCATATAGTACCGCTTAGAAGATCTAAGGCTTTTGTTGAGTTTATGATATATAAAATATAATAAAACATAAAGACATCAAGAGTACAATGGAAGACTTAAGATCATAACAAATAAATTAATTAACCGAAAGTATGCGTAACGCACTCTTGCGAATATCAAATCCCTCGAGCAAAGTAAAACCACCCTCGAGCAAAGCAAACCAAAGAAGTACTTATTGGTGTAAGAATAATGTCTTACAACCACGCTCTTGTACACACGAATTAACCAAACGAATCAAGCGATTGCTAGATCTAACACAAGTCCTCGCTTAAGAAAAACGAAACCAAACTCCCTTACTTTGGGGTGTTCGCCAAATATGGACTAGAGAGAGAGGAGAGATCTAGGTTAATTCAATGCACAAGTGTATGAAACCCTGAACCTAGCCCTCCTTATATACTAGTAGGTAAACTTAGGGAACAAGTTAGGGATTTAGGCTTTAGAAGCCCTATGGCCGCCATGATGGAAAGCCCAAAGCCCAACCCATAATTTTTCCAAGTTTTCCATTTCTAGTCCTTCTTTTCCATTTAACGGTCGTTAGTCATTTTTCCGTTAAATACTTAACGATCGTTAACCGGACTTAATGTGTAATAATTAATCGTAAACATAAACATTAATTATTAACTTTAATTCTCATTCGCTAATGTGTGTAATCCGTGGTCACGAAGTTCGAATCCGACATTCACATGTTTGTAAATATATACATTTCCAACAGCCCCACTGGATATGTTTACAAACGTGAAATGACATTGGTTAGCGTCTAGCAACACGCCAATGCCCCCAAGATAACTCGTGTATGGTTTTCGGAGAAAACCAAGTTTGATGATTCATCATCATATTCATCCTTTTATTTCTAATACCATGTTAATAAGAATATGGATCTTACTCATTTCTTAATTAACTATTCTGCTTCTCGCCTATATGATTGATTAAGATTACCAATTCTTCCGAACATATTCCGAAGACCTGGGCATGGCCATGCAAACATCTTAACAACCCTACGAGGGCCCAAGAAGATTATACTTCAAAATAAATTTGAAGGAAACAACCTATTTTGACTACAAGCAGGATTCATAAATTTCGCAACACTTCGAAAACAACCCTTATAACTACCGCCACGATAGCGTTAGATTGCTTCACAAAATGCACTACATTCATGACATATCTCTTGTATCTCAAGTCGAGGATAAATATTCATGATATACTTAATGACTAAGATCCATAAAGTATCATCATGTGGGTGGGATAAGTCCTATACTCAATTCATTGAATATCATCTCGAATTAGTCATGCTACGCATCAATATACTTTCAAGTATATTCTAACTAATACTCGATTTGTCTTAATTCAATATCATTCCCATGTTATTGATTGACAACGGACTATTTAGAACAACTTAAGTTATTCATGGATTTAAACATGCAAATATAGGACACAATATTATAAATGAAATTAAACGATACCGTACTTTAATTCATTATAAATAATAATTGTTTAACATCCTTTATCCAAATACTAAATAGATCAATGCATGATAATTCTCGTTAATGAATTTTGCCACAAGTCATGCAACTCATACTTGTTGACAAGGCATAATTTCAACTAACTTTGATCTACAAGAATTTTGAGAATACTTATTTCAAAAATTCAATAATTGAATTTCTTGTATGTGTTTACACATATCTTGATATTGTCATATCATTCCATAAGGTGCGTGATAACCTGAACCACCTTTATATGACAATCATCTTTCAAAACTTTTAAAGTTTAAAGTATTCTTCATTCTTTAATGTATAATGCAACTATGCTCTTAATTGAGCATAACTAGTCAATATGGTCATCACCAACGATACCATGACTAGAATCGAGTGTCATCTCAATTATACCAAAGATCATTGTGTACAACAATATGCTCTTTAAACATCCGTAAACTTTGAATATTTATTTGTTTGGTGTCATACAAACCTCAAGTTTGTTTGACTATGACAATTACAACAATTTGTTGTATAGAATCTGGGAGCAACTCCAGGCTGTGGAATGCAATTCTAAATCCAAACATAAATATTACAATATTGTTAAATCATCTTGTAATCAAGCATGATACAACAACCTTATACACAACATGATGTTCATGATGAATCTTCAAGTTAGACTTTAAGATCTCATTCATATACTATCTTGTCAAAGATATGTACTCATCATGTTCTATTAGACTCATTTATTTACCGCATATGTTTATAATAATAAACATATATATATTCCAAGGTTATATATTTTATTTTCCAAATCTTACAAACGAAGTTTCATTCTCAACTAAAACTTAATTTAGGTGGAATGTAGTTGCCCATACAACATATAAGATTTAAAAATAATACTCCCACTAGCTTTCGTGAATACTTACGAGCTATCTTATTTTAATTATTAAATCAAACATGGATTTAATTTTAAACATAAGAATCATCTCCTAGATGCATGCATATATCCATTCATGGATTCTTGCAGCTTGTACATATTCAAAGATTATTTGAATTCATAAAACTCCTTTGCATTACTTATCGCCCTCTCAAAAGTAATTCCAAAACAAAGAGTTTTGATATTCATTGTCAAAATTTCACATCAATGAAACTAAGTATGACAATTATAATCTTTATACTTCTATTTAATGTATCTAGTAAAGAATATTCAATCATAGTTAATTGCTTAAATATGATTAATATTATTATCACTAGACATGCATTAAATACGTGTACAATATTTTCCATATGATTCCTACACAAAGATTTAAACCACTAGGGTTTTCATTCTTTGAAGAAACTCATTAAGATAAACCAAATATCTAAAGTTGATTATCTCTATGGACAGCATCTCTACATTCATAGTATGGTTGATTTACCACAATACAACATTTGGTAAATTTATCATTATGATTAATGTGCTTACCATGATCCTCAGAACTCATATTCCTCAAAGATATTAAATATCCGAGATATCCTTATGGATCTATGAATGACAATTCCATCATATTAAGGTCTATCATTTTCATGTTTAGCCTCATCATGATATTTGCTAGTGCATTTTAGAAGATTATGCATTTTGTAATTCAATCTTTCAAGATCTAAACAAAACTCCCACTTGCCTTTAACAATTTAAAGATTACCTTTAAATAGTTTAGCAAGTAGAGTAACAATACATTGTTCTCTTTTGGGATATTACAAAACACATTGATAGTTCCCGACATCGCTTGTTACAACTCACTATACAAGTAGTTTAACAAATTCGTAACTTCATTTATAAGACTTAATGTGATTCATCACATTCCATAAACAAATGGTGTCTTATCAATCTTCTAGGTTGGAGTCTTATTGAGTATATTCAATCTATACTCAATCTACTAACCTTGATAACTTTTGGAAGAAACTATAGTTATCTTGAATCAAACATGCCAATAGATTTTGATTCTTCTAATCGAACATACCATAAAACTATGGTATTTCATTAGAATTAATATTGTAAGATAATCTAACAATATTTAAGACAACCATCTACTCTTTGGCTCATCTATTTACCAACAAAGTAAAACTTAATGGTACAATAGAATTACCAAGTCAATTGCATGTATTATAACACAAGTATTTTGACCAAGTCAAAAGACATATCGCTTATAATCCCACTATACGCTATAAGTCATTGATCACCTCATTGACTTCATGCATATGTCTTAAAACATAGCAAGTTAACGCCTTACTTTATATTGTAAGTCTTGTATTAAAGACTTCATGTTTGTGATTTTACAAAATCATAAACATTTATAATAAAAGTAATTATGAACACCACCTCGTGTTTCAATTAATATTTCAAGTTAATATTGACTACATATATTTAAGTCATTCAACTAATACTTAAATTCAAAGTAGTATTAGATTACTTCATTTAATTATGTTATTCCATGAAATGTTCAACGAAGAAACCGCAAAATCATCCATGCTCGCTCACGACACGTGGATATTTTACCTTGGGCTACAATCTAGTTCACGCTCACGCAACATAAATTGTAACTACAAGTGTTTCTTAAATATTGAAGAACATAAATATTTAAAATAAAGTAGTCTTTGTTATCATCTTGACACATGTTCTTAATACGGCAATCATACATATTTAAATGTATAATTCCTATTGAACGTTACTCTCTTACCTTGCGGTCAAGAGAATCATATTTATATGTGTTGTACCTTGCACACAATAAAGATTTCTCCCACTTGTGCATGGAACAACATCATGTAGCGTATAAACAACACGATACACGCTCGCTTATTTGATTAATATGATTTGTGTCATAGATATAACAAGTAGATGTAGGACTATATTGATTAGTAAGGAAACGCACATGACAATCCTTGAAACCATAAGTGCCTACAATTTGAAAGTAATTATCTTTGAAGATAATATGGGTTACTACACGTGAAATAAGGCTTGTAGCTCCCATCGAATTAGAAATCATTAAAACAACTTCTTATTCAAGAATGCAACACAAATGCTCCCACCGAATCGACAACATTGTAAGTGTTGCATAACCAAAGGAAAACAACTTGCTTGCTTTTTACTTTCCTACACCTTTGAAGAACCATACGTAATCATTACTAAGGTACTAAAAGGTGTATTCTACTCGTGAATGATGTGTTATCCATCAATGTTATTAACTTGAAAAATGGGTATGCAATTTCTTCCTTAATAGGTCTACCATCCCCATACCGGTATGTAGCACCTTTAAAGGCTAAAGCAAAACAACTAGATAAAATATGCTAGTTTGCCTTTTACCAATTTTTCATGGTAAATAGTCTAACTTCTAATTTAGTAACTCATATACATGTTTTCCAGTTAACCAACATTCATGTTTGTTACAAAAGGATTCATTCACCAACTGAAGGTAATGAAATCTTTATGGAAAATAAGATGTGCAATTCATTGCTATGAGTTACATTAGAATTTAGACAATTCAAATGTTCCTATTATTCCTTTCTCATTCATGAAAAGGAATAGGATTGAGTCTCATGCTTCTCCCATGGAAAAGAGACTTCGTTTGTCTTTTGGTAAATTATTCTCGATCAAACAATGTTTGAAAGCGTAATGGAGCAATTTATTGATCAAAGACTAAACTTTGTTTACGGTTAAATGTTGCAATTATACATTCAAAAGAATTACAAAATTCAATTTAGTATTTTCGATAATTAACCTTTTCAAGAAAATTAATTACCCATGGTTCATAAGCATATAACCATTTAATTTTCATCGAAAAACTAGGATCCAAATTGTCATAATCTCATCACATCGCTTGATCTCGCTAGTAATGAACCTTATACAAAGTGGTAGAGCTTTTGCTCAATTGCCAATTTCAATTGCAATTCCTAGATTTATGGGATTTACATATAGCCAATTTCAATTGCCATGTAAACATGTTTTATCCCATCTTATGCCTCGAGTTGCCGCTCACTACAAAACTCAATTAAGTTGTCCAACTTAAGAAACCGCAAAATCGTCCATGCCCGCTCACGACACGTGGACATTTTACCCTTTGATTACGATCTAAGTCACGATCTCACGCAAATAAAAGGTAATCTTAGGTGTTTCCGCTTCGTTGGATGGCATATAACTTAAATTAAAGGGTAATAATTTTGATGTAAAATCAAATATGTACAAAAATGTCATGCATTCATCTTTGTAGCATAGTTTTTATTAAAACATTTATATCTTGTTTTAATGTTTAAGTTTTCATCATCAAACTTTAATTGAGGTATTGGTTTCACCAATCAAGGAATTTAGTGTTAATTATCATCCATTATACCGCATTTTGCATAAGTGTAAACACTTAGTGTTTCGGATAATTACCACCAAGTGGCGCATGGAATTAAAACTAATTCGCCTTAAGATGAGCTTGCACATTTAATGGCTTACTAAGTAGCTCCACTCGAACTTACTGTAAGGGCAGAGGACTGTGCACGCGCTAAAGCACAACCTTAGACATCCATTCAAAGTGACTATGCGCACTTCTTTAAACCCCTTTATTAGTTCATTCTCATGGGTGAGCTGCTCATCATTTGTACCAAAGTCATCAATCAATTAAACGATTATGATTACTATTCTTAAAATACATGTTTCACCATTGTTTAGATCAGTTTATTTTTCTTGTTAAAATACCCTTGTTACAAAACACAAACAAGCAAGTATTTGAAAAAATAAACAAATAAACAATGAATACATAACAAATAAAAGTCATGTATATCAAATAGCCACATGCAAACGGTTTTGATAAATCTTATTAATAACCAATTCTAGATCTGTCAATATGCATATATTTAATTAAGACTTCCACCCGTTTTCATCTATGTACAAGGTGAACCACATGCATCGATTCATCGATTTCGTAAGTCAAAACTAAATATATACCACATAGCACATAATTGATTAAATTAATAATTATTGAGGTCTTCCCCAATTTAAGATCTATCATAATTTTAATGTATATCACTTAAAACATGAAAGACATACAATAAAAAACAGATCCATGATAAAACATGCAGATAATTATCATGGATATAAATTACACTTAACAATTAATGCAATCAACAGAGTTACGCATATACACATAAAGTTGCATGCATCTTAGGGTTTCTAATCCAATTAAAACAATAGTTTACAAAACCCTAATTAGGGCACCATAAAAAACGCCCCCCCTCAAAATTAGGGTTTAGGTTTTGCAAACCCTAGATCTAAGCATACAAATAATAACACATTCATGTTTATTTTAATTATGTGTTTCAGTAATTAATTACTTGTTATACAAGGCTCGTGATGCCACTGCTGAGTTTATGATATATAAAATATAATAAAACATAAAGACATCAAGAGTACACAACGGAAGACTTAAGATCATAACAAATAAATTAATTAACCGAAGTATGCGTAACGCACTCTTGCGAATATCAAATCCTCGAGCAAAGTAAAACCACCCTCGAGCAAAGCAAACCAAAGAAGTACTTATTGGTGTAAGAATAATGTCTTACAACCACGTTCTTGTACACACGAATTAACCAAACGAATCAAGCGATTGCTAGATCTAACACAAGTCCTCGTTTAAGAAAAACGAAACCAAACTCCCTTACTTTGGGGTGTTCGGCCGAAATATGGACTAGAGAGAGGAGAGGAGAGATCTAGGGTTAATTCAATGCACAAGTGTATGAAACCCTAGAACCTAGCCCTCCTTATATACTAGTAGGTAAACTTAGGGAACAAGTTAGGGGATTTAGGCTTTGTAAAGCCCTATGGCCGGCCATGATGGAAAGCCCAAAGCCCAACCCATAATTTTTCCAAGTTTTCCATTTCTAGTCCTTCTTTTCCATTTCCAACTAGTCCTTCTTTTCCATTTAACGGTCGTTAGTCATTTTTCCGTTAAATACTTAACGATCGTTAACCGGACTTAATGTGTAATAATTAATCGTAAACATAAACATTAATTATTAACTTTAATTCTCATTCGCTAATGTGTGCAATCCCGTGGTCACGAGTTCGAATCCGGACATTCACATGTTTGTAAATATATACATTTCCAACAATATTAACTCTCACAACATTAACAAGACAAATATATCTGGATGAGCTTCAATACAATCCACCACTTCCTTATCTGCCTCGATAAGACGCACAAGTTTTGCATCTTTTTCCTCCAAATAAACATTCGTCCACAATCTGACCCACTGGAAACATACTGACACTTAGGTCCAAAAGCTAACACCTTTACCGTCACACAGTTCCTATGCCCTTTAAAGAGTTATGGACCCGGTTTGGAGTCAGTTTCATCTCCACATCAGAATCAACAGTAAGATGATCAGCTAGAATAGTACTCACGCCATTTTCCCATCCCATATCCTTAGAGAAATAATAGATGAATTCTCAGCATATGAAACAAGAAGTTCACTATGTTCTGAGAACGCTAATCCTGTAATCCCGACATTTCATCACCTAATAAATGCTTGGGACAAAAATAATCAGCTGGTTCACCAAAATCAGCTGAAGCGTTATACTTATATTTTCGAATATCATATAGTCTAGTGAATTCATTTGACCCACCAACCACAAATAAATTAGGATTTCTTGGATCAATAGCTATATCATTCAGATGAACTACTGACATGCATGTAACTGGAAGCACGTACGGGTTGGCAAGTGAAAAGTTGTGTAGGCTCTCCTGTCCTCAGATCAAACTGAAAGAAATGAGTAATTTTTGATAAGTTCAGATTATAAAAATAAAAACAAGAAAATAAATTCTTAGCAAGGACTCTGAGATCATGACTAACATGTTGAACCAATCCATCTTCACCACATGAATAAAAGATGTGTGGACTGTTAGGTTCATTGGCTAGCTTATGAGCTCTTCCGCATGTCTTGAAAGCAGTTTCGCTCCACATTTCCACATTCTAAGATGGTCACATGCCTCACCTAGAAACAAACATATGTTCCCATTACATATTTTCTCCATGAGATAATAAATGCAGCCTACGACATTACTTGGAAATAGCATCATCACAAAGAGTAAAGTCGTTATATGGAATAAAATACAAGAGGAATAAATCATAAAACATTAATAATTATACATGAATTGGTTATAAAGGCTAATCAGTCTCAAATTGATTATGTTTAGTCAGCATATCAACCATATATAATTTCAACGGTTACCACTATATACCTCCATACGGAGCATCTTTAAGTCAATCCTATCAGGCCAATACTAATTAAACACATAGTGGCATACGATATAAGCTAAACTTGGTCTAAAATACCTGTCCGTCAGCAGCACACGTTACAATGCTTCTCTCATCAGTCTCTGGCACGATCTTTGCCTGATAGACATTGCTATTGTGACGAGAGTCAAAGGCAAGTTTAACAGAACCAGTTTCCCAATCCCATAGTATAAGTTGCCTATCATCTGAACCAGAAGCGAGAATATCCCCATCTGCATTAAAGCTGACAGTGTTCACACATCCCCTGTGTTTTTCCAGCTTCCTCGCTAGATCAAGTCTCATGACTAGATCCTATCAAATGAAAACAGTTGTGAAAGTTATATCATATATTAGAACTTGCAATGTGCATAGCAAAAGACATTAGACAACATAATCTCCTTGACTGTCAACCCAATAAAGCAAGAAAATAATTCCCTTAAAAAAATAATAAAAATAAAGATTAAACACAGTAAATTTGTGAAGCATTAAAACCACAACAATAACTAACCATTATTATTGCTTGAGAACCAATTTTTCTTTTATTCTTTTTATTTATCTACTCATATTATTACTCAATCAGAATAGAGCGAATTAAGATGCAGTCAACGCTATTCATCCTCCACCATAACAATATTTACAACAATCCGACGAACTGCAAGTCTGCAACTCGACGTAGACAGAACACTTAAATGCACTCAAAAGATCCCAAGATTTTATGGAAATATGAACTATGGTGACAATCTTAACGGACGATATTTAAACAATTCAAGTAAACACACCCTTTAAACCCCAAATACTTGGATACTCACCATCTATAAACACGTCGATTTAAAGCTTCGTAATAATAACTATCCCAACTATCATCATAAGCACTAATGGCAACTTCAATAGAACTAGGACGTACTATCAAAACAAACACAGTATCATGTGTAGTTCAAATATAATCACATAATTTAACTAAATATTCCATACATGATACATTTAAATTTGTAACAATGTGGTCCAATCTTAGAAAACAAACCGAAAACGACACCATTTACCAGAATAAGTCTAATTACTGTAACTTATAACAAAATCACATTACAGTCAGATAAAAAAATTATTTAACCCACTTAGCTTATAACTACAAAAAAAAAAAAAAAAAAAAAAGAAAAAAACATATATTATACCTCAGAAGCAGCGAGACGATAAGTTTAATTTCCGGTCGAAACATGTCCGACTTCACGGTGGAAGATATCAACTACTGCTGTATCCACACTTGGTTTCTTTATCAGTCTGAAAATATGTAAATAAAAACTAAAAAATCGAAAAAAAAAAAATACAAGAATGTGACTATTTAAACACAAGAACACTTAAAAACACTAAAAATCATATAACATGAATGTGAGTATTTATGCAACAAATATGAAAGACGAGTGAGGATTATTGATCTTAAACATAACATGGCATGCAATAACAAATCATACAAAACCTAAAAAGGAATATGTCACTCAATAGTAATCAAGTTTTATAAGTGTTCTAATTTGATACCTCAAACTTTATATCAATCACATAAACTATTAAAGTTTCAAAAGCCTTTCATTCTTGTGTAATTTTCTAAAATTAGTGTGCTTAAAGTATTCATATATGCATTAACATGTTGTACATTAATACTAAACACCCACTCCTTGAATTTCACTACTACCAACCAACTTAATGTACAATATGTTAATGCACGACTAAACATACAAGTCACTCTAACATTAAAAATACACAAGAATGGAACAATTTTGAAACTTTGATGATTTTTATGGTTGATATAAAGTTTGAGGTATCAAATTGAAACAAATCTCAAACTTGGTTAATATTTGATGATTTTCACCCAACCTAAAACCATATAACGTAGCATGTAATATACCATAGCATAGGAATGGCAATGGGGCGGGTTTGGGGCGGGGCAGCCATCCCCATTCCCAAACCCGATTACGAAAATCATCCCCAAACCCGCCCCAATCCCCATTGGGGATCTTATCGGGTGCTCCGTTGGGGCGAGATGCTCTCCCAAACCCGCCCCATCCCCCATTGGGGTCTTATCGGGTTGTCTTTATTGGGCGCAATGCTCTTTCATACTTGTGTCGTTCCCCGTTTATTCTTATTTTTACACTATTAAAAATATGATTTTAAAAATATGATTTTATGGAATAACTTAAAAAATCGAGAACCCATTAATAATATATTAAGCATTGGAATAAATCACAACTTTTTTTTAGAATATTATGATATAAAACAAGCTTTTATGATCAGAATTTGAAATATTACAAAATAAAAATTAACAAAATTTAGAGAAATACATTTAGTACGCAAATACTAATACAATATTTTATGTATATAAATATATATGAATGTATATGTACATGCTTTACAGGCGAGGCGGGGATAAGTCTGTCCCCGCCCCAAACCCGATAAGATTCCCTTAAGGCCCCAAAACCCGATAAGCATGTCCGCCCGCCCGCCCTAATAAGTTCGGGTTGCCCGTTGGGTTCGGGTTTTGCCATCCCTACCATAGCATATAACAAAATTTTATAGACATCCGCTTATAATAACTCCACAAACACACGAAAAGGCAAATATTTTGTGTGTTTTGAATTGGATGTTAGTGTTTAAATTTTGAATCAAATATTTGGTTTGAATTATGTATTTTGGGTTAGGTAGGTTAGGTAAGGTGTGGTTATGCTTAATTGAAAATCTATAATTAGACACACATTTCAAAACTAATTACATGCCTCCATGTAAAACAAGTGCACAATTTTATCCGTCAGGTCAAAAAAAAAATTTTCAAGGAACTTTTGTCTTTATAGAAAAGACAAAATGGCCGCAAAAAAAACAAAGTTCCACGCTAGTAGCAAGACTAAGCCGCCAGTCTAGCAAAAATAAAAGTCGACCCATGGGGCTTCTTTTCATAACAAACAAAATTTATTAATCAATAGTTACATCAGCCGCACGAAAAACATCATGGTCGCATAAAATGTCACATCATTCACGGAAATATCTACCTCCCCGGACACTTGTCACAAATATAGTTGGAGTCGCATAATCTAGCGATCGCACGAGAGTAGATCCTCGAAACCAAAATTAAAGTGCTAATATGAATTCTTTTTGGGCTTATTTTGGAATTGATTTTAAAGGAAAACAACTTTAATCTTGAGGAAAATGGGAGAATACAAAATTGTATGAATAAGAAACTTCGCTTCAAATGAAGCTTTCTTATTTACTAATAAAAGTCAAAACTGATGTGAAATAATGAATCTTATAATGATTTAACTTTTAATTAGTTGTATGAAAATTTAATGTGATTCGTCAACATTATGTAAAATTGTATTATGTGTATAATATAAATTGATAAAATGAGTTAGTCAATATTATAAAAGGGAATTGATATATATCCTTTCAAAGCTTCAAAATTACATATATATATATATATATATATATATATATATATATATATATATCTATATTATATATAACAGAGGCATTTGGCATTAATGCCACCTCAATGCCACCTCAACGACACCTCAATGCCACCTCAACGCCACCTCAATGCCACATAATCATTTTCATGCCACCTAGGCATTATATGTCCAATTTCATGCCACATAAGCAACTAAGCAATTTTTAATCCACCTAAGCAATAATATTTAATTTTCGGATTTTTAATAATTATTTTTGTAAATTTTGATTTTTATGTAAATTTTGGATTTTTATAGTTATTTTCAAAATTAGCATTTTGGTCCAACTAAGCAATTAATTGTTAAATTTCAAATTTTAATATTTTTTTGTAATTTTCGAATTTATTTAAACATTTTGAAAATTGTTTATAAAAAAGGTTCCTTGCAAGGATTGAACCTTGGTTGTTTTGATAAATAACTTGTGTGTTTACCACTTAGGCAACAAGTTATTTTGATAATTATGTTGCATATTATAATCTATAAATGCCTATAATCTATTAATACCTGATTTTTTTTATAAAAATCCCATATATCACGTAAAACAGAAATCTCAATGCATTCATAATATGCTCTTTCTCCAAACCCTAATTTCATCTTTTCCTCCTTTTTTTCTCAAATCTCTCATGTTAATCTTCTTTTGTGTTTGCAATTGTTTTGCAGTTCTTGAAGCTTTGATAACATATGTTTTTGTTTTACTGAAGCTTTGTTATTCTCATGCAAAGACTCTATTTGAGTTTAATAGGTCCCTTTTTTTTTACAGGCACATTAATCAAAACTCTCACCATGAAGAAAACCTAATCTTGCATGGCTAAAGGTAAATTATGTATGATTGTTACCCAGAGATGATAATGTCTGACCGGTCTACTTATGAATACGATTAGGCTCTTATGTATTTTTAATTTGCAAATGATGATATGTCGGCCTTCGCTCAATATTACTTTAGTTCTTTGTTTGGCATTCAATTTATAGAAGAATCTTATAGCGTATAAAGTTAAAGAGAGTATGTGAATCATCCTAATTGTATTAGTTAAGTATTAATTGTTGTATGATCGTGAAAGTATAAGAACTTTCACTAAAGGATCATGCACATATATCCATTAAGCAATTCTAGATAATATTTAATTTTTGAAGTAGTTTTAAGGTTGATTGGCTTATTAGTTCTAAAACGTTGCCGCACAACATGAAGTAGACTCGATTCAAAAGCCTTGGGGTTCTTTGTTTTGATTAGTTCGGATCTTTATTTTTAATTATTTTTAAGGTTTTGATTAGTGCACCGCATGAAGTAGACCGATTCAAAAGCCTTTGGGCTCTTTAGTTTTAAGGTTTATTGGCTTATTAGTTTTAAAAGAGGTGTGCCTTGCGGCATGAAGTAGACCGACTCAAAACCCAATACACCGAAATGAGTTTGACATGGTTATGTTTCGTATATTTTAAAACAAATCTCTAGGCGAGATCTACGACTAAAAGATTATTTGGAGTTAATCTTTCGTAAAAGTTTTAGGGGTGTTTCACACGTTATGAGGCTATTTGGTTGTAAATATTGATGTTACAAACTTACTGTTGCGTTCCTGGTCACAGCACAGAGGATAGGTGTGTGCTTTTTGTAGCTCTTCGTGCTTCAAGGATACAACAATAAATAGTGATGGGAAGAACGTGGTACCAGATGTTTAGTAAGTCCTAGACTAAATAAAAGAATCATGGGTCTTGGGTAATTATATATCTTAAAATCTGAGCTTATATTGGATTCAATTTATTGGCTATATAATGATGGACTGTTCTGTAACATGAAACAGTTTTTTTAGGTTGGAAGCACTGGGAAAACATTGACAAATGTGATTGCTATTGGTATTGGTGGAAGCTTCCTTGGTCAATTGTTTGTTTGAATCATCTGTCACACATTTATCCTGCATGTACTACAATAGTGCACATACTGTTGCATACATTATTGTGACTTGCCAATTATAATATTGTAAGTAAAAATCTTATCCTGGTGGTTGTGAATCTTTGTAGGTTACATCATTTGGAGCCACTTGGCCAAACATCGCAAATAATCAATTGTGGAATCGAAAGATGTGTTGCTACACTTAGGTATGTGCTTCATTTGGACACACTAAAACTATTTAGAATAATTCAAGATCTGCCTCAAAGTTTATATTTCATGCATAAAACTACCTATTGTCTCGCATTGAGTTTCAATGTTTTATGATATTTTTGGGAAAAAGTATTATGTGTAATATCCAACATGTTTTGAATTCGCACTAAATATTTAAACGTACTCATTTTGACCTGCACTCCAACCTCTTTGAACATGTTGATTAATATTTAATACTCAACGTTCTATTGTCGTATCTGGTGAAATTCCAAGTGTTAAATACAATTTGTCTATAAGAAGCACATCAGTCCATTAGGCCCCGTGACAAACATGTTTACTCACTCCCATACATCGATCCCGGACAACCAAAAGTGCGTTCAATTCTCAACATTTACCACCCATAAAACACTCTATTTTAAGTATCAGTTATGTGTTGAAGATGTCATATAATTTGTAGTATGTTTTTGTGTAGTTCCTGTAAGAATTGTGGACCTGGCAAAAGACTTTAATTCTTACGGTCTAGGTAATGTTGACTGGAAAGAAATGGTGGAAGCTAAAACAGGATAAAAATATGATGCAATTGGCTAACACATATGGTGGTGAAAGAAGAGGAAGAGAGATTGAGCGCCCTGGTTCAAATGGAGAAGAATTGCAAATGTACGCAAGCGTTTGTCAATACTCACTACTACAAATAAGGGCTTTTAGACCTTCTTATTTAGACCCTTTCAAAAAATCACAGGTCTTTCTCGAAGGTCAGTTTATGTACCCACTTTCTTCAATTTTTAGCATTTTAGATCGACTCACACTTTCTTCTATGCTGGTTAGGGTAATTTAGCACCAAGAAGAAAGAATCCGCTGTCGTCGTTGTTGTCACGCTCAACAGAGTTAACATTTTAGGCTACACTGTATAAGATCTGTGCCTAATCTTGAGGTTTAGTATAAATCTTTGCTCTTTACTATCCGTGTTTTGATATTGAATTGTGTGTTTATTTATGATTTATTTGACATAGTTGAGTCCGGCAATGGGATCAAATACATGAACATGCTTGATGCATGATCGTGTGTTTACATGAGAATATATCCTCCTGGATTTGTTATCATGAGACGGAGAATTCGTTATCAATAACCACCTACATTCGTAACATTAAATCCTCAAATTCGAACATGGTCATATAATTAGTGTTATGAATACATACATGGTGCTTCTCAAATGCATCTTTACTCCCGTATCGCCATTAGACCCTTTTTCAGCACTAGGTATATTTGTGACTTACCTAGAATTCAAATCCGTATACTTGCCTTAAATAGAACAAATAATATGATCCCAAAATGTCAAAAGGACAAATTGAGTCCAAAGAATATGACATACACAAGTCTCTCAATATTTTTAGGATAGATGCAAATAAATCTAGATATCATAATACTTTGAAGTACACCACACTAAGAATATCTTTAGAATTTACTCTTTACTTGCCTGCCACTACACCTTTTGCTAGATAGCTTGAGTTTCATATAAGCAATTTGGAAGCGTTTATATTCACCGGGAATCGATATATTCGATCGAGGCTACACTCATCCAATTTGTTTATGTTTGGAATATAGAATAGCGAAAAAAAACAATAAAGATGAAAACTAAATTATAAAGAAACTTCAAGTGAATGCAACAAAAAAAAACTACAATAGTTCTTGGAACTTAGGCAATTTCTTTAATTGGTTCATATATCCAGAAGTACAGGTTTGTCGTCACGGCTCTTTGAAATTTAATATTTGGCAAATCATCTAAACCAGCGATCTGCTTAACCAACAAGGTTCTAGCTTTGCGTGTAGGTGGATTGATATTATATGCGTAAAAATTAACATGAGGATATAGTAAAGGTGGTTTCGGCTTTAAGTGTAGTCACCTATAGATTACATGTACTCATGCACCACTGTTATAAAATTTTGTCGCCTCTTAAGGCCTTTAATTGTACATTAGAACATTAGTCAAAGTGTTACAAGAATCAACCGAGACACTAATTACATAAATATCTCATCATCTACTTAGCAAATCACTTTTAGATCGTCATATTGACTATACTACAAGTTCGGACACAATATAACCTTTCTTATATTTAGATATCATAGATATGTAAGCATGTTTGAACATACAATTTGTAACGCCTCAAAGCCAAAAGAAATGGACTATTCGAAACTCAAATCAAATGCATACAAGACCGAGAACACCATAGATGAGGACCTTCTAAACGTATGTAATCATACATTACTCCTCCAGAAACCGGGTTCCCGATTTATTTTGGTCAATTATATGGCGTTTCTCAAACAGTAATTTAAAACTTTCCCATTATATCTATGTTGAATAACCAATACAACCCATGTATACCATGCCTTGCTATTGCATTGTCTCCCCATTACTCCAGCTTGAAAATAGTGGCTTATCCGTGTTTGGATCGTTAACTCGAACCTAAAAGGAAAGATTAGTTACAATCCTTATACCAATTATGGAGAGTAATAGTACATATTTGTTGAAAGTCGAGACAAGCATAAATTAAACAAATGTGCCCTCTTCTGTTCCAATCATATTTGTTGAATTATGATAAGAATATAAGTGATGGTATGATGAGATTTTGAAGAACCAAAAGTAAATTTTTCCGAAAGCATCTTGAAATATTTAAGGCTGCTAGATTGACAAAATAAATAGTTCTAAATACTGCAGATCCAAAACTGTGCGGATGCGAGAGCCAATCTTAGTGTATGAGTTCCATTCTGTTAACGTTTTTAGCTTAAACTTCACCGCCTATGTTGTTTTTCATACATGTTGTCAACTTCCTTTCTACAAAACATAATTAAGTTCGGATGCAAAACCTTATGTAAATTGGTTGAAAATAAGTCACATCAACTTACCGTTGACATGTGCGAAAACCGCCTTTTTTAATTGTCTTGACCAATCTTGAAAACCAATTCATTGTCGTGGTATAGCGTTGCATACCTTTTCCATAATCCGTATTGTCTAAACTCGCACGATAATATATTTCATATATATCTTATTGTCTTACTTTCAAAAGCTTTATGAGCAAATTGAATATTATTCACTGTTATGATCATTGACAAGAAACTTGTTAGTATACATTTGGTCGAGTCGGAATGTAGAATTCACTGCAGAGCGGTCAGTATGCCTATCTCCCATAATGTTGGACCTCTCTGGAGCTCAAAAGAAGATCGCCAACTTCGATGTTGCAACCGCTCAATATATTTTGGTTTGATGCATTGGGAAATTTAGACCGGTTTGTGTGCAAATAACTCAATGTGATTCATATTACTTTTAAGCGTTAGTGTGATTTTAGAAATATAGACACACACGAAACACGTCGAGTTTTATCAAATTCAACTAAATCTCATTCGAGTGTTTACTACTAATAAAACTTTGGAGCAGCTCCACCAGATATAGTATATCAATTAGGAAGATAATAAGTAAACAGAAGAAGTATTTAGAGCTTAAGTCAGCTTGGCTTTAACTTATGTTGATACCATAAGATCTCAAAAAAATTTCAATTAATACTGAATTGGTTCTGAAATTTGTGAATTTACAGAAACAAAGACAAACAATCAATATCAACTCTGGTTCTTGCTGAAGTTGATAAGTGTTTGGAAAGATTTGATTGTCATGTCATTGGCCCTCGGTTTGGAAGAGATCCATTCCTTTTGGTGTGTCATGTTTTCTTCCTCTTCACTTCTCTTTCCCAATAATTAGGCATGCACACAGTTCAGTTTGACAAGTGTAGGATGAAGTTTAGGCCTATAGTAAGATTTGTTTAACCAGTCAAACTGACTAAAACCATCCATGTTCAAAGAAGAAAACTTTAAACAGAAAAAGAATGAAGAGCAATCGATTGAAGACCCTTTTCCTTAGAAAAAACAATTGAAGTTAATGAGTTACACTATATACTATCTAAAGCTTTTTATTAGAAAGTTTTATAGATTATTAATACGTAAACGTTTTGGTTTGCACAAAATGCTAAATATCTGGATTGTATCTATCGGCTACATCTTGCATCAATGGTCTATAAGCATGTCATATGAATCTTTCTCGAGATATAAAGTTTTATTTATAACCTTGTGGACTGATAAAGCCTTTTCGAGCGAGAAAAACAGAGAAAGAGCTTAGTTGTTATGGTTGTGGAGAGGTGATGCTCAAACCAATGAACAACTCACTCAGGGAATCGAAGACCTTGATTTGGGGCAGGTGATGCGAGAGTCAATGTGTACATTAATCATCAAAAGAAGTTTGCATTTGTGGAGATGAAGACAAGTTAAAGAAGCAACTAATGCGATGACACTGAATGGGATCATTTTTTAGGCATGCACTTTATATTGAATTTGTTTCTTATCTTGCATATAATTGGTTGGGTAAAATATGTGGTATTTGGGATACCTATTTATTTCATCGATCTTCAAAGAAGGATTGTGATGGATGTTGCTATAATAGCTGGGTTGCATTCTCTTTGGTTGATGCACGAAATAACCACTATTGCTTTGGCTTATAGTATCTACAAGACTAATTTACCAGAGAATGAGCAGCTCAACATAGCGTTTGTTGACGTTGGACATGCTAGCATGCAGGTACGCATAACAGGCTTTAAGAAAGGGAAATTGAAGGTATTGGGATTTTGATGAGGCTTTGTTCCAGCATGCTTTAAGAAAGGGATTTTGATGAGGCTTTATTCTAGCACTTTGTTGCAAAGTTTAAGGTAGATTCCTAAATTGATGTGCTCCAGAATACGAAGGCTAGCCTGAGGCTTTGTGCTACATGTGAAAAACTAAAGAAGGTACTCGGTGAAAATCCAGAGGCACCTATGAACATAGAGTGTTTGATGGATGACAAGGATGATAGAGTTTTTATAAAGAGAGATGAGTTTGACACAAATTAGTAACCCGGTGTTGGAACATGTAAAGAAACCTTGGGATAAGGCACATTTGACGGTTGATGATATTTATGCTATGGAGGTTCTTGGTTCAGGCTCCAGGATGCCAGTTGTAATCAAGATTTTGACTCAAGTCTTTGGGAAAGAGCCAAGGTGTACAATGAACACAAGTGAATGTGTTTCCAAAACGGTCTAAAGAGCGGGCTAAGAGATTCAGACAATATGTCATGAATCTTCTTGCCTCTCAAGACCCACACATCAAGGTCGAAAAGTTCCACCTTAGTTGCACTCCTTCTTTACGATTACCCTCCTTCTTTCGCTATAGCAAATTATGCCAACAATAATTATAAGACATGTCCGCCCATTGGGTGGCCCACCAGTATATATATATATATATATATATATATATATATATATATATATATATATATTCAACCAATACTCATAATTACATATATATCCTTCTTGAACTTCATATATATCCAAATTATTTGATATAAATTAAACTAAAAATACATAATAAACGACACATTGACCATTATACCCTTTTTAATCTTTCATCTTCTTCTGCATGTAACAAAACCACACAACCCACAACACAATCACCGGTATGAAATTTTTTAATTTTCAAATAACAAACACGCTCACTAGTGGTTTCATTCTTAACTTTACATATACTTGTTTCTATCAACTAGAAACTACCATTTTTCATTTATCCTTATTTTTATCTTGAATCAACAACTATGCGATGAAATGTTCAATAATATTGTCTTAACCCAATTGATATCTAATAACATACAATAAAAAATCCACGAATTCTTTCAATGTATAACTGTATACCCAAATTAATTTGCCGTACCCCACTTTCATGCATCTTTGATTCTTTGATCCCTCTCATATTGTTGTTGGGTTTTGCATAGAATATAAGTGGGTTCAATAATACAATTTAAAACTAAAACTATGTCCATCAATTCAACTGCAAACATATAACATTCATACAGGTGGTAATTGTATTATGGCTTGTTTAGATGGTTGTATATGTAGTTACACTACAAGAAAAAGGCTTTTAGCGACATTTTAGCGACATATACACTCATGTCGCTATTTGGCGACACGCTAGCGACACTTTAGCGACTCCAACTTCGTCCATGTCGTAAAATGTGCCGCAAAGTAAGTCGCAACGTTTGTAATCGCAAACCGTGTCGCAAATTATGTCGCTATTTTTTGCGACATTTAAAAAAACATCGCAAACGGAGTCGCCAAGTCGCTAATTGTGACGCAAATTGTTTTGCGACGTACTTGAAAGTCTCTATTTATGTCGCCAACTTAATGTGTATAATTTTTTAATTACATCATAACGTATATAATAAAGGATTTTCTGGATTTTTTTTCCCTTCACAAAGGTATGATAACGTAATTAATGAGTATTTTAATAACTTGATATGTTAGTATTGATTCAACAGTAAGTTAATCCTAACTGGACTGAATGGATTTGTGATCCAAAAAACGTTTGTAATGTTGTTTTGTAAGTCCTTTCTCTAGTATCTTGCTAGAGTTTTAATATATATTGCGCTTAAAAAAGTATTGATTCAATAGTACAATATTTTGTTAACTCATAATAGCAAAGCATTTCAACAATTGTTCTATTTGAAAAACTGAAAATACTGAAAGGGTATATTATGTAAATTGTCTTAAAATATATTTTTATAACTCATAAATATATCCTTCTTCAGATACTGAATATTCCCTTTCCCTTTCACAAACTCCCAAAAATGGATCTCGGAATCGGATAACCACCGCTACACCATCGCTACGCCGCCGCAACATCTCCAATCGAATATTAGGTAACCACCGCAACACCACCGCTACACCACTGCTACGCCACCACTATACCACGCCACCACTACACCGCCGCTACATCACCGCAACATCCAATCGATTATTTAGTGTTTTTTTTTTATCGTTATATACATCAAATCGATTATTTAGTGCTTTGCTTTGTAGGTGTCAACTTAGCTCATTTAAAAGCAATTGGAGGGACTCACGTCATTCATTCAATTTAGCGCACGGTCAATTTGTAAGTTTAATCACTTTTTAACTGTTAATTTAACACACGGTCAATTTGATGTGTTAGTATATGCATTTACGTTTTTGTATGATTTGGGGATTGTGATGATATGAGTGTCGTGATACGTGATAAATGATGTTTAGTGGAAGTTGTTTCGTAGATTAGTTAAATTTACGCTGAGATGTACTTAAGAGGTTGTTCTATCAGTTTTTTGATTTGATGTATAGAAGATGTGTATGTGCTAGAAACGTAGGAGGTTGTTCTATCAGTTTGTCTAGTTTAGGCAATTCTGAATTGTGATTCGATGAAGTGTAGTTTCGAATTAGAGGAATAGTGAAATTGGGTGAGATGCGTTTTGTTAGTTACAAGTTGTAATGAAACTGAGATCGTAGTCAAGACGAAAAATTACGTGCTTATTCGGCTTGAAAAGAGGTTTATATTATTCTGTTAAATCTGTGGTGATTAGATGTATTCTAGATTCGGTTATCGTAACTGAAGCTATAAGAAGCTGATTAAGTATGTTGTTCTGGATTCGTCCTGTACAACTTTGATACCGCATAGGCTCATATGTCTAATGCTTTTTAGGACGATGATTTGTCAAATACTTAAACTATCATGAAAAGATAAAGAATCTTCTGATCTTGACACAATAGCATATTCTGATCTTGACACAATAGCATATTCTGATTCTCCACGAGTGCCTTAGCAAGACTAATAAGCTTTTGTTTCAGATTTAGCTTTTGCCTATAGCTATTGGCCTATTATGTGATTTTGAACCCACATCTTTTCTGACTTGCTATTAAACCGTATCAAAATAAATGAATTACCGTCGGCTTACTTGGTGGCTTTGGTGCAAGTTCTGATTACCTTTATGTTTCTTTTCCTTTGTTTATTTGTAGAACATTGTTGTTAGTTTTGATAAAATGCCGCCTTAGTAAGTAGTAGTATTATCTTTGTCATTTGCGTGACTTAGTATTTATAATCTTGATTTATTTTGATGTATGTGGTATTTAGTTGAAATAATACACCGTGAACGGTTGTTGCCAGAACATTTGACTGCCGCTATGATACTTTGGTGTGGCAGAGTAGCATCTGTGCAAATAATGCATATATTTTGAGAATGTTAGAAGCATACGACTTACTCTAAGAGTATATCATTGACAAGTATATTTGACAACGGTCTTATGGATATTATGATCATGCATTTCTGTTAAGGTATACGCTGTTTCATGCTAGGTGTTTTGACGTTAGGCAGTGGGCTAGGTGGTATATAGTATTCTTTTCTAGGGGGTTTTTGAACTTGGATTTTAAGGCTATGCAGTAATCTCAAGTTTATGGTCTTACTATAAAAGCAAACTTGAAACAAATTGAAGTTAGAAAGCTCTCACCTAAAATCTTGGTTATGATGTCGGCCGGTGTGCTTGGTATGACCTTAAGGGTAGTAAGGTAGTCTGTTTGAGCTACATGTGTTGACTTTTCACTAGTTTCGTGGATGTAAGGATCCTTTGAGAGTTGATGTTTTCTAGTCATTGAGATTCAAGAACTTTAGTTTTGTGATCATCGATATTTTTAATCTAATGTACTTTCACTATAGAGTTATAGGTGTGTATGATTATATAAGAAAAAAATCAACATTGTAAAACTAATACCTTATCTGTTATTATAGAGTTATAGGTGTAACATAATTATGACTGCCTGTGTTAATGATTTTTAACAGATTTCAGTTTCGAAAAAAATTCTTATTCGCAAGTTAATTAAGCTAGTTCAGGTTGATGGTTCCTTTGTGATCCATTAAATAGTTCATATTCATAAATTTCTTAATAAAGATTTTATCGGGTCGTGTCACTAATGATTATCAGGTCAAAGTAGCTTTAGTGTATTTAATAACTTGTTGTATTACGTTAACTCTAATGACTTACTTTTTAAGCACAGTAATAATGAATTTGAGGTATGCTCGTGAGTGGATGTATAAGATGGACACTCCTGAGTTTTATAAGGGAGTTGAGGAGTTCATCAAACATGCAAGATGTTATTTTCATGCTTTAGGTTTCACCGATGGCACAATAAAATGCCCATGTAAGGTGTGCAAAACATAAAGTGGAAAAAAAGAGGATCTTGAGTACGATTTGTGTAGATGTGGGTTTATACCGATTATTATGTTTGGACAAGTCATGGGAAAAACCTTCTCAAGGACCTTCCCAACAAGTATCACATGATCGCATCAAGGACCTTGTCAACAAGTGTCACATGATCGTCAAGTCGTAAATTTAGTACAAAATATGGTAATTGATGCGGCCGCCCGAGTTTTAATCCACTGAGTTTCACGATTTCGTTCCCCAAGCACCAAATTCGAACCTCCAAACCGAAAGCTAAAAGGTTTTATGACTTGTTGTCAAAAGCGTAAGAGCCGTTGTATGAAGGTCGTGAGAAGCACTCACGTTGTCGGCAATGTCAAGACTTTGAATATTAAATCGATTTTAACATAAGCTAAAGTCGCTATGATCGTATCATGCAGCAAAGAAAGAGTTTATTCCGATTCCACCTTGTGTTCTAATTATTACGAGTCTAAGAAGATCGTTTCACAACTTGGTTTAGGGTACCAAAAGATAGATGTCTCTCCTAATGGTTGTATGATTTATTACAAGGAGAATGAGGTTAAGGACAAGTGCACATATGCATGCACCCTCGATATAAACCTCACGGAGCAAGGTAGTTTAATATCATACAAATACATGCATTATCTCGCCTCTAACACCAAGATTGCAACGACTTTATATGTCTAAGGATACTAAACATATGACATGGCATCACGAATATCGAAGAGATCTCGGGTATTGTCACACCCATCTGATGGAGAGGCGTGGAAGCATTTTGATCGAACTCATGCGTCTTTTGCGGCAGAACCAAGGAATGTTAGGTTAGGACTTTGTGCCGATGGTTTCTCACCCTTTGGGATGTCATCTAACAATTATTCTTGTTGGCCAGTCATTGTGACACCATATAACCTACCTCCTTGGATGTGTATGAAGATTCCGTACATGTTTTTAACAATAATCATTCCTGGTCCTCATAGTCCAAAAAGGAATATTGATGTGTTCTTACAACCTTTAATAGATGAGTTGATTGAGTTGTGGGAAGATGGTGTAGAAACCTATGATGCATTTAAGAAGCAAAATTTTCAACTGAAAGCTACACTTATGTGGACAATCAATGATTTTCCAGCATATGGCATGTTGTCGGGTTGGAGTACACATGGGAAGCTTTCTTGTCCATATTGTATGGAAAAAAGCAAGGCTTTTACTTTGAAACACGGTAGGAAGACATCATTTTTTGATTGTCATCGGCAATTTTTGCCAATGAATCATTCGTTTAGAAGAAACAAAGATGCTTTTATCAAAGGACGAGTTGAGAGATTCACCTCCACCCAGGTTATCCGGTGAGGAAATATTTAGTCGAGTTAGCCAATACCCAAAGGTTACCGAACAACACTATCCAGTAGGAAAAGAATTCACGGGATTTGGAGTTTATCACAATTGGACTAAACGAAGTATACTTTGGGATCTACCATCATGGCACACTAATCTTATTCGACACAATCTTGATGTCATGCATGTGGAGAAAAATGTGTTTGACAACATCTTTAACACAATAATGGATGATAAAGATAAGACGAAAGATAATGGGAAAGCTAGACAAGATGTAAAAGAGTATTGCAAGCGTCGGGAGCTAGAGTTGGTTATTGATGTCGATGGTAAAGTATCCAAGCCGAAAGCACTGTTCTCTTTGAATAAAGAGCAAAAGCAGGTTGTCTTACAGTGGGTCAAAAACTTGAAGTTTCCGGATGGATATGCTTCCAATTTATCAAGGTGCGCGGATGTTGATAAAGGCAAGATGTTTGGCATGAAAAGTCATGATTGTCATGTATTTATGGAGAGATTGTTACCGATTGCATTTAGAGAAATGTTTCGAACTCAGTATGGAAGGCAATGACAGAGGTAAGTCTTTTTAGAGATTTATGTTCGACTACATTGAAAGTAGACCGCTTAGAGAAGATGGAAAAATATTGTGGTGACATTGTGCAAACTCGAGAAGATATTTCCACCGGATTCTTTGACCACATGGAGCATTTGGTGGTTCACTTGTCATCTGGGTTAAAGTTGGTGGTCCTGTTCAATATAGATGGATGTATCCATTTGAAAGGTAATAGTCTCATAGTTGTTACAGCCATCATTCATCTTACTCCTCTTACTATGAATTATCAAAGCTTCACTAACGATACTCTTGATTTTTGTAGATATTTGTACCACTTAAAGAAGAAGGTTAAAAATAAAGCTCGAGTGGAGAGTTCAATATGTGAAGCTTACATAATGGATGAAATATCAAACTTTTGCTCGCATTATTTTGAACCTCATGTTCTAACTAATTCAAAGAGAGTCAGGCGCAATGATGATGGGGGCAATGTGAATGAGAGGGAGGATGCCTTATCAATATTCAAGCATCCAGCAAGGCCTTCTGGAAATAGCAAACGTCGTTACTTAAAGGATGATGAATACGAAGCTGTGATCATTTATGTCCTTCAAAACTATGAAGAAATCCAACCATTTTTCAGGTTCACTTTCGTTACCTTATTAACTTCTGCTTATTAGCTATATATGTTAGCTGTTTAGTTAAGTTTACATAATAGCATATTCAGATAATTCATGGTTTCAGAATGGTCCGTTCAACAAAAGCCAAAAACTTTCCAAGTTCAAACACAAGGCAATACATAGTATGACATAAACAGGACGAGAAAACTAAACTAATAGCTTGCCCGTATATGACATGTATGAGCCACTAAAGTAATGCTAAACAGTAAACAGAACGAAAATTGAACAATAGCCTTCCATCTGAGATATAACCGTACTTACCTGATAATTAGAAATAATGTATTTTCTGTACTCTTTGTGTGCCTGCTCTTGTAAAAATGAAAAAGAAGATATTACTAACTACAATTATGCTACCTCTGATAAAAGTAATCTAATACATGTACAAAAGTTTCTTCTAGTATTCTAAAATCTATGCCAACCATGGTTCACGTAGTTACCACTTACGCACTTACCACTAAAAAACTACTACTACATAACATGGTTACAGTAAATATACCAAACGTGTTGAAGCTTTTGTAAAAGTGTAAGCTAGCTTAGATTGTATAATATATAGGCATTGGATAATTTTCTTTAAGAATTTGTATCTTGTTTAGTATCTCACTATTTTAGAAGTAAAATATTAGTACTATGTTAGATACCTAGATTGCCATCTGATGTTGCAGAGGTAAGTTGTTTGAAATGGGAAGTTTATGTACCTTTTGTACACATGAGAGTAAGATTATATTTCTTGTCATTCATTTTAGGCTATGCATCTTCTCATTTTACTCAAAATCGCGACTTTACGTTTTGTAGTTGATGATTTGATGGTAAGAAAACGAGTACTCAATGATTGGGTCTAGTTTTATGTTTCTTAACTATATACTACAATTTTGTAGGATATTTGAGGCTGAGGTGGAACTAGAAATGCCAAATGTTACTAAGAATCAACTAGTGGATGTTACCAGAAAGAGGTTTGGACGTTGGCTAGGCGATTATGTAAGAACTTAAATAATTATTTTGCCGCACCGCCTCCGTAATTGCTTATTATAACACTTAATTGGTTTTTTTCTATTTTCGTGTCCGTAATCCACAAAATCATAGTCCGTCAATGATCGAATAAAAATATAGCACGCGGCCCTAGTCGAGATGTGAGAACATATCATATGTGTTACGTGAACGGTTTTAGCTTTCACACCATGTATCATAGTTCTTGTCGGAAAACAACAAATACGGACTTGTGTGTTACTGGTGAAGAAGGAGAATTTTATGGTCGCCTGATGGATGTTATTGAAGTAGATTACTGGTGAAGAAGAAGAAGAAGAAGAAGAAGAAGAGGAGGAGGAGGAATCGGAAGATAATAATGGGGCAGACACTTACAATGATGATGATGATTTTTAGACTATATAAACTGTATCACTTTCATTCTAGTGTTTGACCGTATAAACTGGTTCTGTAATTTGGCTCTGTAATATGGTAGTTTGATTTGCATTCAAGCTCTGTATCACTTTCATGATATATAACAAACTTGTCATAAAGGCTATGTAATGGTAGTTTAACTTGCATATTTGTAATTTGGCACTAAAAGTTACTTGGTTTTTCTTGAGTACCGTGATGGCAATCAAGAGGTAAGTGACGCCGTAATATAAGAGACGTTGATGAACATCAAAATAACGAAGACAAAGCGTAAATTTTACGAGTTCAAAATAAAGCGTAAGTTTAAACTACTTGACAAGGTTCTTTTTACATATATACAACTTCTAATGATTCTCTTTTCATGTAGGTTTATACCATCCAATAGTGTAACACGTAATATCTCTATCATATGGAAACCTGCTTCACAAATGCATGGGATACATGGAAGAAAGTTCCGAAAGATGAGAGGGACATTTGGTTTGACCTCTTTAAGGTATTGTAATCTGTTTATTCTAATTGTCATTTGATGTGCTGCTGTATGTTAATTATTGATTCTTTTGGTCAAATTTATATGTCTAAATTAACTTAAAATGACCCTAATACCTTCTGTTCCAACATACATTCTATGCATAATTAAGTTCCTTTATTAATTATCTTAAACTTTTTTTTAATACACAGAAAAAGTACAGATGGAATCCAACGATTGAAGCCGATGTTAGGTGTGCTCAATAAAGTTGGATCAAAGAGCATTAGCGATTGCATGTCTAAGGCAAGGAAAAGAGCCCAGAAACCTGAGTTTATGAATCTGACCACGTGGGAGGCATTGTGTAGATTATGGCTAGAGCCTGCATTTATTGCAAAATCTAAGAGGGGAAAAGCTGCTCGTCAAGCAAATAAAAGATTACACACTGGTGGTTCAATTTCAGTTAATGAACTCAAAATAAAAATGGTACTCCATATTAAACACTAAGATATTATTAAGTTCTATTTCAGAGAGTATTAAAATTTGATTGTTTAACTTGTTTAGCGAGAAGAACTCGTCGAGAACCTAGTGCTTCCGAACCTTTCACGCCATCGTAACAAGAATAACTCGTTTGTTGACTAAACAACAAAAGTGACATGGGTATGTTTTATTTAGACACAACCTTGGGTCGGTTTGGGTATGTTTTATTTTGATAAAATTGTTATACTTCTAATTATTGTTAACTATTGGTTGCTAAAGTCGCTCAATATCTTATCTTTCATATTAAGTGCTTCTATAGTTTGTAGCTCTACATTCTCGACACCTTTAGTGCTTATCCCGATAAAGTGGTTACATCGTGTATAAAAGTGAATAAGTTTTGACTAAGATGCAATGCAAAAAATGTGGTTAGTTTGACTCTTAAAAGTCAATAATAAAAGGAGTAAATTAGAAGTTATCTCTACATCCTCTTGACTTACCATTATGGCAGTTTCGTCCATTCTATGTTACAATAGTTCTGACTGAGACTTTCTCAATGACGTTCTAGTGATTAGTTATGCTCAATTTATGCCTTCTAGGGTCTGGTTTATCATACATGGTCAACGTGTGTCCACCATGTTAGTAGAGTAGCCAAATGGTTGGGTCGGACGAGTTAGGTAAGCTGGTTAATAGGTTAATATGAGATCGAGTTGAAATAGGTAAAGTGTGTCTTGTTAAACTTGGGTGGCTCCGGTTGGGCCACAAACACATTTATACTAGAGGATTAATATAGATCAATGTTCTCTCATACATGTTTGTGTATGGAATACATGATTTTAGTCCCCTGCTAAAATTGGAATGCATGTTTTTATTGTTGCTGTAATTACTTTGATTAGGGCTTAATGATATTCATTTTGATTATAGTTTTCTGGGTGATATTAAATCAAATACTTTTCGCTTTTTCCGAGAGGCTTTTGTTGTTGTTTCATATCAATCTTTAACAAGCACGGCCGATTAAGCAACATCATTTGTTGATTAGACACTAGGATCGCTTTAGTCTAATCGATTACGAGCATTCTTACATACTTATATTATAGAGTAGTTACATTTGACTAGTTTAACATGTTTTATCCCGTTAGTTGAATGACAACTTTCTCGTCATATGACATTCTGCCTCGATTTCCTTTGTTAGGAAAGATGGCAGAAGTGCTTGCTACTTGTAATATTTTTTAAGAAATTGTGGGGATATTATTACTTTTGGTTCCCGTGATATTATAAAAGCATCGGTCGGATTTTTGACTAGGGGATGGACACTATAGTAGTTAGTATGATGGATTATTTGTTTTATTGCAGGAAGGATATAATGAAAAACATGGTGTTGAGGACTCTCTTGATGCTCAGTCTGGGAATGGAGCTAAAACATTCCCCAAATGGATTGATCATGTTGGATCTAAGAATGGGACAGCAACCAAACATGGAAGAGCCATCTCATGCAGAATATGCCTAATGCACCGTGTTCAACTCCTAGATATGATTAAAGTACAACACATGGAGCGTAATCTTATGAAGATGTAGTTCAACAACTTAAAAATGCACAGGAAGCACAATCAAAGAAAATGGATGAGTATGTAAAGCTCAATCATCAGCGCGAAGCGACTAAGAAAATATGTTGCCCAAGAAGTAGGAAAGGTAGTTGTACAGAAGTGGGAAAGATTGTAGGCGAGGAAATGGGAAAGCCAACTCAAGAACTTCTAGATGGGTTGAGAATTGACCCGTTTGAAAGGTCGAGTGGAAACAACTTACCGCAACATCGATATTGTATTGTTTACTATAGACCGGAGTTTACTATAGACCGAGTTTACTTTTATTTTACACAATATGAAACTATAGACTTGAGTTTACTTTTGATAACCAACTCAATTAAAATGTGATATTGGATCGCTTGCTTAATATGATATTGTATTGTTTTAGTTTTACTTTTGCCTCGAGTTTACTTTTGCCATTGTTTAATTTGATATGATATTAGATTGTTTCGCTTTTAGATTGGACATGAATAAAATAGTGACGTCGAAGAACGATCATATTAATAACGCGAGTTAGAATAGCGATTGAAATAGCGACATAAAATAAGAATCTCGCTAATTTGGCGTCAGAATAGCGCATCAGAATAACAACGCCGCTAAATAGCGACAAACATGGCCATATATTTGGCGACATTTTTACGTAAATGCGACATATCTAACGACGCAAGCAAATGACATGAAATATAATAGCGATTTAAGTAGCCACATATGAACATATGTCGCTATTTGAAATGGCGACATATAGATAAATGTCGCTATACGCGTACGCGATCTTTGCGACGATATTTACATGTCGCAAAATTCGCGACTGCTTCTAGAGACATCTTCGATTATGCCGCTAAGCTCCTCGCTAGCATTAAATGCATCGCTAAACATGTCGCTAAACACCTCGCTAAAATGCCTTTTTCTTGTAGTGTTAAAAGATTAAGATTAAAGGAAAATAAGGGTATAACGGTAAATGTATAGTTAATTGTATATTTTTTTCTTTTATTTATACAAAGTTATATTATTTGGATATATATGACATATATGGAGTTAGTGGAAGATATATATGTAATTATAAGTTTTACTTTGGATATATATGTAATTATGAGATTTTGAAAAGATATTTACGCAATTCCTCTTTATTATAATAATGTGATTTGGTCAAAGTTATACGTGATTTGTTAATGTTATAATAAAGATTTGACTTTTAATTCATTTAAGTCATAAAGTATTAATGATTATATATAATAGAAATTACTAGAGGTACCCATGGCGTTGCGTGAGTACCCTAAAATAAATATTTTCGATGAATAATATATTTTAGTTAATTAAGTTCTTTTTAACAGTAAATTTACGGATATCAAGAATTCGTATAACCCGTGCCCATTCGGGCTCGAACCTGTTGGCCCGTGTCTACTCGGGCTCGAGCCTGCTTGGCTGGCACGCCTGCTCGAGCTTGAATATTAATGAAATGTGCTTTATTATTTGTACTAGTGAAATTTAATGCATGAATTGTGTTTTATTTGGTTGTACAATATGCATGATAATTTGTATTTCTTATGTAAGGGGTGTTTTAATAACTGTATTAATTCAATTTATTAACCAGTTAAATAATTGACTACATTAAATAACATTAATGTGGTGTTTTGTTGTATACTATGCTTCTTGTTTTGTACGTCTGAAAATTATGTGCATTAAAATGTTGTACACTATGTTTCTTTTCTTGTAAGTAGTAGTCATTATAGTTATTAATAACATTGACCACTTTAATATCATTTATGTTGTAAGTCTGAAAATAAGTCTGAAAATTACATCATGCTTATTTTGTTGTATACTATGCTTATTTTGTTGTAACCGAAAATTGGTTTCATTATTATACATTGTGCTTAAATGGTTGTAATTTTGGTGAAGGTGTTTTTAATAGCATTAATGTTGTTTGATAGAATTTTGGTCTTAAAATGGCACCACGCTTTATTTTGTTGTACAATATGCTTACTTTGTTATAATTCAAAATTGGGTGCATTATAGTGTTGTAAACTATGCTTAATTTCTTGTACGCCTTAAAATTAAGAGTGAGGTCTTCAAGCATTATAAGTAGTATAGATATATTTTTTTATAAAAGATAACAAAAGAAACTAAATCATATGCAACAATAATAAGAATATGTAAATAGGAGTTTCATGCAATAAATGTAAGTATTAACTATTATAAATATATAATTATATCCTATATGTTATAAAAAGAAATTAAGTCATAAACATAAGCATTAATGATTACATTACTATAAATGCGTTATATATTTTATAAAATGACAAAAAAAACTAAATCATATGCAACGTAAAAAAGAATATGTAAAATTGAAGTTTCATGCAATAAATGTAAATATTAATGATTCTAAAATTATAGTTATATTATATATAATGTATACAATTTGAGCTTAATGCAACAAAATGTAAGTATTGAATCTTATTACATATTTTTTAAATTGATATAAAGTAAATTAAGTTATAAATGTAAGTATAAATGAATATATTATTATAATTGTATTATGTATCTAATAAAAATGATAAAAGCAATATAATCTCCCATGCAACAAAATGAGAATATAAGTTTCATGCAATATATAAATATTAATGATTCTACGAATGAAACTTTTAGTGACTATAAAACTTTGAGTATCATTCTACGAATGAAACTTTTAGTGACTATAAAACTTTGATTATATTATATATTCTTTAAAATCGATAAAAATGAATATTTAATTATATACAATAAAAGTTAGAATGTAAGTATAACATTTGTATAAAATGTATAAGTTTGAATTTCATGCAAAATATGTAAGTAGTAATGATTTAACACTATAGTTAACTCAAAAGAAATTGAGTCACAAAATATTCATAATTATATTACTATAATATATATTTTATAAAATGATACAAAGAGAAATTAAATCATATAATACCAAAGTAAGAATATCTAAAATTAGAGTTTCTTGCAATAAATGTAAATATTATTCATTATAAAACTTTTATTATATTATATATTTTATAAGCTGACATAAATAAAATTAAGTCATACTCAGCAAAAAATAAAATTAAGTTTAAAGAGTTATGAATCATAATATACAGACTTTGTGGTAACGCGTGTTTTAAAATATCATGTATGATTCAAGTGTGAATATTTACATGTGATCAAAGTTTAACTTTTAATTACAATATGCATCGCACATGCATGCTTGACTAGCTTTATATAAATTCCCATGCTTTTAACGTACTTAAGAATTATTTGTGTGCACACTTCATAACATTTCATAAACCAATAATTTGTGCGCGCACAGAAAAAAAGATAAAACATGGCCAAATTCTATATATCTCATATATTGAAACTAAATTTGATTCGTGCCTAAACACCGTACGCGCACATTAACACCAGATATCATAACCCACCTTACATTAGAATACCTTTCACTCTTTAACGAAGCATATTAACTCATAGGCAAATTTAGATTAGTTAGCAATAAAAAAAAATTGATGTAAAATTTGATTTACACATTTTAGTTGCAGAGCTATGATATAAACATATTTTATAAATCCAATATTGTAGATTAATATGATGTAATTTTTATATTTACCAAACTTAAAAATCATATTGTCATATTTATTCAAAACATGCTTTAAATACATTGTACGTCATACTTTTAAAACTTGTATTTTGGGTATAGATGACAATTTGATGTTTACATTGCGTATATATGAAATTATCCCTAAATGATTTGTTAGATGTACAAAACAAAAAAAAGGTGTTAAAGGTACTTAACTTTATCATCTTTAAACGAGATGCAATGTATAGCATTATGTTTAGGGATCGGTTAATCATACTCTTACTTTATAACATTACTCCCTTTTCTTTGTTGATAAAGTTATAATTTTTTAATTATTCTTTCGTATTTTCTTTTGTCATTTAGTTAATAAAATAAAAAAACCATGTTAAGAAAAAAAGGAAAAAAGTACGGCATTAATAAGGGGTAAAGTTAACATAAATTAAAAAAGAAAGTTCACATGATGCTTTAAAAGGGTAAATTTATTAACAACCCCCTTATTTTAATGTCTGATTGAATATAAAACAATTATTAAATAGAAATATTACCTAATAGTTTGCACTGTGAAATTCATAGAGCGTAGAGGCAGACTCAGCAAATCCAGATCAATGAAGGCCATCTGAACAAGGAGACAACATATGTGAGATAGCATCATGAATAAAAAGCAACACACAAATAAAGTTTTTGTGAATTTTTATCCAAAAAAAGGTACTCGATTATATTATAAATGAAAAAAAAAATCTTAAGAAAATTATATTTATGATTTATCGAGTTAAAATATGTTATGACAATGTAAACCCCAAATGACAATTTGCTAAGATGCATAGATTGTATTAATCGAAAAGGACACTAACAATCAAATACTATGAATAATGATTGCGATAAAACATGATGTTTCATCTAAAGTTGGTTTCTTCTTATCGAAACGAGGATCTAAAGAGTTATTTCTTCTGTCGCCATTCTCTTTTAATATTTGAGACTTTATGAAATTGTGTGTGGCCTTACCTACCTTTTATAGTAAAAGATATGTCAAATTAAATGATCTAATTGATCCGACGGCCATAATTGTTAACGCTTGTATCTTTAGGGTTCACAAATGCGAGCTAAAACTTATCTAGGTTTTACGCTCATGGGCTAGGCCCAAATACTGTGGACACAAAATGTTAAGTGAATTATATGTAAATATATGTTTATCTATAGAGACAACGGAAAATAACCACGTAAAAGAAATTAACTAATACCAACATATTGTAACATAGTAACAAAAGGTAGTGTTATTGTTGATAAAATTACAAAAATTACATTTATATGATAATGTAGTAAAAAGATGTTAAATCTTGTTAGGATATTAAATGAAACTAATAAAGATGATAATAATCGTAATAAATAATGCATCGTAGTATTATTGAGCGCCTAACGTTAAGTGAAGTGGGAAAATGAATCCAATCTTCAAAACATAAATCAATCTTTCATTCTCAACTTCTATGTTTGAAAGTTTGATGACGATAGTCCGCATCCCGGTCATGAACCCGACCAATGCACGCTACTAACGAGCCCAATACGAATGGGCTAACCTTGAAGAATTTCGGCTCACGAAGGCCCAAACCCAAGTTATTTATGGCTTTGGGTATTGATATCTCTTATTTTTGGAGATATGTATTCAATGACCGACTTAGGCGGGATACGCCGAAGGTTGGGGAACACGAAATCAATAAGGATTTCGTGTGTATATAAAGGCATGTCAAGCCTCATTAAAGGTACAATCTAAAAACTTAACTCTTCACTAAACCCTAAAATCGATTACTTACTCTCACGCCGGAGGAAAATCGTGGGAAACAATCCCACGATAAGCCTAACGGTGTTTTCTGTTTACTTAGTGCGCATGTCTCAAGCATCAAAGTCTAATTGATACGAGAATCGGAGTCCAAACAAGGAACGCCCAACTTTTGTATCAACAAGTGGCGCCATCCGTGGGACCAATCACTAAGAACTAGAATGACAAAGCAAGGAAACCTAAGCGAGCGATCGCATAGCGACCTACAAGGGAAGAAGCAAAGAAAGTCGATCGACCTCTAAACAAGCCTCGGGACAACCAAAGGCGACTATAAACCAAGGGTCGTGCATGATCCGGTCTTCCCTACGATTGGAACCACGCACGGACAACCCATGCCACCACAACAACAACCAGCCAAGATCCATCACAAGACCCTCTTTACCACCTCTACAATCGATGCGAAACGGACCTCACAAAACGCCGGTGCGCCTCCAAACAGGGTCCAGAGGTGGAACAGACACCCCGCTAGAAGGAGTCGCTACCGAACTAGCGCCAAGTGATTTCGTGTCTCAAAACTACGAAACCTTGACCGCCTCATGCAAGAGGAGGCAAAAAGAGGTCGAGTCGAGTCTGCAGCACCAACTAAACTTCGACACGTAGTACGAGACATCCCATCGCGTCGTAAGGAGAGGCGCGGAAGGATAGCCGCCCCAAAGATTTACCAGATCGGGAGGAGAGTTGAGAACGATGAAGCACCGACCCGCAGATCGGAAGAACACGAAGAGGACGGACGACGCACCAATATCCACGCTAGGCTTGGTAGCCGCAGGTCCATGACAGACTTGGACGACGGACTCCCCAAGAGAAAGCTATTCAAGCTCGGATTCCGAGACAATGGCGCAAGCTACCGAAAAGAGGGAGGCTCGTCCTCCGTGATTCCTGACAACGAAGACAAATAAACAGACACTAGAAGTCCAGGGAAGATATCACGACCGGAGAAGGAAGATATGTCTCTTCCGGCGCCGCCTAAAAGGTGGATGCGCTTACTCGGCGATCAACGATTTCTCGAAGATAAGTGAAGGCGCATGCCCGCCAATGTGAAAACCTACGATGGAACAGTGATCCGGACGATCACCTAAAATTTTGAATCACCGCTACTATCGAAAATTGGCCACAACCGTGGTGGTGCCACATGTTCAATTCCACATTAGTGGGAAATGCGCAAAACGGTTCAAGAAGCTTCCAATGCAGCATTGATGGCTTTGAAGATTTACGAAGGCGTCACCGAACTTCACTCAAAGGAAGAAGTACCAAAACCCCGTCGAACTTGCTGTGGTAAAACAACGCCATGGAATCTACAAGCGCTTATGTGGGCGCTACAAAGATGAGTGCATACATGTCAAGGAATGCCCCAAAATACTAAAGATCTCGTGGTTCATGAACGGATCAATAACCTGTAACTCATCAAAAGACCGAACGACAAGGTCCCCCAAACCTTTGATGAACTTATGAAACGCACAAGGTCATTTATCCAAGGAGAAGCCGCCGCAGCAGACAGCAAGAAAGGCTACTTAAACTATAGGTCACAAGAACAGCCTAGGAGACAATCCATCGACTAGAGTAGCAACCTGAACAAGAACTACCGCGGCCAGGGGAGCGGACGAGATAATGACAAATATATCCCACTAACAAAAACTCCAAAGGAGATATTCGCGACGGAAGGCGCAAACTTCCGGAGACCCCCACCAATGCGCACCCCAGAAGATCAGCGCGTGGGGAACGGATACTGCAACTATCATGGACAGAAGGGCCACACTACCAATGAGTGTGTCCAATTGCGCCAGCTAATTGATAAGCTAGTAAAAGAAGGCGATTGGACCATTTGGTTAAAACATCGCGAGGGAAAGATAAGCAAAAGGCGGGAACAAGAAAGAAGTACCCAAAGATAAGGTCGATACCATCTACATGATACAATCATGGCACGAATGACCAGGCGTAAGATCAAGAAAAGTTTTCCGCTGAAGCGACATCTCCTTCCCCACCTTGATTGCGGACAACGCAGATGGTAGACCGCCACCATTGAAATCAATGCAGGGGTCACGATATCCACCGCATGTATGTTGATGGAGGAGCATCCGCAGATATAATGTATGAACATTGTTTCAAGCGATCGCGACCGAGATACGAAGTCGATTAAGCCCTGGCCATGACGTCTTTGGTCGGTTTTACAGAGAAAAGATATGGCCCATGGGGAAAATACACCTACTAGTCAATGTTGGTGATAAGGAACACCCACCTATGACCGATGAATTTTATGGAGATCAAATCCCTTCGCCATACAATGGCATTATTGGAAGACCAGGATATCACCTGCGTGCAAGATCTGATCTATAGCACATGGGATGCTCAAGTTCCCGTGGAGGAGGCATTGTTACTCTTTACAATACCACCGCATCACCTAGAGAATGTAACACGATTACATGTGAGGCGACACACTTCGTAACGTCACAACAACTAGAATATCAAACCCGAGGGTCGAATTCATCCCGATTACGGAGCAAGAAATATCGATCGGGGATCGCCGTTGATAACGCAGGAAGCCGCAGCGCACTCTTGCAAAAGAATCGGATATCTTTGCATGGGAACCAAAGCACATGACCGTGTACCACGCCGATTCTAACACAAGTTGAGAATCCGACAAGGATACTCCCCAGACGACGTAAAAAGCGCCGCCAGCTCCGTAGCGAGCACAAGCAAACCGCGTAAGTGCATAAACTTGTGGACGCAGTATCATGCGAGAAGTCTATTACCATGACCGGCTTTCCAACCCGGTGATGGTCAAGAAGAGCGACAGTAGTTGGCGGATGTACGCGACTTCACGGATCTCAACAAAGCATGTCCACAAGATCGCTACCCACTACCGTAGATAGACCGAAGATAGAATCTTTGTGCGATACCCACTTAAATGCTTCTTGGACGATACAAAGGATACAACCAAATCCAGATGGCTAAAGAAGATGAGGAAAAACGGCCTTCCATACGAGCCAAGGCGTCTATTGTTATACTAAGATGCCCTTTGGCTTGAAGAACGCAGCGCCACCTACCAAATGATTGGTAGATAACGCAAAATAGGTGGGCCGCAACCTAGAGGTTTACGCTGACGACCTTGTCATAAAAAGCCATACCGAGGATGAATTGGCGCGATATCAAGAGACATTTAAAACACAACGAGAGATCAACATGAAGTTAAATCCTAAGAAATGCACTTTTACGCCACGTAAGGCATGTTCCCGGATATTTGATAGAGCCCGATGGCATTAAACCATGTCCGAAAAAACGAAGGTCGCCATCCAACTTCCTTCACGCAAGACTTTGAAAGAAGTCCATCTACGAATGGAAAACTAGCCGGTTTAAACAGATTCTTATCCGTGATCACAGAAAAGTCACTTCCCTTTTCAAAACGCCAAGAAGTGTACAAAAAGGAGATTTTACCGACTACGAGGCGAAGAAGCTTTTATATAGCTTAAACAACACCTAGCGCGCCCCCAGCTAGTCGCGCCCGCCTGTGGGAATAATTAATTATGTACTTATCTCATGACTCATGGAGTACCAACAAGGTGCTACCGATGGATAGGAATTCAAGACAAACACCGGTATATTTTGTAAGTAAAAGTTGTTAGGAATTAGAAATTCCTGTGATTAAAGAGTCGGTCACCTCAAGTATATGTAATCGTTAGAAAGCTCGTAGTCGTAGTTCTTTAAGTTAAGTAGTAATTTAGTTAAGTAACACCGTGGAGGACTGACGGTCTTTACCCATCGTATGCCCGATCCATGCCCAAAGTGTGGCGAGTTATGTAAGACTATAAATACTCTACCTTCCAAGGTAGAGCTGAGCTCATAATAATATCTTTCACTTTCTCTCACTAAGTTCCCAAAACCTCTAACTTTTCTCTAGAATTCCATCTTATTCGCCACCTTGTGTTATGGTTTGATGTGTATGTGAAAAGTTATATCTAACAATTGGTATCAAGAGCCATGGTTAGATCATATCTTGCACATCTTTGGATTTATAGTGGTTTTTAGGTGGTTTTGAGTTTGAAAAGTTTAGTGGTTTTGCATCATTTGGTTGATTTCTTGTGTTAAAGTTTGAATTTTGTTGGTACTTTTATGTTTAGAATCATCAAAAGTGTTTAGGTTTTCATTTGGTAAGCTTGAATCATCTTGGTTGGGTTGTTTTGGATTGAAAAGTGAAGGTTATTTGGTTTTTCAAGCCAGCGAATTAGCTCTCGGATTTGTTTTCTTGGTAGCGACTTACTTCATAGTTTTGTAGCGACTTACGCTATAAAAGCCAGCGAGTTAGAGCTAGCGAGTTAAAGCACAAGTAGTGGAATCTCCACTACGGTTAGCGACTTGTGGTAGCGACTTAGTCCAGAGCGAGTTGCTCTTTAGCGACTTGCATATCTAGCGACTGTGTAGCTAATTCATCGCACAAATTTGGCTAGCGAATTAGTCCAGAAGCAGTTACTACTTAGCGACTTGCTTTCTGCTGGCGACTTGGGACTCTAGCGACTTAGACGTGTAGCGAGTTAAGGGTTACGACTTAGTGCACCAATTTCTAGCGACTTAGTGCATTATTTGGTAGCGAAGTTAAGACGTTATCATCTAGCAACTTGAGTGATTGTTTACGGTTTTCTCTTGATTTAGTAAAATCCCGTGAAAGAATCTATTTCCGCTTAATCATAGAGTTATAAAATCCGTATAACTGTTAACATGTCTACCAACATTCCCAATGTTCCCACCGTCATCTCCATCGTTGTCGAGGATGTTCAAGCAATGGCTCGGATACTCGCCCACCAATGCTTGACAGAATCGACTACGATTCTTGGGCTCAACGAATCGATTGTATTGCCTTGGAAAGGAAAATGGTGTAAACATTCTCAAATCCATTGATGAAGGACCATATCGGGTTGAAACGACTAGAGACATACTTGATACTAATGAAGATGGTACTCTGCTCACGGAATGGATGACCTAAGATGTACAATGAGCTTGATAATGAGGAGAAAAGAGATTCGATGCGCACATCGTGGCTTCAAACATTGTTCTTCAAGGTCTTCCTAAAGACATCTACAAGCCGATCAATCATAACACCGATGCAAAGGCTGTTTGGGATAACGTTAAGATGCTTCTCTCGTGTTCGTAATTAACTATGGAGGACAGGAATCCCAACTCTATGATGAATTTGAGCACTTCAAGATGAAACCAGATGAGAGTGTCTATGAGTACTATGTGAGATTTCATAAGTTAGTGAATGACATGAGGAACATCAAGATGACTATGCCTAACATCTGATTGAACTCAAAGTTTGTGAACAACATGAACCCGAATGGCACAAGTTTGTCACATCTCGTGAAACTCACTAAAGGATTGAAGCATACAAACTATGAGCAACTCTATGCCTTCCTCCTTCGTAATGAGAGACATGCTATGTTTGAAAAGTTGATTCTCAATCGCTCAAAACCAACCAGTGAGACAAGTTCGCCTAATGACTCAATAGCTTTCACTCAAACATTGGAATCACAACCAAAGCATCACAAGTCATACCGGTAATGGTAATCACAAACTCATCCCCGATCCTCAAGACAAACAAGTCGATGTCGATGCACACATGGGTAACATCATTAATCAACTTGCTCTTCTCATTAGTCAAAACATGAATTCTCTCCCACAAACCAACAACAACCTCGTAATCGCATCTAACCCACATAATCAAGCCATCGTTAAAGATGGAAGGATCGTGGTGCAACCAGCTCAGAAAGACAAGATGATCGTGGAAGGGGTGGCCGGTAGAGGATATGTGGGCAACCGTAATCGAGGAAGAAATGGTAACCAAGGTCAAGCTAAGACGATCAAATGCTACAACCGTGGTGGTGAAGGACACATTGCAAGGAACCGCACATCTCCAAAGCGCCTACGTATCGCCGATTTTCGTAGATAAGATGTTGCCGCACAAGCTCGTGACAATGGTGTGCGTTGGATGAAGAGGAATTCTTCAAGCTTGCCGAGGGCAATGCCAAGACCTATGATGCGATGTGGATGAGCAGCCTGCTCAGAGATAGGTCACAATCATCGAACGCCTTTCAAGTCGCCGATCGTGATGCATACGATTCGATGTAGATGATGGACCCATCGCACACACAATCTTTATGGCTAGCATCTCTCCAATGGCTTCTCCCAAGATCTCTTCTTCATCACAAGTCGCCCATCCAAGGACAAACTCATCTCGAGGTATTAAAGCTATATGATGATGTTGATGTGCAACAGATGCATGACAAAGTACAACCAATCGAAACTTTTGTATCAAATATTGAAAATACGGTAATATCAATATTGTCCCATATGATCAATACGTGAAACAAAGTGAAAGTGAAGTTGTACCTAGTGATGCATCTTCGCATCAACAATGACTATGTCTTTGATGAATTCACCGCATGTGCCCCGATGATTCCATTATCTCGAACTAAATGCCTATAAGGAACGTGTTGCCATTTATGAACAACGTGCAAAATTTGAGTTGACCACCGTGAGCAGTGAAATGGATGACCAAGTACGACAAGAATTAGAAAAAGTAATTTTAGAAGAAGTATTGAAACAAGAATTAAATTCTTTGCAAGAAAAACTTTCTAAAACAACTAAGCAAAACAAGAACTTCAAGAAAACGTGAAAATGCTTAAGCAAGAATTTAATGCAAAAGAATCAAAGCTCTTGAGAGATTTTTCTAATCAAACTTTGAAAACAAACTTGAAAACAAGTTGTACATACAAGGAAACACCATTCGATCGCTCACATGGTCACCAAACATCGAGTCTTAAGCGATAAGCATAGCATTCCCTTGTTTAGGAACCAAATCCAGAGGTAATCAAAAGGCTAGAAATGCTCATAAGGTGATTTATGATGGTAATGAAATTTTAAGCCTAGGCGTAAACCTAGTTGCGTTGAGTGCACCGAGGAAGATAAGAAATCGATGAAGTCACTAGGAAAGGATGAACAAAAACTAGATGACCCCAAATGCAAAGAGAAGAACATAAATATCACCCTCATGATTATAAGAAGGAAAACTGGATTGCATTAAACAAGTTTAAGCCTCGACTTTGTTGACTCCGAACAAGTCTCTTCGAAAATGGATTTAGATAAGTAAAGTCGAAAATATTGTAGAAACAAATCCTCCCTTTGGAAAATGCCTAAAGCTACCGTGGTATCCTCCTAACACACCAATGCATCTTGTTCCTAGAACAATTGCCACTAAAAGCAATATCTTAATTAGCCAATACGTTATTTTTCAACTATTTGTTGATTTTGAGAAAACTTGCAAGAAAAGGATCACACCCATCGGCATTATCAAGGAGAAAGGGTTTTGAACAAATGAAAGAATGTTATTTAACCGAGGTCATGCCCTTATTTAAACTTTTAAAGGAACACTTTGAGAGTCTTAAAAGGGATAGAAACCGATATTAAGGGAATGGAAAAGGAATTTGATGCAATAATAGTTGAAATTAGTGATTATGAGCGTGCATTAAAATATAATGAGATCGAGAGGAAGAACCCGATACATTGAATGAGAATCTTATTACCGAATGTGTTGCTCAAGATGTCTTTTTCATCGCTCAAATTGCTCTATTAATGCTTCCAAATTTCATGAACTATCTGTGGCCTCGAAAGTCTCCCATGATCGTGTCATTGAGCTTGAAAAACTAATTCTAAACTTAATGAGAAAATTGAATCGATGATCATGACAATTTGGTTAAACATGTTTCTAAACTAGAAGTTGAGTATTTTAATCTACAACTAAAATATCAACATCTCAAAGAAAATGTCAAACTTCAAATTTCAAGACATCTTCGATGTTCCGAGTTTGATGCGTTTTCAAATAAACAAACGAGATGAATGATTCATGCTCTGTAACACGATCGAAAGTTGAAAGTCCAAATCTCTCAATTAAAGGGTCAAACGAACAATATGACAGTTCCCAAATGCCTCCTTCTAGATTCTCGAATTCTCAAACGTTTCATCTTCAAAACCTAGTAAATGCTTTACAAAAGGAAAACGAAAGTTTCCTAGAAGAGAATGAAAAGGTTAAACGTCATTTCAATGAGTTGTTTGAATCAATTAAAGTCACTGTAACAAAAACAACGAACAAATAACTTCATTGCAAAAGGAAATTGAGAATCAAGAGTCGTGTAAAAGGAAAATGCCAATGATCAATGCGGAGAATGTTGTATCTAAGGTTCACTGTAATAAATCTACTTTATCTCGTGACATATGTCCCCTCACCTAAGGAACAACAAACTTGCCATTCAAACATATTTCTCATCCCTTAAGGATTGCTTAGAATGCCTGCGTGAGATTGTTGAAGAGGATAAGCTAGAGAAACCTCATGATAATGCAATTGGACATGCATGCTTATATGCCAAACGATCTCAAGAAATCTTAGAATGTTTGATCACTATATGCCCAAAGACATTAGGTGAGAGAGTTAACCCTTGATTCCATGCTCAATGCCTAAGGCCAAACATGACATGCACTCGATTCCCAATGGTTTGAATGTGAGGAGTAGTGCACGGTGAGTAAACATGACATGCACTCGATTCCCAATGGTTTGAATGTGAGGAGTAGTGCACCGGTGAGTAGTTCGATTTTAGATCCATCAATACTAGGAAAGTGAACTCAAATGTGCCTTCTAGAGTACTAATCTCAAGACTCTAATGTTAAGAAAGTGAACCTTAGTGTACCGCATGTAGTTCGATCCCAAAGACATCTAAATGTGGTGCAAAGAGTAGTAAAACAAACTAATGTTCCCATTCCTCTACAGAGTAATCGGTGACATTAAAGGGAGCAGTCAAAGTCTCAAGACAATACAAGGAATGATAGGACCTCTCAAGCTAAGAATGTGCACCGAAGAGTAGAAGAACAATCTAGGAACCTTAAGTTTGAATCGAATAAAACGAATCGTGTTGATTCTAGTATTAGCCATAGGCGCATGTAATTAATTCAATTCGATGCTACTTGCAAACCTTGTACCGATGATTGCTTGAATTACGTTTCTAATCTTGAATGTGATGTTAATGTTCGCCTAATGATGTTAATTGTCCGATTAATGTTGTTAATGCTATAAGTCATGCTAAAAGGCTAAAAGGCAAAAGCGAAAGAGAGTTAGAAAACAATGGAAACCCAGGGAAGAACATTCGCAGTAATAGGCTTTATTGGATACCGTTGGTCATAAGACTAATCGATAATGCCCACTAGAAAATGGATGCCTACCGGTAGAACTATTCCCTTAAGAAGTGGTCACATCAGAATAGGACTAATACGCACACTAGTATTGCATCTATTCACAATGAGTCCACTACTTCACCGTCTCGATATGAATGCTTCTATTTCGATGTGGGTGGTCCAACTGCTGTTACTAACCAAATGGAACCCATTCTGCATGGGGATCCCAAATATCCGCTATCCATTCTTGTCTGTGGTTCAACCGCAGATCGCTCAAATCGCTCGTGGTACCGGACTCAGTCGTTCCAAGCATATGATCGAGACCGTCACGCTCATGAACTTCGTGAGCAAATTCATCGGGACCGTTAGATTTGGTAATGATCATTTCGGTGCTATTATGGGTTATGGAGATTATGTTGTTGGTGATAGTGTCATCTCCGCAGTGTATTATGTGGAAGGTTTAGGTCATAACTGCTCGCGTTGGTCAATTCGTGATTACGATCTAGAAGTAGCCTTGAAAACATACCGCTTTGTTAGAGATCTTAATGGAAAGGAACTGCTGAAAGGAACTCGTGGCTCAAACCTTTACACTATCTCTATCGATGACATGATGAGAGCTTCACCAATCGCTTGTTATCAAAGGCTTCTAAAACAAAGTCATGGTTATGGCATCGTCGTCTCAATCACTTGAACTTCGGCACCATCAACGATCTCTCCGTAAAGGACTTAGTTGTAGGTCTACCTAGACTAAAGTATGAAAAGGATCATCTTTGTTCAAAGATGTCAATTGGGAAAAAGCAAGAAGTATGCCCATAAACCCAAACCTACTAACTCGTCACGTAAGTTCTTCATATGATTCATATGGATTTATGTGGACCAATGAGGTGCGAGAATATCTTTGGGAAGAAATATGTGTTAGTTGTGGTTGATGATTATTCTAGATTCACCGGGTCAAGTTCTTAAGGACAAAGGATGAAACTCGATATCATCATCAAACTCATCAAACAATTGCAGTTAGACTAAACAAAACCGCCGAATTATCGTAGCGCATAATGGAACCGAGTTTGTCAACAAACAACTTAGTGAATTTATGAAAGCATTGGAATCGACCATCAAAGAAGTGTTCCACGAACCCCTCAATGTAATCGGTGTAGTTGAAAGACTAAATCGCACTCTTGTTGAAGCCGCTAGAACAATGCCGATTTACTCAAAGGTTCCAATGTTTCTCGGGTCAAGCAATTGCCACCGCATGTTACACACAAAATCGCTCCACGATTCACACCATTCATGGAAAACTCCATATGAACTTGTCCACAACAGAAAACCTAATCTATCTTTCCTTCGTATTTGGTGCCTTGTGCTATCCAACTAATGAAGGTCAAGACTTGGGGCAAACTTAGGGCTAAAGTCGACATTGGAGTATTTGTAGGATATGCACCAAACAAAAGGGATACCGAATATACAACAAAAGAACCCGAAATATCATGGAAACAATTCACGTTACGCTTGATGAGTCGACCGGTCAAATGGCTCTGGACACTCCACCAGACCCGCACTTCATAACAAATCCTATTGGTTCATCCTTGTTCCAAACTCCTCTCAAGAAACACCATATGTACCTCCATCGAAGATGATGTAAAGAAATTGTTTGATCCAATGTTTGATGAATCAGATGAGTCTACTACTAATGAGGTATCGATCCCTACAACAGAGGATGCTCGATTCGAGTGAATGAAGTCAATCCATCGTTTCAATATCTCGTAAGTCAAGAAGCACCGCCGCCGATCCTTCGCCTCATCAACAAATCATCATTCTTCAAATGTACATCATGGAAATGTTTCGCATCAATGATGAAGTTAATCCCTTTGCAACCTCGAAGATGCTCCATTTGAAAACATATTTGCTACTCCCGAATCATCGCAGAACCATCTTCTTGTGAGACATCGACTCGCCTACCTCGGCCTCAACAAATGCCACATGAACACCTCGTAAAATGGACTCACGATCATCCATTAGACAACATCATTGGTAATCCTCCCGTCTCAGATCAACCCGAAGCAACTCGCAACCGATGCCTTATGGTGCTTCTTCAACTCCGTACTATCTAAGATCGAACCAAAAGATGTTAAACCGCTATGAATGAAGATAGTCGGTTCAATGCTATGCAAGATGAAATTCATGAGTTTGATCGCCTTAATGTATGGGAGTTAGTACCGCTCCATTGTGCTATGATTATAGCTCTAAAATGGATCTTCAAGGTAAAACTTGATGAGCATGGTGATGTGTTGAAGAACAAGGCTCGATTAGTTGCTAAAGGATATCGTCAAGAGGAGGGTATAGACTTTGAAGAATCTTTTGCTCCAGCTTGCTCGAATCGAGGCAATCGTAATCTTTCGCTAATGTCGCTAGTAAGAACATGGTAGTTTATCGATGGATGTAAAGACGGCATTTCTAAACGGAGATCTTAAAGAAGTCGCTCACGCCGCCCAACTGAAGGATTTGTGAATCAAGAGCATCCTACTCACGCTTATCGTCTGAAGAAGGCTCTTTACGGTTTAAAGCAAGCTCCAAGGGCATGGTATGATACATCGTCAAAGTTTCTTCTATCAACCGGATTCATCAAAGGAGCAGATTGATCCTACATTGTTCACCGTGAAGTCGCAAACATTTGATTCATGTTCAAATTTATGTTGATGATATTATCTTTGCCTCGACCGACCCAATGGAATGTGATCGTTTTCAAATGAAATGAGTTCAAAGTTTCAAATGTCAATGATGGGCCAAATGTCATTTTCTTGGGATTACAAATTTCTCAAAGTCCGGAGGCATTTTCATAAATCAATCTAAATATGCAATGTAGATTTTAAAGAAATTTGGATTTGATTCAAGTGACCTGTTGACACCCCATGATTGATCGAACCAAACTAGATGAGGACCTCTCGTGGATCATGATTGACCAAACGAAATATAGGAGTATGATTGGATCCCCGATGTATCTCATCGCTAGTAGACCGACATTTTGTTCTCTGTGTGCATGTGTGCTAGATACCGTGCTAAGCCTACTAAAAGCACCTTGAAGCGAGTTAAACGGGTCTTCGGTATCTCCAAGGAACCATCAATATGGGACTATGGTACCAAGGACACCGGTATGTCACTAACGGCCTATGCAGATGCCGATCATGCGAGTTGTCAAGATACACGTCAAGCATCGCCAGAGGTGCTCGGTTTTGGGTGATAAGCTTGTGAGTCGGTCTTCAAAGAAGCAAATGAGTACTTTATTTCCTCTACGAGGTTGAATACATAGCCATGTCATCTTGTTGTGCTCAAATCTTATGGATGAGATCTCAATTATCCGACTATGGCTTTGAATTCAACAAAATCCTCTCATCTCGTGATAATAAAGTGCTATTGCTCTCTCATGCAACAACGCTCAACACTCAAGAGCAAAGCATATCGACATTCGACATCATTTCATCGTGAACAGGTGGAAAAGGTGTGGTGGAACTATATTTTGTGAGGTCTCGAATATCGCTAGCGAGACATCTTCACCAAAGCTCTTCCAAGAGAACGTTTTGAGTTTATTCTTCCACGCCTTGGTTTGAAAAGCCTTCAACCGAAACTCTCAAACGCCTTCGGGAGGAAGACGAGGAGTAAAGGTCTTTCTTCATCTATCTCATGTACATATATATTTGAAAAACAAAATACAAAATTATAAAACCTTCAAAATCAAATAGAAAAATATAAAACTTTCAAAATCCATAAAAATTTTGAAAAATTCGAAAATTCTTCAAAAAAATATTGTCATTTTGTCTTGTTTCTTCCGGTTCGATAATATCTACGGTCTTTGTGTTGTCATTCAAAGAATGACACGGACTTTAGATGTTGTTCAATTTAAAAAAAAAAAAAAAAAAAAAAAAAAAAAAATCAAAAATCAAAAATATTTTTGGGAGAAAGAGAAATGGTTTATTGTCATCTTGTGCAATAACCCGCTTTTAAAGAAAGAACGAGCCATGTTTTACCATGTTTTCAAATCCTATGCTCGATTCTATAAACTCCTATCTGCTTTGAAAACTAAATGCTTTGAAAAATAACTCAATCTCTATTTTTGATAATCATCGGGACTTATTTGTCAAAATCTCTATCTCTCAATCAACAACCCACGCCATTGATTGAGGGGAGAATGATTTCAATTAAATTAAAAAGTTATTTGGCATTAAATTGTTTTCAAAAGATATACATGCATGTTTTATAAATGGAGTGTAAAGTCTTAAAATCCAATCCACATCGCTTAAAACACTTTCACAATCAAGTCACAATTCTCCTCAAAGCTTTCAAAATCAATTTAAATATACGAGATCACAAATCTCAAATGATTTGATAATTGTGATCGGGGAGAATGTGTGATTTAAATTGGATTTAAACCGATAATCGTGTAAATGGTTATAAAAGAATGTACATCTTGTCCTTCTCACATGTGACAAACGATTTCAATTTTTCAATGCACATGTTGAGGGGAGCATCTATCTTAAACCTTTGATTTGAAACGTGATCATTCATCCTAATGTGCGGGTTCCTCTAGTATGTGCAAAACTCTTTTCAAACCTCGAGGCACATATTGAGGGGAGCAAAATTCATGGAAACCTCATCCTTCCCGGATTTGCTATACCCACTTGATCCGTTGAGGAAGTGATGTTGATATCTTTAGAAAATGGTAATCAAAAGAAGTAAATTCTTTCTCTTGCCTCCGTGTGCAAAACATTTTCAATACTTGATGCACATGTTGAGGGGAGTTCTCGTTCTAAAATATCAAAAACAATTCGTGTACAAAATGCTTTGATTATATATCACAAGTATCCGAATTGATTTTCAAATGGTTTTCAATTGGATCCAATGGCGTATTTAACAATACCAAATAGACCGACCAACTTTACTTCATGTACGGTGATATAAGGATGATAAGGTTAGGTATGTGTTCCCATGATCCGCCGTAATCGGAGGGATCTACCCAGGACAATCCACTAGTTAGTGTAGAAGTCCTTAGGTATGATGATAAAAGGAGAAAATGAGATATGGGAAGAGTGCGGACTAAGACCGAGCTAGCACCGAATAAACCCAACAAGGTTCTAGCTATGAAGTCTTGGTAAGCACGGAAGGGTTGAAGAATTAAAAGAATTGAATGAGAAAAGGGTGAAAAAAATAGCCTCCATTTATTCAACCTTAGGGCGTAAACCGGGTTCAATTCATATGCCGATGGTAACATCGGTATTGAAGACAAGACGTCATGGACCCAAAGGACGACCGCACTTCAACTTTCCAAACCACTCAAGTTCCTCTTAAAAGGACTTGTTTCATTCTCACGGGAACCGACATTATCTATCGACTTTCTCTTAGAGATGGTTGATATTGAAGTAGGAGACCCTCTCCCCAGTCTCCCAAGACGGGATCCAAATATGCACAAATTGAGTCTAGAGCCACGAGATCATCAATAAATCTCATTAGGACACTTTCAATGAAGGCTCTGTTTCACACAATGTGGAAAGAGAGATTATATCTTGAGTCCCACGATTATCCTTGTGGTATTGCTGTAACATCCGAGTGATGTGTTTACACATTCACAATGAAGATGGAAAGCCTTCTCGAGCCAACATCAAACAAGCTCTCGGTAGGTGGCATGTGAGATCTATCATATAGATCAACCATGTGACAACCGAATAAACAATGGGGCGATTCAATTTCTTGAATCAATCCCGGTTCGAGTTGGGATTGACGGATACCTTTGAAAACCGGTCTTTGTGCTTAAAAACTCTTTTCTTCAAAGACATCGATCGTGTACTCATTTTCAAACCAAAAGGTATTTTATGATTGATAATTGATTTTCAATAAAACCCTCGTTGTATTGCAAAACAATTTCTATTGAGCAATACACGATTGTTTTTCAAATCTCTTTTCTTCAATCGGTGGACTTAAAATTACCGTTCACTCACTCCGTGTTGTCTTCTTTGAGATGTTCGGTTTGAGAACAACTAGAACAACCGCGAAACCCGTCAAGGAAATTCTTGAATTATACCGATCACAGGCAAGACATGTAATCGATCAACGGGGAACCGTGGGCGTGTACCTCAATTCAACGAAGTGATCAAAGACACTTCGTGTGATTTGTTGCTAATCGTTGTATGCAGTCGCCCGACGCTTGCGGTGATCGTAATGAAGCGGTCAATCCACAACCGCATGCTCACTTAACACATTCAACTCAAAAGAAATCATGATTAGTGCATCAATGACTCGATATTTTCACACCAAGCTTCGCTACGCCGCCAATATCATGACTCAACAAAGCTTCCGCTACTCGATGAGAAGAAATCATGATCCAAAATGTGAGCATGTCGGTCCCAAAGTCACAACACCACAATGGATGTCTCGAGATTTTTGATAGTGATGATCTCCAAAGATGGCTCAAACTTATCATCACGTGGATCAAGAAAAGACCTCCACTTGGAATAACCAAACATGCATTGTGAAGAATCAATGACTACGAGCTTAGGAGCAAAGGACTACATCAAGAATGCAAGATCAATTGTTAAATGTCATATCTATTTGTATTCAATGTAATTTTGGTACATTATTGAGGTGACCTCCCTTGGGAGATTGTTAGGAATTAGAAATTCCCAGATTAAAGAGTCGGTCACCTCAAGTATATGTAATCGTTAGAAAGCTCGTAGTCGTAGTTCTTTTAAGTTAAGTAGTAATTTAGTTAAGTAACACCGTGGAGGACAGACGGGTCTTTACCCACCGTATGCCTCGATCCACACCCAAAGTGTGGCGAGTTATGTAAGACTATAAATACTCTACCTTCCAAGGTAGAGTTCGAGCTCATAATAATATCTTCACTTTCTCTCACTAAGTTCCCAAAACCTCTAACTTTCTCTCTAGAATTCCATCTTATTCGCCACCTTGTGTTATGGTTTGATGTGTATGTGAAAAGTTATATCTAACAAAAGCACTCAAGAAAACGGAGGTTAACTATAGCGCAATGGAGAAGTTGGTCCTAGCATTAGTATTCGCCGCAAAAGACCGCGCAGTACTTCCAAGCGCACGCAATAGCGGTGATCACGCATCAACCTATCAAGCAAATCATCTCCAAACCCAATGTATCGTGACGACTACGAAGTGGGTGTGTTACTAGGTGAGCATAACATCTCCTGCTGCACCACGATCGTGGTTATGGGCGATACTAGCGACTTCATCATCGAAAAACCGGACATCGATGACGCACCTTCACAAAGCAAGGTGGAACTACAAGAACCATGGATCTTATTCACGGACGGATCTTCATGCGTGGACGGGTCAGCGCAGCCTTATCCTCACGAGTCCGGAGGAATGGAATTCACTTACGCATCGCGCTTTGAATTCACAAACAACAAACAACGAGGCGGTATGAAGCCACGATTGTTTGGACTACGCATTGCAGCTCGTATGGGCATACGCAACCTAGAAGCAAATGTGGATTCCGTTTGGTAGCCAACCATGTGTTGGGAGAGTATGTGGCTAAAGATGAAAACATGGTTCAATACCTCGACAAGACCAAGTCCCTAATCCAGGCTTTGACGGGTTTACCATCAAACAAGTCCGTAGAGGGGAAAGCAGAAGGCGGATGCACCGAGCAAGATTGCATCCACAAGCTTTTGCTTTGTCAAAAAAAGTATTGGTGGAAACTCTAAAGAGCAAGTCCATCTCGAGATGGAGGTATCCACGGTGATAGAGGAACAAGGTCCTACATGGATGACCCCAATCGTCGAGTTTATAAGGGGCGATTGCCCAAGAGCGTATGGGCGACGAGTAGTGCGGCGTACATCACAGAGGTTCGAACTTTGGGACGATATACTATATCGGCGTTTATTTCTACAACCATGGCTTCGATGTGTCGGACCCCTTCAAGAAGATTATGTACTCCGAGAGATCCACACCGGTTCATGTAGTATGCACTCAGGACCATGGTCCGTTGTAGCACACCCTTTACGGTCAAGATACTACTGGCCTATGATGCATCGTGACGCGCGGGACTTAATAAGAAAGTGTGGCGACTGCCAAGTTCACAGATCAATTCCACGCCAACCACAACAGGAGCTAACACCTATTACGTCACCATGGCCATTCTATAAATGGGGTATCGACATTGCAGGCCCCTTCTCTGTTGCAGCAGGGAGATTGAAATTCCTTATAGTGGCTATAGACTATTTCACTAAATTGATTGAGGCAAAGGCGGTCGCGAAAATCACAGGTAACCAGGTAAAACGATTTGTTTAGGAAAATATCGTATGCCATTTCGGATTACCCGGGAAATCATCTCGGACAATGGAAAACAATTACGCGACAACCATTTCAAAGAGTGGTGCGAGCGAATATTGCCCAACACTTGCGTCGGTTAAACACCCACAAACCAATGGTTTGGTCGGCGTGCAAATCGTAGTCTAGGTGAAAGAATTAAAGCACGCTTAGACAAACACAAAGGAAGGTGGGTGGAGGAATTATCGCATGTTTTGTGGGCGCACCGCACTTCAATCAAAATTAGCACGGAGACACTCCTTTTCTCTTGTCTATGGGACATAAGCCGTCATACCGACCAAAATTGGGATGCCAACTATTCATGTTGCCGGGTTAATGTTATAACCAATGACGATGAACGACGATTGACTTAGACCCGTTGGAAGAAAGGCGAGCGGCAGCTATATGTGAGGCGAGAGCTAAGTCAAAATGAAGGATACTACGATGCTAAAGTTCAAGCGTCTCATTCGAGATCAGCGACTTCAGATATCGCGCCAATGATGCGAGCCATGCGAAGATATAGGAAAACTTAGACCGAAGTGGGAAGGACCTTATGAGGTCATTGAAGCATTAGGAAAAGGCGCATAAGTCTGCGTGACATGGATGGTCGTGAGCTACCACACACATGGAACATCTCGCAATCTGAAACGATGTTATCTCTAGGAACGGCTATCGCCCAACAAGACGGATACTCCCGCACTTTAGTATAGTGCTCAATAAATATCCGTGTATTTACATTGTGTTTTACTTAGGCAAATGTCTTTTTCTTTTCACAAAAACTTGCAAGTATTAATAAAACGTCGCGGTTTCTAGCTAACTCATGACACATTTCAATTTTTCATTTACATAATATTTATGTTTCAACATTGTTGTTATATTATCTTTTGCCTACATGGCGCATGCACTTACTAAACCCACGATGGTGCAAAGGATGAGTAAACCTACTAAATAACTCGTTGAGTAAGAGGGTTGCAAACCCATCAACATTGGATCATGCATCCTTGTTAAACACCTTATTTTCAAGGCGTTGGAATAAGTTCGATGCGCATTCCACGATGGACGCAACAATGCATAATGCGCTGCTTAACAAACTAGGAATCAAGACTCTTGACTCCTTAATATGATATTTACAAGATCGTGCATATCAAACCATACACAATTACGATACAAGTACCTAGAAATTATGCTTCAAGTATGTTAGATCATGACTTTCATACATGATTATGGACTTCATATATTCTTCGCTTATACAAATTGCTTGATTCTTAGACAACGAGAACGTTTTCATGCAAAGACGGATAACTAAGTACAAAAATTATAAGTCGCAACCACATTCGTGATCAACACACCTTCAACAAAAGGAAATTTTATTAAGGACCACGAGTTCTTACAAAAGGATATTTACAAAGAGGCTATAACCTATATACTATTACAACGCCTAAGAGATGAGCTCTCCACATGGCTTGCGGCGTCTGACCTCCTTTAGTATCTTCAACAAATCAGAATCCTGGGACGATACCGTGGCAACACTAACAGGTACCCCGTCAGATCTAGGGAGATGCGCTGCGCCAAGACCACACAGAATGGCCTTCCCATTTACAACCTTCTTCTTTGCAAGCCTCATATCATGGGCTTCTAAGGATTCTTTCAAATGAATTTCTTTCTCAAGCGCAAAAGGGTTTAGGATGTCATGGGGACGAGCAAAGATAGGCACTTGCAGCTGTGACTCATCATGCTTCAAAAAATAATCAGGCTGCGCTTCTGCATCATCAGCACGGTGGCGGGCCAAGGTTAATCCCTCCATAATCACACCTATGGGATAATCTTGGTCAAGCTCAAACTGAGCAATATGAGGAAGCTCCAATATTTTCATCTTTTTCATCGCAACAACAAGATCCTCATAAGCATGCTCATTGTACCCAGGCACCTGTGCGGCAGGCACTTTCAAAAGGCCCTTATCAAGAAGCTCCTCTATTGCCTCCGCCTTACTACGCGCCAACGCGCACTACACAACACTCCCGAAGGTGTCTGTTACCTCAAGGGACTCCAAGGTGGTGAGCGCAGCAAGGTGCAAACCATGGCTGATGAGCCACCTTCGCTCAGCAATGGTGGAAACAAGCTGAGGATACAACTCTTCATCGTACTCAATGCTGAGCTTGCGAAGTTTCATCTCCTTCTCCTTCAGCATTCCATCCACAGCTTCACGAAAGTTTCCCAACTGAGAGAAGTGTTATCCTTCCCCTTCTCCAAATGATTAACAACCCAGACGCAAGAAGCCTTGTACTCTTCTAACGCGGCACGCTCCTGGCTCACTTGGGTCAGCAACGCCATCTTTTCCCCATCAAGTTTTGGGAATAAGAGCGCGTCGACTCTGCTTCAACCTGAGCACTAGCCAAACGTGCCTCTAGAAACTCAATTTGTCTCGTCTTCAAGGCCTCGCTACTCTCCAAAGATATCTTGACTTTAGTCAGCGACCAATGTAGCTGGAAAGCGCACAGACCAAACCAAGCTCCTCAACAAGTTAGTCCATTGGCACATCCCCAGATGCCAATGGCTCGGCGCCTTGGTCATCTGGCGCAGAAGGGTCAGTGCAAATAGGACTCGCCTTGGGTGGCGACTCCACAGAGTGCCCAGCAGTACTCCCAGCGATATCAACACTGCACGCAAACAAAGACATTTTATGATTATTGTGGAAAACTAGAAGGGGGGTTGAATAGTTTTGCCAATTAAAACTTCCTTTTAAACTATTTAGATCTACTTATGTCAATCTATTTGGATGTGTGTGTTGGATGTTGATAAACAAGCATATAAAGGTAAGTAATGAAAAGATAATAGTAAGAAGCACAAAACCACAACGCGAGTATTTATAGTGGTTCGCCACAAGGACACCTTCCTTGCCCTACTCCACCCCCGAGTCACCTACTCGAGAGTTCGTAATCACTACACCAATCTCCTTATGGCGGAGAAGCCTTCACAATGTCGCCTACCCTTTTTCCGTGCTAGGCTAACCACCGGGTTCTTTCACCAAGGTGAACCACACCTACACAACGCCGCCTACCCTTTATAAGGTACTAGGCTAAGTACCTAGTTCTTTCACCCAAGGTGAACTACACCTTCACAACATCGCTTACCCTTTATTAGGTACTAGGCTAAACACCTAGTTCCATTGCAATGGAGGAACTACTACCAAACTACACCAACGACTAATCCCAAAGGAGATCTACTCCTTTACAACATCATCAAGGATATCAATATCCTTGGATCTAATACTAGTCTACTTTGTACATCAAAACATACCATATCGAATGTACATCTAAGGAACCTTTCACTAATGCCTTTGACTAGATCTACAAGACACCTTTCACTAATGTCTTGTGTCTTTACTTCTAAGCACCTTTCACTAATGCTTCTAGTCTTGACTTTTAAGCACCTTTCACTAATGCTTCTTGTCTTGATTTCTAAGCACATACCGATAAGGTTTTAAATGTACCTTTTGAGGGTCATTTAAGCCCTTATTTGATCACTTTTGTATCGCTTATTACTTAATATCGCTCCTTTTCACTTTTAGGTCTCTTGAAGGCAAATTGTTGTAATGGCACTTATTTGGACGAAAAGGCGATATATCTGAAGAAAATGGCCAAAGTCAAGAATCGAGACACTCAAGTTGCTAAAATACAAGGTGACGGCGCCATCGCTTAATCGCGACGCCGTCGGAGAATTTTGTGACGACACGAAGCCAAATCCCTTATTTTCAAGTGACGGTGTCGCTTTAAAAGAGTAGGCCGTCGCAACTCGCATCGCCTAGATTTGATCCAGACGGCCGAAGGTCAAGAGGACGATGTCACAAGCACAAGGTGACGCCGAAGACTAACGCCAAGACAAAACCCTAATGACGGCGACCGGACGGCGGCCACAAATCATAAGTCGACGTCGTCGCGATTGTAATATTATATATAGAATCGAATTTTTCGCTTTTAGTGTGTAGTATTTTGGAGTAAAACTTAAACCGAACCAAGGCTGTCTTGTACAATATTTTAGGGTTCCAAACCCTATCTTACATCAAGATAAGTGTTTTACTTCATTAATTCAATTATGTCTTTGATTATTTGTGAGTATGCTTGCATGTTCTCCATGTCCGGCTAATTTACTTGTGTGTTTGCTTAGGGAATATGAAACTTAATTATTAAATATTGATTGGTTGTCTCTTATCTTAATTGATTAATGATCTAGTAATGCGATAGGTCATTCGTTGTGTAATTAATGCTTAATTAATCTTTGTGAACCTTAGGCTATAGCACTTAGAGCGGTTGTAGGCTAAACCATCCAAAGAGGCCTTAGAGTTAGAGTTTATAATCCCTAGAGGGTTTTGTAGACGAGACCCTTTGGTAAGTTCAAAGAGTTAGGGATAAACGCATACCCTACGACTTTAGACACACAACGCGATTAAGAGTAAGGACGTGACAATTCAACCATCAATAGGAGATAATTAGGGAGTGATAAAACCTAAGTGAACACATCTTTAAACTATCATACGAGCACACAATAATTAGATATAGACTACCCTCACCTTAGATTAGATAATTAGATAGTAGAGTAATCGGTAGAAATACCAACCCCAAAATCCAAACCCCGAGATTCGTACCTTTCCATTTCCTAAAAACATAAAAAGATAAAAAAATAATCTTCCTCAACCCCAACCTTAGCGTAGTAACTTCTCACTAGCATTCCTATTCCCCTAGAGAACGATATCAATACCCGTGGCTTACCCTAATACTACACTACAACGATTAGGTTCACTGCCTAGGGTGTTATAAAACTTGCTCGAAGAAAAGGAAGTTCCTTTGACCCCGAACGTCGCGTGTAGCGTTATCACTACCACAAGTGCTTATGCTATAGACGATATATACCTTTCACTAATATCTTCGTCTTGACACTTGATACATCTTTCACTAATGTCTTCAACACTACACTTCTTTGAAGGAAGAAAGGAATCATCAACAAGAAGACTTCAGTAGCCTTGATGATGAGGAAGTATGGCAACTCATGGACTTGAGCTTGCTTGACTTCAAAGATGGTGATCTTGCCTTTAAGAGGAACCTAAAAGACCACACAAAAACAAAAATATAAACATAGATCTCTTGGATCTGAGGTTAGTGAGTTTTTAACTCAGGGAGAAAGTGTGTTAGAAAGGGGTGAGAAATAATGAAGAAATGGCTCACTAATTATAGAGGAAAAATCCCATCATTCCTCGGATCCCACGGATCCCTACCACAAGGGATCCGCTAGCACAAAACTAGGGATCCGTGGAACGCCCTCTTGCCCATGGGTATTTTGGTTATGGGTCATGAGTCATGGGTTGAACCATGGATCTTTTAGCTAGATACAATGTATCTTTTGAGTGCAATGCACTTGGTCATTTGGTATGGGTTGATCCATGGGTTATGGATATTTTCCATGTGTGATATAAGCATGATGTCATGCAATGGGTTATGGGTCAAGATCCATGGGTTATGGGCTTTGGGTTGTACCCAATTACATTCAATGTATTTGCCCAATGGGTTGTGATACTTAAGTTTATACCCATTTATATTACCCAATATACTACATACTAGTTATGTGTATATTTTACCCAAGTATGTAAACACTAGTTGTTGTACATATGTATTACTAAATCATAAAATCACTTATACTTGTTTTAGTGTTTTATGTAAAAATGTGAATATGTTAGAAACTATTAGTTCAAACCATTTACGTATTTTATTTGTTTCGTTAACATGATTTTATGTTTGTTATCGAAAACATTGAAGATCGTAAAATATAAATAAACATTTTTACGGCTTATTTGTATTAACAATCTCCCTTTTTGTTGATGACAAAACATAAAATTATTTTAAGGAAAAGATAAAATTGTAAAAGTTTGAATTTGTAGTTTTTACTTTTTCTCCCCTTTTGTCGAAACAAAAAGTGTTTGAAGGAAAGAAACACATCGCTTTTAAGAAATAAAAGTAAAAGAAATAGAGAGCAAGTAACGGAAAGGATCTCGTCTTTACTCCCCTTGACGAGTCCATCCCTATGTAAGGCGCCAAGAAAGTGATACTAATCTAGTTTGTTTGCAAGTAATTTTGCAAAAGATTTTGTCTTAGTGATGAATGTGCTCCCCTTGATGATTGCAATTATGCGGGATGTCACGAATGTAAACTTAATATTGCAAGTAATTTGCAATGTATTGCTTTGACATAAAGCTCCCCAGCTTTAGGATGTCAAAGTCTTCATGTAAATTGAATAACTACAAAACAAAGGTTAGAGAACAAGTATAATTCACAATTTCCTACAAATGTGGTCCAAGTTAGTAGAAAATAACTCGTCTCACGGATCCCATGGTTCCCTCCTAGTAGGGATCCGCTAGGCAATCTCGAGGGATCCGTTTTAGCCGCTTAATATCGAAAGGTGATATAACAAGTAATGTTATCACAAAATGAGATATGAATACAAAGTAATCATATTCTCGTAAAAATAACAAGTAGCATGTAATTCCATTTAATCAAACTAGAGTTATGATTTACATGACTCTAAAAAAATAAAAATACATGACTAGGAATTTCTAAACCAACTATCGCTGAAGCTAGGACACCACTAAAATCTTCTAGATCGAGTTTTGTTTAGGTTTAATCTCGTCGAAACGCTCGAGGAGATGATAGAACATGAAACTGGTCTTCTCGCACTTCATGTATCAAACTTTCAACATGTTGACAATGATAGCAATCTTTGTCATGGCTAGGTAGTGGTGGTGGAAGAAATGAAATGGTTTGATGCGAAGGATCAAGTGAAGCGGCTTGTGGAGCTTCAAACGATGGAGGATTGGTGAGGCGCATTTGAGAATGGCTCGACTAAGAGTGATGGTGGTGGTAGAGAAATGTCAACTTCCATATGGTCGGGTGGTTGACTTTGATGATTTCTCATAATCCAAATGGGATTATATGATGGAAATGGCGAAAAGGAAGCGAGCAAGTGTTGACTCAACACCTTGATTTTGTACCATTATTCCTCCTAATGAGGAGAATGTTGTCATGGAAGCGGATGAGACGGCCTAGGAGGCAAGTCCTCTAAATTGTAGAGGCGTGGTGATGACAAAGGGGATGTAAATGAAATAGCTCTAGGAACCAATGGTGATGGTTTAGTGGAGATGATATTGTTTGGCCTAGGAGGTATGGTGGTGTTTGGCATTGGTAGTTTTGTGGGTACTATCCTTTTAGGAATTGGTTTGATTGGATGAGGAAGGATCCTATCATTTGTTGGCTTGATCGGAGATGATTCGGTTGAAGAGATTTCGTGTATAACACACACCTTTTTCATGGGTGGTTATTTGGATGAGATGATTTCAAGAGGTTTGCAAGGGTTTCTAAAGTGCTGAAAGTTAGGATGAGAGTGATGAATATGGAGGTCCTAACAAAGTGGTTTATAAACCAAGAGATTTGGCAAGTGCATTTAAGCCTTAAGCCACTAGGATTCATTGGAATGTGATGATTAACATGCACAAGAGTCAACTTCGGAGTTTGCACTGATCTAGGAACTCATTTAAGATGAGATGGAGTGTTTGAGTTAGGAAGATGAGTTGAAATGATTGTTTTAGCAAGATTTGACATAAACCGTCACTGATCCCACTTCCCTCCTCGTAGGATCCGCCTAGGAAAATCCTAGGATCCGATTTCAAAGCTATGAAAGAGTGGAAATGATGTTTCTAAGATCTAAGACCTATAACATCTTGAGTGTTTCAGTCCTCCTAAGTGTTTTAAATGAAGGGGTGCTTAAGTACTTGACGGTAATGAATGATGTAGCTAATGATTGTCTTTTATGGAAGGATTTGGAACTTTCAAGAGTACCAATGGATGAGCAAGAATGACACTAAAGATTAGAGTGTCAATTGAAGCTAAATGATCCTAGAGATCAGGTTGTAACTTAGGATAGTGTTTTGGAAAATATCCTAGAAGCTTTGAGATGGGAAAAAGTAGAGTTTGATCAACTTTGATCAATTTTGAGGTAAGGATGATTTATGATCAATTTTTCCATGATCGAAAGAGTTCTAAGGCTAAATGTGAGGGATCAAGTAAAAAATGAAGTGTGAGTTTGAGAGCGGAAGAGTAATGGATTAAAAATGAAATGGTAGATCTACAAGCGTCTTAGAGTGTGATCTAGGTGAGTTATGTGTGAGTAGGAAAGATCAACCTATCTTGATAAGTACTTAATTTGCCTTAAGACACTATGTTTAGCTTAGTGTGAGGTGTTCTAAGGATATGCTTGAAATATAATGCTTGCAATTGCATTTTCTGTTTGCTGGATCCCACGGTTCCCTAAGTGTAGGGATCCGTCTAGCACAATCTTTGGGATCCGCCCATCTGCTCAGCAGGACCTTTACTAATGGTATGTTATGATCTTGACAATGCATTATATCTCAAGGATAGTCTAAAAAGAGTTCTAATACTAAGATATCAAATGTAAGATGTTTTATTTCATGAAAGAAATTGGATTACATTGATAAAGCACGAGTACAAGAGAATTAATCCTATTTTGGAATACTACTAGGTTCCTTGAGTGTTTTCGCTAGAGGATCATTATGTGATTGATGAGTGTTGGTGGAATCAAGAATGAAGAAAGTCTTCATGAGAGATATGTTTAGCGGTTCCATCATCTTGTTCACAAGCACGCATAAACGGACTTTGAAATTGAGGATGGAAGTGCATAACATTATGATAGAGGCGTGTCAAGAACATTCCATAAGGGATGAGTTTATTCTTGGAGCTTTGAAGATTTGCAACCGCCTATGAAGAAGTAGGCGAGATTGTATGGTTGTTGTGTTAGCAAACAAGACAACATGTGAGCACAACAAACGGAAGGATTTCGATTTCCCTAAGGCTCCAAACATTTTCACGAGGATGAGTGCAAGAGGCTTGTACTGCCTCGGATATCCCTTGTAAAGATAATGTTTGGATCGGAGTAATATGGTCAAGGTTTGCATATTATGCGATTTAAATCTTCCGAGAGGGTATGTGTGAACAATATGGACTATTTTCTTCACGAAAGTTGAAGAGAATCAAGAGACCAATCTTCGGTGAAGGCACATTGTCCATGATTTGAACCGGAGGATGTGAGCAAAATGCCCAAGGGTTAGAGTAAACTTTTTGTTTTTGATATAAAACCAAAGAGAGAGAGAGAGCGATCCTCGTTACGAACGAGTTCGACTTGACGGAAGAATTCCATTATGAACCTTGGACATATCTTCTCGTTCATTTCAAGAAGACATTCTAGTCCTATGGCTCGGAAGGAGGTATTGATACCTTCTTCGAATTGTAGAGAGGTGTCTACAATACATCCTTCGTGGAAGTGACGGTTTTCGAGATTATTGAACCCACGAACATGATTACCAGGTGTGTTGGGTTTGAGAGAGATGTTCGGAGTGTAGACGCTAGTGAGTGAAAAATCAAACTCATATTCATGCGTCATAGTTGAACCCATAGAAATGATAAGTTAATAAAAAGAGATGTTTGTGGTCAACCTATGATTATCTAATGTTTTTACTGGATTTTTATTAACAATGGTATTTAACACTTTAACTTACTCAAGGTTTTGACTTTCTAGTGGATTATTACATTTAGAAAGATGGTGGTTTTTAATTTGCATGAAAAACTGTTTTCCAATAAGACGGATCCCAGGGTTCCTTTTCAAAAAGGGATCAGGCTAGTATAACTTTCGGGATCCGTAGATCTGTAATTACAGAACCAGATTATATGAAAATGCATAGGTTTTTAGATCTCATAGTTTTATACCAAGATATATGTTTTAACCTACATTTTCTTTTAACATGCATACATGACTTCTAATGTATCACGAAAGAATATGAAACAAATAAATCAAAAGAAATGACAAACTTATTATGATAATAATAACTTAGATAACTAGATTATTAGTAATATTGCATTTCAATACTAAGGATGATACAAAGGATTGGGTATATGATCCCAATGTAGATTAACAACACAAAGTAAATGTCTCCATATGTGAACTTCATCATAGGGAACACAAGTGCAATGAGTGTTAAGGCGATGAGCACGAGTGCGATGTAAACCATGTTGATGACGGATCTTCTTGGTTTCGTTGAGATGGAGTGGAGAGGAAGATGAAGTTTTGAGTGAGAGGAATTTTGAAATTGGAAAATTTGAAAAAGTGGGGTTTTGATAAAGTGGGTGTCGAGTGGATGATTTATAGGAGAGGAGGAATTTTGATATTTGTGTTTTGTTTTTATAGGATTTAAAGAAATAAAACATAAGTTTTATATACCACGACTATAGACGAGAAATATAACACGATGTGAGAAAAAGGCTTCCTAATGAAGCTTCATGTAAAACATGTATAAGCACAAAAGATAATCATATAAATACCTAAATAGGCATACTTAATTATCAAGCAAAATAAAAGAAAATCATACCTCTAGCGCACTTAGGAATGTCTATACAAATGACACAACAAATGTCACTTAGACGATACCCGCTCCTTTGCGTTTAAGATACCTTCTTAAGGAAGGTATTCTTGTTACCTAGCGATTCCTATAGCTTGGTGGGTATGAGCTTTGACTAATCAACATGACAAATAAGATTAGTGAAATTAAATGAAACAAGTAAAAAAAATGTTGTTATTAAATCAACATCCAAACATTTAGTTTTAAAAGACATGGTGTTTGTTTTTGTGAAAAACCTTCTTTGTAGTTTTCAACTAACCATGGATCGTATCAAGTTTTTAAAGTACAATATACTTCAAGAAACTTGGTAACGAAGCTCTGATGCCAATTGTGGAAAACTAGAAGGGGGGTTGAATAGTTTTGCCAATTAAAACTTCCTTTTAAACTATTTAGATCTACTTATGTCAATTTATTTGAATGTGTGTGTTGGATGTTGATAAACAAGCATATAAAGGTAAGTAATGAAAAGATAAGAGTAAGAAGCACAAAACCACAACGCGAGTATTTATAGTGGTTCGCTACAAGGACACCTTCCTTGCCCTACTCCACCCCCGAGTCACCTACTCGAGAGTTCGTAATCACTACACCAATCTCCTTATGGCGGAGAAGCCTTCACAACGTCGCCACCCTTTTTCCGGTGCTAGGCTAACCACCGGGTTCTTTCACCCAAGGTGAACCACACATACACAACGTCGCCTACCCTTTATAAGGTACTAGGCTAAGTACCTAGTTCTTTCACCCAAGGTGAACTACACCTTCACAACGTCGCTTACCCTTTATTAGGTACTAGGCTAAGCACCTAGTTCCATTGCAATGGAGGAACTACTACCACACTACACCAACGACTAATCCCAAAGGAGATCTACTCCTTTACAACATCATCAAGGATATTAATATCCTTGGATCTAATACTAGTCTATTTTGTACATCGAAACACACCATATCAAATATACATCTAAGGCACCTTTCACTAATGCCTTTGACTAGATCTACAAGACACCTTTCACTAATGTCTTGTGTCTTTACTTCTAAGCACCTTTCACTAATGCTTCTAGTCTTGAATTCTAAGCACCTTTCACTAATGCTTCTTGTCTTGACTTCTAAGCACCTACCACAAGTGCTTATGCTATAGACGATAGATACCTTTCACTAATATCTTCGTCTTGACACTTGAGACATCTTTCACTAATGTCTTCAACACTACACTTCTTTGAAGGAAGAAAGGAATCATCAACAAGAAGACTTCAGTAGCCTTGATGATGAGGAAGCATGGCAACTCATGGACTTGAGCTTGCTCGACTTCAAAGATGGTGATCTTGCCTTTAAGAGGAACCTAAAAGATCACACAAAAACAAAACTACAAACATAGATCTCTTGGATCCGAGGTTAGTGAGTTTTAACTCGTGGAGAAAGTGTGTTAGAAAGGGTGAGAAATAATGAAGAAATGGCTCACTATTTATAGAGGAAAAATCCTACTGTTCCCCGGATCCCACGGATCCCTACCACAAGGGATCCGGCAAGCACAAAACTAGAGATCCGTGGAACGCTCCTCTTTGCCCATGGGTATTTTGGTTATGGGTCATGAGTCATGGGTTGAACCATGGATCTTTTAGCTAGATACAATGTATCTTTTGAGTGCAATGCACTTGGTCATTTGGGTATGGGTTGATCCATGGGTTATGGATATTTTCCATGTGTGATATAAGCATGATGTCATGCAATGGGTTATGGGTCAAGATCCATGGGTTATGGGCTTTGGGTTGTACCCAACTACATTCAATGTATTTGCCCAATGGGTTGTGATACTTAAGTTTCTACCCATTTATATTACCCAATATACTACATACTAGTTATGTGTATATTTTACCCAAGTATGTAAACACTAGTTGTTGTACATATGTATTACTAAATCATAAAATCACTTATACTTGTTTTAGTGTTTTATGTGAAAATGTGAATATGTTAGAAACTATTAGTTCAAACCATTTACGTATTTTATTTGTTTCGTTAACATGATTTTACGTTTGTTATCGACAAAACATTAGAAGGTCGTAAAATATAAATAAACGTTTTTACGGCTTATTTGTATTTACAATTATTTTATACAACAAATAAGGATGCACTAAATGTTTCGGCGAAAACACTTACTTGGGAGGAGTAGTCTCAGTTGCGCGGAGGGGCGATGATTCATCCGATGATGACTCACGTCATGAATGATGGCGGCCTCCTAGATGAGCTTGCGCCATCATCACCAGCGCCTCTTGCGCTTGACCCTTGGTCTACTTCCTCCGGCTCTTCCCGAAGACTTCCACGCCTCCAAGACGCTTTGCGTGAAAGCTCGCCACAGCGAATGTACCTGGGTCTGGTACGCAGCAGAGGGTTGCCTCCACAAGAACGGAAGAATCAACCCCCGGTTCCTCCAGTTGCATCTCCATGGTGCGCCCCGCAGTAGCTTCCAGAACTCTTAAAGGGCGCACCCCCACGGTAACCTAGCGAGGTTTCGCCAATTGCCCAACGCTGAACAATTACATCTCTGCGCAACAAGAAACAAACAAAAACAAGTTATATAAAGTACAAAGGTGAAGAGAAAGGCTCACATTAATAAAGCAAAGGAGTACGAAGGACGAACACCCACCCTGGTCATCTGCGTCTAAGAAGGTTGGCACCTCATCGTGCCTATCGAAATAGTTACGATCGATGCCCATGTGCACCAAAATTCCTCGGGTAGGAATTGATGGGAATCGATTGCCTTTTATTGTTTCGCATCATCGTCACCAGATGTTGTTGAGGGGGCGCTCATCCTTCGGTAGCAAACTTTGGGTATAGAAGGCGAAACGCCAAGGGAACACCGCCTCATCAACCCAGAAGAATTTTTCTCTCCAGTTCCTAAGCGCGTCTAGTTTATCGGTATAACATTGCAGCCGCCGTGCGCGCTTAGCAAATGAAACCCATCCGTTTGACCACGTTGTATGGTAAAACGCGCGAAAGAGATAGATAGTGGGGTTAATCACCAACAAACGACAATTAACCTCGAAGTTTGTTATTTTCGCTGCACCTATACATTGCAGCTGAGATATGTGTAGGCGGTAGTAATTTAATACGTCGCACAGGAATAAGGAGATGGGCACACGTTGATTCGCAAATTCGAAAAAACGCGTGTATACCCCTACTTTCCCTTCAGGGAAATCCGCTATTGAAGCCTGCATAGCCGGCACTACCGGATGCAGCGCCATCGGGATATAATATTCCGAGGTGAACTCACACAGCTCATCCTCGGTTATATCGGATGCAAAGTCAGCCAAACCACGAACCATGATAAGGTTTCAAATGCGCACGCGCTATTACCTTTGAAAGTTTAACGGTTTCTTGGTTGATATTTCTAGTTTTCAACAATGGTGAAAATGCTTTTACTGTGATAAACACAGTAAAAGGGAGGTGGTAGTTTATATAGGGTTCCACATCCATGCGATGCTTGACACGTGGACCCCACTTGCTCCAAACGTGTGGATATGAGTTGCTGACATGACACACTTTCCACTTACTTTCCCACGTTTTCCGAGGGATGTATTTGACATATTTTGACTGGATTCACCGTATCTTCTTTAAGGCGGGAAATCTTTGATGCTTCTTCGCTACGCCTTGAGGAGTATATGGGCTACAGTAATTAGTCTAGAATCCGCGGGTTTCACCCTGCGCATACTAGATTGGGGGACATGATGACGTATAGTCCGCATCCGGGTCATGAACCCGACCAATGCACGCTACTAACGAGCCCAGTACGAATGGGCTAACCCGATAACGGCTTGGGCTCACGAAGGCCCAAACCCGAAGTTATTTATGGCTTTGGATATCGGATATCTCTTATTTTTGGAGATATGTATTCAATGACCGACTTAGGCGGGATACGCCGAAGGTTGGGGAACACGAAATCAATAAGGATTTCGTGTGTATATAAAGGGCATCTCAAGCCTCATTAAAGGTACAATCTAAAAACTTAACTCTCCACTATACCCTAAAACCGATTACTTACTCTCACGCCGGAGGATAATCGTGGGAAACAATCCCACGATAAGCCTAACGGTGTTTTCTGTTTACTTAGTGCGCAGATCTCAAGCATCAAAGTCTAATTGATACGAGAACCGGAGTCTAAACAAGGAACGCCCAACTTTTGTATCAACAAAGTTGTTTCACATTATTAGAAGATTGGGCTTATTTTATGAAGATAAGCTACTTAAAATATAAATTTTGCTTGGCAGACAAAATTTATCGAAGACTTTAGAAAAGAAGGGGACCAAACCCCTATCTTTTGGTTATGATGCTTTTATGAAAGTCACTGGACTTGACTATTTTAATTCATATGTCCCAAACACACCCTCTTTGGTGGTAGAAATTGAGCTTGCAAAGTTGCATCTTAAACACCCAACAAAACATGATTTGGACTCTATTGTACTGGCCGAAAAGAAACCAATTTACAAATCTTGGTTCTCACCCACTTGGAGGATCCTGATGACAATAGTCATTTAGTTTTAAGTGGAACAAATCATCTACCAATCAGTTGAATTCCAATCAATATATGGTAGCTTATAGTCTCATCACAAGGACTAAGCTTAACACAGGGAGGGTCATCTATGATGACCTAGTAGGCATTTGGTCCTCAAGGGCAAATAAAAAACAATGTCTTATCCTTAATTTGTTTCCTTGATGACAGAAAACTTACTTGGTGGAGAGTATGCTCAGGAGTCTAAAAAAAGAATAAACTAATAAAGATGATAATAACCAGAATAAATAATGCATCAGAGTATTATTGAACAGTCTAACGTTAAGTGAAGTGGGAAAAATGAATCCAATCTTCAAAACATAAATCAATATTTCATTCTCAACTTGTATGGTTGAAAGTTGTTTCACATTATTAGAAGATTGGGCTTATTTTATGACGATAAGCTACTTAAAATATAAATTTTGCTTGGCAGACAAATTTTATCGAAGACTTTAGAAAAAAGGGGACCAAACCCCTATCTTTTGGTTATGATGCTTTTATGAAAGTCACTGGACTTGACTATTTTAATTCATATGTCCCAAACACACCCTCTTTGGTGGTAGAAATTGAGCTTGCAAAGTTGCGTCTTAAACACCCAACAAAACATGATTTGGACTCTATTGTACTGGCCGAAAAGAAACCAATTTACAAATCTTGGTTCTCACCCACTTGGAGGATCCTGATGACAATAGTCATTCAGTTTTGAGTGGAACAAATCATCTACCAATCGGTTGAATTCCAATCAATATATGGTAGCTTATAGTCTCATCACAAGGACTAAGCTCAACATGTGGAGGGTCATCTATGATGACCTAGTAGGCATTGGTCCTCGGGGAAAATAAAAACAATGTCTTATCCTTAATTTGTTTCCCGATGACGTAAAAACTTACTTGGTGGAGAGTATGCTCAAGTCTAAAAAAGAATAAAACCCTTCGTCCTAAGTGATTCAAACTAGTCTCCTACTATCCTTGAAAATGGAGTTGTTTTCACGTATCAAATTCTCAATGTTATTGGGCAAACTAAGCATTTAACTACTTCTCGAAAGTAGTGGCAAAAAATCAAAGAATGTGCCTAAGTTCAAGGCACAATCATCTAAGGTTTCCGAGCCAAGAGCACAACTTGACAAAAGGTTAAGACAAAGAAAAGCCCATCTTTTAATATCTAGCCCGAATCGAAAAACCCAATGTTAAAAACCTAAGAATAGACGATCGTCCATTTTCCAAAAAGGACGACGATGAATCACAAGGCCAACAAGTATAGAGTCCTCACAGCCAAGGACATCGAGGACTCAAACTAGCCTCTGTTGCTTTCCCGAAGCTTCAGCGGTCAAAAATGGCACTACAAGCAACCCTTCAAAATCTTCTTTAGAAGAGAGGGTGAAGATAAGGACCGCGCCTATCCACTGAGAGTCTTAGTCCGGTATGAACAATATATCCTATCTTCATACTCGAGTCTACACTAAGGAGGATCATTCAGGTTGTCAAGCTCAAAGTGACCTTACAATCTTGATCCGTCCATGACAAACAACGACCGGCCTAAGGGTCACGCTTGGGAATACTAAAATTTACTTGATCCCTAAGGGTGCTAAATTACACATAAAAATAGATCCCTATGAAGGCACTAGTCCATCACAACCTTTACCTGAGGGACAGACCCTAAAAAGATCTCGAGTTGAGGATTCAATGAACTCTCCTCAATTCACTAACGAGGGGCACAAAACACTCCCACTAATAATTGGTGAAATGCATGAAATCTTAGATTCTGATGATTATGATGCCCAGGATTAGAATCTACTTGATGAGGAGGATGAGATCATTCTCATTGAGGAAGAAACGATGGATGTTGAGGAACTTGTCCAAAGTCCTCAGATCTAGGTAGAAGGGACTGCCAAAGAGCAAACTCCTTTAAAGCTCTCAAGCTAAGTCTCAATACCTCCCTCAAGAAGATCCTAAATCTTCTCATCTTGTAGCCATAAAAAGAATCTTTATGTACATAAAAAGTACAACTCAATTGAGGTTATGGTATCCTAAAGGGATGGGGGTAGAAACTAATGTATATATAGATTCTGACCATGCATGTGATTATGTTTATCGCAAAAGTACATGTGGTGTTTGTACATTTATTGGATGTTGCTTAACATCTTGGTTTTCTAAGAAGCAAACCGCACTAGCTATCTATACTACCGAAGCTGAATATGTATCCGCGGGCAAGGCATGCCAACAAGCACTATGGATGAAACAAGCTCTTGTTGACTACGACATCCATCTAAGTGACATTGCCATCCTCTGGTACAACAAAGGCGCCACTAATCTTAGCAAGAATCCAGCTTTGCATTCTCGCACCAAACATATAGAAATACGCCACCACTTCCTAAGAGATAGTGTTCAAAAAGGGAACATTTCAATCGAGAAAGTCTCATCCGAAGACAACACACGCAGATACTCACCAAGCCATTCAAGCGTGAAACATTCAACTTAATATGATTAGGACTAGGTCTTATGTAATAATCATTGTAAACTATCTTCTAACTTTTCTTCCTACAAGGTACGCATTTCTAATAATTTTTCGAGTCTTGGATATCTATTTCGCAAATCACAAACATTAAATCTATGGGATTTATGTTCAAACTTACAAAATATATTCTTTTAGTTAGAAATTGCATTTAATCTCTAACAAATCAATTTTCAAATCTACACCCCATACTTTCAAATCAAAATTCTCACATTTAGGACACTCATATCTTTCTTACATAGTTAATACAAAGTAAATTTTTACTCATGCATCATCTCATATGTCCGATCCGTACTAAACCGTCAAGTTTTATCACTCAAGTCTCGCCACTTGTGAATGGCGCATCAGAATAAACTTAAAACGGCTCAAGCACGAACTCAATGAAGATCCGAGGAGTATAGTGTTTCACCGGTCGTTATGTCCCAATGAGCTATGCAATGGATCACCAAACGAATAGTGATCGAGAGATTTGAACGGAAAAGGAGATTTGAATTATTATAACTAAGGAAAAAGCTCATAAACTAAAGGGGCTTAAATGCAAATTAAAGGAAATTAAAAAGATAAAAAATATTAAATAAACGCTATCACTATTTTTAAAATTGATGAACGTTTAAAACTTAAAACTTACGTTTAAATAAAATTACGTAAACGTACAAAATAAAAAGTGAGATCTAAGAAATAAAAGTCCTAAAAATATTAAAATGACATTTTTACAAACCTAATGATAAAAGAAAATTTATAGAAAAAGAAACATATTTTTACAACTATTTAATTAATTATTATTAATTAAAAACTAATTTAACTATTTAAATATTAACCTAAAATACAAGAAAATATGAAACAAAGCTAGAAAAATAAAATTTTGACTTAGAAAAATCTAAAATAACAAAATAGAATTTTCAAAACTATTTTTGTATTTTTCTGATTATTTTTGGATTTTCTAGGAATTAAAGACTATTAAAAACTAATTAAATTACTTAAAATACAAATTTAACTAAGAAAAATCTAGAAAAATATTTTTTTGGCTTTTTATATTTATCTTAACTTAATAAAATTGAAAAATTATTTTTTTGAAACTTTTCTTAATTAATTGTATTAAATGCTATTTAAAAATGCTTAAAATCTAATTTAAATCAAGAAAAATAGCAAACTAACTTAGAAAAATCTGAAAAATTCAAGATAAGCTTAAAATAATACTTAGAATCTAGGAAAAATAGAAAAACAAGGTGTTGTGTGAAGGAATATGAAACTGATGTACAAGTGCTTATTGAAATAAGCACTTGAATAAGCAAATGGGCACCAAAAGCTACCAAATGAATACACAAGCTATATAATGCTAAAAGAGCTAAAATGCAACAAGTCTCAACTGCTTATAACCTCTGGAATGCAAGTTGCAATGATTTGGCTTGTTTGAGCTTTTGCTAAAAACAGATTCTGGGTGCTACTTGCAGCCTACTAATAAGCTACTAGATAAGCTGGAAACTACAAACCAATTGTTGGAACTTGAAAAAGACCTGACCAAGAACTAGTAAACCAAAGAATGGACCTAGACAAGCTCAACTGAGCTTGTGGCAAGGGCTGCAAGACCTGCAAAACCCCTGTGCAGACTCAGTATCAACTGAGTCAGTGCACAGGGCAACTAAAGCCATGTTTACAAGCTAATTTGAGGCTTAAATAAAATTGACAAAATTATACTAAAATGGAGATAAGAAAATAGACCAGTAGGACTTTCTAAAACCACAAGTTTCAATGAATTTGACTCAAAAAGGAACCCATGAAAAATCAACTCAGCTAGGCTTAAAACTGAATTTTCAAGATTTTGACTTTTGACATGAAAATGGAAAGTTGACTTCCATGAGTTTTGATCCAACTTTGTGGATGGGAATGATGTATATTGATGAAATAGATCTAATGCAACTATACCTAAGTATTTTGAACACAAAATAAGACTTGATTTGGCAAAATCACAACAGATTGAGTACTTAGGCGGATCAAATGTGAAAGTTGACTTTGGACTATGCAATTGCAAATTAATGACGCAATGAGGCAAATAGAACTAACCAAGCATGAAGCAACAGGTCCTAACCATAGAATAAACCTACATCACGACTAAGTATCAAATCCAAACACCCTATAAGTGGCATAAATGGCATTTTACAAAGCATGTGACAGATTCAAAGCATGCAGTCTATAAAGAAACTCAAACTAACTCAAATTAAACTGAATCTATCATAAATAAGCAATCTTAAACAGTAAATGACAAGAAAACTAATTTCATCAATTTTACACTAAAAACTTGAAAATGAAAAGAGCAAATTGAGAACCTTATATTTTGAGCTGAATAAGATATACACAAGATCATAAATGGCCTGCAAGCACTTTCAGGGCTAATCTAATACCCAAAGTACAAGAATCCCGCTCCTTTGACTTTCGTTGACCAGCATCCAAAATTACTTGGAATTGATTTTTGAGCTTATAAAAAGATTTAAATAGCTTAAATAAACTAGGTTGAGTTTAAAAATAAGCTTCTAAGAGCTTATGAATAAGAGTTGGAAACTGAGATTTTCAACAGTAGCTGGAAACTTGGAATTTATATAAAAAGTTGAATTGATATTCAAAAGCACATTACAATGATGTCTCAGCTTAATTATGATACATAAAAACTAAAATGACAACATTTGCTTTAAATTAAAACTTCAATTTTAAAAAACGACATTAAGGAAAATTAAAACTAAATTCTACTACTTTCTTCTCTTTTCTTGCTTCCTTTTTATACCCCAAGTGCTTTCTCTCTCATCTCTGATTGTTTCCCACTTGAGTTGATAGCCATTGGATGGCTTAGTTTCATCTTGGCCATTGAACTGCTTTTGGCGGAAATTGGTTTTTAGCATTGAGGTTGAGATTGAGTGTTAGGAGAAGCATTAAATGTGTTTTGGAGGGTAGTTGATGGAGTGATAAGGTGGTGAAGATGTGAGTGGGGCATGGGTTTGTCCGAGTTGCGAGAGAAACAAGTGGGAGGAAGAAGAAAAGGGCGCCAAGGGTTGTGTGTTTGACCGTGGTGTTGATCGAGGCAGATATGAAGGGGTCAAAAGGCAAAGGGTCCAAAGGGTAATAAGCAGCGGGGTCACAATTAGGTATTGACAAGTCCAAAAAGGGTTCAAAGGCAATTAATAACAAGGACTTGTTATGTAATTTCTGAAAAATCAAGGACCAAGGCTGCCAATTAAGCAAAGTTGTTTCAAGGGACTAAAACTGACAAGCTTCAATAATACAAGGACCAATCTTGACATTTTTACATTTCCAAGGACCAATTTTGCCAAATTTGAAACTTGGAGGACCAAACTTGTAATTTCTCAAAACTTTTGATATTTTTCACCAAAGGACTAAATTTGACAACTTATGATTTTAAAAGGACCTTTGGTGATTTTTCTTTGAAATTAGGACTCGTGGACTATTTTGACAATTTTAGAAACTTGGGGGACCGAGATCGCCAATTATGCAAACTTTGCTCATTTTCATCCGATTTTAAACATTTTGCATCCGAAACATATAAAATGCAATTTTGGAATATTTTCAGATTTTGATGCATTTCGAGCATTTTAAACGTTTTTGAAGTTCGATTGACCCAAAATGATGAGTATTTACACACTCATCAATCCCCCACACTAAACTATTGCTAGTCCCTAGCAATCTTTTGAAAAAACTTAATGGATTTGAATCTCTTTACCAAAAGCCATTACTTCGAGTAGCCAAATGTTTCGGTTCAAGTAAGAACCATGGTACACCGATAACCATGTGATTTTGAGCAAACCACCGACTTTCAACGGATTTGGTTTGTCTTTACGAGCCGTTTGCTCGGACTAGCCAACTCTTAGATAAATTATCAATATTATCTTTGGTGAGTGATTACCAATTATGTTTTTCCATCGCTTTACCACAAGCCATAAACTTGCGGGCTAGCCAACTCTTCACTTTTTAGGATATGGTGGTGAATACCATACGATTTTGGGCAAATTGCAAGCCGTCAACGGATTTGAGATATCTTTACCAAGAGCCGTTTGCTCTGGATTAGCCAATCCTTTAGTTTATTAGACAAGGCGATCGATAACCAATTGAGTAAGTGTAAAACACTTACTCAAAAAAATTTTGGCCAAAATGGGGAATTAGTCAAGATAATTGTATGATAAAATTCGTGAGAATTCCCACACTTAGAAATGAAGATTGCCCTCAATATTCAAAGTACCACGGTTATGCCGAAACCGAGAACGAAAAGGAAATACTACGGCCATTATTTAAAAAGATTTTTTTTTTTTTTTTTTTTTTTTTTTCTAACTATATATATATAACATGTGGGCAACTCCCCACACTAGGTGGAACACATGGGTGAAAACCCATGTTAAGCTATTGTTTTGATTACCGAGTCGCTAGCTTGACTCGACCAATTCATTGGTTCATGGGAAGCAAGTGGAAGAGACAATCTCCATCGGACTTTCATTCAAGATGTTTGGACAAACATTGAAGTACGTGAAAGTTCCACACCGATGAGATACACATAGAACCGGCTCAAAATGATAAATGAAAATGCCGGGTCAAAGATAGTGTCTTCATTCCGAAGGAGTGAAGATGAAGAGAAATCACAAGATATTTGAGGAAAGGAAGAAAGATTTTGATAACAATCAAGATCCATTCCTCATCCTCAAATGCGCATATATCGGGAGGAAGGGTGAAGGTAGTATCATTAATAAGCAAACTCATATGATGAGTACACCTTCCTCCGAGCCAATATCATCCTCAAGATCAAAATAGAAATGATCATGTTCCGAGGAGATATGTCATGAGAGAGTTCACCGGAGAACTCTTCATGAAGAGAATCATTCACATGAAGTGAAGTTGTGAACTCTTGTTCCATTGTGGGCTCATCACTATCCTCAATCGAGTATCAAAGAGTGGATTCTCATAAATTAAAGCGAATTCGAGTTGAATTCAAATAGAGGATTGGTGAAAGTAGCTTTGAATGTTTCGGAACAAAGTGATCAACATTCTCTATTGGATTGTTGGGATAAGAAGTGAGTGAACGATCATTATCGGTGGGACTTTCGCCTCCCGGATCGGCTTCAAATCAAAGAGTGGATTGATGTGAGTGAGTTCATCGGTGAACTCCTCAAGAAGATGATCGAGATCAAATTGTGGAAGTGATGCCTCAACGTACTCGATGTTTCCATAAGAAGTACAATCTTCGCTAAAATTGGAGAAAGTTTCAAAATGATCATTTGAACACTCAAGAGGGAAGAGAATCACACATATGATCGAAGTTCCCCGTGACTCTCTGGGATTGGGACAAGGTTCTCAACACTAGACTTTATGAATTCGTCCGATTCCTTTTCGTGAACAAGTGTCAAGATGCTCGCCCCCATGTTCGGAGAGTGAGTGGGAGCTTCGGTGTGATAGATGTTGTTTGAGATGGAATCTCAACTGGCGGGATATCAACCGATGAACTTGATGAATCTTTATAGAATTGAAGGATATCAAGTGTATCCTCATCATCACCGTCATCAGAATAAAACGAAATTGACGACTAGATCGGTCGCTTTTCTTTTGTAATTGATTCCTAATAGATTTATCAAACGCAATTTGGGAATTTATTTTAGCGACCGCTTCTTCGCCTAACAATTCTTCCATGGATTTTTGATTTGGATTATCTTGGGAATGTTTACATTCCTTCAAATCTTTCACTAAATCCAAAAGATCAAGGAGAAGATTTTGAGGAAGTGGCTCAGCCGAGGTGGTGCCCGATTCACTTGGTACCGTAGAGGTTGGTCATGATACGAAGAGTCGAATTGTTACAAGGAAATGGATTCCTTGTTTGACAATCGAGCTAAAGTGAGGACCTCCACAATATTCACAACAAGAAACCGATGTGGCCGCGAGTCACATGTGTTGTAGTCATAATTGTTATCGTGAACCCGCTCATAGACAAGCGTGTTTCCCAATGGACAATCGAATCGGAGTGTGAACCACCACAGTACTCACAACAAGAAATCACGAGTCTCACAAAGGTGGTAGCCGATGGAATAAATCGGTTGTGTTATGGTAAGAATAGGGATCTTGGTTATAGATGCACCCGCTTCCCGACTCCACCATGCCACAACCGGGGCAATTGCCACCATTATAAGGACCACCACACCATTGACAACCAAGAGGGTGAGGATAAGACATAGAAAGAATCAAAGGTTTTCGTGAGGGGTAGGGATGAAGAATCAAAGATGTGAGAGGGTAAAGATGGATATTTTTGGTATTTTTGAAAACATTTTGCAAAACAAAGAATAAAAATCTTTTGGGTTTTTGATTTTTAAAAGAGAATATAAACACATACAAATGGTATGAACAAGGAGTGAATATCCAAATCACTAATCTGCTAAACGGAAGATAATCAGCCTGACTCCGCAGTGGGCGCTAAAATTTGATCCGTACAAACCGTCAAGTTTATCACTCAAGTCCGCCACTTGTGAATGGCGCATCGTAACAAACTTAAAACGGCTCAAGCACGAACTCAATGAAGATCCGAGGAGTATAGTGTTTCCCAGGGTCGTTATGTCCCAAATGAAGCTATGCAATGGATCACCAAACGAATAGTGATCGAGAGATTTGAAGCGGAAAAAGGATTTGAGGTATTATAACTACGAGAAAAAGCTCATAAACTAACGGGCTTAAATGCAAATTAAAGAAAATTAAAAAGATAAAATATATTAAATAAACGCTATCACTATTTTTAAAATTGATGAACGTTTAAAACTTAAAACTTACGTTTAAATAAAATTACGTAAACGCATACAAAATAAAAAGTGAGATCTAAGAAATAAAAGTTCTAAAAATATGAAAATGACATTTTACAAACCTAATGATAAAAGAAAATTTATAGAAAAAGAAAATTATTTTTACAACTATTTAATTAATTATTATTAATTAAAACTAATTTAACTATTTAAATATTAACCTAAAATACAAGAAAATATGAAACAAAGCTAGAAAAATAAAATTTTGACTTAGAAAATCTAAAATAACAAAATAGAATTTTCAAAACTATTTTTGTATTTTTCGATTATTTTGGATTTTCTAGGAATTAAAACTATTAAAACTAATTAAATTACTTAAAAATAAAAATTTAACTAAGAAAAATCTAGAAAAATATTTTTTGGCTTTTTATATTTATCTTAACTTAATAAAATTGAAAAATTATTTTTGAAACTTTTCTTAATTAATTGTATTAAATGCTATTTAAAATGCTTAAAACTAATTTAAATCAAGAAAAATAGCAAACTAACTTAGAAAATCTGAAAAATTCAAGATAAGCTTAAAATAATACTTAGAATCTAGGAAAATAGAAAAACAAGGTGTTGTGTGAAGGAATATGAATTGATGTACAAGTGCTTATTGAAATAAGCACTTGAATAACAAATGGGCACCAAAAGCTACCAAATGAATACACAAGCTATATAATGCTAAAAGAGCTAAAATGCAACAAGTCTCAACTGCTTATAACCTCTAGAATGCAAGTTGCAATGATTTGGCTTGTTTGAGCTTTTCTAAAAACAGACATGGGTGCTACTTGCACTACTAATAAGCTACTAGATAAGTCGAAACTACAAACCGGTTGTTGGAACTTGAAAAGACCGACCAAGAACTAGTAAACCAAAGAATGGACCTAGACAAGCTCAACCGAGCTTGTGGTGCGGCTGCAAGACTGCAAAACCCCTGTCGCACTCAAGATCAACCGAGTCGGTTACGTGGCAACTAAAGCCATGTTTACAAGCTAATTTGAGGCTTAAATAAAATTGAAAAATTATACTAAAATGGAGATAAGAAAATAGACCAGTGGGACTTTCTAAAACCACAAGTTTCAATGAATTTGACTCAAAAGGAACCCATGAAAATCAACTCGCTAGGCTTAAAACTAAATTTTAAGATTTTGACTTTGACATGAAAATGGAAAGTTGACTTCCATGAGTTTCGATCCAAATTTGTGGATCGGGAATGATGTATATTGATGAAATAGATCTAATGCAACTATACCTAAGTATTTTGAACACAAAATAAGACTTGGATTTGGCAAAATCACAACATTGAGTACTTAGGCGAGATCAAATGTGAAAGTTGACTTTGGACTATGCAATTGCAAATTAATGAGCGCAATGAGGCAAATAGAACTAACCAAGCATGAAGCAACAGGTCCTAACCATAGAATAAACCTACATCACCGCTAAGTATCAAATCCAAACACCCCTATAAGTGGCATAAATGGCATTTTACAAAGCATGTGATGATTCAAAGCATGCGTCTATAAAGAAACTCAAACTAACTCAAATTAAACCGAATCTATCATAAATAAGCAATCTTAAACAAGAAATGACAAGAAAGCTAATTTCATCAATTTTACACTAAAACTTGAAAATGAAAAGAGCAAATTGAGAACCTTATATTTTGAAATGAATAAGATATACACAAGATCATAAATGGCTCGCAAGCACTTTCGTGGCTAATCTAATACCCAAAGTACAAGAATCCCCTCCTTTGACTTTCGTTGACCAAAGATCCAAAATTACTTGGAATTGATTTTGAGCTTATAAAAGATTTAAATAGCTTAAATAAACTAGGTTGAGTTTAAAAATAAGCTTCTAAGAGCTTATGAATAAGAGTTGAACCGAGATTTTCAACGAAGAGCGGAAACTTGGAATTTATATAAAAGTTGAATTGATATTCAAAAGCACATTACAATGATGTCTCGACTTAATTATGATACATAAAACTAAAATTACAACATTTGCTTTAAATTAAAACATCAATTTTAAAAAACGACATTAAGGAAAATTAAAACTAAATTCTACTACTTTCTTCTTTTCTTGCTTCCTTTTTATACCCCAAGTGCTTTCTCTCATCTCGATTGTTTCCTACTGAGTTGATAGCCATTGGATGGCTTAGCTTCATCTTGGCCATTGAATGCTTTTGGCGGAAATTGGTTTTAGCATTGAGGTTGAGATTGAGTGTTAGGAGAGAAGCATTAAATGTGTTTTGGAGGGTAGTTGATGGAGTGATAAGGTGGTGAAGATGTGAGTGGGCATGGGTTTGTCGAGTTCAGAGAAACAAGTGGGAGGAAAAAGAAAAAGGGCGCCAGGGGTTGTGTGTTTGACTGTGGTGTTGATCGAGGCAAGATATGAAGGGGGTCAAAAGGCAAAGGGTCCAAAGGGTAATAAGGCAGGGTCACAATTAGGTATTGACAAGTCCAAAAAGGGTTCAAAGGCAATTAATAACAAGGACTTGTTATGTAATTTCGAAAATCAAGGCCAAGGTCGCTAATTAAGCAAAGTTGTTTCAAGGGACTAAACCGACAAGCTTCAATAATACAAGGACCAATCTTGACATTTTACATTTCCAAGGACCAATTTTGCCAAATTTGAAACTCGAGGACCAAACTTGTAATTTCTCAAAACTTTTGATATTTTTCACCAAAGGACTAAATTTGACAACTTATGATTTTAAAAGGACCTTTGGTGATTTTCTTTTGAAATTAGGACTCGGGACTATTTTTGACAATTTTAGAAACTTGGGGACCTGAACGCCAATTATGCAAACTTTGCTCATTTTTCATCCGATTTTAAACATTTTGCATCGAAACATATAAAATGCAATTTTGGAATATTTTCGATATTTTGATGCATTTCGAGCATTTTAAACGTTTTGAAGTTCGATTGACCCAAAATGATGAGTATTTACACACTCATCAATGTATATTAAATGCTAAAGGGAATACATCACCAATATGTATTTTCGGGTACATTCGAATGTAGCTACATTGAATTAAGGAGTTTTTGGGTTATCTCACGTATATATGTACGTATTTTACACTTCTATCTTTGTTTTTCTTCAGGAGTCGAGATAACCGCAACTCCACATAGTTTACATATAGGCACACACTAGGTCCTATTGTTTTTCTACATAAAATCCGCTCGATCGCACGTGATACCCGGATCCTCATGTTAAAGGCAGTAGGATCCTTCAGGAAGGATCCAGAGATCCATTGCCTGTAAGAGATTTTCTTCTTTAACATTTTAACTTGAAATTTCTTACTTTTACTACTTTCTTTAATATTTAATGAGTTTAAGACTTAGTGCTTAACCTATTATAATTACATACATTCAATTCATATCTAGTCATTAGATTATGGCTTATTTTGTCGTTTTAGCATTCATTGCAATGCATGATTTATCTCTATAAATAAGGTCCTAACATGCTTGCATCTTCATCACCTTCACCCTCTCCAAATCTAAGTTTCTTAACAATCATGGAACCCAAACGAGTTCAAACCACTCAAGAATCCTCTCAAACCCGTGAAAATCTTGTTCGTGACATCAACACTCTTCAAAACTTCACCAATATCATTTGAAAATCACATTCAAGAAGAAACTCATGCTCAAAGCTCCAATTTCAGACACACCTCCATCATTTCACCACCTAAAGCAAGAATAACCGCCCGGATTAGCATTAGACCTCGTTGCTTTGTCAATCCACTATCCTCTTCAAGCAACTCATCACCACCTAACACCTTTTCACCACCAAGTAACAAAAACATAGCACCTCCACCATCTCTTGAAAACTCACCACCTAGTTCTCCCATAACAACTCAAGTCAATTCTCCCATTTCTCCAACAATAACCACCTTAGAGGAACTCCTTAAGACTCCAAAAACTACTCCACTACCTTTATCTACTCCACTACCCGCCTCCAACTCAAACATCTAAATCAACACCACTACCCCTATCCAACATCAACCCAAAAGAGTTAGTTTTCTACACCTCCAACTTATCCAAATCCTTTCTTTAATAATCTTGAAGATATTCCACCTAGAGTGTTAATCCACCATCCTCAATCCGCGACATCATGGATGTTGATACCACTCTACCAACCATTCCATCATCACTTCATCAACCGTATGAACCCTCTTGGATCAATGATCATTTACCTCCACTTACACACTATCTATTTTGCGACCATTGTCAATTTTCTAGGCAAGTCGCTCTTGAAATTAGAGACAAGATGCATTTCATCCTTAACCATATCTTAGACTTCATTAGCATCATCACCCACTAAAACTTCAATCTCTAAAGGATATGCAAACATCCAAGACCAATGTTATATATATATATATATTTTATTTTTTCTTTTCCTTGTTTCTTTTTATTTGTATCTTTTAGTTTTTATAGAACAAATATTTGTTTTTAGTTTCACAAGTGTATGTGGGCTAACTACCACTACATTTTTGTCATTTTTTACAAGGATTAGTCTTACGTACCTTGGCCTCCTCTCTACCTACTTCTCGTCTTTAGATTCATTATCAATATATGACTTTATTGTATATCACTAATCTCTTTTTATGTAGGTTTTTCGACTTCATTTATTTACTTGACGTCCTCTTCTAGGGGGAGTTCACGTCACGGGGGAGTTTGCATTTAGAATCTTTATTCCACCATATCTTTATCTTCGACACTAATTTTGTTTTGACAAAAAGAGGGAGAAGAGACTAAAACTTAAATCTTTTACTTTTTAAAAACCGGAAAATCTAATCCTTAAATTTTACTCACTATAATTTTATGTTTTGTCATCAACAAAAAGGGGGAGATTGTTAATACAAATAACCCGTAAAAAATTTTATTAATATTTCTTGATCTTTCTAAATTTTGTCGATAACAACATAAATTATATCAAGTACAAATCTAAAAGATTACATGTTACTATATCTATTTTTACTACTTACTTACATTTGTTTAGTTATATATTGTTTTTTTATAATAAGTTATGTATGTAAATGTGTTGGGTACAATCCAAAACCCATAACTCATGACCATGACCCATGGCCCATGCTCATTGCATCATGCATGACATCACAATGGGTAAAATCCATCACCATGACCCAAAGTCCATAACCCATAACCCAAAGTATGTATTGCATCATGCATGACATCATGTTGGGTACCCATGACCCATAGTCCATAACCCATGACCCGCTTGTTGGATCCTGGATTACATTGGCGGATCCCTTTGGTAAGGGAATCGGTGAACCGGATGAACACGTGGACAAATTTCCTATAAATAGTGAACCATTTCTTCGACTCCCCACCCATTCTTCTATAATTCTTCTCATTATTAAATCTCTCTAACCTCGGATCCAAGGATCATTCTTGTTGTTTTCTACTTGTTTCTCAAGGTTCTTCTTACAAGACGAGATTACGTTTCATACATACGAGTCATCCATTCTTCAAGAGAAGAGTTTTCTTGGATTCTTCATCACCTCATGACCACCGAGTTTTTATTATTGTTGATACATCTCCTAGTATTCATAAAGTAGTTATGATAGTTGTGTTGGATTGGTTCGTCTGTAAAGGATCCGTATTTAGCTTAGTACCGTAAAAGTGTAAGCGACATTGTGAGGTTTCTCCACGGTTAAAGGAGTTTTTGACATAGTGCTTAAGAAATCTCGAGTTGGGTACTCGGGAGTGGAGTAGGCAAGGAAAGTGTCCTTGTAGCCGAACCACTATAAATCATTGTGTCAAGCTTTTATCCTTTTCTTTCTTTACTATTCTCATATTTATTACTTTTCATACTAACTTGCATTATCTATATCTCATAATTTAAAGGTTTCACATACTATCAATCTTAAAGTTTTATAAAATAAATTTAAATCGGTAAAAACTATTCAACCCCCTTCTAGTTTTCTACAAAATCTTTAGCACTGGCAACTCCTCGCTCTTCTTTATCATGCATGGTTTCTTATTCCTATTACATAAAATTCATACCACTCATCTTTTAAAACCTCTAACCTTGCAAGATGCTCTTCCAAGATTGAGGGCTCCAATTTCACATAATTCAACTCGGAAGGATTGCTTTCGACCTAAAAAAGGCGAAAAGATTGTGTCTCATCAAACATAGTTAACTTTATATGTTGTTGAGATCAAAACCTTTTCATCGACATCCTTACCTACTTTAGGATGCATTTTCAATTGGTAGTTCATTAGTCCCTAGTTCATCACCCCATCAACTGTTGAAGTGGAGAAGCGATTGAGATTGGTCCTACACCCATCCATGAAAAACAATTGGTTTCTAATTTGTAGGTAGTCCAAAGCCATCGATCCTAAACCCACCAATCAAGGTATGGTCACCTATCATAATCCTCTTCAACCTCGGGAGGAGAAGACAATGGAGTATGACAATCTCGAACCCATCTCATTAGTTAGAATTACAATAGTTGAAGAAATCCCACATTCTATTCTTCCCAACCAATCAAGACACTAAAGGAAAGAAGAAAATGTTTGGAGTCGAAGACAACAAGATCTCTAAGCTTCAAGAAACGAACTTCCATTCCTTGAACTCAATCTCACTCAACAACAACTTCGGTTCCTCATGATCAAACCGAATCTTTATCAACCATCGGCTTAATAACATATCGACGAAGATGGTTCAAAAATCATAGATGATGAAAGAAAAGGAAAAGTGAAGGTGCTTCAAAAGAAGAAATTCTCGTGGTTGAAAATGAGGAAGCTTAGGCATATCCTTAATCCGTCAAAACATCCAAGGAATTAAACAACTTTAGCTTCGTAAACCGAATGTCGCTAAAGAAAACAAAAGGACAAGACTAAGAAAAATATAAAGCTCTGGGAAGATTACAAAACAAAGATAGAGTATCTCATGAAGCCTGAACCAACCACTGATATCAAAATCATTACCAACACCGAATCAATAAGTGTAAGCATCATGAGGAACAATGACAAAACCAACTTTAATTTGAACTTATCACTGAATTCAAATAGGGATTATTTGGTGTTAAGGAATGGGAAATGGTGCTTGCGATACTGAAGAAGAAAAAAAGGGATAGATGTTACTGAATTACTCAAATCTCTTGGCAAAAGATTTGATGAACTTAGTGAACAAGAAAGGATTCTGGGCATTGATATGAGAAAGCCTTTGAGTCTTAAAGATCCTACCAAAATCCCTTCTCTTCAAAAGAAAAGGAAAAGAATAGTGGAACCTGAACCTAATCAATACATTGCTGGCCTCCACTGTAAAAGAATCCCTCCTGAAGGAGTTCCGTTCTATCACACCCCCAAAATATCACAGCGGAAAGGTAACCGGGGGCGTGACGGTCATAGCACAAAGTACAAGATAATAAAGAACTCCCTCTATATGAGATGTTTTGAAAAGGTACATTTGGGTTTAAGAAATCATAAATTCAACAACATTGTTTCAAGTTACATGTTACACACGAAAATAACAAAATAGTCCCGCTGATTGTACGTTAAAATGAAAAAGTCTTCAAAATATGATGTCATGCAGTAAGACTCTGTGAATGTTAATGTGATAAATTCCACACTAGTTACCTGATAAATACATGCTAAAAAGTCAACAAATACGTTGGTGAGTTCATAGATTTTAAGTAAATGTAATATTGAACCACAAGATTTTATAACGTGCATGGCCATTGTAACAGATACAATGACACACCAAAAGAAAATGCATTTACAACTACCTAAGCTCATGACACGAAGCTTTAAAACAAATATTATAAATAAGAATGCCCAACACGTAGTCTAACCCATGACCTCTTGTTTGATACTCAAATGAAGTTGTGCCTGTTTGACGTGTCTCGAGTCAACCGGCTGTGGAGTGTCAATCCCAATAGATATATTCACAACATTCGTGCTTACCAATGTAATTAACGATTCATGATAAAAGGCAAGAATGATATAATTGGTTATCGGGACTTAAGCCTAAGACGTAAATGGGTAAATGTACTTGTGTTTAAACGTAAAAATATGCAATGTATTCTCACCCCAAAACAAGTGAAATCAAGTAAAAATGTGGGGCTATGAAATTCACCTCAAACATATGGTAATAGTCGGTGAATAAACGTCGGCACGCAAACAAGGTGAAAACCCTAACCGTGTCCTAATATACCTAATTATATAATGCATCATATGTCATAAAATGTTACGTATGTCATGCATATGCATATTATAAGTTTTATCACTATTATATATTGTGTTTAAGTTTTATATGAAAAATAAGGTTCTCGTCGAATTTGAAAAATAATATTATTCTTTACGACTTTTAAAAATGAACGAATGGTTTACGTTGACGGATTGTAAATCCTTCATTACTTATTTTTTGTCCATTACGATGGGGTTGGAAAGTACATGTGAGATCTAAAATGTCTTTCCCTAATCCGATATCATTTTCGAACTTTAACATACGTAAAAATAGCCATTGTAGGGGCGGTCATTTTTTTCAAGATAAACAGGCGCTTTCGGTAACTTTGGAAGGTTGTATCTTTTTATAATAAATGTGTTTGACTCAATTTAGACTATTTGAAATCTAGGCCGTGAGGAGTACAAAAGACTCATTCTACAAAAATCACCATTCCACTAAAATTGGTTCGAACTCGTCACCCGTGAAATCGGTCCCAAACTTACTTTTCGTAACTAGTAACGCAATTTTCTTTTTCTTTTTCGTAACTTCTAATAGCCGTAGTTTCTTCGTTATAGCTTTGTTTTTATAGACTCAAACGGTCACGTTTAGCTTATAAACTCTATTTTCTATTGTTTTAGTCAAATACTACAAAAACTAAACTCATTTTTCTTTATTTTGCAAATTAGAACAGCCATTATTATATATTTTGTAAAACCACACTTTAACACATTTTACCACTTTGATTCACCACAAATCACAACTCCAAACTATCATAATTCCTTCCACCAATTTTTATAAACAAAACAACAACTCCAAACTATCCTAATCCCTTCCACCAATTATCAAGAATAATAATCACAACAAGAAGACCATAACTGTATATTAAACTCATAAAATCACATTTTAACACATTTAAATCATAACTTTTGCATATTTACTTTCAAACACATTATTTTTACACAACATAATATGATAATACAATTTTATATGTAAATGTATATATGTATGTAATTAGTGAAAAATAGATGGAATGAAAGTATCCTTACATAGATGTGAAGATGGTGATGACAAGAACACTATTTAAACACTAATGCACCCAAATCTTGCAAGATTACTACTAACCCAAGCACTTGCAACTCTTAACCCAATGTTACCCAAATGCTTCCTTCGACAATAGCTAGTAACCCCAAATTACTAAGAAACCTAAATAACTACACCTAACCTTCTTGAAAACACTTGACCAAATCAAAAACAAATTTGTGTGTGTGTGGATTTGGTCGCGGGTTATAGAGGAGAGGATGAGTGTATTTTTGTTTTGGTGAAATGAAAGTATGAAGTGTTTAGGTGCCATTTGGTTTGTTGTTCGAATGATAATCGATGGATTTCATATAGGGTAGAATAGGAATGACTATAAGTTGATGTATGAATCTTATAAATGTTGTTTGGTAGGATAATTAGATGAAAGGTGTAGTATAAATTATGTGAGGGAAGTGATGGGCCCAAGAATCAAATTTCAAACCACCTCCTCTTGGGTGAGTTTCATGTATAGCTATATATTTAGTAACATTCGGTTTTGAATTCGATGTTAACTAACCAAACAACTATACATGGAAATCAAAGTATTCTCGATTTCGATTGCACACACCAAACACACCTTAGTTGTTTAAGAAGAATAAAAGTGGAAATGTGGTGGGGTAATATTAGATCCAAAATTGAGTGTGTTAGGTTTGGAAAGATTACAAAAATAGGGTATTTTGTGGGGGTGTTTGGGTTATGGGTAGGATAGGATATAAACTGTTTTGTTGTTTTATGGTTTTTTATATATAAAAGTTAGGATTTTTAGGATAAAGTTTGGGATTATGGTGATTACTTGTGTGGTTATAGTATGTTTAATAGAATTGAATGATTTTTGTAGTGGGGTTGTTAGTGGATTTTAGTGTATAAGTATATATATGTTAGGGGTATATATTGTAACTTGATGAACTAGTATGCATGCATGCACTTGCAAAAACGTATTACGTGAGCGATTAACGAACAAATAATAATGTAAGTATATATGACTTATGAAATTCTCGTAATATACTTATTGTGTTTAGACTACACTTATTCTAGTGTTAGTACGTGTTCAATGACATTTTACGTTGTATGCGGATAACCTCCGGTTGTAAGTTAAACGTGCACGTAAGTATTCAAAATGAATAATTTCATGTTATTAGGTAAATATTGATCGAAAAAGTGCGTTATCACAATTCAGGGAGAATCAAGTAACTAGATCTCCTAAACATGATATCTCCTTTACCGATGTATTTGGTGATCCCACATTTAGAGAGTCTCTAAGCTAGTGGACACCTCAACCCTTTTCCTTTACAAGATTGTTGCATTAGAAAACCCATGAAGCTCAAAGAATGGTACAACTGTTGGATCAGAAAATTGAAAAGAGGGAGGACAGGCGCATCCTCCTCTCAAAGAAAGTAAAGCTGGAAATGATGGGACTTCCTGAAAAACAAGACTAGTTAGGGTCTTATCTAATTTTTATCTTTTGTTTATTATTATGTAATCTTTTATATAATAAAACAAAACCCTTAGTGGTAATTTTTCATTTCAAAAAACTCAATTCCTACTTTATTTGGTAATATTTTTTTAATTATTGTTTATTAATTTTAAGTTTTTCTAATTGAAAAGACTAAATATTTCCTTATTTGTTGAAAAGCTATACAAAAATCGTTTTTGAGTAAATTATATAAAAGATTGGTATAAAAATATACGTGTCAAAAATATAAAAAAGTTAAACGTAAAGAAAGCGGGGTGATTATACAAAAACATAAGGGTGAAAACTAAAATTTTCATAAACAAATCGAAGTTCTCCTCCTTTTCAATATTCATTCGACACATATTGACACACCCACACAAAACGGCGACATAAAAATAAAGAAACCAAACGGCGACTAACAATACTTTCATTCAACATCGCTCAATCTGATTAATCAAAGGTATATGTTTGGGTTAATGGATTAAAGGTAGCTTAATCTATTATTATTAATTTATCTACTAATCTAGGGTTTTTGTTTTATGGGTGATTAAGTTATGGGTTTCGTGTTAATTTGCTAGATCATTGATATTTGTTGTGGTCAGTTTGGCGGCGAATGAGGGTAGGTATGATTTTTTGTGTGTATTTTCTTTATTATCTTTGCAATTGATGTTCTTTTCTTTAATTAAATGTGAAAAAAATTCGTAAATTCATGCTTAGTTACATGGAAAAGTATTGTAGTTTATGGTAATTTGTGTTTATTGATTGGATATTGTGCTTAATTTTGATTAAATTGATTTGGCCAGGTGTTTATCTTATGTGAACAATCAAAATTTGTTAAGAGTTATCTTGCAACTTTTGTTTCTACACTTCTTAACATAGTGTTTTGTCTATCATAGTTGTTTGGAGCTTGCGTCGGCAAGGCTGCTAGGCATAGGCTGAACGTGGAGTTTGGACAAGTGTCCACTTTGGGGATACAAGGCGCGCTCTCTGGTATGAAGTTTTTCGTACTTTTTTCTACATTGAAATATATTGAATGCAAATATATGTGATTCTTTATTTTGCATTCAAATTACTAGAGGGGGCATGATGATTGAGTTGGCCTGGTTGGGCAATATATCAAAATGGGTCACAATCGGGTGGTTATTCAATGGTCCGTGTTGGATTGGTCCGTAAACATCAAAAATGTTGTTTTGTACCAATTTAGCGTCTTTTTAATCGGTTAGTACTTGTGGGTTTTATTTAGTCCAAAAAGTATGATGATGATGTTATGCGGGTGAAGAATATGAATGTGAATTTAAACATTTTGTATTATTACAGTAGGCAGTGGGCAGGATGGGTGATTAGGGATGAATTAAGTATGGGTCAAAACGGGTCCAAATCGAAGCAGGTCATGTTTTAGCACAAGTTGAAATATGAAACTGTTATTGGTAACAAAAGCTTATGAAGTTGCTCCTACGAGGAACTTCCTTTGTTGGTTAAGTCGAAATGCGATATGCTGGTTAACTGTTTGCAAAATTATGGTTAAGTTGTTAAAAGGGTTCAGCACGGTATAATGTAAAGTATAGCCTGTTAAAAAGGGTTGATCACTCTATAATGTAAAGTATAAAAACTTTATCAAGATTTTAGAAGTTTTTATGTGGCCTTGTTGCTTGACCTTGCACCAAGACAGTTTGACATCCCCTTGATGTCGTGACGTAAGGATTTGAAATTGTATGTATCATGTATGTAGTGTTCATAAGTTCTCACTTAAATTTTAATTGTCGCTATTAGGTAACATTGATTTATTGACGATATTAATGGTTAATGTTCAGTTGGATGAAAGCATGAAAAGGCATCATGTAAGCTCACTTCATTGGCAACAATATATCATATAAGATGGTAATGTATGAAGGAAAACTTTTGTTGTATAATCTGTTGATTATTTCTTTGAAAATAAATTATGCTATGCTGATAGGATTAATCTTATTAATGTGTTTGATTTTGTAGACTCGCGAATCTTATTTGATTTTACTTGACTTCAAAGGTAAATGTGACCCACGTAATACCTTGAAGAGCTAATATGCAAGAAAGGTATGTTCTAAAACAAGGCATGATTTGGATGTGTTTGTGATATTTATTGTGCTAATGCATCATATACATTGTGCATTTTTATCCATTTGTGATGATCTAAAGTACGAATAAATGTTTGTCACATTTAACTAGGTTTGGTGCGGAAAGGATTGTGCTAATGTAAGTATCAAGCTAAACCAAACAAGTGTTTTCTACATTGGTCCTTCAAGGTGCGTTTGAAGTCGGATCCACTGTTTGCCCAATTTCAATTAAGCATAACAAGAAAGTGGTTGATGCCTTATGGAATAACAGAAAGCAAGAATTTTCCTTCAACGGTTTTCGTTTTTTTTTTTATTTTAAATTTCAATATTCTTTTCTTAAGTTATTGTCTTTAAATTTGATTTCATTTGGCAAACAATCCTTCACAATTCACCTATTGCAACTATAATGGGTCAATGGGCTGTGGTGTGTGATGTTTGGTACCTTGAGCCCCAAAAGATAAAGCTTGGAGAAACAACCATTGAGTTTGCAGAGAGGTTTGATAGCTTAACTTTGTCTTTCATTTGTTCTACATCGAAAGAATTTACTTCAGAATGTTTAAAGTCATTTCAATTTTTGTATACAAAATTTAAATATGTATTCTTCACATACAAAAGAACCCAATATGTGATATCTGTTACCAAACCCAAGTTTCTACAGGTTTTGATTTCAATTATTATCAACTGTATTTGACACAATGAGTCCTATACATTTTAATCTATCTTTTATTAAGCATGTTTGACCCATTAGAGTTGAACATATATGTGAGTCAACTTATTTATACATAGCGGGTCAACATATCTAATTTCGTTTTTATGATATAATTAACTTAAAGTCTTGTGGTGTTTAATTAGGCGCCGAATTTATGAACCACGTTATAATTTAATTTGATGTTGCGTCCGGTTTGTTATAGTTGGTTTTTGTAACATAGATGTGCCATTTTTAGCTTTCATTTTTGGAGTATTTTTTCAAGTATTGGCAATCTCAAGGTATGTACGATTTTAGATGTTTACATTACATGTACACAAGCCAATGAACCAATTAAAATTCTTCTTGATTAATCATGTGATGTAATCCTCTTCATGAATCAATGATAAGCTTTTATGTATGGGTACAGGTACTCTTGGAACAACAGAACAATTTTCATCATAAAATTACATCATAAAACTACAGGTACTCTTGGGTTTTGGCCAAACATTCTTTCACTAAACGAATGACAAATGTAGCATCATCTGGTATGTTTCTTTTGATTCGCATGGCATAGGTGTATGACTAGAGGTGTGTTATCGGGTCGGGTTGAATCGGGTTTTGAATTATTACAAAGTGACCCAATGCCCGACCCGATTAAGAATCGGGTTTTCGGGTTCGGTGGATTTGGGTCGGGTGATTCGAGTTATAGGGTACAAACATCAACATATTAGATTAATTAATATAACTTTTTTTAAATGTGGATAATCATAAAACAAAAAAGTAAGTTGACTGCACCACATGTTTATTAACCAAATAATCACTTTAAACACACTTACAAAAGATACTGAATAATCATTTAACTTCTTAAAATGATTGTACCAAGTTTACTGCACAAAAACTGTTAAACCCATTTTAGTGTCAAAACTAGGCTATACAGTGATTTAAAATTGATTTCTTGGATGATTTTTGAGTAATGCACATGTTGATACTCATTTGAACTTTTTTGCCATGCAACTAAGCAGTTACGTAGATAGTTATCTAATCAGTTTATTGGTAGCTCAGTGATTATGGTCTCTATATGCAACTTTTTTGACATATGGGCTTATATAAGTTTACTATGTATTAATAAGTTTATATAAACCCACAAGTTTCAAGATCTCACAATGTATTGATCTTCTTTTCTGATTTATAGTACCTTAGGATTCGATTATAAGTTTTCCATAGCTTTCAGAAAGGTAGATGAGTTCACATTCTTGATGAGAACACATTAGTTTTAACTACATGCTTTTTTGAATTTTGATTTTTTGATTGATTGCATTAAAGTTTGATTTACGAAAAAGTTGATAACATTCATTCTGACTTTTGTGTTTATATATTGTGTGATTACACTAGAATGTGTGATTACGCTAGAATCCAATTCGAATTCTTTGATATTTTATTTTGAAATAAGCTTGAATACCGATATGTTCATTTAAGTCCTTTTACAGTTTTCATTGTCTAAAAGTATGAGAATCCAATTTAATCTATTCCATATGTTTTAGTAAACATATGATGAGTACAAATTCATTGAAACCTTTAGTTGATCTATAGTATGATTGCCATGTGGATTTAATGGCAATTGTTAAAGAAATTTTCAGGAAATCATTATAAGAACATGCACCTGCTAGGCCCAATATTTTCATGGTCAATGTGGGTTTAGATAAAGCTAGACCCCAATTAATGATAGATTCCATCCACTTTAATGTATTTAATTTTGCTAATCGGGTATTGGATATGGTTAGAAGAGCCGATCCTCTAGCTTTGATGCATGAAGATGACCTGCAGAAGGAGGAACTGAGGAAGCTACAAGCAAAACAGGAAGAAATTGACGTGCTCGCGCACAAGCAAGTCCGGAACATCCTCTGGGGTGGGCTCAGGCTCTTGCTTGCACAAGCTTCCCTCTTTTATAACTTCAAAGGACCCTTCTTACCAAGATCTTATGAAGAGGCTATTTTTGTCAAAGCTTATATAAAAAGCCACAATTTTGATGTTGAAAGATTTAAGGAACTTCAGAAGAAATGCATATTGCCATTGGGTAGCAGAATATCAGATTGCAGGGGTTGAAGTAAATGTATGTCTCACGACATCAAAGATTTTAGGTGGGATTGACATACTTGGTAGTATATCTTACAATATCAGTTTCTTAGCTTCAAAATTCAGAAGCTAAACTAAAAGATATAAATGTTATTTTTACGAGTTGAATTTTTTTTTGGGTTAAAGGGTTACCCCGGTAAAACTTACACGTTGAATTTCATTCCCCCTAAACCGCTTTTTGAAGTGGTTTATAGTTCTTCCATCTCATTTGTCGAATCTATAAAAATGGCTTACAATTCATGTGTGCGTCTATGTTTCTTTCTTACAACTCTTTTTTCTTATAAATTACTAGGGAGACTTAGTTGGATTTTTATAATTCCATGGGTTTAGTGTCCATAGATATGAATGCTTCAATGAAGCTAAGAATGGACAAAACAAATTACAAATCAATACTTAATAATACATATAGTAAACTCATGCTTGCGGAAATGATATTATAACTAGTAGGTGAATAATACATGAAATCTTTTGCATCATTTATAAGTATATGCTTTACTATGTATTATTTCAGTCGTAAGATGAAGTTGTTTTGCTCATTTACAATTGAAAACACTTAGGCTATATTTATATCTCAATAGGGGAGATTGTCGGGCCAATTCAGTGCCCATTGATTTTCATGTAAGATTTCAATAGAAAATACCCTAAGGGTAAACAAAATCTCTGAATGGAAAGAAGCATTCATGTAGTCATCTTCGGAATTCTTCGGAGTCTAAAGAAAAACTTGACACTTTCTGAGGCGGAACTCAGTGAGTGAAGTATCTGAACCAAGAAAAAGATGATGAAGTCAGTGAGTGATGAGTGATGACTATAACTCACTATCTCCCTGAAGATCTCATCATCATGAATCTTAGACACTTAAGTAAAGTATCCAAGTAACTAATATCACTTATCAAAAAGTTAAGATAGTACTAACATTGGTTAAAAAGAATAAACATTTTTCAACACTATTCCTTAAAATATGGTTAGACATGTTCCAAGATTGAAAACATTTAATATAAGCGTACTACACAGTTGAATGCTTGACATGTCGCTAACCCACGGATATCCACCTTGATCCTTGCCTATAAAAAGGAATGTTGTAAAAGTGTAAATGATCATCTCTTGCAACTAAAGTGATACATTTTCAAGAGAGCATTTACTCATCCAATTAGAACTATAATCCTTGAGCATTGAGTTGGTTAAGCATAGTTTTTACTTAAACTTTAACTTTCGTTTGTGTTTAAGTTTAGTGAGAGATCATTAAATATTATTATTCAACTTAGATTGTTATTCCGCAAACAATCTTAAGTAAATTCTTTGATTCACTTCTAATAAAAAATTAAACGTTGAAAATATATGTGTGTTTAGTTACTCGTTTATATATCTTTTTGAAGTTTAAACTTACGTTATTAAAGCATGAAAGTTGATTAGTTATTCTTAGTTATATCTTTGTGATTAACTAAATGGGAACAATAAATCGTTTGACTTTTGGATTAACTTATTTCTAAAACCCAATAACACCTTAATTTTATTTCGAATTTAACCTTGACCTTTTTCAGCAACAAACACATATGAATATTTGACAATAACATATTCAAAGACTTTAGCCATTTCATACGGTCGTCAAGCTACATTCACACCCTATTGAAAAAAGAATGATTTGGTATTTCCTAATCAAGCGGATGATTACCTAATTTGAGTTGTACAAAGTAAACATCTGAAACAACAACTATCTCAAAAAATAAAGCAACACAACAACTGCATGGACTCTAATTCTAGTACCGCCAATCACTTATCTGGAAACAGCTTATTTAACCCCAAGGGTACAATTGTAACTGTGAGTCCACCAAGGATAAATTAAATATGAAGACAACCTGTTTGACCCTAATATAATCACAAAAGCATAAACACCCTTGTGGATCCAAACACTTGAAACTAACAACAAGCAAATATTAACACATAATTACCAAATGATGATGAAACAAGAAGAAAACAAATAACCTATAGTCAGTACCCCATTTAAACTGAAATCACATTATCAACCATCAAAAACCTTACTAAAGCGTGTAAACAATAGAGAATTTATCACTTAAAACAACAAGCCATCACAATCACGGGTGCAAAAGTTCAAAAGATAAAATCAATAACGACAAAACAAAAACAAAAAATCTGCAGAACATTAATACTTTTTACGATACCACGGTCTAGTCAACACTATCAACCACAAGACCATCAAAACGTTTCTAAAATGTTGAAAGGAAAACCAAAAGAGCTTTGGCTCAGTTGGTACCCACCTCCGAAAAGGTCAAGGTGTTCGAGTCTTGGCTCGCTTACTCCAGATGGCCCCACCCGCAGAGAATTCTTGGAATTATTCCTCATACCATATAATGGTGCATGTAAAAGGCACTGCGGTCAAGTTGTTCCCCTAATTCACACCTTTGTGGATAATGTTGAATGGAAAATTAGAGCATGCACAACTATGAATCACCAGGCAAGATTGATTCGAGCTTGCTCTTAGCAGAAGATACAACAGCTTCTTTGCTCTTCAAGTAGTTATTAACAGTTGAGAGAGGAATACGTAGACTCCTCCAGCAAGTATCGATCACAATTTTCTTGAGTGCAACACAAGTGTGTATGAGATATGCAGCAAGTTCAAAGTCACAATTTCGACCATAATAGCCCAAGATTTCAACAAATTTGAGGCGTTGATGAGAATTAGTAAGATCCCTTGCTTTCCTCTTATTTATGATCGGTGAAGTCCAAAATGGCTGCAAAAAAAAAAAAAAAAAAAGTATTTGGTAAACTTTATATAAGATATTGTGGTTATACGAAGGCGAGAATTGGACAGAGCATATTACCACTATTGTAAGAGTCTCCAAATTTGGACATGCATTCAATATCAAAGCCAACTCTTGAAGACATTTACTTTTACTACCACTGATCTCCAGCCTCAATTTCTTGACATTTGGTAGCTCAGGAATGGAATCAAGCTTTATATATTCCTATAACATAAAATTAAATATCATACATACAATATTTTCTTAAGAGTATAAAGACATTAGAAGTGAACAACTAACCATGAGATGCATATAGAAGGAAAGAGCCTCTAGGGATAGAGCACAAGATGATATCTGGTGGAACAAATTATGATATGACATTGACCTCCCCCATTCTTGATACAACTTGACTTCCTTGAGTTTAGGAAGATGAGACATATATAGATCAACAGAGCAACCTTTGTAGGTGAATGATACAAGATCAAAATCTGTTAAATGTTGGAAAATTTAGTGCACTTGTGGAATTAGTTCACACCTTGTAATGGGTTAGGAGGTACGGAGTGTACACCCATAAGGTCCATGAACACTCTGACTCTTATAGTGGTTTGTATTGGTAGTGCTAGTAGAAAGTATCCGGTGAAAGATCGCTTGGAAAGTATCGCTTGTGGGCTTCCATCGACAAGCAGTGTTTAATCGATAGGCGATGTTTCCACCAAGTGGTGTATCCACCGATAGTGCTATGAAAGTATCGATAAGCGATGTTTCCATCGATAGTCGACTTCCATCGCAAGTGAAAGTACCGCTAGTGGAAAGTAATCGCTTATGGAAAGTAATCGCTAAATGGCGCTACAACTTCTTTATGACCACGCTTAATTGGTCATGTAACCACTAACTATTATAATGGGGATAATTATGAGGCTATTAATGGGCCGATTAATACCATAATTCCATTGGAATAGCTCAAGAGTAACCTCCTATATAGGAGATCCGAACATGCATGAGACACAAAGTAGAAAACACTAAATACTTATAGCGAAAGGGTTATAGAATTGTGCCTAATTCTCAACCGCATTGGTCTTATCCCAGTAGATATTCGTGATACCCGTGCATTAGGGTCGAATAGTTTACTTTGGAAAGTGATCACACGATTCCAAGTGATATCCGTAACCACCAAGTGGTATCTCATATCACGACCTTGTTGTTTGTTTCTCACGAACAGTTGTTGATTATCTTTTACCGCTGGAAACCGACGCCAACAATCAAAGTAAACTATTTGTGATAATCAATGGTTCGCCGCAATGAACACATGGCTTCAAACTTTGCCAAGCTTGATAAGTTTGAAGGGTGGACTTTAGGAGTGGCGTTAAGATGCACTTCTTGCTATCAAGCATGAGGTGGTTTATGTGATGACTACTCCAATTCTCGATGACGGGATGATGCTACGGTTGAGCGGATCGTAAGGAGGAGCAAGGGAGAATGATGACTACATATGCAGAGGTCTTATTCGAATGGTATGTCTCGATTCTTTGTTTGATATATATCGAACTTTGAATCTTCCAAAGAACTGGATTCCTGGATGCCAAATATATGGTCGAGGATGCATCAAGTAAGAAGTTCCTTGTTAGTAATTTCACAAATTACAAAATGATCGATTCAAGACCGCTATGAACAATACAATGAACTTCTTGGAATACTTGGAAGGTTTACACAACACAATATGCACATGGATGAGGCTATTTCGCCTCTTGTGTTATTGATAAACTCCTCCTTCTTGGAAAGATTTCAGCATACCTTGAAACATAAGAAGGAAGAGTTAACTCGTCGAGTCAAGCGCTCATCCGCGCATCGAGGAATCTCTCGCGTGCGGGATAATGACAAGCCAAAGAGTGGCAATGTCTTGGACCATCTGTTGTCAATATGGTGGAGCATAACAACTCCACCTGTGTACAATGACAACAAAGGCAAACGCAAGTATCATGACAACACAGGGCAGATCCTAACAAGAAGGCAACACCTACTTGTTGGAAATGCGGCAAGACCGGTCACATTAAAAGGGACCGCAAGGTGTTAAATTGGTGGTAAAGCCAATGGATCGTGCACTAATGGTTCGTGGAGGTGGTTCACCAACTCACCGAAAGGTCGAATATGTTTAATAAGTCTTTTCGATTTATTATGTTACATATGTATCTCGAATCTTTTATGTGCAGGATGATGATGTTGCGTGGTGGGTTGACTCGTGCAACAGCTCATGTGTGCAAAGATAGAAGTTGGTTCAAGACTTATGAGTCACCGAATGATGGTTCTATTCTTCACATGGAAATGAGTCAACGACCTTGGTGCATGGCCGTGGTTGTGTAGATCTTAGGTTTAGTTCGAAAGATTGTAACTTTGTTTAATGTTATTCATGTTCCGATATAAGGAAAACTTGGTTTCAAGTAGTGTTTTGAATAATCATGGATATAAACAAGTTATTGAATATGATAAATTTGTTCTTTCTAAATGTGGTGTTTTATTGGTTTTGGTTATTTATGTAATCAAATGTTCAGCTTATTATTACCCCGATGTGTTATTTCAGGCCTTTTGTAACCACATATGATCGAGTGATTCTAACCTTTGGCATGCTAGACTTGGTCATGTTCACTATAAAAGGATGCAAGATATGTCTAGGATGGTTTAATCCTCGATTTTGACATGGACACCGAAAAGTGTAAAACTTGCATGTTGACCAAGATAACCAAGAAACCCTTTCGTGGTGTTAGTCGTGAGACTAAGATCTTGAGCTTATTCACATGACTGTGTGATTTGCATGCCACTCCTTCTTTGGGGAATAAGAAGTACTTTGTGACATTTATTGATGATGCTTCTAGATTTTGTTATGTCTATCTATTACATACCAAGGATGAAGCATTAGATAAATTCAAAGTGTTTAAACCGAATTTGAATTACAACTTGGGTCTATGATCAAAAGATTAAGGATCGATAGGGAGGTGAGTACATGGATACCAAGATTTCATCTGTTGGAATAATCCATGAAACGATCGCTCTTTATACTCCTCAAAGAAATGGTATTTCGAAAGGAAAACAGGTGTCAAGGAGATGGTTAATTCCATGTTGTCCTATTCAGACCGAGTCAAGGGTTCGGGGTGAAGCTATGTTAACAACTTATTTGCTAAATAGGGTTCCCAACAAAAGGAACAAAGTTACCCCTTATGAACTCCGGACTAAAAGGAAACCCAACTTGAACTATCTCGTGGTCCAGGGTTGTAGGGTCATGTAAGACTCCCGATCCAAAGCAAAAGACTTTGGGTGAAAGAGGCATCGATCGCATCTTTGTTGGATATGCCGAGCATTCCAAGGCTTTTAGGTTCTATGTTATTGAACCTAATGAATATGTTTCAATTAACTCCATTATTGAATCGCGGATGCACTTTGATGAGAATAGATTCTCATCGGTTCTAGACCAAGTCGAGGATTCCTAATGGAACTCATGACACCGGTGTATCGTAGGTACCGATGATGAACCATCTGGTCCCTCGATGAGGTTATGGTTCAAAGAACCGAACTTGTGCTCGTGAAAAGCAAAAGGGTCGACTCCAAAGTCATTTGGACCCGAGTTTCAACTATACTTAGTTGAAGGTACCGTGGATGAGGTCTCGCACCAATACTCTATTGCTTCATTGTTGAGGATGACCCCAAAACATTTGAAGAAGCAATGAAGTCCTGTGATATTGCTCGGAAAGAAGCAATCAATGATGAGATGGATTCCATCATGGGCAACAACACTGGGTGTTGGTTGATCTATCACCGTGTTGCAAGCCTCGGGTTGCAAATGGATTATCCAAAGAAAATGAAGGTAGATGGAACTATTGAAAAGTTCAAGGCTAGACTAGTCATTCAGGCATTAAACAAAAGTCGAATAGACTATTTTGATACTTATGCCCTCGTGGCTCGTATCGATATCATAAGACCGCCGATTGCTATGGCATCTATTCACAATCTGGTTATTCATCGATGGATGTGAAACAAGTTTTCTTGAATGGTGAATGGAAGAGGAGGTTTATATGAACCAACCTCGTGGCTTCATCTTGCTCGAAATGAAAACAAGGTGTGTAAACCGATTAAGTCTCTTTATGGACTTAAGGTGCACCTAAGCAATGGCATCAAAAGTTTGATGAAGTGGTTTTGTCTAGTGGTTATGTTCTTAACCAAGTCGACAAATATGTATATAGCAAATTTGATGAATCGTAAAGGAGTCATCATTTGTCTATATGTTGATGACATGTTGATCTTGGCACCGACCAAAATCAGTTGACTCGACAAAGGAATTTTTGTCATCAAGGTTCTCCATGAAAGACAAGGGGAGGCCGATGTTATCCTTGGTATAAGGATTAAACATGAAAGTAAAAGAATTTCTATCTCTCGCCTCATTATATTGAGATGGTACCGAGGAAATTAATTACTTTGATTGTACTCAAAGGAGTACACCTATGGATACTGTGAGTCGATGCCTAATCATGGCAAGGTCAGTATCTCAACTTGAGTATTCTAGGTAATTGGCTGCCCGATGTATGCCATGACTGTACAAGGCCCGATATTGGTTTTGCAGTGGGAAAATTGAAAGTGTATACTAGCAATCCTAGTGCTCATCACCGCAGGGCTCAGAGGGTACTCAAGTATTTGAAGAGAACTATGGATTATAGTCTCTCATATATCTTGGTTACCCATCAAGATTGGAAGGTTACACCGATGCAAGTTGGATCAAGAACATCAAGACAATTGCCTACCAAAGGGTCGGGTATTCCTACTTGGTGGAGGTGCAATTGGGCATCCAATGTAACGCCCGAATTCGACAAGGGTAAAGGAATCACAAGTAATGGTGTCATATCAAAGCAAACATAAATAACCAAAAGAAATCTCAACATAAATATTGAAATAATCCAAGTCAAAAGACTTCAATACATAGGTCCCAATGAAAAATAAACTCCAAAAAGAAATGTCTAAAATATAAAGTCTAAATGGCATCATAAGATCAAATCTAAAATCTCTAAGGTAAGTCCACACAACACTCATCCCAAAGCAATACCATCTAATGCTTAGATACCGCCGCGAAAGAAAAGAAATGCTTTGAGCTTCAAAGCCCAAAGGAATGACATACAAGCAAAACGAATCGAAACGAGAACGAATACGAAATAAAGTGAAAGAAAGATAGTGAAATCATAATCATTTCAAAAGATAAATCGATATAAGAATAAGTTTTATAGCTAACTACCTCGAGCCCATACACATATGCCATATCATAAACATATCATAATCACATAAGGCAACATTTGAAGGGAGACCTACAGAGTTATGAAGGACGCAGATGCACGCAAAGATCAATCATCAAACACATATAGCATATAACATATAATATATAACATATAATGATCTAGGATGCACCCATACGCCCACAAACATACATTGATAATATAATATAAATTGAGCTCATAACAAATATCGATAAGAGACGTGGCGTAACTTCACTCTATCGCTCTGAGTCATGTCAAGTGCATTATCGACACGGACATGGAACCCCATGACTAGTTAATAATTGGCTCGGTGTCAAACTATCTTAGGTCAAATAAGAATGTCATAACCTATATAGATCATATTTTATCAAATGTTTAGTCATGTTTTCAAAATCAAAGGTTTTATGATTCAAAATCAAAGTTCGGATAAGCAACAACTCAAATAGACACATTAGGTTCATAGCAAAGGCTTAGGAAACCTAATATGAAAATTAACGAAACGAAACATTATAAGAAACCTTTACCGAAAAGGTCGTAATATCTCGTATCTTTATTCCAAAGCAAATGATCGAAAAGAAGACACAGGAAAGCAAAGAATTACTCCTTCTTCACGTAACCTATACACATTAATGGTCGTATATATTATTAATGATTCCATAATCGCCGAAATGATCTTTTAATATTTTAGGGTTTTATAATTAAATGAGACTTAAATGTTTTATAATTAATATTGTAGATTAGGGTTCATATGTCATTTATTAAAGTTTAGGGTTAAATGTGAAAATAGTTTATAGGTCGTAACTCACACATAAAATAACGAATTACTATAATTAGTTTCAAAACCCTAATCAACTCTCATTTATGTTCTAGGGTTTCTTATCTTTAATATCTCATTAATATACTTTTACTTACATACAGTCTTTTAATGACTCGTTACTTAACCTAACACGTCATAAAAATAATCTTTCCTTTTATGTTTTTACCATGCACATTTTATGATTTCATGTGACATACAAGTTACTTATTACTCAGACATTACACGCCTACACGCTACAAGTTCACTTGACTTATAATTACACACGACATGAGACACGATTCACAAACCATTAGGGTTTGGCATACCTTATTCAATTAAATATCAAACTAGGGTTTACGCTATATGACCTTTACTTACTTAATACACTTTCAAAACTTATACATGGTCTGGTTCAATCTAGGGTTTTCGGCTATTAGGTTTTACACAAGTCCTAGCTCATTTACATACTTAACTCATTCAAGTTATCATGTTTTATACCTTATTCGAAAGTCATGCATGGTTCGGTCCTTATTCACCGACACAACCATGACCCGATTCAATATTACATATAACATACGTAACTCTTTAATACTTGTAAGGTTTAATCATTAGGGTTTTCTTTGTTTGGTTTCATTAGGCTCCACCACAAAAAGAAAACGCAACTCGACTAGAACAAAACAAAACACAACATATTAACGTAAAGTACATCAAAGGAATACGAATAGGTTATACCTTGACTTGGTTGAGCAAAAATCTCGACACCTATGGGTACAAGTATTCACGTAGCAAGAGAGAAAAGAAAAGAGGCAACACAAAACTAGGGTTTCACTTTTGAGATTATGTGTTGTATATATAGTCGTTGTATTTGATTTAGGCTTATAAGCTTGGATTTTCGGTTGGCCCAACCGAACACACAAAAACCCACGCACACCCTATGGGCTTCGCCTTGATCCATTCAAACAAAGAAACACGACCCAAGTTATTTACTTAAACGTCCAATCTTCATTGCATCAAATTCGACATTACGTAATATATTTTAGTTAGGTTTTAATTATTCACAACTTAATTTTCAATCTCGTTAATTGTTATAAATGTATTTACGTATTTTATAAATTTCGATTCCAAGGGTATTTTAGTCTTTAATCGATTTTAGATTTTTCGTGTTTTACAATTCTTCCTCTAAAGAAAAATTTTCGCCTCGAAATTGAAATGAAACGAAAATGAAAACGAAACGAAAACGAAATGAGAACATACCAAACTATTCAAAGAAATGAGGATAACTAGCTCGCAGATCGAATCCTCGGTTTCCCAAGTAGCCTCACGCTCAGATGATTTTTCCAAAGAATCTTAACGAACGAATGACTTTATTTCATAACTTTCTTGTCTTTCCATAATAGCTTCCGGTTCTTCGATAAAGACATATTGGATTGAATTTGATCAAACGGATAAGAAGCAACGTGTAACGGATGATAGTTGTATCCCCTTAGGGTGATACATGGAAAACGTCATGAACATGCGATAACCGAGGCGGAAGTGTTAAACGATACGAAACTTCTCCTATACGTCTAGAATTTCAAACGGTCGATAAATCGAGGACCGAGCTTGTCTAGATTCCAAAACGTTTCACACCTCTAAACGGCGAAACTTTCAAAAACACGATCTCCAACCCGAAATTCCAAATCACGACGATGCTTGTCAAGATAACTTTTCCGACGAGACCTAGCTTCCTTCAACTTTCTCTAGCCACGCCTACTTTCTCATTAGTGATCTCGATCATTTCCTGACCTTCAATCAAGCGCCACCTACTTCATCCCAAAGAATGGGTGCTCTACATTTCCTTCCATAAAGAAGTTCAAACGGTGCTTTTAATGCTAGCATGCCAACTATTGTTGTATGCAAACCTACTAAACATAAATATTCATCCCAACTGCCAATCCATTCTAAAGCACAAGCCCTTAGCATATCCTCTAAGGTCTCAGATAGTCCTCTCGACCGACCATCCGTTTGAGGATGAAATGCCGTACTAAAATTAAGTCGAGTACCCCAAGCTTTCGCAAACCTTTCCAATCGAGAAGTAAAACGCGATCTTTGTCGGACACAATAGATGCCGAGTACCATGAAGTCTAACGATCTCTTGTTGAAAAATCACCAATTTACCAATACCATAATCCTTTCGATTGGCAAGAAATGAGCGATTTGGTTAGTCGATCAACAACTACCCAAATCGCATCATGCTTCTTCCGAGTAAAGAGGTAGTCCAACACAAAATCCATAGATATCTTATCCCACTTCCATGTTGGAATATCCAATGGTCAGAATAATCCACTAGCCCTTTGATGTTCAATCTTAACCTCACGACAAATCATACACTTCACACAAACGCCGCCACATCTTGCTTCATGCCATTCCACCAAAAGTATCGTTTCAAATCTCTATACATCTTGGTAGAACCAGATGGATAGTGAAAGGAGAACTATGAGCTTCACCATAACTTTCTCAATGGCACCGATCATTGGGAACACAAAGCCTATCTCCATACCATACAATACCGCTATTATCAACCTTAAACTCCGTCTCGCTACCTTCTTCAACATTTTGTACCACGCCCACACCGTCATCTTTCTCGAGCCTCTTTAATTTGGCAGATAAGGTTCGACCCACCTTCATACTAGCCCAAGATCCATCAAACCTCGACACACAACTCAACATTCAAACTCTAAGTCACGAATAATCCTAGGCTCAATCTTGATACTGCAAGAATGCCTCGATTTCGGCTAAGGCCAAGAACTACGTTAGCCTTACTTCGATGGTAATCAATGTTGGTGTCGTAATCTTTAAGAAGTTCTAACCATCTTCTTTGTATCATGTTAAGTTCCTTCCGAGTGAAAATATACTTTAGACTCTTATGATCGCGAATATATCACACGCCTCCATACAAGTAATGTCTCCGGATCTTCAACGCAAACACCACCGCAGCCTAACTCAAGATCATGAGTTGGGTAATTCTCCTCATAAGGTTTTAGCCGCCTCAAGCATAAGCTATTACTTTTCCATGTTGCATCAAACACAAATTAATCCTTTCTTAGATGCATCATCGAGATTTGAAATCCTCCAACCGCTGGAAGAGTCAAAATAGAGTCGACACCAATCTCCGCTTCAACTCTTCAAAACTCTTTCTCGCTCATCCGCTCATACAAACTTTTCACCTTTCCTCATGCTTGTTAGGGGTAGAGCTAAGCGAGAAACCTTCAACAAAACGTCTGTAGTAACCAAGAAGTCCAAGAAAACTCCTCGACCTCAACATCGTCGAGGTCTTGGCCATTTAGTGATAGCCTCAACTTTAGACGGATCCATGGTTATACCATCACCGATACAATATGACCAAGGAAAGCGATTTGTCTTAACCAAAATTCGCACTTCAAAAATTTGGCGACAACTTCTTCTTCCTCAAAATCTCCAAAACTATACTGAGATGTTCTTCATGCTCTTCTTCGCACTTGAGTAAACTAGAATGTCTTCGATGAAACGATAACGAACTTGTCGAAACTCATGGAAAACACGATTCATCGGTCCATAAATACAAGAAAGCGCATTGGTCAAACCAAAAGGCATAACGAGGAATTGTGAATGACCATATCCGTACGAAATGCGGTCTTAGGAACATCTTGCCCTTCACACGTGAATCGATGATAACCGCACCTCAAGTCAATCTTCGAAAAGAACTTAGCTCCTTGCGTTGATCAAACAAATCATCAATACGCTGCGAGGATAACGGTTACGAATAGTAATACGATTGAGTTCACGGTAGTCGATACATAGACGATGCTTCCATCCTTCTTCTTACAAACAAGACAAAGCACTCTATGGAGAAACACCGGGGCTAATAACCAGATTCTATCATCTCTTGCAACTGCTCCTTCAACTCCTTCGCCTCTACAAAGTGCCATACGACACGGAGCTTCAAATCGGTTCAAGACCAGAATTAACTCAATGCTAAACTCAACTTCTAGTGGGAAGTCCGTGGAGTTCATCGGGAAAACATCAAGAATTCAAACAACCGAAATATTTTCATACCTTTGTCGCTCATGTACTCATTAGAGTTCTCATGATCAAACCGTAGATTGCCCGATAATCCTCTCATACCTTGTCACGTCAAGATCGTGGAAGTAACGGTTATAGAAGATAGTCCGAAACTTATTCCGTGTACAAGTCACAGAAAAGCGCTCCTCCTCTTGCTTGTTCGAGTGCCTTCCACCAATTTAAAGCATCACCTTCCAATTTGAATGCAGCCAAACGAGTCTTAAACTCGCTCCACAACCCAAGAATTCAAACACTTCAATATGAGTGATCCAATCCTCGGCCTCAAGAGAGTAGCAATAGCAAAGGTAAACGAAAGAGGCTTGAGCTTACCGAAACGCCGAGCCAAGTGTGAATACCGACGGTTGATTTCTCCACCACTACTCAAGCACCATTCTAATTACGAATGTTGTTGATCACTGCTCCATCATCTCGTGTAGTCGCACTCAGTGAAAGAGAGTTGAGAGCATTGCAATCGCAGATCCATGTTAGTAGCATCATCGCTCCATCCCGCCACCAAGAGGCACGAGTTCAACCATCCGAACGATTAGCAAAATGAACAAAGGTGAGATAACGAAGTGGAAGTACGCAGAAGGAATCCTAAAGTCTACCCAAATCCTCACAGTCAAACTTAAGCTCTAAGGGTCTCAAAACCTAGGCTCCATATGTCATGTGTCCCGACTATAAGTCGAAACACGGCTCCATATGTCACAGTCCTCGCCCATATGTCACGCATATGAGACACGATTCACAAACCATTAGGGTTTGGCATACCTTATTCAATTAACATATCAAACTAGGGTTTTACGCTTATATGACCTTTACTTACTTAATACACTTTCAAAACTTATACATGGTTCGGTTCAATCTAGGGTTTTCGCTATTAGGTTTTACGTAAGTCCTAGCTCATTTACATACTTAACTCATTCAAGTTATCATGTTTTATACCTTATTCGAAAGTCATGCATGGTTCGGTCCTTATTCACCGACACAACCATGACCCGATTCAATATTACATATAACATACGTGAACTCTTTAATACTTGTAAGGTTTAATCATTGTGGTTTTCTTTGTTTTGGTTTCATTAGGCTCGGCCACAAAAAGAAAACGCAACTCGACTAGAACAAAACAAAACACAACATATTAACGTAAGGTACATCAAAGGAATACGAGAATAGGTTATACCTTGACTGGTTGAGCAAAATCTCGACACCTATGGGTACAAGTATTCGCCGAGCAAGAGAGAAAAGAAAAGAGGCAACACAAAACTAGGGTTTCACTTTGAGATTATGTGTTGTATATATAGTCGTTGTATTTGATTTAGGCTTAGAAGGGCTTGGATTTTCGGTTTCGCCCAACCGAACACACCAAAACCCACGACACCCTATGGGCTTCTACCTTGATCCATTCGAAACAAAAGAAACACGACCCAAGTTATTTACTAAACGTCCAATCTCGCTGCACTAAATTCGATTACGTAATATATTTTAGTTAGGTTTTAATTATTCATGTTAATTTTCAATCTCGTTAATTGTTATAAATGTATTTTACGATTTTATAAATTTCGATTCAAGGGTATTTTAGTCTTTAATCGATTTTAGATTTTTCAGTTTTACAATTCTTCCCTCTAAAGAAAAATTTTCGTCCCTCGAAAATTGAAATGAAACGAAATGAAAACGAAACGAAAACGAAATGAGAACATACCAAACTATTCAAAGAAATGAGGATAACTAGCTCGCATCGAATCCTCGGTTTCCCAAGTAACCTCACGCTCGTGATGATTTTTCCAAAGAATCTTAACGAACGGAATGACTTTATTTCTCATAACTCTTCTTTGTCTTTCCGTAATAGCTTCCTTCTTCAGATAAAGACATATCGGATTGAATTTGATCAAACAGATAAGAAGCAACGTGTAATCTGATGATAGTTGTATCCCTTAGAGTGATACATGGAAAACGCCATGAACATGCGATAACCGAGGCGGAAGTGCTAAACGATACGAAACTTCTCCTATACATTCTAGAATTTCAAACAATCCGATAAATCGAGGACTCGAGCTTGCCCTTGATTCAAAACGTTTCACACCTCTAAATGGCGAAACTTTCAAAAATACACGATCTCCAACCCGAAATTCCAATCACGACGATGCTTGTCAAGATAACTTTTCTCGACGAGACCTAGCTTCCTTCAACTTTTCTCTAGCCACGCCTACTTTCTCATTAGTGATCTCGATCATTTCCGGACCTTCAATCAAGCGCCACCTACTTCATCTCAAAGAATAGGTGCTCTACATTTCCTTCCATAAAGAAGTTCAAACGGTGTCGCTTTAATGCTAGCATGCCAACTATTGTTGTATGCAAACTCTACTAAACATAAATATTCATCCCAACCGCCAACCATTCTAAAGCACAAGCCCTTAGCATATCCTCTAAGGTCCATATAGTCCTCTCGATCGACCATCCGCTTGAGGATGAAATGCCGTACTAAAATTAAGTCGAGTACCCCAAGCTTTCTCGCAAACCTTTCCTTAATCGAGAAGTAAAACACGGATCTTTGTAGGACACAATAGATGCCGGAGTACCATGAAGTCTAACGATCTCTTTGCCAAAAATCTCCGCCAATTTACCAATACCATAATCCTTTCTCGATTGATTAAGAAATGAGCGATTTGGTTAGTCGATCAACAACTACCCAAATCGCATCATGCTTCTTCCGAGTAAGAGGTAGTCCACCACAAAATCCATAGATATCTTATCCCACTTCCATGTTGGAATATCCAATGGTCAGAATAATCCACTCAGCCCTTTGATGTTCAATCTAACTCGCCGACAAATCATACACTTCACACAAACGCCGCCACATCTTGCTTCATGCCATTCCACTAAAAGTCTTGCTTTCAAATCAGTATACATCTTGGTAGAGCCGGGATGGATAGTGAAAGGAGAACTATGAGCTTCACCATAACTTTCAATGGCACCGATCATTGGGAACACAAAGCCTATCTTCATACCATACAATACCGCCATTATCAACCTTAAACTCCGTCTCCTTACCTTCTTCAACATTTTGTACCACGGCCTACAATACCGTCATCTTTCTCGAGCCTCTTTAATTTGCAAGATAAGGTTCGACTCCACCTTCATACTAGCCCAAGATCCATCAAACCTCGTACACACAACTCAACATTCAAACTCTCTAAGTCACGAATAATCCTAGGCTCAATCTTGATACTGCAAAGAATGCCCGATTTCGCTAAGGCCAAGAACTACGTTAGCCTTACCGGATGGTACCGAATGTTGGTGTCGTAATCTTTAAGAAGTTCTAACCATCTTCTTTGTCTCATGTTAAGTTCCTTCCGAGTGAAAATATACTTGAGACTCTTATGATCGATGAATATATCACACGCCTCCATACAAGTAATGTCTCCGCATCTTCAACGCAAACACCACCGCAGCCTAACTCAAGATCATGAGTTGGGTAATTCTCCTCATAAGGTTTTAGCTACCAAGCATAAGCTATTACTTTCCATGTTGCATCAAACACACCCTAATCCTTTCTTAGATGCATCATCAGAGATTTGAAATCCTCCGAACCAGTTGGAAGAGTCAAAATAGAGTCGACACCAATCTCCGCTTTCAACTCTTCAAAACTCTTCTCTCGCTCATCCGTCCATACAAAATTTTCACCTTCCTCATCGGTTGGGTTAGGGTAGAGCTAAGCGAGAGAAACCTTCAACAAAACGTCTGAGTAACCAAGAAGTCCAAGAAAACTCGACCTCGATCCATCGTCGTAGGTCTTGGCCATTTAGTGATAGCCTCAACTTTAGACGGATCCATGGTGATACCATCACCGATACAATATGACCAAGGAAAGCGACTTGTCTTAACCAAAATTCGCACTTGAAAATTTGGCGTGACAACTTCTTCCTCAAAATCTCCAAAACTATACGGAGATGTTCTTCATGCTCTTCTTCGACTTGGAGTAAACTAGAATGTCGTCGATGAAAACGATAACGAACTTGTCGAGAAACTCATGGAAAACACGATTCATCGGGTCCATAAATACAAAGAAAGCATTGGTCAAACCAAAAGGCATAACGAGAATTCGTAATGACCATATCCTGCACGAAACGCGGTCTTAGGAACATCTTGCTCCTTCACACGTGAATCGATGATAACCGCACCTCAAGTCAATCTTCGAAGAACTTAGCTCCTTGCGAGTTGATCAAACAAATCATCAATACGCCGCAGAGGATAACGGTTACTGAATAATAATACGATTGAGTTCACGATGATCGATACATAGACGCATGCTTCCATCCTTCTTCTTTACAAACAAGACAGTGCACCCCATGGAGAAACACCGGGCGAATAAACCGCTTTTCATCATCTCTTGCAATTGCTCCTTCAACTCCTTCAGTTCTCTGGTGCCATACGATATGGAGCCTTCAAATCGGTTCAAAGACTGTGAATTAACTCAATGCTAAACTCAACTTTCTAGCCGGGAAGTCCAGGAGTTCATCGGAAAAACGCCAAGAATTCGCAAACAACCAAATATTTTCAATGTTAGGACTCTCCAAAGATATGTCCTTGGATGCTAGAAAACCTTGGCACCCATGAGCAATCATGTTCCATGCCTTCATAGCGGAAATGAGCTTAACAGATTTAAGAGGTTGAGAACCATGATAAACGATTCGGGATGTTTTACGTCTCCAAAGATCACCGCTCTAGCATAGCGATCAATTGAAGCTCTATGGTAAGCCAACCAATCCATGCCTAGAATGATGTCAAAGTCCACCATATCGAGAGGATACAGATTTAAAGCGAATACGATCATCAAACGAAGAGGACACTTAACGTATTTATGATCAATGATTACGTGATTTTCATTCATGAGAAATCGATAAGTGATTTGTTAACGGTTTGGGCTTCATATTAAGTTTCTTAGCAAATGCGATAGATATAATGGAGTGTGGCACGGTATCAAATAAAACGAAGACAAAGATAATCATCAATGAAAAGAGTGCCCGTAATGGTACGAAGTGCGCCGCACCGTTACGAGTAGTAGCATAAACACGTCCAATAGTAGTCGCATGCCGATGTAGTTTCGTGAATCGCCGGGTTCTTCTTAGGCAATCTTTAATCTTGTGAGCGGTGGAACCACAAGCAAAACAACCACCGTGTCCTTGTAACACCGCCCGTATGAGCCTTTCCACAAGTTGTACAAATAGGTGGGGAGGCAAACTTCAAATCTTTCTGTCGATTAGAAGATCCCAAGCACTAACCACGATTTGTTCCTCGAGTGGTCGATCCTTGTTGTAATGTTGGTTATTGTTACCTTGGTTCCGACGATCATTTCCATTCTTACCAAGATTTCTATTATCTTGACCCTCCATCTGCGGGCCCAGTCAACATTCCTTCTGACCGACCCTCCGATCATAACTCCTATCCACTTGATTCCTCGAATCATAACTCCTACCGAATTTCCCTTATAGTCATTGCCTTGAGTCCTACCTGAATCCGATCACCATCGCGATTACGCTTTGTTGGAACCCAAAACCTCATGAAAGATCTCAATGTTACGAGTGCGTCATTGCAGTCACACATTCTCATACTCAATATTAAGCGATTCGGTCCAACACCCACTTCTTTAGTCCCCACTTGAAGTGCTTAGCTTGACGCCTACCATCTCCAAAGAATCGCTCCCACAAACTCACCAACCTCATAAACCTACTCATGTACTCATTAGAGTTCTCATGATCAAACGGTAGATTGCCCGATAATCCTCTCATACCTTGTCGCTTTCAAAGATCGTGGGAAGTAATTATAGAAGATAGTCCGAAACTCATTCCAGTGTACAAGTCACAAAAGCGCTCCTCCTCTTGCTTGTTTGAGTGCCTTCCACCAATTTAAAGCATCACCTTCCAATTTGAATGCACCAAACGAGTCTTAAACTCGCTCCACAACCCAAGACTTCAAACTTCTCAATATGAGTGATCAGGTCCTCGGCCTCAGTAGGGAGAAGAAGGTGCTAACGAAAGAGGCTTGAGCTTATCAAACGCTCGAGCCAAGTGTGAATACCGACGGGTTGATTTCCTCCACCACTACCCGAAGCACCATTCCGATTACGAATGTTGTTGATCAATTGCTCCATCATCTCGGTGTAGTCGCACTGTGGAAAAGAGAGTTGAGAGCATTCGCAATCGCAGTATCCATGTTAGTAGCATCATCGCTCCATCCGCGCCACCGGTGAGTACAAGTTCGAACCATCGAACGATTAGCAAAATGAACAAAGGTGAGATACGAAGTGAAGTACGCAGAAGGAATCCTAAAATCTACCCAAATCTTCACAGTCAAATCCTAAGCTCTAAGTGGTCTCAAAACCTAGGCTCCATATGTCATGTGTCCCGACTACAAGTCAGAACTCGCTCAAACCATAAATTGTAACGCCCGACCCGACAAGGGTAAAGGAATCACAAGTAATGGTGTCATATCAAAGCAAACATAAATAACCAAAAGAAATCTCAACATAAATATTGAAATAATCCAAGTCAAAAGACTTCAATACATAGGTCCCAGCTGAAAATAAACTCCAAAAGAAATGTCTAAAATATAAAGTCTAAATGGCATCATAAGATCAAAGCTAAAATCTCTAAGGTAAGTCCACACAAGACTCATCCCAAAGCAATACCCACCTAATGCTTAGATACCGCCAAGGAAGAAAAGAAATGCGGCCGAGCTTCAAAAGCCCAAAGGAATGAGATATACAAGCAAAACGAATACGAAACGAGAACGAATACGAAATAAAGTGAAAGAAAGATAGTGAAATCATAATCATTTCAAAGATAAATCAGGATATAAGAATAAGTTTTATAGCTAACTACCTCGAGCCCATACACATATGCCATATCATAAACATATCATAATCACATAAGGCAACATTTGTAGGGAGACCTACAGAGTTATGAAGGACGCATGCACGCAACATCAATCATCAAACACATATAACATATAACATATAATATATAACATATAACGGATCTAGGATGCACCCATACGCCCCACAAACATACATTGATAATATAATATAAATTGAGCTCATAACAAATATCGGATAAAGTGGACGGGCGTGAACTTCACTCTCATCGCCCTAGAGTCATGTTAGAAGTGCACATCGACACGGACATGGAACCCCATGACTAGTTAATAATTGGCTCGGGTGTCAAACTATCTTAGGTCAAATAAGAATGTCATAACCGACATAGATCATATTTTATCAAATGTTTAGTCATGTTTTCAAAATCAAAGGTTTTATGATTCAAAATCAAAGTTCGATAAGCAATGACTCAAATAGACACATTAGGGTTCATAGCAAAGGCTTAGGAAATCCTAATATGAAAATTAACTAAACGAAAACATTATAAGAAACCTTTCATCGAAAAGGTCGAATATCTGCACCTTATTCCAAAGCAAATGATCGAAAAGAAGACACGGGGAAAGCAAAGAATTACTCCTTCTTCACGAACCTATACACATTAATGGTTGTATATATTATTAATGATTCCATAATCGTGAAATGATCTTTTAATATTTTAGGGTTTTATAATTAAATGAGACTTAAATGTTTTATAATTAATATTGTAGATTAGGGTTCATATGTCATTTATTAAAGTTTAGGGTTAAATGTGAAAATAGTTTATAGGTCGTAACTCACACATAAAATAACGAATTACTATAATTAGTTTCAAAACCCTAATCAACTCTCATTTATGTTCTAGGGTTTCTTATCTTTAATATCTCATTAATATACTTTTACTTACATGTTACGTCTTTTAATGACTCGTTACTTAACCTAACACGTCATAAAAATAATATTTCCTTTTATGTTTTTACCATGCACATTTTATGATTTCATGTGACATACAAGTTACTTATTACTGTATTAATTACACGCCTACACGCTTACAAGTTCACTTGACTTATAATTACACACGCATATGAGACACGATTCACAAACCATTAGGGTTTGGCATACCTTATTCAATTAACATATCAAACTAGGTTTTACGTTTACATGACCTTTACTTACTTAATACACTTTCAAAACTTATACATGGTTCGGTTCAATCTAGGGTTTTCGGCTATTAGGTTTTACGCAAGTCCTAGCTCATTTACATACTTAACTCATTCAAGTTATCATGTTTTATACCTTATTCGAAAGTCATGCATGGTTCGGTCCTTATTCACTCGACACAACCATGACCCGATTCAATATTACATATAACATACGTAACTCTTTAATACTTGTAAGGTTTAATCATTAGGGTTTTCTTTGTTTTGGTTTCATTAGGCTCGGTCACAAAAAGAAAAACGCAACTCGACTAGAACAAAACACAACACAACATATTAACGTAAGGTACATCAAAGGAATACGAGAATAGGTTATACCTTGACTTGGTTGAGCAAAATCTCGACACCTATGGGTACAAGTATTCGGCCGAGCAAGAGAGAAAGAAAAGAGGCAACACAAAACTAGGTTTCACTTTTGAGATTATGTGTTGTATATATAGTCGTTGTATTTGATTTAGGCTTAGAAGGGCTTGGATTTTCGGTTTGGCCCAACCAACACACAAAACCCACGACACCCTATGGGCTTCGGCCTTGATCCATTCGAAACAAAAGAAACACGACCCAAGTTATTTACTGAAACGTCCAATCTTTCTGTACCAAATTCGATTACGTAATATATTTTAGTTAGGTTTAATTATTCACAAGTTAATTTTCAATCTAGTTAATTGTTATAAATGTATTTTACGTATTTTATAAATTTCGATTCCAAGGGTATTTTAGTCTTTAATCGATTTTAGATTTTTCGTGTTTTACATCCAAGAAACAAACTTGCATCACCGTTCAACAATGGAATCTGAATTTGTAGCTCTAGCAACCGGTAAAGAAGTCGAATGGTTGAAAAACTTGCTTCGAGATTCCATGTGGCTAAACCTATAGCACCTATTTCTATCCGGTGTGATAGTGCGACTACATTGGCTAAGGCTTATAGCCGATGTACAATGGTAAGTCTAGACACTTAGGTGTCGCATAGCATGATTCGTGAGCTTATCATGAATGGGGTGGTATCTATAGAGTTTTGAGATCTCAAATGTAACTTAGTTGATCACTGACGAAGGGTCCGCTAGAGACTTGGTTATAAAGTCCGATAAAGGATGGGTTTAAGTCCAACTTAGTCATCGAATGCTAGGACACCCAACTCCTCCCGAGGAAACTTAGAGCCGAGTTCAATGTGGAAAGTCGAACATTCGGTGGACCTGGAGCACATGTTTTATTTTCATCCCAAGGTTGTGCTCGTAACTGCTGAAAGGAGGATGAAGTCTATACTTCTTAATGGTTATTTTTTCTTTGAAAAGTTCTTGGTGAGCATGAATAAAGAGGAACCACCTATGTAAATGTTGAAGTTTGGCCTGTGAAGCTTTGGACTTTAGCTTTTACAACATTTATGAATTTGGATATGGACACATGGCTTGTATAGTGTCGAGCTTTTAAGTGTTTGAAAACTGTGTGTATTTTATCTTGGTATTCAAATGGGTTGAAGGGTTCAATTCTTAGAACACCGATTCTCGAATATTTGAGCGTGTAATTTACTAAGATGGAAATTCAACTCGGGACATTTTCGTTTATGCACATGTTTTGATTGATGTTTATTTTCATGCAAAGGAAGTGAACTAAATTTGGGGAGGATTTTTGGAAAATTTAGTGCACTTGTGGGATTAGCTCACATCTTGTAATGGGTTAGGAGGTACGGAGTGTACACCCATAAGGTCCATGAACACTCGACTCTTATAGTGGTTTGTATTGGTAGTGCTAGTAGTGAAAGCACTGGCGTGAAAGTCTTTGCTTGTGGAAAGTCTTGCTTGTGGCTGATCGATAAGCGGTGTTTCCACCGATATGCTCAAGAGTAATACTCATAATTCCATTGGAATAGCTCAAGAGTAACCTCCTATATATAGGAGATCCGAACATGCATGAGACACAGACATAAAACACTAAATACTTATAAGCGAAAGGGTTATAGAATTGTGCCTAATTCTCTAACCCATTTGGTCTTATCCCAGTAGATATTCATGATACCCAGGCATTAGGGTCGAATAGTTTACTTTGGAAAGTGATCACACGATTCCAAGTGATATTCGGTAACCACCAAGTGGTATATGTTACTGCTGACCTTGTTGTTTGTTTCTGCTGAACAGTTGTTGATTATCTTTACCATGCTGCTGGGAAACTGACGCCAACATTAAATAGATGCTTTGAACACAAGAATGTGCCACTATTTCAAAGTGCTTTAGGCTAAGAGATCGCCCACCAATACGAATATGATTCAAGTATAGCGGCTCATGGATTACTATTGTCTCAAGATGTGGACAATTTGTTAAAAATTCACGAAGAACTGATTCCTTCACGTAAACTGTCTTCAATACAAGTTTTTTTAGAGACGCTATCTCCATATGTGGGAAATCATATTTCCTGGGATAGAGACATAAGTTTATACGATTATCCATCAAATCCAGTTCAAGATTGTCAACTTTCTTGTTTACCGCAAAATGGAGCCATTCATCAATAAAACCCTTATGTTGATTGGTCAAACTGAAACGAATTTTGAAGTCTTGGACACATGGGTGTTTGTAGCTTCGAATGACACTGTTCACCTGATTAATGTATTTAAACCGCTCTAAAACATACAGTTTTTCATCCGATTCCACCATCTCTAAAATTTGAGTACTATCAAATTTCAATCGGGTTACATTACACCACACGAATCTCCATCTACGGGAGAGAATACTGGTTACTGCCGCCTCTTTAATAGACAATAGAGAAAGTATTATAACAAGAATCTCAATTGGCATTTGACTAATGAAGTCATTTGAGTTTAATCTTCGACGGCCCCCCTTCAAAAATCAAAGCCATCAATTATTAATCATAACAATAACCAATCCTCACATAAACCATTATCAAACCAAGAAATCATCTATACAGAAGAATATAAATTACAGAAAAGAAACATTAAATAAGTAAAAAAGGTACTTAAAATGCTAAACCTGCACTTGAAGAGCAGTACTACTAGAGCTCGGTAGATATGTACTCATTAAGTTTTCGAATCTGCAGAGTATTTTACATACATGCATATAACACATTAATAATACAATTTAAACAATACATACATACTTTTACTAGTGACCATACATGATCAGTTTTCTGTACAAAATGCAAGAAAATAGAGTTCCGTTCATAAACATTAAGATTCTTATTGAAAGAAGCAATTGATTATTAGTTAGTTACCAATTGATACAAGGAATCTACAACAATACAACAACCGCATCAACACTAATTAGTATAGATTTGCACCTTGACAGACGTTGTTAGTTCATTAATATTCTTATATATAATTAAGATTTTCGAGATATTCTATTGAGAATAGGATGATTATCCCACGACGGATGACTATAATAGAGGAGTGAAAATTCATATCGGAACACGTTAGGCGAGATTATACACAAATAAATAAAAACTAACAGCATCCAATCATTTTATTACGTAATTATCAGATTTCTAATGAGTTTTACACCACCACTAACGCAACGTATTTAAAGTAGCTTATGTGTATATAGCTTATGGGACGTCGAAATACAATTAGCGCATCTGATAAGGAAAACACTCAAAAGTGATTATTAGATGTATCAAATTGCCATGAATCGTTTGAATACAGCTTATGCAAACACCCTCACAACCACATAGCCAGCTTATTGAAACAAATTATTTCAACAGAAGCAAGTTATTCATCTATTTCTAAAATGCAATAAACATAAAATCTATTAAGGATGAAAACAAGATTTATTATTATTTTTTTTTCATTTTTTTTATCTATACTACATGTAACGCATTTAGCACCCTCTTTCCTAATGTTTTTTTAAAGATATCATGAAGGTATTTTTAAAGCATTACAATTGTTAATGCATAATGTATATACTACATAGCTTTTTCGGGGGTTACATGGGTTTCCGACTCGACATTGCTACTTTTAGATAGCCGGAGTCGGCGCAAGTAAACATCTGTGGCCACAAAGACTACATGGCTTTTACTACTTTATCTTCCACAACATTTTAATACTTAATTTTTTTTTGAAATAGTTTAGTTTTTAATGCCAAAAATGCGCATATAAATCAATAATGTTTTAAAATGCATACTAGATACAAAGTTTCAAAAATATTATAGAACCGTAAGAGTGTCTCGAGAACTAATCTAAATAACTTTTGAAGTTTGTTTTGATAAAATTGACAACAAAAGTAGAAACAAATGTCTTTTATAAAAATCGAGACAATGTTTTTAAGGCAAATGATGGAAAATGTGAATTCACAAGTGATAATTTATCTGATTTTATACATATTACAAATATCTATATTTATATCTCTACTATATTGAATTTAGCACTCTCTCCCCTCAATTTTTTTAAGATGTCAATAATGTATTTGTTAAGCATTCAAATGTTAATGCATAATGTACACTAGATGGGTTTTACTAATTTCTCTTCCACAATCTTTTATTACTTTATTTATTATAAAGTTTTTAATTGGTATAGTTTTTAATGCAAAAATGTGCATATAGATCAATAGAATTTTAAATGCATATCAGACTACAAAGTTTTAAAACTATTATTAATTGTAACAGTGTCTCGAGAACCAATCTAAATAACTTTTGGAGTTTTTAACAGGTAAAATTAACCACAAAAGCAATAAGGTCTTTTATAAAATCGGAATTTTTTTTCAACTCAAATTATGCAACAATGTGAATTAACATGTGATAATTTATGTGATTTTATACCTATTGCACATATTTATGTCTATATCTATATTACATATAACGTATTTAACACTCTCTTTCCTATTTTTTTAGGATGTCATAAATGTTTTTTAAGCACTACAATTGTTAATGCATAATGTACACACTATATAGATTTTACTAATTTATCTTTCACAAAATTTTAATACTTCATTTTATTTTGATTTTTTGAATTAGTATAGTTATTAAGGGTGCATTTGGTATGCTTGATGGAATCAATATAGGTATAGGTTTGGGAATGAAAGGTAATAGAAATGGGTATAATTATCTCAAAAGTATTGTTTGTTATATAAGTTGGGTTTGAATATTAAAATTTTAAAAAATAAGAAAACAATAAATCGATGGACCCTTTAAAATTTTCTGATATTATAAATGAGTTGATTTACAAATGAAGATGAGATGTTGGTCGGCCTCTTAATATTTATGATATTATAAATGAAAATTTGAAAAGATTTACACATACCTCTGAAAATAGAGTAGTTTGTGGATACCCACTTTTTAAAGGTTTCTCCATAGATTTATACCTATATATACTAATACCAAGCATATTTTATGACTTTGAAATCCGTAGACTCATTACCATACTTACATACCAAACACACTCTAAGTAAAAATGCGCAAATAAATCAATAGAATTTTAAAACACATACTAGATTACAAAGTTCTAAAAATATTATTAAATCGTAAGAGTCTTCGAGAACCAATTTAAATAAATTTTGTAGTATTTTTGATAAAGCTAACCACAAAAGCAAAAAGACGGCGTTTATAAAAATCCAAATGATGCAAAGACGAATTCACAAGTGATAATGTTTTGAGTTTATACATATTATATATCTTTATCTATATATATATATATATATATATATATATATATATATATATATATATATATATATATATATATATATATATATATATATATATATATATATATATATATATATATATATATATATGGGAAGGATCCAGTAGGAAGAAAAGTTAAAATGAGAAGAATAAGAAGGATTTCTACCACACATTTCAAATAAGGGAGATTTTTAGGGAAGATCGTATCTATTTTCAGAGTGCGTCCGAAAAATGCTATGTGGCTTTCTTCACCCTTCTTATTTTATTATTCTTCCTATTGATCTAACTCATATATATATATATATATATATATATATATATATATATATATATATATATATATATATATATATATATATATATATATATATATATATGTAATCCGGACGATCGGAAGAATTTTAAATTGGTAAGATTGGTAAGAATCTTGACCATTAATCACATTAAATCAAGATAAGGGTATGATGGGTATTTAGATATTTATATTTCCTTTTCTCTAGGCTTTTTCTCCGCTCCTACACAATTCAGTTTTTGATTTTTTTCCCACTTTCCGTCAATATCAGTTCGTAAGCCTTCAACTAATTGCTCCATTATTACATATATATTTTAATATTTCAAGAATTCATGCAATAAGCACCACCTGTATTCTTTATCATAATTCATTAGTAGAGATACTTACGTACCAACCAATAGAGATTCAAATTTCGTATATGAATTCGATTACATGGATACGCATAGATAATTATATTGTAAATATTAGATCATAGAATCATTTTCTTACTGTTAGTATCTAGCTCATAAGTGGTACAACGTTTCAGTGACATAAATATGAATCGTTATATGAATATTGAATCATAATGCACTTATGAATCATTATTGTTTAAGATATTAAGGATTTATAAAAAAAGAGGATGGACTTAGTGAAGCATTTTATTTCGATATGCAATGACTCAAAAACAACCCCATCAAGTAAATCACAGATTCAATAATACGAATATGATTCAAAATAAAAACTAACAAGTTTTTTTTACATATGATTCATTTATTCGATTTTGATTAACAAGTTTTTATTTACTTATGATTCATTTATTCAATTTTGATTCACTTACTCAATTCGGTTTTTTAACAAGTTTTTCTTAATGACAAACCATTATATTTGAAAATTCAAAACCCACAACATATACGTAAATCATGTTAAAAGCATCTAAAGGCATATAAAATATCAACAAAAGATGAATCATATAATTAAATAAGGTTGTCATATATAAATAAATATAAAAAAGGTAAAAATGCATATATCCTCCCAAAGTGAATAATTGCATATATATCCTTTGTCAAGTTTTTTATGCACATTTTACAATGGTTTTATGACGCTTTGGATATATATCGATTTCAGATTTTGAGATGATATATACGCAAAGTTCTCAAAAACAACAAAAATATGAATCATATAGTTGCAAAAGATGAATCGCATATTTAAATAAGATTTTCATACAATGAAAGTGATTTATTGATTCAAAAAGAAAAAAAAGCATGTGACGTGATACTTTAAGACGAAAACAAATGAAGCAGGTTTTATTATGATTTAAGAAATTTGAAATTTAGACCATAATTGTAGGTGTCATTATTCCTCAATTAAGTTCTAAATGATGCATTTACTTTTATACCCTTTTCACTCTAATAAATAATATTTATGAAACTTTAAAACTAAAATTTCAATGGCTTTGATTTCTTCTCAATCTAAAAGTCTTTCAATGGAACTAAAGCTATATATATATATATATATATATATATATATATATATATATATATATATATATATATATATATATATATATATATATAGTGTTATTATGAAAGCTTTTTATAATGAAAGAAGAGAAAGCATGTGGTACGTGGAGGATACGTGCCACCTTCGCCACATCATCACGCCACATCACCATACCCCACCCCTCCCCCCCCACCCCAGAAAAAAAATTTTCCATGAAAAAAATTTTTTTTTTTTTTCCACCAAAATTTCCGCCAAATTTTTTATCGCATCACAATTATGAATTTAGTGCATCAAGGTTATAAATTATCGATCACGCTTATCAAGTTATCGCATCACAATCATAATTTTAGTGCATTAATGTTATAACCTTGATTTTAGTGCATCATAGTTGATGCACTACTAACTATGATTCAAGAACTTATAAAAAGATGCACCAAAACTTATTAGTGCATTAAGGTTATAAGTTATCACATTACAATTATGATTTTAGTGCATTAAGGTTATAAATTATCGCATTACGGTTATAAAGTTCGTGCATCACAATCATGATTTTAGTGCATTTAAGGTTATAACCTTGATTTTAGTGCATCATAATTGATGACCGAACTATTAACTATGACGCAAGAACTTACCAATGGAGCATTAGTCCAATGGTTGGAGCACGTGGCTTGAGTCAATTGACCCAAGTTCAAGTCCCATCCCTGGCATTTGCTTCATATAGTACCACCTCCGCAAAACCTCGGGCACACCTGAGAGACTTTGTGGAATAAGAGCTTAGGGTCCTAGTCTTGGCTCGTGCCACTCCAGTTGGTGCCCCACCAGCCGTGAGAGTTCCGAGCTATTCCTTGCGGGTGGACAATACGGTGCCAAAGGCACCCGGGTCGGTGTTCCGCCTAATCTACACCTTTTGTAGAATGATGCAAGAACTTATAATAAAGATGCACAAAACTTATTAGTGCATTAAGGTTATAAGTTCTTGCATCACTGATTATAAATTCATTGCATTATAATCATGATTTTAGTGCATTAAGGTTATAATCATCGCATCACAATTATGATTGTGATGCAAGATTTTTATAACTGATGCAAGAATAAATTTTAGGCGGGAAAAAAATTTTTTGGCGGGAATGAAAAGGCATGTGGAATGAAAAGAATGAAAGGACGTGGAGTGACATGTGTCACCTTTGCCACATCATCACGCCACATCACAATACCCCACCCCCACCCACCCCACCCCACCCCCCCCCCACCCTACCCTCCGAAAAAATTTTTTTCCCGAAAAAATTTTTTTGGGCAAAAATTTTTTTTTCCGCCAAAAATTTCCGCTAAATTTTTTATCGCATCACGATTATAAAGTTATCGCATCACAAATCATAATTTTAGTGCATTAGGTTATAAATTATCGTGCATCACGGTTATAAAGTTACCGCATCACAATCATGATTTTAGTGCATTAATGTTATAACATTGATTTTAGTGCATCATAGTTGATTCACTTAACTATTAACTATGATGCAAGAACTTATAATAAAGATGCACCAAGACTTATTAGTGCATTAAGGTTATAAGTTCTTGCATCACAATTATGATTTTAGTGCATTAAGGTTATAAATTCATCGCATCAGGTTATAAAGTTATTGCATCACAATAATGATTTTAGTGCATTTAAGGTTATAACTTGATTTTAGTGCATCATAGTTGATGCCTTCGAACTATTAACTTATAATAAAGATGCACCAAACTTATTAGTGCATTAAGATTATAAATTCTTGCATCACGTATAAATTCTTCGCATCATAATCATGATTTTAGTGCATTAAGGTTATAAATTCATTGCATCACAATTATAATTGTGATGCGGATTTTTTATAACCGTGATGCGATAATAAATTTTAGGCGGAATTTTTTTTTTGCCCAAAAATTTTTTTTAATGGGAAAAAATTTTTTCATAGGGGCGGGAGGGGGTGGTGGGTGGGGTGGTGACACATGTCACACGTTCATGACTAAGATTGATGTGCAAAGGTGACACATGTCACTCCACACGCCTTCTCATTCTTTTCATTATAAGAAACTTTTCATTTAACCCTACCCTATATATATATATATATATATATATATATATATATATATATATATATATATATATATATATATATATATATACACACACACATACACACACGCACTACATCTAATTGAAGGATGATATTTCTCCATTTAATGTACTAAGACATTTCATATATATTGAGCATTACAACTAATAAAGCTTAATGTACAATCCAACTAACCACAACAAACAGAACATCTAAATCAATCGAGACATACAAGAAAATATATTAAACTTGAATACATATAGTGAATGATTGTACACTTTTGTGAATATTTTGTCAAAAACTACATGTATATTAAACACGGTTTGGTTTGGATAACCTTGGTTATTTGAAAATAAAAACCAAAAATGAACAGTGATAAGAGGGTTTTTTCGATTCAGTTTTGGTTTCTTGGTTATCGTTTTTTGTGATTTCGGTTGAGCGGGTCGACTCGGTTTGGGTTTCACATATTTTTTTAACACCCGGTATAAAGATTAACTTTATATAAATCAAATAGTCATTTTGAATAATGAAAAATATTGCTCACAAAATATTTAGGAAATAACAAAAAAAATGCATCGAACTTGACACTTTTATGATTGTGTGTAGTCAACTATTTTTTTTTTCTTATTGTGTGTCTTGAACTTTCAAAATTCGATTATGTGTGTATTTTGTGACCATTTTACCCTTAATTTTTAAATTTGAAGGGTAAAATGGTCATTTTTATGAGAATAGTCACAAAATACACTTAATGATCGAAATTTGAAAGTTCAAGATTTAAATAAGAAAAAATATTGCTACACACAATCACATAAAGTGTCAAGTTCGATGCATTTTTTTTTTATCATTTGCCCAAATATTTATTATCATAATTGTATAATGAAAGACATTGTCATTGATTAAAAAGTTGAAATATGTGGCATAAAATTCTTGATATCTGTAAATTTATTGTCAAGAAAAAATAATAAGTTAAAAACATGGTTCGCCGAAAATTTTATTTCAAGGTACCTGCTATTATACAAAAAACTGAAATTACCGTTTCAAAGCCTAACAAAAATGGATGATGATCATACATATACATATTTAATAAATTTACTTAAAACAAGTAGCAATAACAAGTACGATTGATACTATAGAAATTAAATTCAACAACAAACAGATACTCGCAAGAAGTAAAACAAATTTGGGAGTAGAAATACCTTTGTTTGCTGTGAGAAAAAACGGCAAGTGACAAAATTTGAGAGTGAGAGTCAGACAAGAATAAGAAGACATATATTAGCGAATGAGTGAGTAGGTGTTGGGTAGAATTTTTTAGTTGACTCTTGTACTTTGCAAATTTTTTTGAAAAAATGAGTATTTTTATAGAAGTATTTGAAATAATAATATCTTCTTCAGAACAAAAATAAACAATAATATTTATTTTTTTCTTTTAAGCTAATAACTTTAGCACTTTATGAGGGTACATTTAATTTTGATTAAATTACAAATTATGTCCCTAAACTTTGCTATTTTTGCGAGAAATTCCCCTAAAGCATTACTCACGTTTTTTGCTAACTATCGTTAGTTTTCTTCGTTATTGGTCATATGGAATCAAGCCGACTAATTTATCCGATTTTTGGTTGATTTGGCCGATTTATGTACGATTTGGCCAATTTTTATCCGATTAATCTGTATGCAGACCGATTTTTTACCAAACCAATTAATAAGGCCGATTAGTGAAAATCAGAATGGTTAATCCCCGCCTACAGATTAATCGGTCGCCTAGGCAGATTTTTTAAACACTGGTTATGTTTTTATATTATAATGTAATAGTTTTTTGTATAACATTTCTCGAAAATATATTTACTTACAAGCTAGTAATTGTATTATATCTTATAAAATATAAAAAAGAAACTAAATCGTACGCAAAGAAAATGTAAGTTTTAATGACTATAAAAATATAATAATATTATATGTATTATAAAAGAAATTACATCATAATTGTAAGCATTAATGATTATATTACTGTAGTTGTGTTCTATATTTTAAAATGATAAAAATAAATTAAATCATATGAAACCAAAAAAAAGGAATATGTAAAATTAAATGTTCGTCCAATAAATGTTAATATTGATGATTATAAAGCTATAATTATATTATAATATAATTTATAAAATTTGAGCTTAATGCAATAAATATTATTATTATTGTCCGCTTTGAATTTTGAAGTATTTAGTTATCAACTTTGAATTTAAATATTTTTATTTGTGTTATATCTTACTTGATACAAAATATATGAATAGATTGAGTTTTAAGTGTATTTATATTGCTGTAGTCTTCATCAAATATTATAAAATACAAATAAAAATATTTAAGGTCAAAGTTGCAAAATAAAAACCTCAAAAGTCAATACTAAACAATAATTATGGGACGAAGGTAGTAATAAAAAATAAATAAGTTACAAATGTAACTATTAGTGATTATGTTATTATAATTGTATTATATATTTTATAAAATGATGAAAAGAAATTAAATCACATGCAAAAAAAATAAGAACATATAACATTGGTGTCTCATGCAATATTCGTACATATTAATAATAATAACATTATCAATATTATATATGTATTATAAACTGATAAAAAGAAATTAAGTCATACACAACGAAAATAAGAATTAATCTCATATCGATTATGAATTATAATATATAAACTTTTAGTTTCGAATGTTATTTCAATGACTATAGAGAAATGATTATATTAATATTATTTAGATGGATAAATATGGAAGTTTAATTTTATACATTAATTGTAAAAAGAATTATGAATAATTTTATTTCAAATATATATGTTAAATATGTCTATAAAAGTTGAGTCTCATGTAACACTAAAAATAACTGAATTATTAAGTATTATAAGTTTTCAAAATATTCTAAACATTATATTAATAATATTAGGCATGCTATGAAATAGCATTTAAAAAAAATTTAAAATTAAATTTAAATGATTAAATATATAAAATTGGTTTCAAAGTTAAGTCTTTCAATATATATTTACTTACTCAATTCTTTATATGTTAACTATGATATATAAAATTTGACTTTCAAGCAAGAAATATAACTACTGATGATTATAAAACTTTACTGATATTATAAATTTTTTAAATCGATAAAATAAAGGTTAAGTCATAAATGTAAGTATTACTACATTACTATAATTGTATTTTATATTTTTAATAAATCATAAAAAAGAAACTAAATCATCTGAAACAAAAATAAGAATATCTAAAGCTTGAGTTTCGTGTAATAGATATAAATATTAATTATTACAACACTATATATATAATGTATATTTATAAATTGATAAAAAATGAATTAAGTCACTCTCAATATAATTAAGAATCCATGTTAAAAGAACAAAAAATTTAAATATACAATCTTTGAGTTTCATTAGATGAAGGTTAATTTTAATGATTATACAGCTATGATTATAATAAATACTTATAACGTATATAACTTGAGTTTCATGCAATATATGTAAGCATCCATTATTATCAGAATGTATCGTCAAATATTCAATATGATTCCACAAGATCTAGTTTTGTTCGAGTAAGGGATTCTAGCCAATTGAAAGGACCTTCCGATCAATAAAATATAACCATATTATAAATTTTATATTATGACAAAAAAGGATATCAACTTACAAATTATTTGTATTGATATTACTATATATATATATATATATATATATATATATATATATATATATATATATATATATATATATATATATATATATATACACACATATATATATATATATTATAAATGGTAAAAAAATATAAATCATATGCAACCAAAATAAGAATATGTAAAATTGGAGTTTTATGCAATAAATGTAAATATTATTGATTATAAAACTTTAATTACATTATGTATTTTGTAAAACTGATAAAAATGAAAGTAAGTCATATGTGACAATATAAAATGAATGTTAACAAAATTGTGAATTATAATATACAAACTTTGAATTTCATTTCATGAATGTTTGATGACTAGAGAAGTATGATTATATTACATAATTTGTAAATTGAAATTTTGATTATATATCTAAAATAAGAATTTTTAGTAAATTAGCTATGAATAAGTATGTTTTTACAATAAGAATTAATATGTTTATGAAAGTTGAGTATTTTATAACATTATAAATAATTAAATTATTAAGTTTTTTTAATTTTCTATTTTTTATATAACTTTTCTAGACATTATATTGATAATATTATGCTTGCTAAAATATGGATTTTGTGGACAATTAAATATTTATGCTTGCTAAAATATGGCTTTGGTGGACAATTAAATATTATATTTGAATCCATAAACAATGGTTTCAAAGTTAAGATTCTTACTAAATATTCTCTAAAATCAATTTAGAGTACCTTGCACTTTTAACTGAAGCATATTAATTGGTATACAAATTTAGATTATTCGGCGAAAAAACATGAAATAAAATTTAATTTACACATTGTAGCTGAACAAATATGATATAAACATATTTTATATACCCGATTTTGTAGATTAATATGATGTAAATGATTTACTATATATTAAATAATTTTATATATTCTAGATATTATATAGATTTAGATTTAGATATAGATAGATAGATTAAGATGTTTACATATAACATCATGATGAATCTCTTTATGATGTGTGGGTTTATTTCAATGACTTGCTCTAAAGAAGGTTCAATGTCACTTTTAAAAGGGTAATTTTTTAACAACACCCTTATTTTTAATATCTGGTTTAATATAAAACAATTATTAGAAAGACGTATTACCTAATATATTGCACTGTGAAATTGATACACCGTAGAGGAAAACCAACAGATCTATAGCCTTTAGATCCATGAGCTCCCTCTAAACAAGAAAACAACATATGTAAGATAGTCTCGTGAATAAAAGTCATCTAAAAGAGAAACTAACAAATAAAGTTTTTGTGATTTTTTTAAGCAAAACTACTCGAAGAAAAACGTATATTTGATTTATCTGAGTAAAAGAAAGTTACAACAAAGTAAACCCTCATATGATAATTTGTAAAGATCCATAGATTGTATTAATTGAAAAAAGACACTAACAATCGAAATACTATGAGCAATGATAGCGATAACGCATGACGTTTCATTTGAATTTGGTATCTTCTTATTGAAACGAGGATCTGGAAAGGCATTTCTTCTTGTCGCCGTTCTCTTTTTCATATTTGAGACTTGTGAAATTGTGTGTGCCTTTATCAACCTTTTATAGCAAAAACGATCTCAGATTAAATGATCAAATTGATCCAACGGCCATAATTGTAAATGCTCGCATCTTTAGGGTTCATGAAATGTGAGCAAAAACTTATCTAGGTTGTATGTTCGAGGGCCACGGCCCAAATACTCCGTGGACAAAAGATCTCGAGTGAATTGTATGTAAATATTAATAGTGACAACGTGAAATAACCATGGAACAAGAAAATAACGGATCCAACATAATGCAACATAGTAAAAAAAAGTAGTATTATTGTTGATAAAAAAAATTATGGAGACTTATATTTATATGCTAATATAGTAAACAAGATATTTAATCTTATTTGGAAACTAATTGAAAACAATAAAGATTATAATAACCAAAAAATAATATGGATTAGAATAAATAATGCATGAAAAGTCTTAAACTATCTAACATTAAGCGAAGTGGAAAAAAAATGAATCCAAATTAACTCATCAAAACATAAATCATTCTCTTATTCTCAACTTTTATATTTGAAAGCTGTTTGACACACAAGATTAATAGTAGCTTATGCTTATTGTATGAAAATATAAGTTACATAAAATTTAAGTTTTGCGTGACAAACATAACTTATCGAAGATTTTAAAAAAATAATCTTCCATCATCTTTTAGAATCAAAAGCGACTTCAAGTTTAATGTGTCAAAGGATTCTGAACCCTTGGTATTTTTGTATCCTCAAGTTTCTCCTGAGTATAGGAGTTAAGTAAACATTCACTTGTTTTTGTTATTTTCCCTTTTTTTTCGAGCATTTGTGACCCATAGTTGCATTTTGTTTGTGGAGTTTATCACTACCGAGCTTGGGCTAGTGTATTTAGTGATCAAATAAATATGCATGGCCGTTACTTATCATAACGACATATTCTCCTTTCGCATAAATTGTCTCAGGTACGTACATATTGATACTTGATGTATATATCTATTGCCGCTATCTTGAGAACAACCTTTTATGTCTTAACTACTTGTCGTGTTAATAATTATGAGGATGCCGTAAATAGGACGTGATTGTTCACACCTGATTAATTGACTAGTAGAATAAATATAGCATAACGTAAACACAAGTTTGGAGGAGCAAGGAAATTTTCATTAAGCACCGAGTACAATCTTGAATGTTATTTCCAGTTAACACTCTCTTTAGGGAAATTTAAATAAACTAAAGATAGAAGCGTGTGAATCCCTAGAGGAATGTTTCCTCATGTCTAACATTCATTGCACCAGGGAAAGTGTTGACCCTGTTTTCATGTGTTGTCACGCATGGTCTCTAACCATTTCCTGCTCACCATGACTGCTCCATGCTTTTGTCTTTGAGCTTAGTTGTTTTCATGAACCTTTCCTTATAGATGTGAATGCTTATGTTGATGTCTTGCTTTCCCAAGAAGTTTACCATAAGTGATGGGAAAATCTTCTTGGAGCACATTATGTCTTATTTGATGATGTCTGTGTACATGCATCAACAGCCATTATCATCTTTTTTGACTTAATTTCTTCATAGTGAGAGAGTTTTTCTTGCACTGAGTCATTGACTCGAGAATTGAAACCTTTCCAGGGGAAGGTTTCCTTTCTCCATTTGAGTGGATGTTGTATCTTGATGCATGTTGAGATTATACCTTTCCCTGGTTGCTGTGTATGTCATTCATGTCGACTGGTGCTCCAATGATAACATCGAGACTTATAGCAAATAACTAAATAAGTTGGCATTTTACTTGATGTGGGAGATGCCTGTTTATGCTTATTACATACATGTATTTGCTCATAACTTCTCCATATCCCTCAAGTGCAATTTTTTAGCTTTTCCACTTCCCATACTTTTGTCTCTTGTTGTTACTCCGTTGCCCTTTCCTGGAGGATCACTCTTGACTGGTGACATGGCTGATCTTGTTGTAAATTGAATTTGAGACTGAATTGTTGATACTTTTGCACATAGATGTTGCATTGTTTTCCTTCCAATAAAATATTCTACTGAGAGTTCAAATCGAGAACACGAGTCCATGACTACTATTTTTGCCAATGGGTATGTTCACAGATTTGTTTCGAGTTGGATTGTGCCCCTGGGTAAATACTTCTCTAATAGGAAATCGACAAGATCAGTTTTTGGTGGGCACATTTTGTTCCTGATGCTTTCAGGCAATTGTTCAAAATAGTTTGCATACACGAAATTGATAGAAATTCCCCCATCCAAGTAGATCCTGCTTACTTTGTGTGAAGCAACCACTATCGTGATGACCACCTATGTAGCAGTGGGACAGGTACAACATCCGGGTATGGGGACGATACGGGTACGGTGAACGGCAAAAATCAGAAATCCATTATGCGGGTACGGCAATAAAAAATATAAAAAAAATAAAAAATATATTAAAGAAATTCAAAAATAGATATATATTGATGTTCCAAAAATACTAAAAATATAGAAAAAAAAGTAAAAAATATATTGATTATCTCATCATAATCAACATTTGCTAAAATAATATCACCATATCATGAATAACAAATATCATTATTAACTGTAAATGAAAAATGAATCTTATGAATTCTAAAACTATAAACGTAATAACATAATCACCACATAATCTATGATTTTAATATGTAATATACAAAAAAATACGATTGAGTTTTTCTGCATCTTCAATCCATATTACACATGAGAATAACGGTGAGTTACTGAGTTCATATACTCTACAAGTACTTTGCAAAGAATTGGCTTTTTTGTACAAGTAAAGAAGCACACAACTCAAAAAGCGAGACAAGTGAAATTTAGGGAAAAAGTAAAAGTACAAACAAATACATTTGATTACAATAATTAAAAAAAAAAAAAAAAAAAAAAAAAAAAAAAAAAAAACTTTGTTTCTATTTCTTACATGTTAACCTCTTACCCACGTGGGTGATCCTACACAACACCTTAAATAAATATTAGAGTAAATTACACCGTTCGTCCCTATGGTTTGCCCAAAATAACACTGCAAGTCCCTTCATTTTTATTTTTTCTCCATGAGTTCTTATAGCGAAGTTTGGTAACACCATTAGTCCCTATCTCTAACGATCATTAGCTTTCTCTGTTAACTCCCCACATGTGCCATGCACATGAGGGTAGAACAATTGTTTTTGTCCGTTTTTATATGTTTTCGTCCGTTTTATACGTTTTTGTCCGTTTTTATTTTTTCATTTTATCTTTCTCTTTCCCTAAGGTATCATCTTCTTCCTTCACCATTATATCTTTTTCTCTTTTATCACTAAAAAAAAATCTAAGATCTACTCTTTCATGTTTTGTTTCAACCCTATATACATGAACCTAAAATGGGCTAGGAAACGTCCCGATATTCAATGGAAACGTCCCCAGACACTTCCCGACGCCGTCCTGGAATTCGAGACGTTCCCCTTGCGTTTCCCAACCATTTCCGTCCCCAGGAAGTACCTGTAACGGGTATCCTGACCTTAGAGTCGTCCCCGTGCATCATAGATGACCACTCAATCTGCTAAGGGTGTGAATTCTTCCCCTGGAAAATATGTCTTTTCTTCTACTAGCCATTATATCAACTCCTCTTGATCTTTTCCACTGGCTGGTGTCCAGGCCTCAATCATGTGGATAAGAGATTGTCGTTATGCATCTGTCTTGTTGCTGTTTGCCTTTCTTTTGGCTTCCTAACATAAGTGATCTAATTCTTTTGCCCATATTGCTCTTTCAATCTCCTTTTTAAGCTCCTCGTGGCTGAAATCTTTTGAAAAACTTGTCCTTGAGATACTCCCAACCAGTGATGTTATGCTTGTCTATCCCTTTGAAATACATGATTGATCACTTTTCCATTATGCGCCGAACATGTGACATGCCATGGGATTGTTCCAGGAATTCGTCTTAGCTGCACATTCAAACTGCAATATGCGTGAATCAAGATCACCAACTCATTTATATATGGAGACATTAGTGGAAAGTTTCAATCCTACCAGAAGTTGGTAATCCTGATCCATTTAACGAACTGATGCCATTCAATTTCCTGGGCTCGAAGATGCTCAGATCTGACCCACTGTCTTGTAGTTTCGCCCTTTATTCCTATCCAGCACACGTGTCATCAGAGTGTTAAGCAGGTACAGGGACAAAGCCTTTTGTTGTGAGGTTTAGGCTTGGGTGGCCATGAGTGAAGTGGCTACATGTAAGTGCTGGTATCCAGGTGATTTCATGTATTATGTGGAAGTGTTGATAACATCAAATTCATACTATATTTATCCCTCAATTATTGCTCAAATATTGTATGTTTATTACTGAATTGATACATAATTGCATAAGTTTTCTGTTTTCAGTGTTTTTGGAGCAATATTGGAAAAGATGCGTTAAAAGGCATGATTTGGAGTTGTTTTAATGATTCTGTATACAAGCTGCAAAAGAGCATACGGTGTATGTAACTCTGGTCATACACCGTATAGATATATGGAATAATTCACTAAGTACTGGTGAATATGAAGGCATACGGCATATTTAACTCTGGCAATATGTAGTATTTGGAAGCTCTGCTGTCAAAGCCCAAGTCAACTATTGAAGGTATATGACATATGAAGCTCTGGCCATACGCCGTATTGAAGATCTTATCTCCAATCCAAGTATATCATGCGTTTAAACTTATACGGCATATCTCACTCAGCAATATACCGTATTGAAAGATTCTCATAATATGCTTGGAATATGCTTTCTTCATCAGCAATTAAGAAATCTTGGATATGCCATATCCGCAATTGGATAAGTCGTATCGGTGTCTTAACCAATAAATTTTAATACAAGCCCTAATACGGGTTTGCAATATATCATTCAGTCACCACTCACCACCACAGCCGAATTTCACATCTCCAAAGCCCCAAGATTAGTCCCAAGAGCTAGGAAATCAAGAAGAGAAAGTCTCGTATCATCACATTAGGTTTAATCATTCGATTTGCATATAAATTTAACTATGATTTCTATTTTTATTTTGTTTGAATCTACTTCTTGTGCTTATACATACATTATGGGCTAACACCTTTTGGTGTAGCCAGGTTATGACTATTACATTAATGTTATTCCATTTATTAAAATTTAGTATTTCGTTTTGTTTAGTTTATGTGTTTATTGTTCAATAAGTACTTGTTTTTGTAGTTGAGCATTTTAAGTTTAGGAATTTCCAGGACCAATGGGATATTTAGATGTATAATAATGCGAGAACGATCAATCCCTCGTGTCTTACCTATACTACACTACAACGGTTAGGTACACTGCTTAGGAGGCTTGTAAAACTTAGTGTGTTGCAATCCGATGCGTCAAACTCACTCATTTTTCATCCACTTTTCAAAATTCAAGTTCCTAGAGTTAGGTTTATGTCTTAGGTTCCCCTAAAGTCTAATTAGAGCTTTTAGTTCGGAGTTTAGGTCCTCCATTTAAGTGATTTGTGTCGGGTACTCAGAATCGGGAATGTTTTGACAACCGGTTTAACATTAAATGTTAAAAATACTAAAAAATTCCAAAAATTATAAAATTGTACAGGAAGCTTCTTTAGACATAGTAGTACACCGAGGAGAAATCTTTTTTGGCCATAAGTGTTATCTAAAGTGGTGACAACATGCACACAAATCAATAAAAGTTTTGGAAGATTTAGGGTTTTGATAAACTAAGTTTAAACAACTTTTAACACTACAAATCTAATAGCGTGATAAAAAATGATGAATGATAAGTTAAATATGAATGAAACAGAGTATGAATGAGTTATATGAAATGCTTACAAGTTTTTGGATAATCGGATGATCAAAGGTGCACAAAACTACCCAAAACTATAAGAAAACCATAATTTAAGCTTCCAAAACTCTACCTCTTGCAAACCATTTTGTATAAACACTTAACTAAAATTTTCAAACATTAAAATACCCTTGTTTTACCCCTTATTCTACTGAAAATAATCCGAGGAAGAGTGTGCGTGATAAGTGTTTTTGGTATGAGAATTGGTTACTAGTTAAGTCCTCATATATTGGGAATTATGGAAGGTTGAGTGAAGACTTCTTGGTTGACATGTGTGTGCATGAACAAAATGGGAAATGGAGTCACACGCCTATCTTGGTAGTGTTGATGAAGGGGAGAGAAGGTGGGAGTGGTCTTCAAGGCTTGGTGAACTTCTAGGCTAGTAAACGTAAGGCATTATTGTAGTTTTGAAGTGGAAAGGAAATGTTTGCACATATTTTTATGGTAGGCCGGTTTCTAGGCTTAAAGGGGAGGAAAATATTCTAATTTTTAAGTATATAACATGTATATACGTATATAATGTAAAGGTAGTGAGTTGGGTTGGGTATTGCATACATGCGTGAGACATAATGCAAGTTTTAGATGATTTTTGTGAAGTTTATAAACCAAATGCAAATGACTTATAAAATATACTTATGAGAGTGATAAGGTACTTATTTGATGTAGACTAAACTTAGTCTAGTGACGGATGTCGTTCAATGTTGTTTTTTGTTGCATGTGGGTTAACCTAACTGTATACGTTAAAGCAAGTATTCAAGTGCTCAAAGTAAAATATTTTAATTTTATGGTTAAATATTAACCTGAAAAATGTGAGTTGTCACAACATCCAAGGAATTCAAATAACTTCAGATTGATAAACTGAATGCTGCTAATGAAAAATAAAATGCCAAGACTAAGAAAAGTATAAAGCTCTAGGAAGATTACAAAACAAAGTTGGAGTATCTTAGGAAGCCTGAACCAATCACTGATATCAAAATCATTACCAACACCAAATCATTAAGTGTAAGCATCATCAGGAACAATGACAAAACCAACTTTGAACTTATCACTGAATTCAAATGGAGATTATTTGGTGTTAAGGTATGGGAAATGATGCTTCCATACTGAAGAAGAAGAGAAAAAGGGAGACAAATGTTGTTGAATTAGTCAAATTTCTTGTTAAAAGATTTGATAAAATTAGTGAACAAGAAAGGATTCTGGGCATTGATATGAGAAAGCCTTTAAGTCTTCAAGATCCTACCAAAATCCATTTTCTTTAGAAGAAAAGGAATAGAACCGTGGAAATGTAACCTAAACAATACATTGTTGGCCTCCACTGCAAAAGAATCTATCCTGAAGGAGTTCCGTTCAAGGAGAACCAAGTAACTAGATCTCTTAAACACGGTATCTTCTTTACCGATGTATTTGATGATCCCGCATTCAGAGAGTCTCTAAGCTGGTAGATACCTCAACCCTTTTCCTTTACAAGATTGTTGAATTATCAGAAAAGACCCTTGAAGCTCTAAGAATGGTACAACTGTTGGAACATAAAAATGAAAAGAGGGAGGACAAGCACATCCTCATCTCAAAGAAAGTAAAGCTGGAAATGATGAGACTTCCTGAAAAACAAAACTAGTTAGGGTCTTATGTAATTTTTATCTTTTGTTGATTATTATGTAATAGGTGCATAATAAATGAAATCCTTTGCATCATTTATAAGTATATGCTTTACTAGAAAATACTTAGGCTATATTTGTATTCAATTATGGGGAGATTGTTGGGCTAATTCAGTGCCTACCGATCTTCATCTATGATTTGAATAGAAATTTCCTAAGCGTAAACAAAGTCTCTGAAGGAGTTATCTTAATGTCTAAAGAAAACTTGAGACTCATCGAGGCGTGTAACACCCCAAATCTCGATGCATGAAGACTTAATCAAGTTTTCATGCTACTATTGGATTGGTATCGCATACAAGTATAGCAAAAGATAGTCATTTAACATTCAAACCAATCCCAAATTTAGTTAATCCAAACATTTAATCCAAAAGAGTAATTATTAGGCCCAAAACATAGTTTAATAAAATAGGTCCCCATAGTTTTCGAGTCGAAATGATCCTTGAACCCCGCCTTCTTGCCAATCTTCCACCGATCAAGTAATCCAAACACCTCTCAAATACCGAGAAATCATGTTAAAAGGTCACCATTTGGTGAGTTCATAGGTTTAAGTTCAACAAAATCATAATGGACCGAAGAGTTGATTTGCTATGTAAGACCTAAGATAGATAAATACCTTTTCACATACTGATCCTAACCGGATCTCCAATCATATCCCGCATCTAGGGATTACTCGGGCCCCGCGACTCTAGTCTAGCACTGTCGTGGCAAAATCTAGAACAATTGCCAACCCCGGACTAGGTCGATGTAGAAGTCTATTCTTAGTTAGGCACGGTTAAACTTAAACTAAGGAAACAACTACCGCACATCTATCTAGACGGTCAAGCATATAAGCAAATCCAAATAGTTTTAACGGTCCAAAAACAGCAGCATGATTCTCCCCCCAAAATAGTTCAAAACGTAGATAAAAGTGAGGCTATGAAACTCACCTCAAGCAATCAACGCACAAATAAACACTAGCAGAAGATAATGGTATCATAGCACAGCAACTATCGACTCGACACAACCTATTAATGTAGACTAACTTTAATATATATATTCCTCATAATCAACGTTATCTACCCCAATATGTTCTATTTCTTTATTTCCAAAAACGTCTCGTTTCACCATTTAATCCTAGTGTTTGGTATTCCTCGTGTGGGTGTATCGACCCAATATGATGCCATGAATGCACTCAAACAACCAATATATAACTCAATGCAACAGTATCGAGACCTCTAAACGATAAGCTCCATAGTTCAATAAGTTTCGAATAAATACTAGACCTTATCGATTCGCCAACCTCGATAAACTCATTTATTTATTCGTGTCGCTTATTATCCCATAAATCAATCGTATCCTTAAAGAGTCATAAGGATAAGTTACCCATTAATAGGTTACCAACGCATTCAGCGGGCTCTTATTAGATTCACAACCTAATAAGTCCGCTACCCACGTGGATCAACGCTATTAATGCTAGTTTATCCGTAACCCATGCACACAACGAAGCAATTAAATACTTAAACCAATATTAAATGTCCACAATTGACATTTATTGATAAACGCACACAAAACATTAATTACTTATTCATTACAAAACATTTCCAATTTAGTCGTTAGTTTCATTAAAATAGTAAATAACAAGATAAGACTTGTTATCGACATTTTTGATACAAAAGCCCATTTATTATTTCTATTTTATAGTTTATTAACATTTTCATATATATATATATATATATATATATATATATATATATATATATATATATATATATATATATATATATATATATATTTCAAATTCCATTATTAATCTCATATCGTTATTTGTTTCGAGTCCACAAGCACGAGTCATAAATTCTTGGCTTTTAATCAATCAATAGTCCAAATTATACTAAAGTCCATGTTACGGCTTTGTCGGAGTCAACTATTGACTAAAAAGTCAAAGCGACGCCGACGTAGCTCAAAGTCAACAATATATATATATATCAAGTCCAAATTAAATGTCACAATATCGCAATTCAATCCCAAACCAACTCAAAACAATCTCGCCAACCAATCAATCAACCAAACATACTCAAAACCAATGTTATGACCCTAATGGTCATGACACGGTCGCGGTCAAGACCACGTGAACCAAACAAGCTCTAGAAGCTTTTCGGCTCCACGCGTCTCATCCAAACCTAAACTACATCAACCAACAAGCTACCAAATCGACCCGACTCGGACCCATGACCCAAGTGGGTCATGTACACCAACCCTTAAGCCACGTACGTGACCATGGTGGTTCGTACGTCCCATGTTCCTCAACCAAACACAACCAAATCACTTCCACAACACCCAAAACCAATCATTCAAGCTCCAAACACTAACCAAACACAAAACCCATCATCTATCTTAACCAAAAATATGCAACTAAACCCTAAATGCACAAACTCATCAAATTAATACACCACACATTTACCAAACACTAATTACTTGTTTATTTAGTCACTAATTAGCTTTAATTTCATGTTCCACCCAAAAGCCCCAAATTTGTTCATAGGGTCAAAACCCTAATTTCAAATTCGTGGGTTTTTATCACCCAAACAAGCTCAAAACTTGTTCCATTTACCTTATCTAATCAACAATTGCAAAACCCCTTTGAAACCCTAAAAGTACAAATCTTGATTCAAAGATTTGAAAGTGTTATTGAAGTCCAAATGGAGCGTATGATATATGGTTGGAAAGAGGAGAAAGAGATCTTTCTTTGGTGGTGGAGGTGTAGGGTGATCGCTACTGCAAGCCGTGGTGGCCGGAATAGTGGCCATGGTGGTGAGATCTAGGTTAGGGTTTTTAGAGTGAGAAAGGTAGAGAGAAAGCACTAGTATGTGTGTTTTAGAGAGAAACAAATGAGGTGAAATGAGGGATTGGGTGGTTTTATACTAGGCCACTAGGGACCCTCAAAATAATTATTTTACGAGGAGGGGCGCGCTTCAAGAGAAAGGGAGGGTCGGGTTGTAATTTTCAGAATCATCCCGGCTCACATATTGTCCCCGAGTGTCCCACAACATTTATTCAACTTTCCAACATCGTTATTTACGCTTCCACGAGTTTTGACTATTGATTTGTCAATTTTCGAGTTACGGTCTAAAAGTTACAATAACTCTCGTTTTAGGCTTTTCTAGTGCCGAATCGAATAGTGCCTACCAATTAGAGTTAAAACTCATACGATAACTCATTTAATAATAAAATAAACCGTAAAAACCAATAGACGATATAAAATCAAGTCACAGTTTATAAAAATAGTAATAAAGGCAAAACTCGGTTTAGTTTAACGTAATGCGGTTACCTAAAATAGACTTCCTAAATTGCCAGTTGTCACAAGGCGGAACTCAGTGAGTGAGGTACTGAACCAAAAAGAAGATGATGAAGTCAGTAAGTGATGACAATAGATCACTGTCTTCCTGAAGATTTCCTCAACAAATCCAAGACATCCGGAAACTTAGATAGTTAAGTAAAGTATCCAACTCACTAACATAAAGGTGAGAAATTTCTTTGGAAGATAAGTGTAAAGCGCTTACTAAAAAGTCAAGGTAGTACTAAAGTTGGATAGTTTTACCATTTAAAATCTTAATTGTTTTGAGAACTTATTGTAAGATCAATTGATATAGATAAAAGATGTGTTAGTGAAGAATAAATAATATGCAAGCAATATATAATAAGTAAGTAAGGAAAGAAACAATCAAACCATGACAAAGTTGTTTATAGTGGTTCGGTCTACAAGGACTCTTTTTCCTTGTCCTACTCCATTCCCCGAGTCTCCAACTCGAGAGTTATCTTCACTAATCAACAAGCTACTTTATCCGGCAGAGAAAACCTTTACACGTCGCTTACACAATATTTCCGAGACAAAGCTAGATGTCGAGTTCTTTTACAAGGGTACAACTACTCCCAACACACTATGTATTTTGAGGACTAAAATACTAACCACTCACACTCAGAGGTTTAATATGGTTTGGTACAACAATTATGTATGAACAATAATGGATCACACAACAACAAAACAAACAAGCCTTCCAACTAATTGTTGAAGCTTGATTATGCCTTGATCTTCTTTGCTACAAAAGATGATCACTAGAATGAAATGAAACTGAGTTAGATGTAATAGAATAAGAGAATGTATCTGTTTTATGCTTATGAGGGATGAGAAAATAACTTGGGTTGACTTGCTATTTATAGGCCAACTGTTCAGCAAGACCACGGACTGGACGAAACCAAAAAAAGGGTTCCGCCCTTTATATTTTTGGTTTCACACCGACAAGAAAGATCACAAAAAATATTTCCAAGATCACCCAAATCTCTCCAAGATTATTTAAGATATGATGAGTGAATATCTAAACAAAATATTCTATGAAATCTCTTAAAGATTTCCAATGTGATGCAAGCCATGATGTAATATGTTGTTTTTCATTTTTAGAATTAATATGTTATATAAGTAAATACTTATGTAATGTTATGTTTAAGAAACTAAACATACTTGTTCTCAAAATGTTGATGTACATTATAGTTTAGAAAGATATCAATGTTAATTGATACATAGCTAATCAAAATGTGATAAGATGTAAATGCTTAAGTGATGAAGACTTTATTTAAGAAAAGCTTGTTTTAATGTCTGTTAATCTTGACAAGCTTTATACTTTACAAAAATGAAATTTACTTTTGTCGTTAACAAAATAAGGTAAAGATCATAAAATATAAATAATGTTTTAGGACGATATTTGTATTAACAATCTCTCCCTTTTTGTTGCGAACAAAACATAAATTTAATTTTATCAAAGATGTAAAGATGTACAAGAATTATAAAAATATGAGATTAATTTGAACGTGAAAGAACTAGTTAGTTAGATAAAGTTGTCAATAAAAGGATTATTTTATCTTTTGACTAGTTGGACTTTTGTTTGACCAATAATTGGTCTTCTACAATTTTGACTTTTGAAAGTCAAAGCATGTTGTTGACTTTTTGAAAGTCAATGATCAAGTTCAATAATATTCTCCCCCTTTTAGTCGAAACAAAAAGAAGAGGCGATGCCAAAAATTCAATGAGCCCAAGCCAAATTCTCCCCCTTGGCCAATGCTCCCCCTTAATTGGGTGCCAAGAGAAAGATACATGGATTATGAAAAGCTACAAGAGAAAGGTTAGTAACATTCATCATCACAAGTATACAAGTAATTCCCACCAACAAGTAATTACCAACAACAATATAATAAACATTATTCATTAGTTAAAATTTTTATGACTTAGAAGTCATAAAATGGAACAAAATGGAGATGTTGATACATAAAAGAAATCCTAAAAATTAGGAAAATAACTTAAATAAAAAAATCCTAGAAAAAAAATAACTTAGAAATTTAAAAAGTCTAAAAATAAAGCAAAAACCATCATATTAAGGAGGAGGATGAGAAAGAGCGTTAATACGCTCAAGGATATGATTGAGGATGAACCTCATCTCATCTTGTAATTCGTGGACCATGATTCGGGGTCCTTTCACTAAGATGGGCGGTGCACTCACAATGGGAGCAACCATGTCGAGGTAGGAGAGTAGGATCGTTATTAGGTGGTGGAATATTGGTGGAAGTGTTGTTGGTATTTGATGGAGTGATGAGGGAGGAAAGCAAAGCATTTTTCATTTGAAAAGCCTCATTTAGATGAGAATCCACCATATTTGAAAAGGCATGGAAGTTTTCTAGATGAGCTTGTATCTCTACTTGAGATTGTGGGTGGTCTTCCCACATTGACTCATCAATGTCATCAATATGAGGAGAAAAGAATGTAGGTGGTAGAGCATGATCTCCATATAATGGCCCATGAATTTCATTAGGGATTGGGTGGAAGAGACGAGGTCTAGGTTCCAAAGGGGCGTTTGGTTCAAATGTTGCTTTTGGTGGTTCATGAGCGATGCACTCAATGGTTCCGAATGATGGAAGTGGTGGTGGATTTGCAGGCCTAGGAGGTAAGTCTTCTAAGTCATCTAAGAATGGATTTGAAGATGTTGTTGGAGTTGAGAAGAGTTCTATAGGTACAAGCTTTGGAGATTTTGATGGTGATGGTGATTTTGATGATTGTATTGGAGCCGGTGGTGGAGAGGTGACAATTGGTGTTTTAGTAGGTGGGAAGTGGTGATGACAATGGGTAATTTTGGTGGTGGAGTTGGAGTACTTTGAGTGAGGAAGTTTTCATCTCTTATTGGAGATAAAATATTTAGTGGTGATGGTTCGGAGGAGGAACTAAGGTTGACGAAGCAACAAGGTCTTACACTTATTCTTGCGGTTTTCTTGATGTAGCAACCGGCATTTTAGGGCAATATTTATTTATAAAAACTCAGAACTATTGGTGACAAACGGAAAATTTTCCAAATTTATTTTAATAATAAATTAGATTTATTATTACCTATTCTACGTTATCGAGCATTTTGAAACATATTTGATGTGAAAATGAGAGGTTACCTCATGAAACGAGAAAATCGACACACAATGCATATCGGCACAACCGCGCACCTAATATACATTTTAACGCGAATAATATATTAATTTTGAAATATTAGTCATTTTAATATGATTCCATTAACATTTATGAGTCACTAGTCATGTAAATAATCGTTTTTCGTGGTAAAATTATTTTAAACACAATGGTTCAAATCCCGAGTCAAAATCGATCGTTACCGAGCCTTAGCGGGTCCCACACAACATTATATAAAAGTTTTACAAAAGCTCAAAACACCCCCTTTCCCAAATTGCGCTACCCACCCCCTTGTTTCTTCATTTGGCAGATTTAGCCCTCTTGGCATATAAAAGAGATTTTTATTAGGGTTTTGATATCATTTGCTACACACCTCACCGGATTCCCATTTATCTGGCGCCGTCACCACCTCCGGCCAATATTCCGACCACCCCTTTTCTTGTTACTAACGCATAGATCAAGCCAATGAGATTATTTCTTGAGCTTTCTAGACCGAGAGGAGCACGTTGCTCGCATTTTTTTTGGCACCACAGCCGCGCCACCACCATCTCCGTCTCTCTGTCGCACTCTCGTTCATCTCTTTCATCACCTCTATTTCTTTTTCTCTTGTTGGTAATAACACACTACTCCTCTTCATGCTTTCTTTTATTTTCAAAACCCTAATCTGATCTAAAAAAACCCTAAACGATTTTTGTATAAAGACGAGTAAACAAATGTTTTCTGGGTAAAAACTCGTGTGGATCTATTTTGTTAACACCAAACTCGCTTCGACTCGCTTGAGTCAACTCACGAGTTGAGTTGACTCGTAGCTATGATTATTTATTTCAGGTTTATATTGATGTTTTTGAGCTTATGTCGTCCTTGCGTGTAAATGTTTATGTCAATTCTTTTGCTGCAAAATCTAAATTGTTATTGCTGTGGTTGAACACAGACAGACCTTGACAGATCTTGAGCACTCGTAGATCGTTAGTGTTGCCTATGTAATCATAAGCAAACTAATAGAAAATCTCTACAACTCGTATTCTATAGCGGAATGTAAATACAAGTTGTTATAACTAAGAACACTTAGATCCTCTATGGATCTTTTATTAATCAAACTCTATGTTTCAAATGAGTTTTCTATTACATACTATGAAGTTCCTTTATAGACAAGGAACCCTAAACTATTACTACTCAATCGACTAAACATGCAAGCATGCATTTAATGACTAAAACACTAAACAATATTGAGCAAGACAATAATACCCATGCTAACCTCGGCACTACAAGAATAATGATGGGTTAGCATATAATTAATAAAGCGATGCATATCCTAGTCACTTCCACTCTTTAGCGAAACACAAGACGACTTTTATTCTTCTTGAGAATCTCTTCTTCACAGATTCTCGCTTCTACTTTCAGAATCCTTCTACAGATTGACAACAGAATCCTACTGCATAATTCCCAACAATCCTCCCCTAAACCGAATTTGACTTGGTTAAGTTCCAGCTTCCTAACCTTGAAAGATCTTAGAGACTCGCAGATTAGAGGATTGTTTTCAAGCATCGTAGCAAAGAACCAATAATAATCTCATCTCTATGATGACCAAACTTTGAAACGCCTGTATTTGCAAAGAACACACTTGACATAGTGTACATCAATACTTATTAGTTGCATATTGTTCTAATCACATCCGGTGTGTTAACTCCCGCGAGAGGTGAATCATTGAAAATAATGGATTTGATGTCTCTTTACCAATAGCCATCACTACCGGAGTAGCCAAATGTTTAAGTTCGAAAACTATGGTACATTGATAACCATCTCGATTTATTATCAAATCAAGAACTATATAACGGATTTGATGCGTCTTTACCTATAGCCGCTTGCTCAGACTAGTCAATTCTTAGAATTGGTGAATTGATAACCAAATATGGATTCGCTTGCTTTTACCACAAGCCATATACTGTGGGCTAGCCAATTCTTGGATTCCAACAAGGAATATACCATGGTGAATTGATGACCATACAACTCTCAACAATGAAGCATGGGTGGTTGCGAACCCTATGATTTTGAGCAAACCATTACGCCTATCAATGATTTGATGTCTTTACCAAAGTTGTACCTTTGTACTAGCTAACTCTTTGATATACACAAGGTATATCCGTGAGTTAACAACCATCAACTATATACAACAAACCCGCAAGAGAAAGTTCGTTTTTTTTTTTTTTTTTTTTTTTTTTAACTAAATAACAAAGAAACAAAGAAAATCCTCCCGAGGATATGCCTCCCTTAAACTTTGCGCTTAAGGTTACATTCAATATTGACCACAAGGTGTTGAAACCTTGGTCCATCAAAAGCTTTTGTTAACAGATCGCCACATTATCATCTCGTATGAATTTTCGCCACATTTATCAAATGTTTTCATATGCATCTCTTATAAAGTGGTGCCCGATTTCAATATGTTTGGTTCTATTGTGAAAACCTGATTTTGACAATGCATATGGTACTGATTATCAATAAAAGAGTTGTGTTCATGAAGTTATACCCATAATCCAAGAATTGGTTTTGAATCCAAAGGACCGTCACAAAGAATTTGCAAAGAAGAACATACTCTACTTCAAGAGTTGAGGTAGCCACAATGGTTTGTTTCTTGCACCGCCAAGAAATCAATCTCGCTCCAAGGAATTGACACCTCAGCCATGGATCTCCTATCCAGATTTGCACCAAAGATAATCACTATCACTATATGCTTCCAACTTAAAAGGAAACTCTTTTGGGTACCAAAGGCCTAAATGAGGTTGGCCTTGAGGTACTTAAAGATCTTTTTGATCGCATTGAGATGGGAAGTAAGTGGAGTGACTTGATTTCGAGAGCAAACACACACAACAAAAGTAATATCGTGCCTTGAAGTTGTTAGATACATTAATGAACCAATCATAGATTTGTATAAATGAACATTCACAGTAGATCCGTTCATTGTTGGTTTTGTTTTTGAGCTTCATAAGGTGTTGTGGCGCTCGACACCTTCCATACCAAATTTCTTCAACATGTCCTCACATATTTATCTTGACCGATAAATATCCCATCTTGTTTCTCACCGAACTCGGAGACCCAAAAGAAAGTAAGCTCCCCATAGCACTCATCCGAAATTCTCCTTCATCGATCCTCAAATTCCTCGCACCAAGCTTCTTTAGTGGATCCAAAATGATGTCATCCACATACACTTGCACAAGTATGATGTTTGTTGAGTTCTTCTTCGAAAAAGAGTCTTATCAATGGCACCTCTTCAGAGCCATGCTTCAGCAGAAAAGATGAAAGCCTAGCATACCATGCTCTGGTGCCTGATGAAGTCCATAGAGAGCTTTAACCACCTTGTAAACATGATTAGGATGATCCGGGTCTTCAAATCCTTTGGGTTGAGTGACATAAACCTCCCTTCTATCTCACCATACGTGAAAAGCACCTTTAACATCCATCCGATACAAAGATGAAGCCCATGTAGGATGCATAGGCCAAGAAAATTCGAATAGCCTCTACTCTAGCAACAGTGCAAACACTTCATCATAATCAATCCCTTCCTCTTGCCTCGTAACCTTGAGCTACTAATCTTGCTTTGTTTTTAATAACCACACCCCTTGCATCTCTTTTGTTCTTCGTAATCCATTTAGTTCCAATAGCATATTTGCCATCGTAGTGGTACCAAAATCCAAACTTGTTGGTTTTGAAAATGTTGCAATTCATCTTGCATTGCTTCAATCCAACTTGAGTCTTCAAGAGCTTGAGTGACACCGGTTGGTTCTACTTGAGAAAGAAAACACGCAAATGCATAATGCTTGAAGTCGTGATTGTCTCTTTGCTAATTTGAGACATAAGAGAAAAGCAACTCGTCCAAATTTAGGACTAGAGATAGCCCTTCGAGTTCTAACAGGAGCTAGAATGTCACCAATAATGTTGGATTGAGGGTGAGTGATGTTGATTATTTTAGTAGTAGTGGGGTTGACTTCAATGAAAGGTTCAAGATTAGACATAGTTGGTACAAATGTTGTGTCATACGAAGGTGAGGTGAAAATGCCGATTGTTGATGATTTCCAAGATCCGAAGGTCTTGGAAAGCGAGTATAGGGTTCACCAAAGTCTGTGGACACTCTAGAAGGAATAGGAGTAGAAACAATCGAGCTTTCGAGAGATTTGATGACGATGGAGAGATCAGATCGGTGTTAGCGTAAATATGGTTTCCACCGACAAACCTCATTTGCAAGCTCCCATTCACCTTCTCGCCTTCAAGCTTAGCCGCAAACTCTTGAGTCCGAAGCTCAGCAAGGTCCTCAAGATAGTGTGATTCATCTTCACACTCACAGAAGTATCTCTAGAAGTGTTACCGCAACATTGTTGGGGAGAAAGAAGGCACAAGTATAGGTTGTTCATCATCTTCAAATTCACTTCCGAGTCAACATCCAAGGTACCGCATTGTTAGTGGGATATTCTTGAGAGCCTGTACTTTGGTTAGCCATATGTCTAGTATAACCCGGATAGTCGGTTAGGTAGTCAAGGTCAAAAGACCACACATGACCCCGCCCTGAACATTGGGCTTATCTTCCGTATCTCGTGTTCAAAGTCTCATCTATCTTCTTGGCGTATAAGTTGTACACTCTGAAGCCTTGCTATGAGTGAATAACCCACAATATAACCATCATCGCCTTTCTCATCAAACTTCCCAACGGATCACTGGTGTTTAGAATGGTCACTTGACAACCAAAAGGTTTGAGGTAATGAATGATGGAACCTTCCCAAAGAGAAGTTCATATGGTGTTTTGAGGTGTGGTCTAGTAATGGAGACCCATAGCACATAGCAAGTCTGTGCCAACAACTTCATCTGTAACATAGTGGGTAATTTATAGTCCGTAAGCATAAATCTTGCAACCTCTATCAAGGTCCTATTCTTTCTTTTAGCTACCCCATTTTGTTGCGGGTTCTTGGATTGCTATAGTCCTCTTTATCCCTTTAGACCCACAGAGTTCTATAATAATAGCATTCTTGAACTCGTCCCATTATCACACCGAATTCCCTTAACCTTCTTGTTCAACTCGATTTTCAACGAGGGTGATGAAGTCTTCAGACCTGAGTTGTTTCATCTTTAGTCCTTAGAAAGAACACCCAACAAAATCGCTATAGCCATCGGTGATAACCAAATGTAAATACTTGTGATCAATGCTTCGACTTGAGTTGGACCAAATAGATCCATATGTAACACCAAGAGGCTCGAAATAATGCTCATAGCAGTGATAGCTTTGTAGGAGGCTCTGTGTTGCTTCCCTTTGTTGCATGCAACACAATTATGATCATTGGAGAAAACTTTGAGGAAGACCTTCAACAAGACCCATTTAGAGAGTTTGTTTATGGTCTTGAAATTCACATGAGCCATTCTCCTATGCCATTTTGTAGATTCATCCAATGATGCTTTAGCCACCAAAAAGTGAGGTCACCTTCAGGATGAACTCATTGAGGTTGAATGTGTATAGATTGTGAGTTCGAGGAACTCTCACAGAATTGAAGTATCTTCCGAAGCTTGAACTCTTTAGAAAGCACAAGACATTCATCTTCAATGAAGAGTACCTTATTCTTGGTGTCACAAATTTGTAAGATCGAGAACAAGTTGAAGTGTCAAGTTCCCTAACATAGTACACATTCTCAAAGTTCAAGAGGGGTGTCTTGATGGTGCCTTTCCCAAGAATTCTACCATCACTTCCACCAAAAGTCACATTGCCTCCTTCTTCAATAGGAATAAAATTGTGCATCATATTTCTATTTCTAGACATGCTCCTTGAACAACCACTATCAACAATACCGATATCTTTATGCTTAAGAGGATGATCCTATAGAACAAACAATATATACAAAAGAATGTTAGTAACGAAGGAGGCTCAAGTCATTCCGACTTGAACCCGCTTTATGGATCATGAGATTTAGGTCTAGCAGATGAGAAAGATCCACCATTGTTCTTGGGTTTCCATTGAAATTTAGGTCCTTTATTATTCCAAGAACAACTCACGAGGACTTGATGACAAAGCACCCCAACATCCTTTCCCATTATTCATAGAGTCAACATGTGTGCCAATAACCATGTTTAAAGTATGGGCTAGTAGGTTGCACATAAGGTCTATCACTGATCTCCTCCAAGGAGAGTCAAGATAAGTAGCTTGTGGGACATAAGGAGGAATGTTATTAACATTGGTCCACACCGGTCTAGGTTTCTTTGAGTAGCACATACACCCAATCTTTGCTCATAGAAATCACAATCCTTAATTAAATGAAATTTACTCCACATACAAAACATGTCTTCCTTTTGGAAGATTTATTCAACAAAGAAGATGTTCTATTACATGTAGAAGTACTTAAAATAGAAACATTAAAGGAATTGTTTTTAACAAAATTATTATGCAAAGATTTAAAGGACAAGTCTCGTGAGGAAACAAAGCTTGAAGTTGATTCCTCAAGAGCTACCCTAGAAGGCTTGTAGATAGACTTGGGTGCGAGGCTTGGGTGTAGGCTCGTGAGGGCTTAGGAAGGTCTCGACTTATCACTTGAATCACACTAAAAGTAGACCTTGATCCGATGAATTGTCACCGCTGAGAAAGAGACAAAGTCATAAGATGAAGCATCGGTGTCCGCAAGTCTTTTGACTTTTGCCATACAGATGGTGTGATCCATCAAAGTCAACAATAATGGATGTGTCGGTGGGCATGAATTCACCTCTAATAGGTCCAAGGACGACATGTAAATCACCTTCCTTTTAAAATTTGCTAAGCCTGCGGTGTAGATTTACGCCCATCTTGCCTAGCTTCCAATCCTACATACTTTTGAAAACCTAAACCTATTCCGAGTTCACCGACCGACTACTATAGAGTTCTCTAGCTAGATTGTCACCGATATTAACCATTGTTTATGTCTAGCTATTTCCTCACTAGTTTCTCTTTAAGCTCTAGGTTCTCAAAGAATAGCATCACTTTTTTCTTTTCAAGGCATTTTAAGTTAATGTCGCAATATCTAGATCAATTTGTAACCCCTTTATCTTTTCTTCATAAGCTATCTCGATTCTTTTGAAACCATACTTTTGTCTTTCTAATGTTTTTAACGAAAGTTTATAAGCTTCATTATCAATATAGCATTCATTGTATTTAGGTTTCATAGTATCATAAGCTTCTTTAAGTTCATTGTATCTTCACTACAACCAAATATACAGTTGTGTACACGAGAAAGTCCCATCAAGGAAAATTGATCATGCCTATCTTCTCAAGTACATCTTGCCAAGAATCCAAGCTTCTTTGTATCAAGAACTTCCTCATTCACGTGTTCATGTGCAGCCCGATTGACTGTTCATCCAAGGTGACAAGAGTCAAGTTCCAGCTTCCTTCGATTCTCACCGATAGGAATTGTAGTTAGCTCCCTCCACTCTTCCTATCTTTGCATTCCTTGAGAAATGACCCATCCGGTGACAAGAGAAACACTTGACCTTTCTCCTGTCAAACGAGTGGATCCTTTCCTTGAAGCCAAACTTTCTTCCCGACCTCTCCTCAAACCTCTTGATATCTCATCAAATCATGGCCACCGCCATTTCGGCCATCTCCTCCATTTCAAGTGGGTCCACCGATCAAAATCTTCATAAACAAGATGTCTTGAGTATCATAATCGCAACAAATGAATGAAGCACATCCTCTAATACACTACCGCTTTTAGCTTGAGGTAGAATGAGTGGGATGATTGTAAGATGATGATGGTAAGTAAGATGGACTAGAGCATGTATCATCATATTGGAGTGAGATGTCCCAACAAAAGTTGTATGACCGTAAGAGGATGCAGTAGTGAGATCTCGACATCGTGTTCAAGAGATTTGAGTTTGTTGTACAACTCATCAAAAGTGAGCATGTCCACCCACCTTTAGCTTTAAGGGCTATACTTACATGTAACCATGATGGAGGCAAAGATCAAGGAACTTTGAATTGCAATCATCATTGTCGTTTTGCATTCAACCGGTTTAGTCGACTCAAAATCTTATGAAACCATCGTATCCCTTGTGGATACCTTCTTCTTCTCGAGATGTTGAACTCTTGAAAGTTTTGTCTCAAGATGGACTTCTCATTCTCCTGGACTCTTCATTGCCACCAAACCTTGCTTTAAGCGCCATCCATATGTCCTTTGCATCATCCATGTGGTGAAATCACCCAAGTGATCTTCAGAATAGCTTCAAGAAGGATGGTTCTTACTTTGTGCTCTCTTTGCACACTAAAATCTCTTCAAATATTTTGGGAGGAGCAATGGTAAACTTACCATCAAGATCCGGGATAGTCTTCTTCAGACTGCTTCCTTTCTTCACGATCTCCCAAAGATTCCAATCAATATTGGAGATCCGATTCAGCATCTTCATGGTCCACAGATCATACTCTTCCTTTTTCGGATAAGGAAACTTACCATTCTGTTGGAAAGACTAAGTTGTTGCATAGAGGTGGTGTTTTTGATGTTGTTGTTGGTGACTTGATTCATCATCGCCTGCATGGTGAATGTGTTTTTGGTTGTATGGGGTGAGGTAAAATATGGTTCTCAAGATCGTAGAGACTTTTCGAGGCTCGATACCACTTGTTGAACATGTATGCACCTTGGCGGATCTTGAGTACTCAGAGATCGTTAGTGTTGCCTATGTAATCATAAGCAAACTAATAGAAAATCTCTACAACTCGTATTCTATAGCGGAATGTAAATACAAGTTGTTATAACTAAGAACACTTAGATCCTCTATGGATCTTTTATTAACTGAAACTTTATGTTTCGAATGAGTTTTCTATTACATACTATGAAGTTCCTTTTATAGACAAGGAGCCCTAAACTATTACTACTCAATCGACTAAACATGCAAGCATGCATTTAATGACTAAAACACTAAACAATATTGAACAGTACAATAATACCCATGCTAACCTCGGGTAGTACAAGAATAATGATGGGTTAGCATATAATTAATAATGCGCATGCAGATCCTAGTCACTTCCACTCTTCAGCAGAAACACCACGGCTTTTTATTCTTCAGAATCTCTTCTTCAATGATTCTCGCTCTACTCAACAGAATCCTTTGGTAGATTTGACAAGAAATCCTACTTGCGACAATTCCCAACACCGTTGTCGCTTGAATTTTGGGTTGAGTAGTTTGAGCTGTGACTCATGGGAGTCACGGTCTTGATGTCCTTGTGTTACTGGAGTCATGACAATTATTTTGGTTGTGTTTGTTGATAGCCGTATGGCAGTTAGCCTCGTTTGGATTGAGTCGTGACTCATGGGAGTCACGACATGATGTTGGTTGTTATCCAAGTTGTGGAAAATTTTTTAGTGTCTAAGGGTGTGAGTCATGCCTCATGGGAGTCACAAAATTAAACTTGTTGATTTTCCAGGTCTTATGAACTAGTTTTAGGTGACATGATAATGAAATATTGACGTTTTAAATTCTAGCTTAGTCGTGTGATAGCAAACCAACGAGACACCCTGTAAGTGTCTCGTTCTGGTCAAATCATAGCTAGGTAAACCCACGAAGGGTGAGCCTTGTCATGTGTCTAAATCGACTACGTGTGGTCTTGAGGTTGAGCCATACTAGTCACCATCTTCATCAAGTCGTTGTCCATTTGTTGTAAAGTAAAATCTATGAAAATGTGGTATGTGTGTTGGGTAACCTTAGGCCTTTAAGCCCAAAGGTGTTGGTTGATATAGATTAGGCTCGGTAATGAACTAAAGCCCAAGGTGAGCACATGTGGAGCATTGGGCTGAAGCCCAATGTATTTGAGTTATAGTTTTCATTTTTCCTAACTACTTTGATTTCCGCTTACTAACTAATTTATATTTTTGTTTGTCGGTGACGTTTCAGATGCTTTTTGGGTTTTGATTGGGATATGATATGGACTTGGTTATGGACATTGTAAAAAAAACCTATGCTTGAATGATATTGGGTTGGACGATATTGGATTTACGGTATTAGTTGATGGACATTATGGACTCTTTTGGTACTTGAGACGGAAGAGTGTGTTGGACTCAAAATAGTTTAACCCACTTGGACCCGAACATGCACAAAATGATCGATAAAACTAGACAACTAATATATACGCGAATGATATTGTCCAATTATATAATAAAACTTGTAAAAATTGTAAAAATTGGTGAAACGTAATTTATAAAACTTGTTATTCAAAAGTCGTAATGATTTTGAAATATTCTATAAATGGACGCATCATGCCCAAATTTTATATAAACCATTTTATAACTTAAACTATTACGATTTACAAATGTTATAAACATTTCTACTTTCTTAATTATTAACATGGTACACTTTTCATCAAACGTGTGATTCTTTCTAAAACCACAATGTTTTATAAACTATTTGGGTTACGGGTAAAACACCAAACATGTTATCGATTTTGTCCTTTTGTTGTCCCTTATTCATTATTTTCTTTTTGTTGTTCCTTCTTGTCGTCCTTTTCGTTACTCCTCTGACTTTGTTATTTTGGCGTGAGTTACCTTGAGTCTATTTTTCTTAACAACCACACGAGATTTCGATACTAAACTTTTTCAAACAATTACTCGAGTCATCCACGAAAACTAAAATACGATAGTTTTGAAAAACTTATGTACATTATGCTACTTTTTGAGATATATTCTGAGATAAACTATAATTATTAGGTTGTGCCGTTCATGTACCATTGTGCCTTGCTTCTTGAAACCGCTTGTATCACTTAAGCATCAGACTGAGGAGTCTTCGTAGCCCTTTTTCACTATATTTTTCCTTGGGGAAAATGGTACTTAATACTTTTCAAATGTTTTTATGTTGTGATCTCTGCTTTTACATGATTTTGGACATATATGTGTGATGATACGATTATATGCTACAAGTTTTTTGCTTTGTGATTTCATGATCACAAGAATCGTTAACTCTCTCATGAGGCCCACATGATGATAGATCTATCGGGGTAGCTCCCCACACGGTATTGGATATACGTTTGTTGGACACTATAGGCTCAGTTGGCGCGACACTATTATTGTTTTTACTAAAGTGCTTATAGTTGGTATTCATGCTCACTATTGTCCTACGCTATATTATTCACAGCTTCGTGGTTTTACTTTCAAACCTGCGAGCTCACCAACATTATGTTGACATTTTCTAATACCATTTTCAGGTGGATCATTTCTAAGGTATTTGAAGGCATGTTTATTGGAGTCAGACTATTTGACATTTTGCTACTATGTTTTCAAGACAACTAGATTTCCAAAGAGACATGTTTTTCTATCATTTTTGAGACAAGGATCGTTTTGTAAAAGTTATAAAATATTGTTGAAATAAATATGAGGTATGAATCTATGATGTTACGCAATGTGCCTTTTCCAGTTACATCCCGTGTTTTCGCCATTGACAGGGTGTGACAGATTGGTATCAGAGCCTAAGGTTATAGAGAATACCGGTTTTTCTAAAATAAAAACCTCAACTATAACCAAACTAAAGTTTTTATAAAACCCCAAACATGGTATGTGTTGATTAGCCCGAGTATTCCATCATTTTTCCTAAATTACGCATAGCCTGATCAACTATGCTTAATTCAGGAGCGTTCATGGGATAATGGGGGTAGTTACCTTAGATTGTGTTTGGTTGGAGTCAGAGTCTAGATCACCTGAAAATGTATTGGTCTATGTGTGTGCATCTGCCTTATGTGTTGTGTGTATATGTGCCTATGCTGCTATGCATTATGTGTGCCAAAGCTTTTAGCTTTTGGGACAATATATGAGCTTGTGATTGCGTATTTAAGTTCCTTGATTGATTTGATATAATGTGATTCGATTTGAGCTGATATGATATGGTTGATTTGACTGAGTCAGAGTATTCCCTGTACCATTCCCCATACTCGTGCATTAATATTATTTATCTCTATACGCAAGCAAAACTCATACTGTATATTTTGCTAAATATATATTGATACGTTATTTTGAAAACATTATTTCTAGTACACTATTTTAGATACGTTATTTTGGATACGCTATACAATTTTGGAAGGTCAACATTGGTTTTGCCATTTTGAAAAGGCATTATATTGACATGCTATTTGAAAACTATTTTTGGATACATGATTTTCTGGTATTGCCCTATGCCACCATGTCACATGCCTTGTCTTCCCCTACCCTCATGCTGTAGGAAAGCCTGAATACACCACACTATAAGCCGATGAGTCAGATGACATCAATAGTTGCCTTAGGAAGCAACCCACAAATCAAAATGAACGCGTTTGTGGTTTAGTTGTATGATTAGGAATTTGATTACTACAAGTGAGATAATAGGACTCATAGGAAGCAGTGACCTTCAGCTTGTTAATTGAGTTGTTGTGTTGACCATGATAGCGATGTTTGCCCTAGTGTTCGTGTTCCGGAGATGGTACTGATTTAGATAAGTCGAATTCTGATTTGGTAAAAAAAAATTGTACAAACGAAAAGTTTTCTGGTGAACTTTATAAATTTCTGATGAACTGTAATCCTCATTAATCTGACCGTGTAATAATGTTTTTTAAAACAAAAATTTGGTTGATAGTAGAAGTCGTTTTAAAATGTTTAATAAATTTTTTTATTCTAAATTGTTGGATTTAAAAAAAATCGTCTTATTTGGTTGTCAAAAACTTCAATTTTTTTTTGAAAATCAAAAATCCAAACCATATATGAAAAATTGTTATTTCAAATTTCAAGTTTTTGCAAATATATCTTTTCACATAACTATAACCATCGAATTCATGGTCCATTTTATAATTTCTTGCTCAAATGAATAGCTATTAACAAAATTCAAAAACCATGCTCCGAGTAGGAACACGCACTATACCACCTCTGCCTGAGACTGTCACTAGCGATATGTCATGACTTGACACTATTCCTTCAAAGTAAAATCTTCCTAATTCATTCCATAAGATACGACTTTAGTGATTGATCGAAACTTGTGAGATTAAACAATCTGTGGGACTCTACTCAAGAGACAACACGTTCTTTTCAGAATCCAATATAACTGATAAAGATTTAAAAGGTACACTTTTGAGCGGTCATTTAAGCCCTTAATTGATCACTTTTGTATCCGTTACTACTTAATTTCGTTCCTTTTCATTTTTTAGGTCTCTTGAAGGCAAATTGTGGAATGAAACTTATTCGGACGAAAAGGCGCGAATATATGAAGAAAATGGCCAAAGTCAAGAATCGAGACACTCAAGTCTTGCTGAATTGAAAAGGGACGCGCACATCGCTTAAATGCGACGCCGTCACGACACATCTTGAGACGACTCGCAGAGCAAATTGCTATTTTACAAGTGATGGCATCAGTTTAAAAGAGTAGGCGTCGCAACTCGCACGGCCTAGATTTGGATCCAGACGGCGCCGAGGTTGAAGTCGACAGTGCCACGAGCATAAGGTGACGCCGTCACAGAGTTGACGTGGCCAAGACGAAACCCTAATGGCGAGAGAACCCGATGCGTCACAATTAAAGAGTGACGTCAGATATTGTAACACTATATATAGAATTGAATTTTTCGCTTTTAGAGAGGTAGTTTGTGGAGTAAAACCTAAATCAACCAAGGTCGTCTTGTGCAAGATCTTAGGGTTCCATACCCTATTTTACAACAAGATAAGTGTTTTACTTCATTAATTCAATTATGTATTCAATTTTTGTGTGTATGCTTGCATGTTCTCCATGTCCCGCTAATTTACTTGTGTGTTTGCTTAGATATATGAAACCCAGTTATTGAATATTGATTGGTTGTCTCTTATCTTAATTGTGATTGACCTAGTATTGCGATTGGTCATTCGTTGTGTTATTAATGCTTGATTAGTCTTTTTTGAACCTTAGCTTATAGTTACTAGTGGAATTCTAGGCTAAATATTCAAAGATAACCTTAGTGTTAAGTTTATGAATCCTAGAGATTTTGTAGTCATTAACCTTAGGTAGCTTCAAAGAGTTAGGGATAAACGCATACCATACGACCTTAGAAACAAAACGCGTTAAGAATAAGGACGTGACAATTCAACCATCAATAGGAGATAACTAGGGAGTAATAACATCTAAGTAAACACATTGTTAATCATCATAAGAGCACACAACAATAGACATAGACTACACTCACCTTAGCTTAGTTAATTAGAATAGATAATAGTAGAGTAATCGGTAGAAACACCACCCCCAAATCCAATACTCCGAGATTCGTACCTTTCCATTTCGTAAAAAAAACATAAAAAAGATAGAAGTAATCTTCCTCAACCCCAACCTTAGCGTAGTAATTTCTCACTAGCATTCCTATTCCCCAGAGAACGATATCAATTCCCGAGGCTTACCCTAATACTACACTACAACGATTAGGTTCATCGCCTAGGGTGTTGAAAACTTGCTCGACTTAAAAGGAAGTTCCTTTGACCCCGAACGCGCTGTACGCTTATCAAGTTTTGGCGCTATTGCCGGGAATAGAATAGCTAGTTAGATTTCTATCTCGTTTAGGTTTCCTTACTTGATTCCTATCAAGTAAGTTTTTTTCTCATTTTTAGCTTTCTTGTAGTCTATCCCCCTTCCTTGTGTTTGTGTTCGTAAAACCCTTTTCATTTGTTGCTATGGCAAGTGAAGTTGCATTTGAATCATTAACAAATGAGGAACAATTGAATTTCGCAGATTGGATTGCTTTTTATTGTTCTAATGAATTTGTGAGTGATCTTAGAGATATCCCAAAGGAGACGGGTGTAGGGTTTGATGGATTTGATAAATTTTGTGCTTGTGTGGCTTCTATTCAACAATCATTGTTAGAATCAACTCCTTTTAGTGAGACCCTCTGGAAAATTTTGAGAAAAGCCTCCTAAGCATAAACCATCAGTTGTCATAACTTGAGGAAATGGATAAGGAGGATTTATCCAACCTTAGGCATCATGATCAAAAAGACCTAGTTTTTAAGAACATGGAACCTAAACCCGAACAAGATTGTGAGATGGTTATAGTTGAACTGCCTAGTTGCATGCGTGGGATATTCACCAAAACATATGACACGCGTGAGGAATCCTTTAGGCAAATAGAACATATTGATCAAATTTTTGAGAATGATTCTTATGAATCGGACCAAGAATTTGAACTGGCTAAAGAAGGATTTGAGATACTTAGGAGTGTATTTAGGTTAGTTCATACTAAAACACATGATGAACTTTAGGAGATCTAGATATAATGAAGAATGAGGTGGAAACCCAAGCCCACAAGCCCTACCATCACTTGACGAACACACATCGCCTATAACTTACCCTAAGAATTAGAAGAGACTATAGGAACCCGATTGATATAGAACCTTTGGACCAAACGCCACTAGAGAATGTAGGTTTAGATGCTTGTTGTCATGACCTCTCTCTTAGTACTAGGGAAGTTCCTAATTTTGATGAACCGAGTCTCAACCAAAAACCTTACCCAATTTTTCGCCTTTAGATGTTAATCTTGAATTGAATTAGGCCCCAATCCACCCATCAAAATAAATAATCCGGGTAGTTGCTTGATAAAGGTGGTAGACTCTAGGCCATGTAGAGGGAAGCTAATATAGGAGTAACCCATGACCTTACACACTTATATCACCCATTCATGGTTGATAACAAGAAACATTATGGGTTTAAACCGGGTTTATTAGGTCAAGATGGATCCTTAACTAAGAATCTTTTGAAGTTGATAGAAGATGATCCATTTTAGGAGAGAGATTTGATTCACCCGCTACACCAATAGAATTAGGTAAGGTTATAATGAATGGAGCACACCCTTCGAGCATATAAATCACCCATCACCCTCTCCTTACGTAGCAAATTTCCACCCTAAGGGTGTGTATCGCTACTATCACCCGCACTTAAGCTTAAGTGTAGGAAAAACTTACCCTTTATCCGTTAAATAAGGGTAGAGTCAAGCTCGTGACTCGAACAAAAACAAGCGCTTCTTGGGAGGCAGCCCATGTGTATTTGTTTTTCATTTTTATTTGTGTGTCATATATCTTTTCATTATTGTAAGTTCTCATGTTTGAATTTGTGAAAATGCTTTATTTTGTCTTTAACCTCATCTTAATTACATATAAAGGTATTTTACAAAAGGGATAAGCGTAGGGAAGATTACACACGTTTTTAAAAGAACATGAACATGAGAATTACGATTATTGAAAAGATATATATGTGTGAGTCAAATTCTTGTATTGAGTCATAATGGATGTTTTGCATGAATTTTCCGATTCTAAAGATATAATTTTCTAGAATTTTGCAAAAATCGCATCAGATTTCGTTATGATAATTGACCGGCCGGAGGAGCAAAAACAACTTATCTTACTTTCTCGTTTTCAGGTTACTTATAAATTTTTGAATTTTCCGTGTCTTAATTTTCCGTAAAATCGCAAACATCCATTCCACAAGCATTATATCTTATTTAAGTCCGGAATTACATCTTGTTGTGATTTTTTCTTTGTTCGGTTTGATGCTTTGGGTTGTATGTTTTCTTAAAGTGTGAAGGTTCAAGAAGATGAAACATAATATTGGATGGAGCTTTTCACGCATACATTCTTCTTTGAAAGAATTTAACCACTACTTCACACACGGATCCTACCGAGCTAATCAGGGGAGTATTAGTTTCTTTCGTTTGTAATTACCTTCCATTATCATAACTATGATACTTTCGGGAACATTGGGGACAATGTTCGGTTTAAGTGTAGGAGGGAAAATAAAACGAACTTTGAAACTATGCTTATCCTTGACTATTTGCCTTGTCCAATTTCATTTGTGTAATAAACCATGATAAATATCGGTTAGGGTAGTTTTGGCACCAAATTTAAAATTTTTCATGGCATGTAGGAGTGGGCCATTAGTCTTAATAAAGCATCTCATGGATAGGAAGTTATAAGACTAGCACAAAACCCTTTACCACTTAAATTCCACCCAAAATGTGAGGATCGCCCTTAGATTTGTAGGAATTAAAGCATTCCACTTTAATGCTTCGAGAGTGTACCGATAGTATAATAGATTCTAGAACTTGTTTTGTGATACATTCCGAGATCGCTAGTGAGACTACACTTGTGTAGTTAGGAATAACTAAATGATAAGAGGCATTAGGATAACCCTTGTTTGATACCCGTAATATAATTACTTCTTCCACATCGGTTGAGTAATTCCCCACACCTTGCGTTGTACTCATCTTAAGTACACGATACCCCTAGTTAACCCTCGTGAGCCTATCCTTTTGCGGTTCTCGTGATGTTTTGGTTTTCGAATATCAATGAAGAGCATTGTTTACAATCCACCCCAAATGTACACCCAAATCGCCTTAGCCTACCTTGTATGCACTCACTTTTAGTGCATTATTGTTATCATACTTAACCCTTAGTTCAATTATCTAGTTGCTTGCATAAGTTGCTAAGTCGAGTCATATCCTTTGTACATAGTTTTGGGACGATTGGGACTCATGGAAAAGTTAAATTTTATGAAATGACGGAAGAGAACGTTAAATTCAAATTCCCTTTATTTGCGTACTAATGTATTCCAAGTGTTTTGATCTTTCAATTCGGGTCAAATTAGTGTTAGAGTAATAAAACTCAAGTGTAGAGATGTGCCTATAAACCTTTCATTTTGATGTTATCGAGAGGATGGTAGAGTAAAAGTGTATGAAAAAAAAATCAAAAAAAGATAGAGTGTAAAAAAAATGAAAAAAACATACGGGCTACCATCCTACATCTATATTTAAATTTATGTTTGTTTGTTTCAATTTATCTAGAGTTTAGAGTGTCGAGTCTTAGCTTAGCAACGCCATTATTCTTCGCATGCTTGTAACATAAAGATTTTTGACTTGCCACTACTAAATCGCCTATCTCATCAAACCCTTTATTTCCCTACCGTAAGCCTAAAGTTACAACCCTTTAAAAGACCTCTTGGATAGTTTTTCCTAGGTGCTTACACCAAAGCGATGGAGGTTTGATCTACTCTCAAGCCTATGGTAATCTATGTACTAGGACCAGTTAATGAGTGTTTATCTTCCATTTCCAACTTGATATATTTCATATACACCCGAGAGATGAGAGTATCCAAACACCACTTGTGAGGTGCTAGTATGTAATTTCCGTGCTTGTTATGACTTTTACGGGGCTTATATGTGTTATGAATCGTTCTAAACTAATGCTTCATGACCCATAACTTATAAATTAATTGGCTAAAAGCACATTTGCTTAAGGACAAGCAAATACCAAGTGTAGGGATACTTGATAAGGATTTAAAAGGTACACTTTGAGGGTCATTTAAGCCCTTAATTGATCACTTTGTATCCGCTACTACTTAATTTCGCTCCTTTTCACTTTTAGGTCTTTTGAAGGCAAATTGTCGGAATGACACTTATTCGGACGAAAAGGCGAATATACGAAGAAAATGGCCAAAGTCAAGAATCGAGACACTCAAGTCACCGGAATTGAAAAGGACGCGTCACCACTTAAATGCGACGCCGTCGCGATGCATCTTGAGACGACTTAGAGAGCAAATTGTTATTTAACAAGTGACGCATCAGTTTAGAAGAGTAGGGCGTCGCAACTCGCACGGCCTAGATTTGGATCCGCACGGCGCCGAGGTTGAAGCAAGCGGCCACACGAGCATAAGGTGACGCCATCAGTGTTGACGTGGCCAAGACGAAACCCTAATGGCGGCGACCAACGGCGTCACAATTAAAGAGTGACGCCGCCGCATATTGTAACACTATATAGAATCCAAATTTTTCGCTTTTAGAGAGGTAGTTTTGTGGAGTAAAACCTAAATCGAACCAAGGTCGTCTTGTGCAAGATCTTAGGTTCCATACCCTATTTTACAACAAGATAAGTGTTTTACTTCATTAATTCAATTATGTCTTCAATTGTTTGTGTGTATGCTTGCATGTTCTCCATGTCCAGCTAATTTACTTTTGTGTTTGCTTAGATATATGAAACCTAGTTATTGAATATTGATTGGTTGTCTCTTATCTTAATTGTGATTGACCTAGTATTGCGATAGGTCATTCGTTGTGTTATTAATGCTTGATTAGTCTTTGTTGAACCTTAGTTTATAGTTACTAGTGGAATTGTAGGCTAAATACCCAAGGATAACCTTAGTGTTAAGTTTATGAATCCTAGAGATTTCGTAGTCATTAACCTTAGGTTGCTTCAAAGAGTTAGGGATAAACGCATACTCTACGACCTTAGAAACACAAAGCATTAAGAATAAGGACGTGACAATTCAACAATCAATAGGAGATAACTAGGGAGTAATAACATCTAAGTAAACACATTTTTAATCATCATAAGAGCACACAACAATAGACATAGACTACACTCACCTTAGCTTAGTTAATTAGAATAGATAATAGTAGAGTAATCGGTAGAAATACCACCCCCCAAATCTAATACCCCGAGATTCGTACCTTTCCATTTCCTAAAAAAACATAAAAAAGATAAAAAATAATCTTCCTCAACCCCAACCTTAGCATAGTAATTTCTCACTAGCATTCATATTCCCCTAGTGAACGATATCAATTCCCGAGGCTTACCCTAATACTACACTACAATGATTAGGTTCACTGCCTAGGGTGTTGAAAAACTTGCTCGACGAAAAGGAAGTTCCTTTGACCCTGAACGCGCGTTGTACGCGTATCAATAACTTAGTCACATTAGAACATGACTTCATTTTTACATTTGGATATCAAGAAGTTGCACCGGGCCATAAGACCTTTGGTCTTCCCTTATAACAAGACCAACATCTGTCGATGTAGTATTCACTTGGAAACAATTTTGAGTCACCATACATCCTGTTTCTGCCCAGTTAAATTAAGCACTTGGACTTATGAACCTTACCTCAAGACAATCTCCAAACATTCCAAATCATTGGCATCACACTCGATCTTTAAACCCCTTGATTCATAGATCCTCATCGTCAGATTGCAATATATGTTTCATGACACGCTTATCCTCAACGTTCGTACTCCGAGAACCTTTCCTTAAAAGTTCTTGCCCACTCTGTGATTACTCGTTACGACTACTCATGTTGATCAAACACCATTCAAATTGTACTTTCTTATCGGACAAAGACGCCAACGAACTCCTCTTACCTTGTGATCCTTATAAAATGTCCTTATAAGATTCTACGCGGAATTTTCAAACCTCGCGTTTTACACATACACTCTTGTGTTTTAAATTCACGCTCTCATGTAATTTCGTGATACTCACCCTTAAGTTGCCGACCACTTAGGACCGATGTTACTTCTCTTTTCTTGTACACTCTAAATCGACGTACGCCGGCGCACATGCAATGTGTATTTTTCTTCGTCATGTTTCGACCTGATTTTATTTTTAGCCAACACCTCCGACAAACTTGGATATTTATATTTCAATCTTACCTACTCGGCTAGCCTTATTATACTCATTTTTGTATTAGATGCTCCCCCTCCCTATTGTGATACCTTCATTTTTATTTATTTTCATAGACGACAATCATTGTTTTATTCGGATGTGTTTTCTTAATTATTTTAATACTAAAATACATCGTTGGTCCCTAAACTTGTCAATCCGCTTCGCGTTGGGACAAACCTGGGAGTTATCATCGCCAGAGGTCCAAAACTTAGGTTTTTAATGCCAAACTAGTCCTTTGACAAAGTCAATGTCTGATTTTAGTTTTGTAGTCAAGGGTATTTTAGTCCATACACATTTATACTTTGATAACACATTTATATTTTAGCCCTTCATCTTTATTTTTCATCGTCAACATCATCCTCGTCATCATCTTCCCAAGAACATCAGGCATTTGCAAGAGAATTACTTGCAGGTACAGTTCTTCGATAGTATGCATCTTGTTAGTAGAGGTTGCAGTTTCAACCTATAATGTGAGAATGAGTCAATGTGAGATATCTATTTTCCTAATGGGTTGAAAGGGTTAAAGGCTTAATCAAGTGTTTAGATTAACTACAATCTTATAATTCCTTACTGAAAAGTGCTCATCATATTTGAAGATCTAGAAATTGTTGACGGGTCAATCTGAACCCACCAGACTGCTTGACTCTCATTTTTCCTATTGGGGTTGTTTCTTAAACTGTTCATGTGCTCAACGGTTTTTGGGTACAACCTATAAGCAGTTTTTAGGGTGTTTGATATCGCATATTTGATTATTTCTAATTAAATTCCATTTTTTGAATAGACAACTTACAACTGCTAATAAAAGAACTCCAAAAAATAAGAAGACAGCTTATACCAAGCAATTCCAAGCACCCCTTGATTCACTTATTATTATTATTTTCATTAATCACCATAAATGTTTTCCGCCAAAGACATGCTATTGGTATGGAATTAGGAAAACTCACGTAATGGCTTCTCGCAATGTAATCTCACTTGTACTTTGTGCTCTTATTTACTTTCTATCGGCCTATTCGGGCACATCTTGTTTCGAGATTCGATTGAGGTCGATATATTAGTAAACTTTGACTGCCGATCGGCTCAACGATTGGATTATTGTTAAATGACATAGTTCGTCTAAGCTATGCGTTACACTTGATGCTCGTGTTCCCTTTGTTGAACTTTTCTTTGAGGACTAACATTGACGAGCTTCTTTTTCCAAATAAGTCCCTTCTTGCTAAAGACACCAAAAGATTTCTGGCTCTCACATTGATTCTGCTAGGATTAGCTTACCTCTTTGCGATAGCCATTCCAAACATATGGTATTTCTTTCAATTCATGGGATCGACAGCAGCTGTATGGATTGCCTTCATCTTCCCTGGTGCACTTGTTCTAAGGTCAGTTCCGTACGTGTGTGTATTTATTTAACATATGTTGCAATTTTTCCACATAAATGTTGCACAAAACCGTTCATCGTAAATATGAAATAAACTGAAAACAAAGCTCAGACTAAGAAATTTATTGGAGTAAATTAACTTAACCGTTTTTGTTTTCCAAATATGACAGAGATGTTCATGGTATTGTGATAACGCTACACGCGTCGTTCGGGGTCAAAGGAACTTCCTTTTCGTCGAGCAAGTTTTTCAACACCCTAGGCAGTGAACCTAATCGTTGTAGTGTAGTATTAGGGTAAGCCACGGAATTGATATCGTTCTCTAGGGGAATAGGAATGCTAGTGAGAAGTTACTACGCTAAGGTTGGGGTTGAGGAAGATTATTTTTATCTTTTATGTTTTTAGGAAATGGAAAGGTACGAATCTCGGGGTTTGGATTTGGGGTTGGTATTTCTACCGATTACTCTACTTATCTAATTGGCTAATCTAGTGGTGTATGTAGTCTATGTCTAATTATTGTGTGCTCGTATGATGATTTAAAGATGTGTTTACTTAGGTTTTATTACTCCTTAATTATCTCCTATTGATTGTTGAATTGTCACGTCCTTATTCTTAATCGCGTTGTGTGTCTAAGGTCGTAGGGTATGCGTTTATCCCTAACTCTTTGAAACTACCAAAGGGTGTCGCCTACAAAATCTCTAGGATTTATAAACTTTAACTCTAAGGTACTCTTCGAATGGTTTAGCCTACAACAACTCTACGTATTATAAACTAAGGTTCACAAAGATTAATCAAGCATTAACTACACAACGGATGACCTATCGCATTACTAGATCATTAACAATTAAGATAAGAGACAACCAATCAATATTCAATAATTAAGTTTCATATTCCTAAGCAAACACACAAGTAAATTAGCCGGACATGGGGAACATGCAAGCACACACAAGTAATTGAAGACATAATTAAATTAATGAAGTAAAACACTTATCTTGATGTAAGATAGGGTTTGGAACCCTAAAATACTATACAAGACAGCCTTGGTTCGGTTTAGGTTTTTACTCCAAAAGACTACACACTAAAAACTAAAAATTCGGATTCTATATATAAGATTACATATGCGACGGCACACCTTTGATTTACGATGCCGTCGGTCGCCGTTATTAGGGTTTCATCTTGGCCACGTTAGTCTTACGACGGCGCCACCTTATGCTTGTGACGCCGTCCCTTCGATCTCGACGTCGTTCGGATCAAATCTAGGCCTTCCGAGTTGCGACGACCTAAACCCCGACACCGTCACTTGTAAATAAGCAATTTGGCTCTTGAGCGGATAACACCGACGCCGTCCCTTCCGCTTTAGCGACTGAGTGTCTCGATTCTTGACTTTGGCCATTTTCTTCGCAGTATTCACGCTTTTCGTTCGAATAAGTGTCATTCCAGCATTTTGCCTTCAAGATACCTAAAAAGTGAAAAGGAATGATATTAAGTAATAACGGATACAAAAGTGATCAAATAAGGGCTTAAACGACCCCTCAAAAAGATACATTTTAAAACCTTATAAAATATCCCTACACTTGGTATTTGCTTGTCCTCAAGCAAATGTGCTTTTAGCCAATTAATTTATAAGTGAGGGGTCATGAAGCATTGGTTTAGAACAATCCACAACACATATAAGCCCCGCAAAAGTCATTACAAGCACGGAAATTACATACTAGCACCTCACATGGGGTGTTTGGATACTCACATCTCTCGGGTGTATATGAAATATAACTAGTTGGAAATGGAAGATAAACACTCATTAACCGGTCCTAGTACATAGATTACCATAGGCTTGAGACTAGATCAAACCTCCGTCGCTTTGGCGTAAGCACCTAGGAAAGACTATCAAAGAGGTCTTTTAAAGGGTTGTAATGTTAGGCTTACGGTAGGGAAACAAAGGGTTTGGTGGGATAGGCTATTTAGTGGTGGCAAGTCAAAAATCTTTATGTTACAAGCATGCGAAGAATGGCGTTGCTAAGCCAAGACTCCACACTCTAGACTCTAGATAACTGAAACAAACAAACATAATTTAAAGATAGATGTAGAATGGTAGCCCATATTATTATTTTTTTTCAACACTCTATTTTTTCTTTTTCTCTTTTTCTATTTTTTTTGATTTTTTTTTCCATACACTTTTACTCTACCATCCTCTATGATAACATCAAAATGATGGGGATTTATAGGCACATCCCTACACTTGAGTTTTTATTACTCTAACACTAATTTGACCCGAATTGAAAAGATCAAAACACTTGGAGTATATTATTATGCAAATAAAGGGAATTTGAATTTAACGTTCCCTTCCCGTCATCTCATAAACTTTAACTTTTCCCATGAGTCCCAATCGTCCCAAAGCGTGTACAAAGGATATGACTCGACTTAGCAACTTATGCAAGCAACTAGATAATTGAACTAAGGGTTTAGTGTGATAACAATAATGCACTAAAAGTGAGTGCATACAAGGTAGGCTAAGGCGATTTGGGTGTACATTTGGGGTGGGGTGTAAACAATGCTCTTCATTGATATTCCGAAACCAAAACATCACGAGAACCGCGAAAAGGATAGGCTTTGAGGGGTTAACTAGGGTATCGTGTACTAAAGATGAGTACAACGCAAAGGTATGGGGAATTACTCAACCGATGTGGAAGAAGTAATTATATTACGGTATCAAACAAGGGTTATCCTAATGCCTCTTATCATTTAGTTATTCCTAACTACACAAGCGTAGTCTTACTAGCGATCTCGGATGCATCACAAAACAAGTTCTAGAATCTATTATACTACCGGTTCACACACTAAGCATTAAAATGAATGCTTTAATTCCTACTAATCTAAGGCGATCCTCACATTTTGGGTGGAATTTAAGTGGTAAAGGGTTTTTTTTTGCTAGTCATATAACTTCCTATCCATGAGACGCTTTATTAAGACTAATGGCCCACTCCTATATGTCATGAAAAATTTTAAATTTGGTGCCAAAATTACCCTAACCGACATTTTCTCATGGTTTATTACACAAATGCAATTGGACAAAGCAAACGTTCAAGGATAAGCATAGTTTCAAAGTTCTCGTTTTATTTTCCCTCCCTACACTTAAACTGAACATTGTCCTCAATGTTCCCCAAAAGTATCAAAGTTATGATAATGGAAGGTAATAAATGATAAAAGAAACTAGTACTCCCCTGATTAGCTCGGTAGGATCCGTAAAGTGGTGGTTACATTCTTCAAGAAGAAGGTTTCATGAAAAGCTCCTTCTCATCTAATGTATCTTCTTCTTGATAAATTAAACTCGCACACTTGAAGAAAACAAACAAAACCTTCGTAAAATCGGCCGTAATAATATATATAGGACTCTACTAAACTAGAATATAATGCTTGTGGAATGGATGTTTACAATTTACGGAAAATTAAGACATGGAAAATTCCAAAAATTATAAGTAGCTCGAAAATGAGAAAAGTAATCATTGTTTTTGCTCCTTCCCCGACGGCCGTCAAGTTGCGATCTCGACGCCGTCAAAGTTATCCCGACAAAAAAGCGGTCTGCGATTTTCTGGAAAAATTCTAGAAAATTTACATCTTTAGAATCGGAAAAATTTCCGCAAAACATCCATTATGACTCGATACAAGCATTTGACTCGAACTAACACACATGTATATCTTTTAATTAATTGAAATTCTCATGTTTACATTTCTTTGAAAACGTGTAATCCTCCTACACTTATCCCTTATGTAAAATACCTTTACATGTAATTAAGACGAGGTTAAAGACAAAATAAAGCATTTTACAAATTTAAACATGAGAATAAATAATCAATAAAAGATATATGACACAAACAAGCAAACAATTAAGCATGGGTTGCCTCCCATGAAGCGCTTTTCTTTATTTATGAGTCTTGTAGCTAGACTCGTAGTCGTGCCCCTACGTGACTTTATTCATCACACCTTCTTCCTCATGACGGTCTCTATTGGGGGATTCCATGTTGTAAAAGTGCCCTATGATGCACCTTTCTAAGAGGTCGTCCTCTCCTCAATCGGTTCTATATTCGGTCCTAAGTTCAAGCAATCCTTATAGAATCCAAAAATCTTGGCCATAACATAATCTACTCCTTTCTCCTTATCCTCCTCATTCCTATAATAGACCGATAGTTTAAGTTCCTTTTCATCATTGGAGAGTGATGAAAACTTCTCAATATTAAACGACATTTGGTAGGCTACATCATCGGTCTCATCCTTGAATCGCACTATTCCTAATGAGGATCATAAGTCATCCGGTGTTTTCTATGAAAGGTTTTCCTAGAATAACGGGACAAGCTAGGATCTATGACCGTACTAATATCATCCATAATTATGAAATCCGTAGGAAATGTGAAACTACCACATAGAGCGGAAATCCTTTAACTCTACCAAGAAAATTGCAACTAACCCTAGGATTATCGGGATCTTGCCTAGTTGGGATAGGCTTCTTCATTACCCAATTATAGTAGGTGCTAGTCATGATGTTTATTGGAGACTTGCGATCAATGTAGGCCTTCGCCACGAAAAGGTGTCCGATGCAACATGGCATGTTAAGATTCCAAGGGTTCCCAAACTTGATCCTAGGGCTCTTCCTAACATACATGTGACGGAGGTCACGTACTAAGTGAGGGTGGCGAGATAGTTCTTCTTCCGTAGGAAACTTATTAAAATAGTCATTGTCTACTTCATCTACTTCCTCAGTTGTTTCATTCATCAGTGTTTCACTAACCTCAAGTATCGTGTCATGGTTCGCTTCGTCATTTGTTCTATTAGGTTCTACTAAGGCGATGGTATTGACGAATTGAACGTGCTTAGCCAACTTACTTGGGTCCTTAATCTCTAAACCGGAAGGTTCGGGAGTTGAGATAGCATTAACCTTCCTATCACTATTGGTCATGGCTTTCAAGAGGTTATCAATCTTCCTATCCATCTTGGCTTGTTGTTGGTTAAAACGGTCCGAGAGCTTAGCTATTTGAGCTTCTTGGGATGTGACTAGGTGTTGCAACATCTCTTCAATGTTTTGTTGGTTAGGGCCGTGAGACGGGGCCATGAGAAATCATTGAAGTGAATTCTTTGGTTTGCCCCAATAGAAGTCGGGCTTGCCTTCCATGCTTTCGGCGTCATTAAAAGTCCTAGGTCCGGTGTTGTAGGGAATCTTCCTCCTGCTCCATTAATACGAGGATGCGTAGTCAATGGAAGCTTGTTCGGGAATTGGGTGCAAGTCTTGCGTGTTATGAGGAGCACCACACGGCTCACACGAGGAAGAAACTTTGTTCTCATGGCGTGAAGACTTAGGATTTTCGTAGGAGCTCATTAGGAATTTAACTTGATCTTCAAGTTCGAGCATCCCACGGTCGGAAGGTTGTGAGTCAATGGGAGGCAAGGAGATTGCCTTAACGGTTTTGGGCAGCTCACGGCGCCATTCCAACTTCGTTGTCATAGAGAGCAAGGTCCTCTATTATACCTCGTGATTCTTCCGGTGAGATCACTAAGTTTTCCACCGCCGCATGGTCAATGGATCGCTTGGTGGGGAAGTTGACATGATCATAGAAGAGTTGGACTTGGAGCCAAAGAGCAATGCCGTGATGAGGGACTTTATGAAGTAAGTCCTTGAATCGAGTCCTTGCTTCGTAGAGAGATTCACCTTGACGTTGTTGAAACATCAAGATATCATTCCTAAGCTTAGTGGTTCTCCCCGGTGGGAAAAATTGAGCAAGGAAGCGAGAGGTGAGATCATCCCAAATTGAGATGGAGCCGAGAAGTCGCTCAAGCCAATTACTAGCTTGGTCCCGTAGAGAGAATTAGAAGACGCAGGCGGCGTGGTCTCCCGAGTAGTAGCATCGAGGTCGATGGAATCAACAATTTTAAGGAAATCCTTAAGATGTCGATTAGGATCTTGAACGAAGTCCATGGAATGCAACTGCTTTGCACCAACCGGATAGTGCCGGATCGCAGGCCGTAGTTTAGCTTGGTCGGAAGCTCAATGGTGTTCCTATAGCCTAGGTGGCTTGGTCTCGAGTATTCACCAAGAGTACGGCCTCTTGGCGGGTCATTTGGTGGTAGGTTGATGAATGGTGGTTGGTTATCACCTTCCATGATGGGGTTACTAAAAAAGGTCACGAAGAAGGGGGATAGACTACGAGGAAGCTAAAAATTGGGAAAAAAGCTTACTTGATAGGAATCAAGCAAGGAAACCTAAACGAGGTGAAATTCTAACTAGCTATTCTATTCCCCGGCAGCGGCACCCAAAACTTGATAACGCTACATCCTTTTCGTCGAGCAAGTTTTTCAACACCCTAGCAAGTGAACCTAATCGCTTTTAGTGTAGTATTAGGGTAAGCCACGGAATTGATATCGTTCTCTGGGGAATAAGAATGCTAGTGAGAAGTTACTACGCTAAGGTTGGGGTTGAGGAAGATTATTTTTATCTTTTATGTTTTTAGGAAATGGAAAGGTACGAATCTCGGGGTTTGGATTTGGGGTTGGTATTTCTCACCGATTACTCTACTTATCTAATTGTCTAATCTAGTGGTGTATGTAGTCTATGTCTAATTATTGTGCTCGTATGATGATTTAAAGATGTGTTTACTTAGGTTTTATTACTCCTTAATTATCTCCTATTGATGGTTGAATTGTCACGTCCTTATTCTTAATCGCGTTGTGTGTCTAAGGTCGTAGGGTATGCGTTTATCCCTAACTCTTTGAAACTACCAAAGGGTGTCGCCTACAAAATCTCTAGGATTTATAAACTTTAACTCTAAGGTACTCTTCAAATGGTTTAGCCTACAACAACTCTAGGTATTATAAACTAAGGTTCACAAAGATTAATCAAGCATTAACTACACAACGGATGACCTATCGCATTACTAGATCATTAACAATTAAGATAAGAGACAACCAATCAATATTCAATAATTAAGTTTCATATTCCTAAGCAAACACACAAGTAAATTAGGGACATGGGGAACATGCAAGCATACACACAAGTAATTGAAGACATAATTAAATTAATGAAGTAAAACATTTATCTTGATGTAAGATAGGGTTTGGAACCCTAAAATACTATACAAGACAAACCTTAGTTCGGTTTAGGTTTTTACTCCAAAAGACTACACACCGAAAACTAAAAATTCGGATTCTATATATAAGATTACATATGCGACGGCGTCACCTTTGATTTGATTTTTGACGCCGCCGGGTCACCGTTATTAGGGTTTCGTCTTGGCCACGTTAGTCTTGACGGCGTCACCTTATGCTTGTGACGCCGTCCCCCTTCGATCTCGACGTCGTTCGGATCAAATCTAGGCCGCCGAGAAAGGCGACGACCTACTCCTTTAAAACCCGACACCGCCACTTGTAAATAAGCAATTTGGCACCGAGTCACAAAAGTGATGCGACGGCGTCACAGATAACACCGACGCCGTCCCCTTCGCTTTTAGCACCTAAGTGTCTCGATTCTTGACTTCGCCATTTTCTTCGTATTCACGCCTTTTCGTTCGAATAAGTGTCATTCCAGCATTTTGCCTTCAAGATACCTAAAAAGTGAAAATGAACGATATTAAGTAATAACGGATACAAAAGTGATCAAATAAGGGCTTAAACGACCCCTAAAAAAGGTACATTTTAAAACCTTATCATATTGCTACAAAAAAGACAAGCTATATTTATTAGTTCATGGTATTTCTAGAAATTGTTCTTAGGGAGATGATGACGAGGATGATGTTGACGACGAAAAATAAAGATGAAGGGCAAAAATATAAATGTGTTATCAAAGTATAAATGTGTATGGACTAAAATACCCTCGACTACAAAACAAAAATCAGACATTGACTTTGTCAAGGGACTAGTTTGGCATTAAAAACCCAAGTTTTGGACCTTTGGCGATGATAACTCACAGGTTTGTCCCAACACGAAGCGGATTGACAAGTTTAGGGACCAAAGGTGTATTTTAGTCTAATTTTAATCACGTATGATTTTTTTTCCTTCGATTTCTGGTCGACAATTCCCTCACATAGCCACAACAAATCTACCTAACTACTCCATAATCCATCTCACCAGATTTTCTCCCCATCAATACTACTGAAAGTATCATCAATGATTTCTTCGGTAATAAAATCTTTTCTTCATCTACAAATTTTACAACAATCACACTATTTGATTTTATTAAGTCGCAATTCACACGATAATATGATTGAATTACCAAACATCTATTTGGCACCAGACGTTGGATGGAAACAAGTACGTAGTAGACGAGAAAGATACCTGACTCAACACCCGATGCTACCTCTACTTCCTCAATCAATCGCTTTAAAAGCTCATACTCTTTCCTTAGATCCTTTATTTTTCTTGAAATCTTGATCTTTCCGATGGGAACCTATATCATTGGTCACCTTCTTTTGGTGAAAGCATCGACCCTCGCAAGCCCATGAAGACCACATTTCCCTCAAGTTAACAATGCGATGCATCCTCAAATAAAGCGACCTAAACGACTACACTAATACCTAGTGCTCGTGCCAAATCTACGCAGTGCCTTACTCACTCTCCGTTTCGCACCAGTAATTCTAACTTCAAATGACTTGTTTTCATTGTTACGAAGTTAGAGATCTCTACAACGTGTACAAAACCTTTGAAACTACAAATCCTACACCCGTTTTGGGTCTTGATGAAGAACGTACAGATAACGACTGATCTTCCCCTCCTCAATGGATTCTCGATGATCTGTAAGACATCATAACACAACGAAGAACCCTTACATACACCTAATTCAACTCGTCTCTTCAAGATTAGGAAAAACCTCCTTCAGGCCTACCAATGTAATCTCGTAGACAATCTTAGCTGTAGGTACCTATTCGTTTGTTTTGAGCAATTCCTAAATCGAGACAAATCATCAAAAACGTTAAATTTCTCTTCTTCAATAACTTGATACGCGGCCTAATCTCGTGACACTTCTTGTTTGATGAGTTGCGAGATTAAGCTAGAATCAAGTTGATTACTTGGCTTAAGGTGGAATTCAGCTTGCTACATAGCTTAATCTCGTGACAGTTCTTGTTTGATGAGTTGTGAGATTAAGTTAGATGTAAGCTGATGATCACCTCAAGCTACAAGAAAATTTTCCTAAGGCTTCGATGATTTTGCTTGAAGACAGAACGTCTTATTTCATCGAATTTCACCATCCAACAGTTACCTTTGAATGCCTATCTCATTACACCCAGAAGTTCGAATTTGGATTTAGTTGTCATAAATTAAGGTTGTTAGTAGAGTTTGACTTTGCCGCATAAGGGTTGACCGTCATGCTGAAGACCTGATTTGACTTCTAGAATCCTTTACTTTGACCTTGATTCTCGTTGAGCTCTACGTACAAGCTTTGTTCTTGTTGATTCTAATATAGGTGGCTAGTTTGTTGCACTGGAATGGCAGTTTCGTTATCAGGAATTGGTCATTTGAATTAGCGAGCATTCTTTGAAATCTAGTGATTAACGTGTAGGAAACCATAAGTAACGCCTAGCTGGTGATCAACTAGTTATCACCCCATCGGTGTCCGTTTGATGGTTCAATTCGTGTTGAGGAAGAGCAAACTGAAACCCTTGTAAAGGAAGTTGAGCAACTTAGATGAGACAAGATTCTAATTATAAGTTCATTTGGACTTAGACCTTGGTCATGAGTTACTTGGGAATGAAAGAATCGAGCGAGACTTGAGTACCCACGCCTTTTGGGTAGTCGTACTAGCTGAATTTTGAGGACAAAATTCTTTTAACGGGGGTAGACTGTAGCAACCGGCATTTTAGGGCAATATTTATTTATAAAAACTCAGAACTATTGGTGACAAACGGAAAATTTTCCAAATTTATTTTAATAATAAATTAGATTTATTATTACCTATTCTACGTTATCGAGCGTTTTGAAACATATTTGATGCGAAAACGAGAGGTCACGGATGCAGGTTTTACTAACCAGGTTTTAATATTTATAAAGTCTCGTTATACCTATGGTCTACCCTAGTGCACTAACGGGCAGTGTAACCGGTCGTGTGTAGTGTAGTAATCGGTAAAGCCGAGGTCGTCCTAAGAGCTATGTGTGTTGGATTATTACGAAGTCTAGGTGTCACAGATTAATAATGGTTTCGATAGGGATTTAATTAATTAAACTACTAAATCAGAATAAAATAAAAGCAGATAAAGGGTAAAGGGGGTAAATCAATAGAGGAGAGTGGTGCTAACCTAGTTAATCCTCCTAGCTAGTTATGTCTATGTCTACTTACTTCCAATTACTTGGTGGGGTCAAAGTCGAGAGGACTGACATTTGGTCAATTCGCCCCTAACCTATCAAGAAAGATGCCACCACAGAGAAGTCGGTGTCCCTCATAAGTCCCTGTTGTTCCTAGTCCCCAAGCCAAGTCATTAAGTACCGCTACATGCTAGATTTACAATAGTGAGTGCCCGGCCGTTAGGAACTTAGACACTCACCCCTAATTCTTAAGTTCTTCCAAACGATAGGTGATCGGTTGGTCAAATCGCACAAGTAGAAAGGGTCATCATTTGGTCATATCTTACCCTTCCGTCTCGTCCGCTCACCTAGGGTCAGGTTGGTCATATCTCCTAGGCAATTGGCCTCACCGCCATTCAAAACTACCGAACCAAGGATGGCTACCAATAAACTATGCATGCATACACTTAGAAATAATTGTACGTATAAAGTAAATGCAAACAAAACAATTAAGGAATCATAACTAGGCAAGACCAAGAGGTGCTTAGCTCATATTAATCATACAAACCAATTCAATATTCAAAGGTACGAAATACATGAATTGAAAGTAAAGAAAATATAAAATGCTAATGCTTATCGTGGGGAGTGATTTCTCCCTGGAGACAGACTCAGATGCTCCTCTCACCGCTTGAGCTTTTTCCACGTTCTCTGGTTGTTGTGTGTGGAAAGGGATGATTTGAAATCTTGGAATTCATGGGTATTTATAGGTTGATCGGGTTACGACGTAACTATAACAAGAGTTGCAGTAACCTTCAATTCTTTGTATTTTGCACTAGATCCGCTAGTTACGGCGTAACCTTATAAGTGGTTAAGCCGTAGTCTTCAATAAACTTGGTTACATCAGTAGTTGATGAGATAGTTACGGCGTAGTATCAACGGCGTGGACCCTCATTTGACCTAATATAGTTACATGTAGAGTTTTGGGAAGAGTTACGCAAGAACCTTCCGATAAGTTGGTTTTTCGAGTCACGCAATAGTTACTACAGTAATGTGAGAGATGAGTTACGCAGTAACTTCTTCAAAATCAGCATACTATGATAATTCTTTAGATAATTCTCTAGTTCGCGTCTCTTTAGCTCCAATGCTCGTAATTTACTTGAAAGTGGAAAACAATGGAAAACAAGCGTAAATCCATATAAATGATATAAATTACAAGCATTATCGGAGGAAATTGACACTTAATATTCGTGGACTATTTGATGTTATCAAATATCCCCCACTGAACTCTACTTTCCTCAAGTAGACCTTATTAGAAAGATTCCTAAAAGATATCTCCCATAAACTAGAAAATATAAGTTTACAAATCTCTTATGCTAGAATAAAGAAAGCCGAACACCTCACGAAGGGAACAAAACACTCAAATCTCTCAACTATTCTAAGTGTTAATTTCGGGTGATCACTCAATCGCATACCATAGCATGTATTCTATCATAAGCTTGGCGGTTACAAAAATCTCCACCACTAGAGTTAAGGGCTAAACAATTACGCAATAGATTACGCCAGAACCATCAATTTTTTACAAGGGGTAAAAAGTTTTGATAAATTTTTAACCAAATAATGCTGAGGGACCGCGCCTAACCCACTAAGTTTGTGTTTGACCCAAAACCCATTTAAATAAAGCCAAAATACCCAAATCTAACCATAGTGATAGGACACGAATCAAAATAACATGGGGAAATCATCAAACTTATCCATTAATCAAACCAATATCAATAATCAATTCAAATAGGCAAGATCCCTAAAATATAAAATTATAACCCTAATTGAAATAATTGAAAGAAATAAATCAAAAAGAATAAAGATAGGTCTTACCAGCCATGAAGATTGATAAAGATGAAGAGAGCTCGAAAAAAATTTTAGGAGAGAAAATTTTACTGTTTGTGTGGGCGGTGAAAGTATGTGTAAAACCTAGTTTTTATTCCGTAGGGTTTTTATACCGCCATGATAGTTACGGCGTAATTAGATAACTTGGTTACGCCGTAACTAATGTTTTTAGATTATTAATAGGATGTGAAAGGGTTACGTCGTAATCCAAATAAGGGTTACGCATTAATTAAGTTTAATCAAAGGTCATATTTTTTATAAATCTGATTTTATAGTGGTTTCGTCGCAACTCTAAAAGGAGGTTACGTCGTAACTAATTAGTCAAAAAGATTTTATAAAAATTTTAATACGGTTACGTCGTAACTCAAAGCAGTTACGCCGTAACTAATAGCGTCAGAATATTAATCATGTAATATTGCAATAGGAGAGATTCAAAAATGTACCTTATGGAAGTGCTCAAATCTCTTAATGAGGTGAATATAAAATACCTTAGATCTTTCATTAACTGCTCCCCTGCAGCGGCGCCAAAAAGCTGATGTGCTATTTCATCCTGTTTTTAATATTTATAAAACTTAGACAACTTAGGATAGACATATACTAACAGGCAGAGTACCCGATCAGATGTAATAAAGAATTAGGTAAATCCGAGTATCGTCCCAAGAGAGCTGTGACCTTAAAAGAGCTGAGATGATTAGATATGATAATATATGGGTAGACAAAGTTGATATAATCCATAGATATGCTACTATTCTACTTACACAGACACCAGAAAATTAGGGAAAAGAGATAGATAAACGAAGCTTAATAAAGACTACAAATATGAATTGATTCCCGATACCAAGATTCAATATAGTGGTTAATTATCACCAGACTCCTTTGGTCGATTCGTCATGGCCTATGGTTCTTAGATTCCTCACCAAGATGAGCAGGTCACCCAGGATCATCCGGCAACCTAATAGCAGTCATTAAGCAACAAATCTACTAGATCTAGACGGTGGGAACCCGGCCATTAGAAACTTAGATTCCTCCTAACCTCTTAAATACCTCCACTTGATAAGTGATCATTTGGTCAATTCGCACACGAAGAGTAGTCGTACTATGGCCAATTCCTCCCATACTTCGCTATCTATCAGATTGGGGTCAGTTGGTCATATCTCCCAGCCCTTTAGATACTACCAAGCTTATAATACTACCAAGCCTAGCGATCTATGAAAAGACTAGCAGATGTCTATAAAGAATTATAGAGAATAACAATAACATAAATGCAAACTTTAATTAATGACATAAATTCATAATATAAGATCTATAAAAATATAAAAAGAATTCAAACTCGAATACAAAGGAAATCGTAGACGAGGACTTCGTTATTCATGCTCCTAAACCATGCTTCTTCTTCTGTGTTTTGATCTCCCCAAACCCTATAAGGTTTGGGAAAGGAGAGATATCTAATACTGATGAAATCATCGACTATTTATAGGCTTCAAAACAGTTACGGCGTAACCTTATTAGATAGTTACGCCGTAACTTCCTTCCATCTTCAATGCTTGTCCATTGTCTACGGCGTTACTTTGTTTGGTGTTACGCCGTAGCTGCTATAATCCAGTGTAAATCTTGGTTACGGCGTAACCTTAGCTGAGGGCTACGTCATAGTCTTTGTTATCAGTAGTTACGGCGTAACCTGAGCTGAGGGTTACGCCGTAGCCTTCGTAATCTTTAGTTGCGCTGTAACTTCATCACTTGGTTACGTCATAATTAATAGACAGTTGAATCAATAGGTATTGAAATTGTCCAATTGCAGCTTCCTTACTTCGAATGCATCCTGAAATGAAATAATAAGGAATAAGGATGTTTTCACTAATAATTTACTCAAAATGTGATGATAAAGGGGGAAATTAACGCTTAGAAACTTAGGACTATTTGATGTTATTAATGACCAAATCCATGGCCAAAACACCAAAGATTGCTCGCTGCATCACCTAGACACGCTTCATGATTAATGTAAAACCCTAAAAATATAAAACGCATAACAAGACTATTTTGCCCCTTTAAATCAAAATTATAAAATACGTAAAATCTATTAACGCCCATTTAATGAAATTAAAAATCTAACTTATAAATGTTTTAAAAAAAAAATCTAACGTGTATATTAAGTAACCGACATTTGGTACGACGAAAAATAAAAGTCACGCACATAAGCTTTGGGCCTCATTTATTTTGTGCAAGCCGAGTATTTCACTTAAGCCATGGGTCCGGTTTGGTTTTTGATCCGATTCCCATCAGGCCAAGTCGGGCCTTGTCTTTCTTTTGGAAGCCGATCCACACACAAAAAGCCCTAGTCGATTAGTATAAATACAATGCAAACACTCAAATTTTGAAACCCTAGCTACAAAGTCAAGACAATCTTTTTCTTTTCTTTTCTTTTCCGATCAACCGGCTGCTACTCTTTGTGTTCGTATGCGTTTGATTCGAGCTAGCCAAGGTATAACTTTTCCTTCGTTTCAATTATACTTACATGCAAACGTAAACCATGAAGCCATGAGGGTGTTAATGAGCCACACGATTAAACCGAGTCATGCGTTAGGATTTGGACAAGCTAACCGTACCATATGCATGTATATATCACGTTGTTATTGCATTCGAATTCGGAAAACCTATGTATATGTGTGTCGATCGTGTATATAAACCGTATAATAGCAAGTAACATTAGGTCGCCACATAAAATCATAAACATGTAGATGTATATAAGTCGACGTATGATGTTTATAAGTTAATGCATGGTTTAGGTTATGAATGTGTCACATTGATTTAAAACGTAAATAAGCATGAATCATGTGTTTGTTGGTCTCGTTAAAAGCTATAAGTCGACATGTAAGAATCACGTTAACCTTAGGTTGTAGTTTGGTTTGAGTCAATTTGCATGCATGGTTTTCCTAGCGTGAGTCTCTTGAAAGCAGACCTTGATGGTGTCGAGTGCATGCATGTTTGGAATATAGGTTGGTATGTCGTGAGTAAAATGTGTAAGTGTTGGTGTGTGTCGAATGGTTTGTGAGTTGGGAAAACAATATGTAGTAAGTTGGTTTTGCATGTGTGTTGCATACGTATTGAAGCAAGAGGAAAGGGTAAAGTTTTAGTCTCGTTAACACGATTTAAATAAGTCAAATGTGGGGTGAGTTATTGGTGTAAATGCATGCATGAGTTTTGTTCAACTTCCGTTCGTTCTTCACACATTCTAGGTCAAGGTGATGGGTCATTAAAACTGTAACATGTGAAGTAAATGCGTATTAATATGGTATTAAAGATTGGGAAAACCCTAGGACATAAATAGGGAGTCGATTAGGTTAATAAGCTAAGTATGTTAATTCGTTATTTCATGTGAAAATGGTAAGTCATGAGGTCATTAATAACGAATGGTTAAGTGTATAACGAGCTAGTAACAAGTGTGTTTGTAAACATGCGTGAGTTATGATTTTATGTAAGAAACTATCATGAGTTAGGGTAGGATATGCATGGTCTCATTTTAGTTGTGTTCGAACAATGTTACATGTGAGTCTTGGTTAATCATGTAAGTTATGAAGGCTTGAGTAAACTATTTTGAAAGAGAGTCTTAAAATCCGTTCTTGACATTTATAAACCCTATACTTTGAATAATGATTATATAAGCCCTCAAATAAGATGCTTATCATATTAAACCTTTAAGTTTACCATTTATCATTTGTAAACCATAAGTTTGGCTAATTAATGATTTATAACCTAAAATGTTGTAATTCCGTCCGTCATTAAAAGTGAGACTGTACTGATAACTCTAAGAGTATTAATGAGATTAATCCGTTATAACATTAATGATTGATGGGTGTCTAAATACTCATCATTTTTGTAGCATTTAAACTGCAAAAACATCTGAAAACACTCAGAAATGCATCAAAATGATAAAAATATCACAAATAAGTGTTTTATGTGTTTCAAATGCAAAATACCAAAATCGGATGAAAAACGTATCAAGTTTGCATAATTGGCGCTTTAGTCCCCAAGTTTCAAAAGTTGTCAAATCTAGTCCTCGGAATCCAAAAATATGGAGTTTTATCATTCAAGGTCCTTGAAATATTCTAAATTGTCAAAAATGATCCTTGAATGAATCTTTGGGCAAATGGCAGAAAAGGTCCCTCAACTTTACAAAAATGTCAAAATTGGTCCTTGGATATTTAAAAAGTGAAAATTATCAAATATTATCCTTGAACTATTAAAGATTGGCAAGATTGGTCCTTGTGATAAGTTTGGAAAAGTGGCAGGTTCAGCCCCTATACTTTGCAGAAATTACATGAATGGTCCTTGTTATAATCCAAAACCAAACTTGACCCTTTGTGTATTTTGATCCCCAGCCAAAACCCAAAAGAACCCCTGTCATTATCCTATGACCCCCCTATTTTGAACCCCAGATTTATTATTAAAAATGGTCAAAAAGTCAAACCCCGCCCAAACCAGTTTCCCTGTTTATCCCCCTCACCCAAACCTGCAAACCAGAAACCAGAGTGGTTTCCTCCACTTGCCTGATTTCCACCTTTCCACCTCACCTCCCCAGTTGTATACCCACTCCCTTCCACCTCTACAATCTCCCAAATCTCATTAAATGCAAAAACCTGCATAAGACTTTTTTGGCGCCAAATTTCCAAGTGGACGAATATGATGAGTTATGAAGATCCAATGGCTGGAAATGAGTGGGAAAGTCTCAGAGGTCGACAAAGAGTTGAAAAGATCTTTATAAAGAGGAAGAGAAGCAATGTGGGATAGTATCTAGAGTAATTTAATTTTGCTTATGTCGTTTTAAATATTTTAAGTTTTCCAGTGCAAGTTTAAGATTTCAAATACTTTGTAATCATATTTCAGTGTATTAAGAACCTATTTTCAGTTTCAATTTCAGTATTAAGGTTCATATTCAGTTTATGCAATTTCCCTTGTTCAAAATCTCAATATGTTCTAATGTTGTTTGTAGCTGTTAATTTGGACTCATAAGCCCATATAAGCTCCTCAGAAAGCTTATTAAAGCTTTTAGTAACCTTTAAAATCAGTTTAGAAGTAAAAAAATCAAAAATACCAAAAAATTAGTGAAAAATAAAAAATCCATGGAAATGAAGGTCAAAGTGGAGCAGGTGAATCTGAGATTGCCCTTGGGTTTAGAGCTTCGGGAAGCTATAGGTTATGGTCTCATCCTTGGTTCTCATTTTCACTTGGAATCATCTTGTAAGCTTTTGCTTCATTTTTATGCATTTCACTGTTCAAGTTGTTAATTAGCTTAAATCTGTGTGTCTTTATGTTCATTAGTTACAGTTAAGTATAATTAAACATTAAAAACAGTTGCTTGTTCTCTTTAATTTGTAGTTAGTAAAAATCTTATTTTAACAGTTAATATAGCATAAGTGTAATTTCTTAATTTTATGTTGTTATTATTATTGTTTAATGCTTATTTAGTCTTATATTATGATAATATAAAGTCTGTAATCAAGTGCATGGTCTAAATCTTTGAAACTCTTTGGAAATCACAAAAACAGTCTCATAAAAGCCTGTTTGGATTTGCTTGTTTAACTGTTTTAGAGAGTGTTTGTGTTGTTGCTTGTTATTGTCTTGTGTCACTTTAGTACCATATAGCTCATATAAACAATAAAATCCAGTCCTTAGTTGCTAGAAAGTCAAAATAACCTTTGATCTCATCTTGTTAAATAACTGTTGGATTTTTATGATCCATGATCTTGTTTTCATGATTATAAGTTGTTATTGTTGATCAAATCAGTCTTAATCCACCTTAATACATCATAATCAGTGATTAGGATTGATTCAAAGTTCATTTTAGTCAACTTATTTGGTTTTTATAAAAAGTCAAAATTTCAGTTTGGTCGTTTTTGAATAAAATAGATAATTTTATATAGGACATAATATTAGCTTTCAAGATTTGAGCTTTTGGTATATTAATATTCCACTGCTTATCTCTATCACAGTATTTTTTATAATTTCCAATTAGCTTATTAAGCAGCTTATTTCTTAGCTTACTTTAGACCCTTGTTTGAAAAAGTGCCATGTGCACAGTTGAGCTAGCCACTTTCACAAGCTCACACAGAGCTCATCAGTTAGCTTTAGCTTGTGAATCTTGGTTCTTTGGAAAGCTAACCTAGCTGTCTCTTCATTCCTGTGCTTATTTTCAACTTTGTAGCTTATTTGATAGGGCTGCAAGCAGCTTATATTTTGTCCCATTCTACTCAGTATATACTGAGTCCTTATTCAGTGTTTTACCAGCTTTTTCACAAGCTCTTCATAAGCTCTACAGTGTTCCCACAGTGTGAGCTTGGACTTTTTGGAAAGCTCACCAACCCATCTTGCTATCTCAGTCTTTGTTTTGAGCTTTTTAGCTTATTTAATAAGCTTAAACTGCTTTTAGAAATGGCTGCAGGCCTGTTTGGTTTCCTAGTTTAGGATAAGTGCTTATTAGCTTATTAATAGCTTTTCAGAATAGTTCTTTGTATATTTTAATTTCATTTGAGTAGCTTTAGCTTGTTTATAGCTTATTTTACCTTTGGTGCCAGTTTTTAAGTTTATTTGAGCTTGAAACATCAAAATAGGCTCATAAGCTAAAACTGTTAAGCTTTTTAAGTTCCAAATAGCTTATTTTTAAGTTGCAAAATTTTTGTCTTCATTAAAGTTTCTTATTTTAAGTAGTTAAACAGTTTTCAAAAAGAAAAATCACAAAAACATCATTTTAAAAATAGTGATAGCGTTTATTTAATAGAAATTAGCTTTTTAATTTTTCTTTTCAGCTTATTATTAAGCACTTTTAGTTTTTATAATTTTCTTAGCTTTCTGTCACCATAGGATATTTTCAGAAAAAGTTTCATAATTTTCCTAGCTTGTTTAGTATTTATTAAAATTTAAAATAGTTAAAAGTACTAAATAATTAATAATAAATAAATAAAAAACATAAAAAATATATTTTTAGTTTTAAAATTAGTTTTATAATATTTTAGATTTTTCCAAGTTAAAATTCCATTTTTCCAGGTTAATTTTATATTTTCTTGTATTTAGGTGTAATTTAAATAGCTAATAAATAGTAATTAATTAATAATAAATAGATAAAAAGTGTAAAAAATATATTTTCAATTTTAAAATAAGTTTTATAACATTTTAGATTTTTCTAAGTCATAATTTCATTTTTCTAGCTTTATTTCATATTTTCTTATATTTTAGTGTATTATTAAATTGTTAAAAATAGTTTTTAATTAATAATAATTAAATAAATAGTTATAAAAATAATTTTAATTTTCTAATAATTTTCTTTTATTATTAGGGTTGTAAAAATATCATTTTCATATTTGTAGGTCTTTTATTTCTTAAATCTCACGCTTTATTTGGTACGTTTACGTAGTTTATTAAACGACGTATTTACGCTTTGTCTTATCTCGATTGTTGTGGTTTATAATTTCGTATCCAAATACAATTCCAATCAATCAAGAGTGTAGTTATCAATCAAAATCCTTCGATCACTATCCTTAGTGATTATTCGACATATGAAAGTGTTGAGCACCATTAATCCTCAGGTGGGACTTAACGACACGAGAAACACTATACTCCTCTAGATCTTCATTGCATTGGTTTTAGACCATTTTAATTTTATTACGGTTGACCATTCACAAGTGGTTAATTTGTGTAATAAACTTGACGGTTTGGGAACCAACCAATGATGCTAATAAGTATTAAATAAATCATAATCCGTGTAGATTCATTGAAGGAGACGCGACGTTGTATCTTCGTGTTCATTCATTCGTTTGCTTTCTTCTCATTTGCGTTAAGGTACATATATTCTGACCTTTTTAGTAAAGGTTTTTCTCATGATCTCCTTTTCTTGTCATTTCCTTATGCTTATTAGGATTCCCTATGTCATTGCTATGATTCCCTTACGTTTATGTGAATCTCTTGTTATCGAACTTCATTTGTTGAACCTTGCTATGTTTGAGTATGAATTTCGATTATGAACTTCGATTATGAACATCGATTATGAACCTCGATTATAAGCGTATGATATGTGATCGTGATATGAACCTTTGATTTCGAACATTGGATATGAACCCTTTTCGATTTGTTTGATCCGTTGCTTATCCGAAATCTCGCTTATTGAACCATGAAACATCGATTTGAACTTATGATATGAAAACTCGATTTGTAAACTCTGTTTGACCTTTATGATGAATTATGATCTGTGTCCTTTATGACAACTGTTTGACCTAAGTTAGTTTGACACCGAGCCAATATTTCACTAGTCATGGGGTTCCATGTCCGTGTCGATGATGCTGCGACATGACTCTAGGCGAGAGTGATGTTCGCCATGTCCCTTTCTATTATCTGTTTATTGATAGTATGGCCACTATCATCTTGGGCGTATGGATGCATCCTAGATCCGATCCGCTATCTCGATATGATTTGTCGGTGAATGATGTCGCGGCAATACGCATCTTCACAAATTAAGGAGCTAGCTACTCCATTTGTTATTGAGGTCTCCCTCATATTATATAAGGTATTCCGAGGTCACCCTCCGAATAAGAAAGTTACTTCGATATGATATGTTCGGGCTCGTGGTAGATAACTAAATCAGATTCATTATTTACGTGTTAGATATTACATTTATGATTCCGTATTTGTTAATGTTTCCATTTACATATTGAATTATTATATGTTTATTGAAATTGATTATGCTATTCATGTTTTATGTGACTACTTGTTTGCCATGCTAGGATATGATTAATATGCTTAAATGTGATTCGATGTTGTCATCGATTATATGTTAGTTTACCATTATGTGACCTTGTTGATCCGTATGATGATTATGCTAGTGTATAATTGATTATTCGTAAGTTCATTATGTATAATTGTTCGAGATAATTCGTGAACTTTGATTATCCGTTGGTGTTCATATTCGCTTATGTTTGATCCGCCATGTTTAAATTCATCTATACTAAAGTTTGAACTGGGAAATGGTTTAACTTATGATATCTTACTTGATAACTTGCTAATTGCTATGCTATGTCTTTTGCTTATTTAGTTATAGTTTTCCTCATGTTTTCTATTTGTATGTGTGATCGCCACGTTTGACTGCTATTGTTCATTGCTACGATATTGGATAAGTTTGTTAAATGTAGATTAATTGACTTGTGTAAAGGACATGTTTACTTCTAGTAGTTGTTTACGCTAGCCTTCGTATTTCGTTTGACTTATATGTACTTAAATTGCCTCGATTCATTAATTGCACATGGATTATGATGTGCTTGATTTGTGTCATCAATATGCTATGTGTTTATTCTTATTTGTTGTTTGTTCTTCCGGATTTACGTTCGTGTTTCCGCAGAATCCTCGATGATTCATTATCCTCATTCACACGTGACTTCGTTATTCGTTTCTTTATTTCATTTCGTATTGCTTTTGTTTAGTTTTCGTTTTGTTATATCTGCTCTTGGGCTTTGTAAGCTCACCGCATTTCTTTTCTTCTTGCGGCGGTATTAGGCATTCAAGATGAGCTTATGGGATGGTCGGTGCGGGTTGAGAGTAGAACTGAGATCAGGATTTGAATATAGGGATCTTAGATTTATTTTGATTATTAAGTTATTTATGTTTTCTTTTGTAAGTTTTGTAAAGGCTTCCATTTTTGTATGGTATTTAAAGTTCTGATATGATACCGTATTGTGATATCTTTACCCTTGTCGGGTTGGGGTGTTACAATATATGGTATCAGAGCTATAGGTGTAAGATATAACTTTTCACATGCACATCAAACCATAACACAAAGTAGCATATAGATGGAATTCTAGAGAGAGAAAGTTAGAGGTTTAGGGAACTTAGTGAGAGAAAGTGAAAGATATTATTATGAGCTCCAACTCTCTACACCTTGGGAGGTAGAGAGTATTTATAGTCTTACATAAATCGCCACACTTTGGGTGTGGATCGGGGCATACGGTGGGTAAAGACCCGTCTGTCCTCCACGGTGTTACTTAACTAAATACTACTAAACTTAAATGAACTATGACTACGAGCTTTAACGATTACATATACTTGAGGTGACCGACTCTTTAATACCGGAATTTCTAATTCCTAACAATCTCCCTAAGGAGGTCACCTCAATCATGTACCAAAATTACATTGAATACAAATAGATATTACATTTAACGATTGATTTTGCATTCTTGATGTAGTCCTTTGCTCCTAAGCTCGTAGTCATTGATTCTTCACATTGCATGTTTGGTTATTCCAAGTGGAGGTCTTTTCGATCCACGTGATGATAAGTTTGAGCCATCTTTGGAGATCATCACTATCAACAATCTCGACACATCCTTTGTGGTGTTGGTATGTTGTGATGTTGTGACTTTGGGACCGACATGCTCACATTCGGATCATAATATCTTTTCATCGAGTAGCGGAAGCTTTAGTTGAATCATGATATTGGCAAAGCAGTAGCGAAGCATGGAGTGAAAATATCGAGTCATTGATGCACTAATCATGATTTCTTTTGAGATGAATGTGTTAAGTGAGCATGTGGCTATGGATTGACCGCTTCATTACGATCATTTGCAAGCGTCGGCGCACTGCGCATACAACGATTAGCAACAAATTGCACGAAAGTGTCTTTGATCACTTCGTTGAATTGAGGTACGACCTACGGTTCCCCGCTGATCAAGACATGTCTTGCCTGTGATCGGTATAATTCAAGAATTTCCTTGACAGGTTTAATTTGTTCTAATGTTCTCAAACCGAACATCTCAAAGAAGACAACACGGAGTGAGTGAACTAAATAATTGAGATTCACCGATTGATGAAAGAGATTTGAAAACAATCGTGTATTGCTCAATAGAAATTTTTTGCAATACAACGAAGGTTTTATTGAAAATCAATTATCAATCATAAAAATACCTTTTGGTTTGAAAATGAGTACAAATCGATGTGCTAAAGAAAGAGTTTATTAAGCACAACGACCGGTTTTCAAAGGCATCCGTCAATCCATAACTCGAACCGAGATTGATTCAAGAGATTGAATCGCCCCATTGTTTTCGCTTCGGTTGTCACATGGTTGATCTATATAATAGATCTCACATGCCACCTACCGTGAGCTTGTTTGATGTTGGCTCCAAGGCTTTCCATCTTCATTGTGAATATGTAAACACATCACTCGGATGTTCCGCAATACCACAAGGATAATGCGTGGGACTCAAGATATAATCTCTCTTTCCACATTGTGTGAAACAGAGTCTTCATTGAAAGTGTCCTAATGAGATTTATTGATGATCTCGTGGCTCTAGACTCAATTTGTGCATATTTGGATCCTATAACGGAGACTAGGAGAGGATCTCCTTCTTCAATATCAACCATCTCTAGAGAAAGTCGATAGATAATGTCGGTTCCCGTGAGAATGAAACAAGCCCTTTTAAGAGGAACTTGAGTGGTTTGGAGAGTTGAAGTGCATTGCGTCACCGAGTCCATGACGTCTTGTCTTCAATACCGATGTTACCATCGGAGTATATGAATTGAACCCGGTATCGCCCTAAGGTTGAATAAATGGAGGCTATTTGTTTTCACCCTTTTCTCATTCAATTCTTTTTAATTCTTCAACCCTTGATTGCTTACCGAGACTTCATAGCTATTACCTTGTTTGGTTTATTCCAAGACTAGCTCGATCTTAGTCCGCACTCTTCCCATATCTCATTTTCTCCTTTTCTCATCATACCTAAGGACTTCTACACTAACTAGTGGATTGTCCCTCGGTAGATCCCTCCGATTACGGCGGATCATGGGAACCAATACCTAACCTTATCATCCTTATATCACCGTACATAAAGTAAAGTTGGTCGGTCAATTTGGTATTGTTCATCGCCATTGGATCCAATTGAAAACCATTTGAAAATCAATTCGGATACTTGTGATATATTATCAAAGCATTTTGTACCGAATTGTTTTGATATTTTAGAACGAGAACTCCCCTCAACATGTGCATCAAGTATTTGAAAATGTTTTGCACACGAAGGCAAGAGAAAGAATTAACTTTTTGATTACCATTTTCTAAAGATATCAACATCACTTCCTCAACAAATCAAGTAGATATAGCATTTCGGGAAGGATGAGGTTTCCATAAATTTGCTCCCCTCAATGTGTGCCTCGAGGTTTGAAAAGAGTTTTGCACATACTAGAGGAACTCGCACATTGGGATGAATGATCACGTTGCAAATCAAAGGTTTAAGATAGATGCTCCCCTCAACATGTGCATTGAAAATTTGAAATCGTTTGTCACATGTGGGAAGGACAAGATGTACATTTTGTGAAACCATTTACCAATTATCGTTTAAGTCCAATTTAAATCACACATTCTCCCCGATCACAATTATCAAAACATTTGAGATTTGTGATCTCGTATAGATTTAAATTGATTTTGAAAGCTTTAAGGAGAATTGTGACTTGATTGTGAAAGCGTTTGATCGATAAGGATCGGATTTTAAGACTTTACACTCCATTGATAAAACATGCATTTATATCTTTTGAAAACAATTTTAATGCCAAATAACTTTTAATTTAATTGAAATCATTCTCCTATCAATCAATGACATAGGTTGTTGATTGAGAGATAGGAATTTTGACAAATAAGTCCCGATGATTATCAAAAATAGAGACCGAGTTATTTTTCAAAGCATTTAGTTTTCAATGAGATAAATGTTTATAGAATCGAGCATGGAATTTTGAAAACATGATAAAACATGGCTCTGTCTCTTTCTTTTTAAAACGGGTTATTGCACGAAGATGACAATAAACCATTTCTCTTTCTCCCAAAAAATTTTTTTTTTTTTTTTTTTTTTTTTTAAATTCAACAAACATCGAAGTCCGTGTCATTCTTTGAATGACAGCACAAAGACCGTAGATATTATCGGTAGGAAAAAAACATGACAAAATGACAATATTTTTGAAGATTTTTCAATTTTGATTTTATGGATTTTGAAAGTTTTATGATTTTCTATTTGATTTTTGAGGGTTTTATAATTTTGTATTTTGTTTTTGAATAAATATTTACAAGAGATAGATGAAGATAGACCTTTACTCCTCGTCTTCCTCCCGAAGACGTTTGAGAGTTTCGGTTGAAGGCTTTTCAAACCAAGTCGTGGAAGAATAAACTCAAAACGTTCTCTTGGAAGAGCTTTGGTGAAGATGTCGCTAGTCGATATTCGACCTCACAAAATATAGTTCCACCACACCTTTTCCACTTGTTCCCGATGAAATGATGTCGAATGTCGATATGCTTTGCTCTTGAGTGTTGAACGTTGTTGCATGAGAGAGCAATAGCACTTTTATTATCACAAGCGAGAGGATTTTGTTGAATTCAAAGCCATAGTCGATAATTGAGATCTCATCCATAAGACTTGAGCACAACAAGATGACATGGCTATGTATTCAGCCTCAGAGAGGAAATAGAAGTACTCATTTGCTTCTTTGAAGACCACTCACAAGCTTATCACCCAAAACCGAGCACCTCTCGATGTACTTCGACGTGTATCTTGACAACTGCATGATCAAGATCTGCATAGGCCGTTAGTGACATACCGGTGTCCTTCGGGTACCAAAGACCCATATTGATGGTTCCTTGGAGATACCGAAAGACCCGTTTAAGCGCTTCAAGGTGCTTTTTAGTAGGCTTAGCTCGGTATCTAGCACACATGCAAGCAATGAACAAGATGTCTCGGTCTACTAGCGTTGAGATACATCGGGATCCAATCATACTCCGATATTTCGTTTGATCAATCATGATCCCCGAGAGGTTCTCATCTAGTTTGGTTCGGTCAATCATGGGGTGTCAACAGGGTCACTTGAATCAAATCCAAATTTCTTTAAAATCTCATTGCATATTTAGATTGATTTATGAAAATGCCTCCGGACTTGAGAAATTTGTAATCCCAAGAAAATGACATTTGTCCCATCATTGACATTTGAAACTTTGAACTCATTTCATTTGAAAACCGATCACATTCCATTGGGTCGGTCGAGGCAAAATAATATCATCAACATAAATTTGAACATGAATCAAATGTTTGCGACTTCACGAACAATGTAGGATCAATCGCTCCTTTGATGAATTCGGTTGATAGAAGAAACTTTGACGATGTATCATACCATGCCCTTGGAGCTTGCTTTAAACCGTAAAGAGCCTTCTTCAAATGATAAGCGTGAGTAGGATGCTCTTGATTCACAAATCCTTCAGTTGGTCGACGAGACGACTTCTTTAAGATCTCCGTTTAGAAATGCCGTCTTTACATCCATCGATAAACTACCATGTTCTTACTAGCGAGATTAGCCGTAAAGATTCTCGATTGCCTCGATTCGAGCAAGCTGGAGCAAAAGATTCTTCAAAGTCTATACCTCCTCTTGACGATATCCTTTAGCAACTAATCGAGCCTTGTTCTTCAACACATCACCATGCTCATCAAGTTTTACTTTGAAGATCCATTTTAGAGCTATAATCATAGCACGCCTCGGAGCGGTACTAACTCCCATACATCAAGACGATCAAACTCATGAATTTCATCTTGCATAGCATTGAACCATTGTCTTCATTCATGGCGGTTTAACATCTTTTGGTTCGATCTTAGATAGTACGGAGTTGAAGAAACACCATAAGGCATCGGTTGCAAGTTGTTTCGGGTTGATCTGGACGAGAGGGATTACCAATGATGTTGTCTAATGGATGATCGTGAGTCCATTTTACGAGGTGTTCATGTGGCATTTGTTGAGGAACCGAGGTAGGCGAGTCGATGTCTCTCAAGAAGATGGTTCGATGATGATTCGGGAGTAGCAAATATGTTTTCAAATGGAGCATCTTCGAGAGTAGCAAAGGGATTAACTTCATCATTGATGCCGTAAACATTTCCATGATGTACATTTAAAGAATGATGATTTGTTGATGAGGCGAAGGATCGCAGCGGTGCTTCTTGACTTAAGGATATTGAAACCAAGGATTGACATCATTCTTGGAATATGAGCATCCTCTGTTGTAGGAGTCGATTACCTCATTAGTAATTGACTCATCTTGTTCATCAAACATAGGATCAAACAATTTCTTTACATCATCTTCGGATGGAGGTACATATGGAGTTTCTTGAGAGGAATTTGGAACAAGGGATGAACCAATGGGACTGTTTTGAAGTGCGGGTCTGTTGGAGTGTCCAGAGCCATTTGACCGATCACTCATCAAACGTAACGTGAATTGTTTCCATGATATTTCGGGATCTTTTGTTGTAGATTCGGTATCCCTTTTGTTTGATGCATATCCTACAAATACTCCAATGTCGGCTTTGACCCTAAGTTTGCCTAAGTCTTGACCCTCATTAGTTGGATAGCACAATGCACCAAACACACGAAGGAAAGATAGATTAGGTTTTCTGTTGTGGACAAGTTCATATGGAGTTTTTCCATGAGCAAGTGTGAATCATGGAACATTTTGTGTGTAGCATGCAAGTGGCAATTGCTTCACCCAGTAGAAACATTGGAACCTTTGAGTATATCAACATTGTTCTAGCGGCTTCAACAAGAGTACTATTTCGTCTTTCAACTACACCGCTCATTGAGGGGTTCGTGGAACACTTCTTTGATGGGTGATTCCAACGCTTTCATAGAATTCACTAAGTTGTTTGTTGACAAACTCGGTTCCATTGTCTGCTACGATAATTACAGCAGCTTTTGTTTAGTCGAACTGCGGTTGTTTGATGAGTTTGATGATGATATAAGGAGTTTCATCCTTTGTCCTTAAGAACTTGACCGGTGAATCTAGAGTAATCATCAACCACAACTAACACATATTTCTTCCCAAAGATATTATGCACCCTCATTGGTCCACATAAATCCATATGAATCATATGAAGAACTTCGTGACGAGTTAGTAGGTTTGGGTTTATGGGCATACTTCTTGCTTTTTCCCAATTGACATCTTGAACAAAGATGATCCTTTTCATACTTTAGTCTAGGTAAACCTACAACTAAGTCCTTTACGGAAAGATCGTTGATGGTGCGAAGTTCAAGTGATTGAGACGACGATGCCATAACCATGACTTTGTTTTGAAGCCTTAGATAACAAGCGATTGGAGATGCCCTCATCATGTCATCGATAGAGATGGTGTAAAGATTTGAGCCACGAGTTCCTTTCAACAGTTCCTTACCGTTAAGATTTCTAACAAAGCGTGTATGTATGTTTTAGAAGGCTACTTCTAGATCGAGAATCACGTAATTGACCAAAGAGAGCAGATTATGACCTAAACCTTCCACATAATACACTCTAAAGATGACACTATCACCAACAACATAATCTCCATAACCCATTATAGCATCGAAATGATCATTACCAAATCTAACAGTCCCGATGAATTTGCTCACGAAGTTCATGAGCGCGACGGTCTCGGTCATATGCTTGGAGCAAACTGAGTCCGGTACCACGTAATCGATTTGAGCGATCCGCGGTTGAACATGCACAAGAATGGATAAGCGGATAATTGGGATCCCCATGCAAGAATGGGTTCCATTTGGTTAGTTACAATGGTTGGACCACCCACATCGAAATAGAAGCATTCATATCGAAAGTGAGGCAATGGAATCATTGTGAATAGATGCGATACTAGTGTCTCAGATAGCCCTGCTCACAAATGTGATCACTTCTGCAGGAATAGTTCTACCAAGTGGCATCCATTTTCTTGTTGGCATTAATTGATTAGTCTTATGACCAGCGGTATCCAATAAGCCTATTTCTTGAATGTTCTTCCGTGGGTTTCCACTATTTTCTAACTTTCATTCGCTTTTTGCCTTTTAGCCTTCTTAGCATGAATATTAGCATTAACAATATTAATCGGACAATTAGCATCATTAGCGAACATTAACATCACATTCATGATTAGAAGCGCAATTCAAGCGATCATCGGTACAAGGTTTGCAAATAGTATCGAATTGAATTAATTACGATGACGCCTATGGCTAATACTAGAATCAACACGATTCGTTTTATTCGATTCAAACTTAAAGTTCCTAGATTGTTCTTTTACTCTTTTCCAAATTGCACATTCTTAGCTTGCGAGGTCCTATCATTCCTTGTATTGTCTTGAGACTTTGACTGCTCCCTTTAATGTCATGATTATACAGAGGGAATGGGAACATTAGTTTGTTTTACTACTCTTTGCACCACCATTTAGATGTCTTGGGATCGAACTACATGTGTGCACTAAGGTTCACTTTCTTAACACTAGAGGTACCGAGATTAGTACTCTAGAAGGCACATTTGAGTTCACTTTCCTAGCATTGATGGATCTAGAATCGAACTACTCAATGGTACACTACGCCTCACATTCAAAACATTGGGAATCGAGTGCATATCATATTTGGCCTTAGGCATTGAGCATGGAATCAAAGGGTTAACTCTCTCACCTAATGTCTTTGGGCATATTGTGATCAAGCATTCTAAGATTTCTTGAGATCGTTTGGCATATAAGCATGCATGTCCAATTGCATTATCATGAGGTTTCTCTAGCTTATCCTCTTCAACAATCTCACGCAGACATTCTAGGCAATCCTTAAGGGATGAGAAGTATGTTTGAATGGCAAGTTTGTTGTTCCTTAGATGAGGAGGACATATGTCACGATAAAGCATATTTATTACAAGAGTGAACCTTTGATACAACATTCTCCCCATTGGTCATTGGCATTTTCCTTTTTACCGACTCTTGATTCTCAATTTCCTTTTGCAATGAAGCTATTTGTTCATTGTTTTTGTTACGAGTGACTTTAATTGATTCAAATAACTCATTGAAATGACGTTAACCTTTTCATTTTCTTCTAGGAAACTTTCGCTTTCCTTTTGTAAAGCATTTACTAGGTTTTGAAGATGAAACGTTTGAGAATTCGAGAATCTAAAGGAGGAGGCATTTGGGAGCATGTCATATTGTTCGCTTGACCCTTTAATTGAGAGATTTGGGCTTTCAACTTTCTCGATCGTGTTACACCGAGCTTGAATCTGCATTCATCTCGTTTGTTAATTTGAAAAGCGCATCAAACTCGGAGCATCGAAGATGTCTTGATATTTGAAGTTTTGACATTTTCTTTGAGATGTTGATATTTTAGTTGTAGATTAAAATACTCAACTTCTAGTTTAGAAAATGTTTAACCAAATTGTCGTGATCATCCGGTTCAATTTTCTCATTTAGTTTAGAATTGGTTTTTCAAGCTCAATGACACGATCATGGGAGACTTTCGTACCCACAGATAGTTCATGAAATTTGGAAGCATTAATAAAGCAATTTGAAGCGATGAAAAAGACATCTTGAGCAACACATTCAAGAATAAGATTCTCATTTAATGTATGCGTGTTCTTTCTCTCAATCTCATTATATTTGATTGCACTCATAGTCACTAACTTCAACAACCATTGCATCAAATTCCTTTTCCATTCCCTTAATATCGCTTTTATCCTCTTTTAAGACTCTCAAATGATCTTTTAGAAGTTTAAAGAAGGGCATGACCTCATTTAAATAACATTCTTTCATTTGTTCAAAACCCTTTCTCCTTGATTATACACAGGTGTGATCCTTTTCTTGCAAGTTTTCTCAAAATCAACAAATAGTTGAAATATAACGTATTGACTAATTAATGTCTTGCTTTTAGTGGCAATTGTTCTAGGTACAAGATGCATTGGTGTATTAGGAGGATACAGTCGCTCTAGGCATTTTCCTAAGGGAGGGTTTGTTTCAACAATATTTTCCGCTTTCGCTTATCTAAATCCTTTTCTAGAAGGCTTGTTCGGGAGTCAACAAAGTCTCGAGGCTTAAACTTGTTCAAGGAAATCTAGTTTTCCTTCTTGTAATCATGAGGAGTGATAATTATGTTTTCTCTTTGCATTTGGGATCATTTTGTTTCTTATTCATCTTTTCCCTAGTGATTTCATTTGATTTCTTATCTTCCTCAGTGCACTCAACGCAACTAGGTTTCTGTCTAGGCTTAAGGATTTCATCACCATCATAAAGCACCTTATGAGCATTTCTAGCCTTTTTAATTACCTCTGGATTTGGTTCCTCAACAAGGGGAATGCTATGCTTATCGCTTAAGACTCGATGTTTGGTGACCATGTGAGCAGTCTGAATGGTGTTTCCTTGTATGTACAACTTGTTTTCAAGTTTGTTTTTCAAAGTTGTCAGATTAGAAAAATCTCTCAAGAGTTTTGATTCCTTTGCATTAAATTCTTGCTTAAGCATTTTCACATTTTCTTGAAGTTCTTGTTTTTGTTTAGCTGTTTTAGAAAGTTTTTCTTGCAAGGAATTTAATTCTTGTTTCAATACTTCTTCTAAACTTACTTTTCTAATTATCGCACTCACTTGGACATCCATTTCACCGCTCACGAGTGGTCAACTCAAATTTAGCACGTTGTTCATAAATAGCAACACGTTCCTTATAGGCATTTAGTTCGAAATTATAGAATCATCGAGCACATGCGGTGTATTCATCAAAGACATAGTCATTGTTGATGCAGAAGATGCATCACTTGGTACAACTTCACTTTCACTTTGTTTCACGTATTGATCGTATGGGACAATATTGTTATTACCCATATTTTCAATGTTTGATTCAATAGTTTCAGATTGATTGTACTTTGTCATGCATCTGTTGCACATCGACATCATCGTATAGTTTTAATACCTCCGAGATGAGTTTGTCCTTGGATGGGCCACTTGTGGTGAAGAAGAGATCTTGGGAGAAACCATTGGAGAAATACTAGCCATAAAGATTGTGTGTGCGGTGAGGTCCATCATCTACATCAGTCGTATGCATCACAATCGGCGACTTGAAAGGCGTTCGATGATTGTGACCTATCTCGAATAGGTTGCTCATCCACATCTCGCATCATAGGTCTTGGCATTGCCCTCAAGAAGAAGAAAGAATTCCTCTTCATCCAACGCAAAGCACCATTGTCCCGAGCTTGTGCATGAACATCTTATCTCTAAAGTAATCGGCGATTCGTGGACGCTTTGGAGATGTGCGCCTTGCAATGTGTCCTTCACCACCACGCTTATAGCATTTGATTGGCTTAGCTTGACCTTGGTTACCATTTCTTCCTCGATTACGGTTGCCAACATAACCTCCCAGCTCCACCTCTTCCCCGATCATCTTGTCTTTCCCGAACTGGTTGCACCACGATCCTTCCATCTTTAACGGTGGCTTGATTATGTGGGTTAGATGCGATTCGAGGTTGTTGTTGGTTTGTGGGAGAGAATTCATGTTTTGACTAATGAGAAGAGCTAGTTGATTAATGATGTTACCACGTGTGCATCAAAGATCGACTTGTTTGAACATAGGATCGGGGATGAGTTTGTGATTACCATTACCCAAGGGTATGACTTGTGATGCTTTGGTTGTGATTCCAATGTTTGAGTAGAAAATTTGTTGAGTCATTAGGCAATTTGTCTCTCCCTCGGTTGGTTTTGAACCGATTGAGAATCAATTTTTCAAACATAGCATGTCTCTCATTACAAGGAGGAAGGCATAGAGTTGCTCATAGTTTGTATTCTTGGTCCTTTAGTGAGCTTCACATTTGTGACAAACTTGTGCCATTCGGGATTCATGTTGTTCACAAACTTTGAGTTCAATCGAATGTTAGGCATAGTCATTCGATGTTCCTCATGTCATTAACTAACTTATGAAATCTCACATAGTACTCATAGACACTCTCATCCGGTTTCATCTTGAAGTGCTCAAATTCGTCATAGAGTTGGGATTCTGTCTTCCATAGTTAATTACAGACCGAGAGAAGCATCTAACATTATCCCAAAGCGCCTTTGCATCGTTGTTATGATTGATCGACTTGTAGATGTCTTTAGGAAGACCTTGAAGAACAATGTTTGAAGCCCCGATATACGCATCGAATCTCTTTTCTCCTTATCATCAAGCTCATCATACATCTTATGTCATCCATTCCGTAAAGCAGGAGTACCATCTGCATTAGTATCAAGTATGTCTCTAGTCGCCTCAACTCGATATGGTCCTTCATCAATGGATTTAAGAATGTCGACACCATTTTCCTTTCCAAGGCAATCTGATCGATTCGTTGAGCCCAAGAATCGTAGTCGATTCATCAAGCATGGGTGGACGAGTATCTGAGCAGTTGCTTGAACATCCTCGACAGCAATGGAGATGACAAGAGGGAACGTTGGTAGACATGTTAATGCATTATCACGGATTTTATAACTCTATGATTAAACCGGGAAATAGATTCTTTCACGGGATTTTACTAAATCAAGAGAAAACCGTAAACACTCACTCAAGTCGCTAGAAGATAATGTACTAAGTCGCTAGAAGTTAATGCACTAAGTCGCTAGAAGTTAATGCACTAAGTCGCTAACCTTAATTCGCTACACCCCTAAGTCGCTAGAGTCCCAAGTCGCTAGACAGAAAAGCAAGTCGCTAAGTAGTAACTCGCTACAGACCAAGTCGCTAGCCAAATTTTGGCAAGAATTGCCACACAAGTCGCTAGAGACACAAGTCGCTAAAGAGCAACTCACATGAGACTAAGTCGCTACCACAGTCGCTACCCGTAGTGGAGAGTCCACTACTTGTACTTTAACTCGCTAGATCTAACTCGCTAGTTCCAACACCGTAAGTCGCTACAAAATGTGAAGCAAGTCGCTACCAAGAAAATATTCCGTGAGCTAAGTCGCTAGCTTGAAAAACCATATAAATATCACTTTTCAATCCAAAACAACCCAACCAAGATGATTCAAGCTTACCAAATGAAAACCTAAACACTTTTGATGATTCTAAACATAAAAGTACCAACAAAATTCAAACTTTAACACAAGAAATCAACCAAATGATGCAAAACCACTAAACTCTTTCAAACTCAAAACCACCTAAAACCACTATAAATCCAAAGATGTGCAAGATATGATCTAACCATGGCTCTTGATACCAATTGTAAGATATAACTTTTCACATGCACATCAAACCATAACACAAAGTAGCATATAGATGGAATTCTAGAGAGAAAGTTAGAGGTTTAGGGAACTTAGTGAGAGAAAGTGAAAGATATTATTATGAGCTCCAACTCTACCTTGGGAGGTAGAGAGTATTTATAGTCTTACATAAATCGCCACACTTTGGGTGTGGATCGGGCATACAGTGGGTAAAGACCCGTCCGTCCTCCACGGTGTTACTTAACTAAATACTACTAAACTTAAATGAACTATGACTACGAGCTTTTAACGATTACATATACCTGAGGTGACCGACTCTTTAATACCGGGAATTTCTAATTCCTAACACTAGGTTTTAGGACCCTTAGAGCTTAGGCTATGACCGTGAGGATTGGGTAGATATTAGGTTTCCGTCTGCTTAGATATCTTTCGATTCCTTTTGACCGTCGTCGATTTGACTTGATATTCTTTTGTCTTCACCGAGTTGGCCCTCCTCTTTTCGCATCGAATTTTGTTATTTTGTTTTCGCCGTCCGTTTGTAGATCGTTAGATGGAGACTACCGTGGAGCCGAAGAAGAGGTGCCGACCCTACATTGCCGCAATCATCCTGTCTTCGAGAGGTTCGTGAAGCGAAGCCACGCCCACCGCCGTCTTCTTTGGAGACATCGGGATGTTTCTTTGGAGGAAGTCGGACGAATCAACCAAAGACGCAACGACGAAGACATGATTCAACCGTGGTGGGAAGGTTCATCTACTTCATATGAGTTGGCGCGACGTGTGTTACTCGATTCATTTGTCACGCGTTTTGAGGCGGCTTGACATCTTGCTACGTGATTTTGATCGGCATTACTTTTCTTTGATTCGTTCAGAACTCGGTTTGAATCGTGAAGTTTTATCGTTTAGCATTTTGGTATATCTCATTTTTCTTTTTGGACCGACAGTAATGAGTCATGAGGAACCGTTTTATGCAAGTTGGTGGCCTCGTTTGTTTGGTAATATGGTAAGTTGTGTGATGTAATATATGTGGTATGTATGTGATCTGGCCTATTTCAGTATGTTGCTTGTTATCTGTATGTGATATGTTTTGTTTTTATATTAGTTATGTGAGTTGTCATGACCGAGATGTAATATGATGATAATAAGGACTTGTTATGTGATGCAAGTATTATGACGCTTTGATCAACGTGATAATACCGAGATCATATAATTTGAACTTATTGAAATCATATGACGTCTGGGAAATGCCCGTGGTTGATACGTGAATAGACTTTGACTTGTATCTCGTTATTTGTCGCTCCTCATGTTCGATTGAAATTTTGTACCTCTTTGAGATTCTCATTGACAATCGTTATATATAATTTTTGTACGCTTGGAATCCAAAATCGTTATGATCCGTGTGAACCTATAGATTGCTATGTCCGCCCTAAGTTTGTATGTCTCCACGCATCGCGATTAGCAAGACCGTTGGGATTCGTTCGTCTATGTATATGTTGTTTTCATCATATGTATATGTTGTTTTCATCATTAGATACCGAATAAGTTAGAGCGTGTTGTTTGATTTTCGCATCTCATCTGTATATCGCCATTACTTTGATAAGTATATGATTATCTGTTATAAGTATTTGTTGTTGAATTGATTTAAAAGTATAAGTATGAATGTTCGACAAGAATGCATTTGTTCTAAAATAAGTTTCGCGTTTGCTCTATTCTCAAGTCCGATTCTTTTGCTCGTCCGCCTTGTTCAATTTCGAGGGCTAATTTTTTTTAGAAGGGAAGAGTTGTAAAACCCTAAAATATAAAATGCATAACAAGACTATTTTGCCCTTTAAATCAAAATTATAAAATACGTAAAATCTATTAACGCCCATTTAATGAAATTAAAAATCTAACTTATAAATGTTTTAAAAAAAATCTAACGTGTATATTAAGTAATCGACATTTGGTACGACAAAAAATAAAAGTCACACATAAGCTTTGGGCCTCGTTTATTTTGTGCAAGCCGAGTATTTCACTTAAGCCATGGGTCCGGTTTGGTTTGTGATCCGATTCCCATCAGGCCAAGTCGGGCCTTGTCTTTCTTTTGCAAGTCGATCCACACACAAAAAGCCCTAGTCGATTAGTATAAATACAATGCAAACACTCAAATTTTGAAACCCTAGCTACAAAGTCACGGCACAATCTTTTTCTTTTCTTTTCTTTTCCGATCAACCGGCTGCTACTCTTTGTGTTCGTGCGTGCGTTTGATTCGAGCTAGCCAAGGTATAACTTTTCCTTCGTTTCAATTATACTTACATGCAAACGTAAACCATGAAGCCGTGAGGTGTGTTAATGAGCCACACGATTAAACCGAGTCATGCGTTAGGATTTTGGACAAGCTAACCGTACCATATGCATGTATATATCACGTTGTTATTGCATTCAAATTCGGGAAAAACCTATGTATATGTGTGTCGATCGTGTATATAAACCGTATAATAGCAAGTAACATTAGGTCGCCACATAAAATCATAAACATGTAGATGTATATAAGTCGACGTATGATGTGTATAAGTTAATGCATGGTTTAGGTTATGAATGTGTCACATTGATTTAAAACGTAAATAAGCATGAATCATGTGTTTGTTGGTCTCGTTAAAAGCTATAAGTCGACATGTAAGAATCACGTTAACCTTAGGTTGTAGTTTGGTTTGAGTCGATTTGCATGCATGGTTTTCCTAGCGTGAGTCTCTTGAAACACCTTGATGGTGTCGAGTGCATGCATGTTTGGAATATAGGTTGGTATGTCGTGTGAGTAAAATGTGTAAGTGTTGGTGTGTGTCGAATGGTTTGTGAGTTGGGAAAACAATATGTAATAAGCTGGGTTTTGCATGTGTGTTGCATACGTATTGAAGCAAGAGGAAAGGGTAAAGTTTTAGTCTCGTTAACACGATTTAAATAAGTCAAATGTGGGGTGAGTTATTGGTGTAATTGCATGCATGAGTTTTGTTCAACTTCCGTTCGTTCTTCACACATTCTAGGTCAAGGTGATGGGTCATTAAAATCCGTAACATGTGAAGTAAATGCGTATTAATATGGTATTAAAAGATTGGGAAAACCCTAGGACATAAATAGGGAGTCGATTAGGGTTAATAAGCTAAGTATGTTAATTCGTTATTTCATGTGAAAATGGTAAGTCATGAGGTCATTAATAACGAATGGTTAAGTGTATAACGAGCTAGTAACAAGTGTGTTTGTAAACATCGTAAGTTATGATTTTATGTAAGAAACTAAGTATCATGAGTTAGGGTAGGATATGCATGGTCTCATTTTAGTTGTGTTCGAACAATGTTACATGTGAGTCTTGGTTAATCATGTAAGTTATGAAGGCTTGAGTAAACTAATTTGAAGAGAGTCTTAAAATCCGTTCTTGACATTTATAAACCCTATACTTTGAATAATGATTATATAAGCCCTCAAATAAGATGTTTATCATATTAAACCTTTAAGTTTACCATTTATCATTGGTAAACCATAAGTTTGGCTAATTAATGATTTAAACCCTAAAATGTTGTAATTCCGTCCGTCATTAAAAGTGAGGCTGCATCTTGATAACTCTAAGAGTATTAATGAGATTAATCCGTTATAACATTAATGATGCTAATAAGTATTAAATAAATCATAATCCGTGTAGATTCGTTGAAGGAGACGCGACGTTGTATCTTCGTGTTCATTCATTCGTTTGCTTTCTTCTCATTTGCGTTAAGGTACAGATATTCTGACCTTTTTAGTAAAGGTTTTCTCATGATCTCCTTTTCTTGTCATTTCCTTATGCTTATTAGGATTCCCTATGCCATTTCTATGATTCCCTTCTGTTTATGTGAATCTCTGTTTGTCTGAACTTCTGTTTGTTGAACCTTGCTATGTTTGAGTATGAATTTATGATTATGAACTTCGATTATGAACATCGATTATGAACCTCGATTATGAGCGTATGATATGTGACGTGATATGAACCTTTGATTTCGAACATTGGATATGAACCCTTTCGATTTGTTTGATCCGTTGCTTATCCGAAATCTCTGTTTATTGAACCATGAAACATCGATTTGAACTTATGATATGAAAACTACGATTTGTAAATCTGTTTGACCTTTATGATGAATTATGATCGTGTCATTATGACAATCTGTTTGACCTAAGTTAGTTTGACACCGAGCCAATATTTCACTAGTCATGGGGTTCCATGTCCGTGTCGATGATGCACGACATGACTCTAGGCAATAGAGTAATGTTACGCAACGTCCTTTCGTTATCTCGTTTATTGATAATATGGCCACTATCTCGTCTGTTGGGGCGTATGGATGCATCCTAGATCGATCGCTATCGATATGATTTGTGCGGTGAATGATGTCGTGTGCAATCGCATCTTCACAAATTCGGGAGCTAGCTACTCCATTTGTTATTGAGGTCTCCCTCATATTATATAAGGTATTCGAGGTCACCACTCCGAATAAAAAGTTACTACGATATGATATGTTCTTGGGTCGTGGTAGATAACTAAATCTGTATTTGTTATTTCTGTGTTAGATATTCTGTTTATGATTCCGTATTTGTTAATGTTTCCATTTACATATTGAATTATTATATGTTTATTGAAATTGATTATGCTATTCATGTTTTATGTGACTACTGTTTGCCATGCTAGGATATGATTAATATGCTTAAATGTGATTCGCATGTTGTCATCGATTATATGTTAGTTTACCATTATGTGACCTTGTTGATCCGTATGATGATTATGCTAGTGTATAATTGATTGTTACGTAAGTTCATTATGTATAATTGTTCGGATAATTCGTGAACTTTGATTATCCGTTGGTGTTCGTATTCGCTTATGTTTGATACGCCATGTTTAAATTCTGTCTATACTAAAGTTTGATCGGGAAATGGTTTAACTTATGATATCGACTTGATAACTTGCTAATTGCTATGCTATGTCTTTTGCTTATTTAGTTATAGTTTTCCTCGTGTTTTCTATTTGTATGTGTGATCGCCACGTTTGATCGCTATTGTTCATTGCTATGATATTGGATAAGTGTGTTAAATGTAGATTAATTGACTTGTGTAAAGGACATGTTTACTTCTAGTAGTTGTTTATGCTAGCCTTGTATTTCGTTTGACTTATATGTACTTAAATTTCGATTCATTAATTGCTGTTGATTATGATGTGCTTGATTTGTGTCATCAATATGCTATGTGTTTGTTCTTATTTGTTGTTTGTTCTTCCTGATTACGTATCGTGTTTCCAGAATCCTCGATGATTCATTATCCTCATTCCGCTGTGACTTTGTTATTCGTTTCTTTATTTCATTTCGTATTTATGTTTTGTTTAGTTTTCGTTTTGTTATATCTCATTCACTGGGCTTTGTAAGCTCGGTAGCATTTTCTTTCTCCGGCGGTTTTCTGCGGATGGCTGGTCTGGGTTGAGAGTAGAACTGAGAGCAGGATTTGAATATAGGGATCTTAGATTTATTTTGATTATTAAGTTATTTATGTTTTCTTTTGTAAGTTTTGTAAAGGCTTCCGTTTTTGTATGGTATTTAAAGTTCTGATATGATATCGTATTGTGATATCTTTACCCTTGTCGGGTTGGGGTGTTACAACTAAAGGGTAGGATAAGACATGGGATGTATAAATGGTGTAAAATAAAAAACAAGCAGGTGATAAGGTTTTAAAAGGTACCATTTTGAGGGGTCGTTTAAGTCCTTATTTGATCACTTTTGTATCCGTTATTGCTTAATATCGTTCCTTTTCACTTTTAGGTCTCGTGAAGGCAAAATCTGGAATGGCACTTATTTGGACGAAAAGGCGAATATATGAAGAAAATGACCAAAGTCGAAATCGAGACACTCACAGCTGTTGAAAGTAGAAGGCGGCGTCGGTGATATTACACGCCGTCCCAAAATTATTGTGACGGGCCGTAACCCAAAACTCAGATTTTCAAGAGACGGCGCCTAGTTGTGAAAGAGTAGGCCGTCGCTACTCGCACGGCCTAGATGCAATCCGCACGACGCCGAAGTGAAGAGGACGGCGTCACGGACATAAGGTGACGCCGTCGCAAGGTTAACGTGGCCAAGACGAAACCTTAATGGCGGCGACACGGCGGCCACTAAACATAAGGTGACGCGTCGCAATTGTAATCTTATATATAGAATCCGAATTTTCGTCTTTGTGTGGAGAGTCTTTGGAGTAAAACCTAAAACCGAACCTAAGGTGTCTTGTACAAGATTTTAGGGTTTTAAACCCTATCTTACATCAAGATAAGTCTTTACTTCATTAATTCAATTATGTCTTTGATTATTTGGGGTATGCTTGCATGTTCTCCATGTCCGGCTAATTTATTTGTGTGTTTGCTTAGGAAGTATGAAACTTAATTATTAAATGTTGATTGGTTGTTTCTTATCTTAGTTGATTAATGATCTAGTAATGCGATAGGTCATTCGTTGTGTACTTAATGCTTGATTCATCTTTGTGAACCTTAGAGTATAATTACCCGAGTAATTGTAGGCTAAACCATCCAAGAGCGCCTTAGAGTAGGAGTTTATAATCTCTAGTGAGTTTGTAGACAAGACCCTTTGGTAAGTTCAAGAGTTAGGGAGAAACGATACCCTACAACTTTAGACACACAACGCAACTAGGAATAAGACGTGACACTCAACCATCAATAGGAGATAATTAAGGAGTAATACAAACTAAGTAAACACATTTTAAACTATCATACGAACACACATTAATTAGACATAGACTCCCACAACCTTAGTTTAGATAATTAGATAATAGTAGAGTAATCGATAGAAATACCAACCCCCAAATCCAATACCCGAGATTCGTACCTTTCCATTTTTCATAAAATATAAAAGATAAAAATAATCTTCCTCAACCTTAACCTTAGCGTAGTAACTCCTACTAGCATTCCTATTCCCCTAGAGAACGATATCAATACCGTGGCTTACCCTAATTACTACACTACAACGATTAGGTTCATCGCCTGGGGTGTTATAAAACTTGCTCAAGAAAAGGAAGTTCCTTTGACCCGAACGACGCGTGTAGCGTTATCAAGTTTTAGGCGCCGCTGCCGGGGAATAGAATAGCTAGTTAGTAGTCCACCTCATTTAGGTTTCTTTGCTTGATTCCTATCAAGTAAAAAAAATTTATCATTTTTAGCCTTCTCTTAGTCTATCCCCTTTCTTCGTGACTTTTGTTCGTAACCTCATCACTTTTCATCATGGAAGGTGATAACCCACTACCATTCATCAACCTACCACCAAATGACCCGCCAAGAGCCCGTACTCTTGGTGAATACTCGAGACCAAGCCACCCAGGCTATAGGAACACCATTGAGCTTCCCGACCAAGCCCAAACTACGGCCTGCGATCCGACACCATCCGGTTGGTGCAAACGGATGTGCATTCCATGGACTTCGCTCAAGATCCAAATCGACATCTAAGGATTTCTCAAAATCGCCGATTCCATCGACCTTGATGCTACTACTCGGGAGACCACGCGCTGCCTCTTCCAATTCTCTACGGGACCAAGCTAGTAATTGGCTTGAGCGACTTCCGCCGGCTCCATCTCAAGTTGGGATGATCTTACTCTCGCTTCCTTGCTCAATTTTTCCCACCGGGAGAACCACTAAGCTTAGGAATGACATCTTGATGTTCCAACAACGTCAAGGTGAATCTCTCTGAAGCATGGACCCGATTCAAGGACTTACTTCATAAAGTCCCTCATCACGGCATTGATCTTTGGCTCCAAGTCCAAATCTTTTATGATCATGTCAACTTTCCCACTAAACGATCCATTGACCAAGCGGCCGGTGGAAAACTTAGTGATTTCACCGCAGAAGAATCATGGGAAATAATAGAGGACCTCGCCTCTATGACAACGAAAGTTGGGATGACCCCGTGAGCTGCCCAAAACCGTCAAGGCAATCTCCTTGCCTCCTCCCGACCGTAGGATGATCGAACTTGAAGATCAAGTTAAATTCCTCATGAGTTCCTACGAAAATCCTAAATCTTCAAACCATGTGAACAAAGCTTCTTCCTCGTGCGAGCCGCTTTGTGATCCTCATAACACGCAAGACTAGCACCGATCCCCGAACACGCTTTCATTGACTACGCATCCTCAGATTAATGGAGCGGAGGAAGATTCCTACAACACCCGGACCTAGGAATTTCAATGAAACCCGTGAAGCATGGAAAAACAAGCCCGACTTTTATTGGGGACAAACCAAAGAATTCACTTCTAATGATTTCTCATGGCCCCACCTAACGGTCCTAACCAACAAAACATCGAAGGATGTTGCAAAACCTAGTTGCATCCCAAGAAACCCAATGGCTAAGCTCTCGGACCGCTTTAATAATAAACAAGCCGAGATGGATAGGAAAATAGACAACCTTTGAAAGCCATAGCTAGTGATAAGAAGGTTAGTGCTATCTCAACTCCCGAGCCTTCGTGCATAGAGATTAAGGATCCAAGCAAGCTAAAGTATCTCCATTCGTCAATACCATCGCCTTAGTTGAACCCGATGAAACAAATGACGAAGAGGACTATACACTAGTGGATGAGGAAATACCGAGGAAGTAGATGAAGTAGACATTGACTATTTCAACAAATTTCATACGGAAGAAGAACTATCTCACCACCCTCACTTAGTGCGTGACCTCCGTCACATGTATGTTAGAAAAGTCCTCGAATTAAGTTTGGGAACCCTTGGAATCTTAACATACCATGTGTCATAGGACACCTTTTTGTGGCAAAAGCTACATTGATCGCAAGTCCCCAATCAACATAATGACTAGCACCTACTACAATTGGATATTGAAGAAGCCTATTCCAACTAGGCAAGACCCCAATGATCCTAATGTTAGTTGCAATTTTCTTGGTAGAGTTAAGGATTGCCCGTTTATGTAGGTAGTTTCACGCTTCCTACGGACTTCATAATTGTGGATGATATTAGCACGCCATAGACCCTAGCTTGTCCCATGTTATTCTAGGAAAACCTTTCATAGAAAGCACCGGATGACCTATGACCCCTCATTAGGAGTAGTGCGATTCAAGAATAAGACCGATGACATAGCTTACTAAATGCCGTTTAAGATTGAGAAGTTTTCATCACTCTAATGATGAAAATGAACTTAAACTATCGGTCTATTATAGGAATGATGAGGATAGGGAGAAAGGTGTTGATTATGTTATGGCTAAGATTTTCGGATTCTACAAGGATTGCTTGAGCCTAGGACCGAATACAGGACCGATTGGGAGAGGATGAACTCTTAGAGAAGCGATTTTAGGGCACTTCTACAACATGGAATCCCCATTAGAGGCCGTCAAGAGGGCGGTGGTGAGGAAACGAGAGCATGACTACGAGTCTAGCTACAAGACTCTTTAATAAAGAAAAGCGCTTCCGGGAGGCAACCCATGCTTAATTGTTTGCTTTTAGTGTCATATATCTTTTATTAATTGTTTATCCTCATGTTTAAATTTGTAAAATGCTTTATTTTGTTTTTAACTTCGCCTTAATTGCATATAAAGGTATTTTACATAAGGGATAAGTGTAGGAGGATTACACACGTTTTCAAAAGAAACGTAAACATGAGAATAACAATTAATTAAAAGATATTTATGTTTGTTTGTTCGAGTCAAATGCTTGTATCGAGTCATAATGGATGTTTTTGCGTAAATTTTTCCGATTCTAAAGATGTAAATTTTCCGAATTTTTCCGTAAAATCGCAGACCGCTTTTTGTCAGATAACTGACGTCGAGAAGGAGTAAAACATCGATTACTTTTTCTCGCTTTTCGAGCTACTTATAAATTTTTGGAATTTTCCGTGTCTTAATTTTCTTAGAAATTTCAGTAAACATCCATTCCACAAGCATTATATCCTAGTTTAAATCGAGTCTTATATATATTATTACCGCGGTTTTACGTGAAGGTTTCGTTTGTTTTCTTCAAGTGTGCGTGTTTAGTTTGTCAAGAAGAAGTTACATAAGATTGGAAGGAGCTTTTCACGCAATAATTCTTCTTGAAAAGAATTTAACCACTACTTCACACACGGATCCTACCGAGCTAATCGGGAGTATTAGTTTCTTTCGTTTTAATCACCTTCTTCTATCATAACTTTGATATTTTCGGGAACATTGGGGACAATGTTCGGTTTAAGTGTAGGGAGGAAAATAAACGAACTTTGAAACTATGCTTATCCTTGACTATTTGCTTTGTCTAATTGCATTTGTGTAATAAACCATGAGAAAATGTCGGTTAGGGTAATTTTGGCACCAAATTTAAAATTTTCATGACATATAGGAGTGGGACATTAGTCTTAACAAAAGCGCCTCATGGATAGGAAGTTGCATGACTAGCACAAAACCCTTACCACCCAAATTTCACCCAAAATGTGAGGATCGCCTTAGATTAGTAGGAATTAAAAGCATTAATCTTTAATGCTTAGAGTGTGAACCGTAGTATATTAGATTCTAGAACTTGTTTTGTGATGCATTCGAGATCGCAGTGAGGCTACACTTGTGTAGTTAGGAATAACTAAATGATAAGAGGCATTAGGATAACCCTTGTTTGATACCCGTAATATAATTACTTCTTCCATATTGGTTGAGTAATTCCCCATACCCTTGCGTTGTACTCATTTTTAGTACACGATACCCTAGTTAACCCCTCGAGCCTATCCTTTTCGCGGTTCTTGTGATGTTTCGTTTTTCCGAATATCAATGAAGAGCATTGTTTACACCCCACCCCCAAATATAAACCCAAAGCGCCTTAGCCTACCCCTTATGCACTCACTTTTAGTGTATTATTGTTATCACCCAAAACCCTTAGTTCAATTATCCGTTGCTTGCATGAGTTGCTAAGTCGAGTCATATCCTTTGTATACAGCTTTGGGATGATTGGGATTCATGGGAAAAGTTAAAGTTTGTGAAATGACGGAAGGGAACGTTAAATTCAAATTCCTTTGTTTGCGTAATAATGTACCCCAAGTGTTTTGATCTTTCAATTCGGGTCAAATTAGTGTTAGAGTAATAAAACTCAAGTGTAGGATATGCCCAGTAAATCCCTAGTATTTTGATGTTATCATAGAGGATGGTAGAGTAAAGTGTATGAAAAAAAAAAAAAAAAAAACGGGCTACCATCCTACATCTATCTTTTAAATTTATGTTTGTTTATTTTCTACCTAGAGTTTTAGAGTGTCGAGTCTTGGTATAGCAACGCCATTCTTCGTATGCTTGTAACATAGAGATTTTTGACTTGCCACCACTAAAAAGCCTATCCCACCAAACCCTTTATTTCCCTACCGTAAGCCTAACATTACAACCCTTTAAAAGACCTCTTTGATAGTCTTTCCTAGGTGCTTACGCCAAAGCGATGGAGGTTTGATCTATTCTCAAGCCTATGGTAATCTATGTACTAGGACCGGTTAATGAGTGTTTATCTTCCATTTCCTATATTGTTATATTTCATATATACACCCGAGAGAGATGTGAGTATCCAAACACCCCATGTGAGGTGCTAGTATGTAATTCCGTGCTTGTTATGACTTTTTATGGGCTTATATGTGTTGTGGACCGCTTTGAATTAATGCTTCATGACCCTAACTTATAAATTAATTGGCTAAAAGCACATTTGCTTGAGGACAAGCAAATAACAAGTGTAGGGATATTTGATAAGGTTTTAAAAGGTACCATTTTGAGGGTCGTTTAAGTCCTTATTTGATCACTTTTGTATCCGTTATTGCTTAATATCGTTCCTTTTCACTTTTTAGGTCTCGTGAAGGCAAAATGCCGGAATGGCACTTATTTGGACGAAAAGGCGCGAATATATGAAGAAAATGACCAAATTCAAATCGAGACACTCAGCTGTCGAAGTAGAAGGCGACGGCGTCAGTGATATTAGCGACGCCGTCCCAAAATTATTGTGACGGGCCGAACCCAAAACTCAGATTTTCAAGAGACGGCGTCTAGTTGTGAAAGAGTAGGCCGTCGCTACTCGTAAGGCCCAGATGCAATCCGCACGACGCCGAAGTCAAGAGGACGGCGTCACGGACATAAGGTGACGCCCGCAAGGTTAACGTGGCCAAGACGAAACCCTAATGGCGGCGACACGACGGCGTCACTAAACATAAGGTGACGCCGTCGCAATTGTAATCTTATATATAGAATCCGAATTTTTCGTCTTTGTGTGGAGAGTCTTTGGAGTAAAACCTAAAACCGAACCTAAGGTGTCTTGTACAAGATTTAAGGGTTTTAAACCCTATCTTACATCAAGATAAGTCTTTACTTCATTAATTCAATTATGTCTTTGATTATTTGTGTGTATGCTTGCATGTTCTCCATGTCCGCTAATTTATTTGTGTGTTTGCTTAGGAAGTATGAAACTTAATTATTAAATGTTGATTGGTTGTTTCTTATCTTAGTTGATTAATGATCTAGTAATGCGATAGGTCATTCGTTGTGTACTTAATGCTTGATTCATCTTTGTGAACCTTAGAGTATAATTACCCGAGTAATTGTAGGCTAAACCATCCAAAGAGCGCTTTAGAGTAGGAGTTTATAATCTCTAGTGAGTTTTAGACAAGACCCTTTGGTAAGTTCAAGAGTTAGGAGAAACGATACCCTACAACTTTAGACACACAACGCAACTAGAATAAGACGTGACACTCAACCATCAATAGGAGATGATTAAGGAGTAATACAAACTAAGTAAACACATTTTAAACTATCATACGAACACACATTAATTAGACATAGACCCCACAACCTAGTTTAGATAATTAGATAATAGTAGAGTAATCGGTAGAAATACCAACCCCCAAATCCAATACCCGAGATTAGTACCTTTCCATTTTTCATAAAATATAAAAGATAAAAATAATCTTCCTCAACCTTAACCTTAGCGTAGTAACTCCCTACTAGCATTCCTATTCCCCTAGAGAACGATATCAATACCCGTGGCTTACTCTAATTACTACACTACAACGATTAGGTTCACTGCCTAGGGTGTTATAAAACTTGCTCGAAGAAAAGGAAGTTCCTTTGACCCCGAACGACGTGTGTAGCGTTATCAGCAGGTAGTCTAAATCTATAACCAAGTCATCACCACTTACCGTCCGCCCAAAGTTTATGCTTTGAAGTCAAGAAACCGGATCATGAAATACAAGGTAGATATGTCATTAGAGGACGTCGTGATGGGCACACTACCTTTTCTCCGACTGTTGGCATAACTACCAACTCCAATCTTCAAATGTGACCGAGGTGGCCTCCTCGATACTAAATCAGAAGCTCATAATATAGTGCTTATAACATCGCACTTACAATAACTAAATCATAACAATTTTTATTTTTTTTTGAATCATTTTTTTTCTACGTAACAATAATAACTAAACAAAATATCCCCAATTGAGATGAACAATGGAATTGGGGTCTTCAATGATCTTCAAGAATGTTGTCGATGAAAGCGTGATTTCGAACCTTTCCACCGAACCTTGAACTTAGGCAAATGATAACTTCCCAATCACAAATAAAGACTACGGGTAGGCTAAGGTGTATAGATGTCTCAAACAATATATCGGGTTAACAAAATGAAAGGAATGGCTCGAAGGGTGTATCTAGGGTATCTTGCACTAAAGGTGAGTGCAACAAAAGGGTTTCACATGGGGGTCGAGAAGTCGAGGTGACTAATCGATAGACACACAATGGTAGGCTATTTGGGTGATAATCCTATAATATTGCCTTCTAAAACCGAAAAGTCCAAATACATCGAGCTAACTCAACATACCTCGCCTATGGTCTCGAAATGATGCAAAGGCCAAGTTCTAAAGTTTACAAGCTACCAAGCACACTCATAATTTGGTGGATTTGGGGTAAAATATTATAAATGGATAAGGCTAATCTCACCATAATATATCAAGGGTTGTATGTGCTCGGCTAAGGTCTACTCTAGTTAGGTTAAGAAAAACATGTCAAAATTTTAAAAATGACATAATTTTTCAAAATAAACTAGAAAACGAGGGCAAAATAGTGTTCAAGAGATAATTCTACCTCATCCCCCACTTGAATTGTACAAAGTCCCTTTGTAATAAGCATTAAATAAAGGTGAAGAGAAAAGTAGAATTAGAGCGAGAACTTCCCCAATTTGCTCCATAAAGAAAGAAGGCCCACGAAAAGAGACGCCTTCAGATAAGCATCATGAACAAACTTCAATCCCGAAATCATACTACCGACAAGCATAATTCTAAAAATAAAAATGAAAATGAAAACAACCTAACTCACTTTCAGAGGAATCACGGTTGCATTTAGCATATGCAACAAGTTTTAAACCACTTGGTGTCCCAAGTGGACGAGTGAAGTCTCGTGAGGGTTTACTGTGAACACACCCACAAAGTTCATTTAAAAAACTAATACAAGGTTATTGTATTTTAAAATGAAAGAATTAAAGCAGAGAAGGTTACGTCGAACTCTTTTGAGGGAGTTACGCCAGAATCGCAAAACCCGACATAAGTCGCAAAGCGGTGGTTACTGGCGTAACCACATAGATGGTATTACGCCGTAATGATTAGTGCGTTAAGAATTCTTCCGCTAAAATGTTGGTTACGTAATCACATAGATGAGTTACACCGTAACTCGTCGATCAAGAACCGCAAAGAACAATTACTTCCTCGTTTCCGCAAAATGGTTAGAAAACACAAAACCCTCTGTAAATGGAAATAAAACAAAAGAAAAGGATAATTCGGGTTGTCTCCCGAAAGAGCACTTTTCTTTATTTACGAGTCTTTAAGTTAGACTCAGAGCCACGGGGCTTCTAAGGGGGCCTTTGGACTTCCCCGACTTCCTCCATGTCATTTTTCTTTGAAGAAGGCTGGTCCCAAACATGCGGAGAAACAAACCGAGTCATTGTGTATCTTCTCTGCAGAAAATTAGCTTGTGTCCACTCGTAACGAAATTTAGCCTCGTCTTCTAATTTTATTTTAACATACCCAAACTTTACCTGTAACCAATTTTCAAAGGAGATTCCCTTGTATCCTACTTCACTTCTCTTATCTTCGTCGAAACATGCCCATTCCTTGCGTTTGAGCCATTTAGGTTCAGGGAATTCGCCTCCATCACAGATCTTGCGCTTGGGGTTGCATGTAGGCATTGCCATCGTGTAGTCATCAGTCATGATCGCGGGTTCACAAAAATGTATGGTCCAATCAATTTCGGTGAGCCATTCGCTAAAAACATTATGCCCTTGTAACCATTTTTTTCTAATAAGATTCTCGTCTTCCCAGTACCACCAAACTTCCACAGCTTCCTTAATCATACGAATGAGGTGCTTTCCTCCTCCATTGCATCATTTTTTAAAAGGAGAACACGTGGGTAATGTTATTTTGGTTCCCTCAACTAAACAAGTATCATGAACACAACAATGAATTCTTCCTTTTACAACGAATCGGAGTACGTAAAATGGGATATCTTCCTCATCTCTTTCATCGTCACTTGATTCGTGCCTGCAAATGGCCAAAAGATGAAGGTGGAAACCTATCGGAATTATCTACTTCAATCCTTGGTGATTCCTCAGCCGTAACAATTTTATCTGGTTCAAGGTTTAAGGTTTCATCCAATTTAAACTCTACTATATCGCCATAGTATCCACCGTAATATGCTAATGTGTCCAGGAACGGTTTATCGAGAATCAAATGTTCCTTGTTGTTTTTCTCCATGTCGATGACTACAAATTCTGGGGCTGAAACAAATTTATCGACCTTGATACAAGTACCACCTGTAATTCCTAAAGGGTTAACCTTGGTGTGCATCAGCAGGTTTAATCAAGATATATGTTTCCCAAAGATGGATAATCTTAAGTTTTAGGAATATGGAAAGAGGCATGATGTTTATATAAGATCCAAAGTCAACTATCCCCAAAATATTAATACTCCCAGCAGAACATGGAATGACTAACCCGTTCGCGATAATATCCTTAACTGAAAATAAACTCATTCCTGACCTGGATACGCTCTCTGAATTATGGTTACGCCATAACTCAGGGAATTGGTTATGTCGTAACCCTTCCTGCATGTCGGCAATCTCTAATTCATCCGTTGTGGATTCGCGTTCCTCAACCACCTCCTAAGATTTATTGGCGAAAACAACATTGCATTCCCCCATGTGCTTGGTTTCATCAAGTTCAATTTCATCTATCTCAAGACCGAGTTTTTCAATCATTGCTCCAAGATTTTTAGGTTTCACGTGCTCGAAAGATTTTAATTTGTGTTCTCCGAAACCCTTAACCATGTATCTTGTTCTTTTTGTTTCTGGGTTGAAGTTTCCAGGAACTTGTTAATTGTTTCTTCAAGACTGGGCTTTCTTTCTCCATAAGGCCCACGGTTGTAATTTCCACGATACCCGTTACTATTTCGATTATCTCCGTAAAACGGTCGACTTTATCCATACTTGGCTTCTTCAATATTTTCTTCGTTGATATGAGGACAATTCTTCGAGAGGTGTCCTCCTCCATTTCACAACCCATTTGGATGGCATGAACGGTTTCTCCGATTTTCAAAGATATCTCAACTAAGATTTTCAATTTTACTAGCGATTGCCGCAATTCCGTCAAAATTTCCGCCTTGGTTTCTTTTACTTCCTCCGTCGTGCCATTTTAGAGTGATCGGCCATTTTTGAATGGCTTCAATTGCAAGAGTAGGAGTCATATCCGGGATAGGTCCTTGATAGTCCAACATCTGCCTTATAGTCACGTTGATTCCTTTGTAGAAAATGTTGACCTTCTGCTGGTTGTTCAGATCATGTGTAGGACACTTGTAAAGGAGATCGTTGTATCTATCCCAGGCTTGATACAACATTTCGTCGTCTTCTTGCTTGAAATTATGGATCTCCAAAAGCTGGTTAGAAATCTTCGATGGCGCACAATATCTCGAATAAAGTGCTTCTTAAGTAGAGCCCAGTATTAATTGCCCTGACGGGCAATCTTTCAATCCATCTTCCGTAGCTCCAAGAAGAGTCATTGGTAATACTCTTAGCATAACAACATCATGAGACACGCTGGAATGTTGAAAAGGCTTGCGATGTATAGGACATTTTCAATGTGCTCATATGCATCTTCGTCCTGCTTCACGAAAAAGGGTTAGCACGAAGCTCCCTCATAAATTGGTCTTTGATTTAAACGGGCTTCCGCCCAATTGCGGTCTTACAAGACCCGTCCTTGTTCCGCTCTTGTCAACGCCAAATATTCCTCAAGAGTGAGGTCATCGATGTTAACAACTTCCATGGTACACGAAAACTCGAATAATGATCGTGAGAAATGTTTAAAACGAAATGAAAGACTTAATATTAATCCTAATATAACTCCCCGAAGCGGCGCCAAAACTTGATGCAGGTTTTACTAACTGGTTTTAATATTTATAAGGTCTCGTTATACCTATGGTTCACCCTAGTGCACTAACGGGAAGAAAACCGATCGTGTGTAGTGTAGTAATTGGTAAAGTCGAGGTCGTCCCAAGAGCTATGTGTGTTGGATTATTACTAAGTCTAGGTGTCACAGATTAATAATGGTTTAGATAGGGATTTAATTAATTAAACTACTAAATCAGAATAAAATAAAAGCATATAAATGGTAAAGGGGGTAAATCAATAGAGGAGAGTGGTGCTAACCTAGTTAATCCTCCTAGCTAGTTATGTCTATGTTTACTTACTTCCAATTACTTGAGGAGAAGTCGGTGTCTCCTCATAAGTCCTGTTGTTCCCGGTCCCTTGCCAAGTCATTAAGCACCGCTACATGCTAGACTTATAATAGTGAGTGCTCGCCGTTAGGAACTTAGACACTCACCCCCTAATTCTTAAGTTCATCCAAACGATAGGTGATCGGTTGGTCAAATCGCACAAGTAGAAAGGGTCGTCGTTGGTCATATCTTACCCTTCCCATCTCGATCCGCTCACCTAGGGTCGGTTGGTCATATCTCCTAGAAATTGGCCTCACCGCCATTCAAAACTACCGAACCAAGGGTGGCTACCAATAAACTATGCATGCATACACTTAGAAATAATTGTACGGAAGTAAAGTAAATGCAAACAAAACAATTAGGGAATCATAACTAGGCCAAGACCAAGAGGTGCTTAGCCGCTCATATTAATCATACAAACCAATTCAATATTCAAAGGCACGAAATACATGAATTGAAAGTAAAGAAAATATAAAATGCTAATGCTTATCGTAGGGAGTGATTTCTCCTTGAGACACTCCGTATGCTCCTCTAGACCGCCTTGAGCTTTTTCCCGTTCTCTGGTTGTTGTGTGTGGAAAGGATGATTTGAAATGCTGGAATTGTGGGGTATTTATAGGCGGATATGGGTTCTGGCGAACTATAACAAGAGTTACGCCAGTAACCTTCAATTTCTTTGTATTTTGCACTAGATCGCTAGTTATGGCATAACCTTATAAGTGGTTACGCCGTAGTCTTTAATAAACTTGGTTACGCGTAGTTGATGAGATAGTTACGGCGTAAGTATCGTGACATGGAACCTCATTTGACCTAATATAGTTACGTCGTAGCCTTTGGGAAGAGTTACCAGAACCTTCGATAAGTTGGTTTTCCGAGTCACGCAATAGTTACGGTAATGTGAGAGATGAGTTACGCCATAACTTCTTCAAAATCAGCGTACTATGATAATTCTTTAGATAATTCTCCACTTTCGCATCTCTTTAGCTCCAATGCTCGTAATTTACCTGAAAGTGGAAAACAATGGAAAACAAGCGTAAATCCATATAAATGATATAAATTACAAGCATTATCGGGGGAAATTGACACTTAATATTCAGGACTATTTGATGTTATTTGTCACCTCGTGAAACGAGAAAACCGACACACAATGCGTATCGGCACAACCGCGCACCTAATATACAATTTAACGCGAATAATATATTAGTTTTGAAATATTAGTCGTTTTAATATGATTCCATTAACATTTATGAGTCACTAGTCATGTAAATAATCATTTTTCATGGTAAAACTATTTTAAACACAATGGTTCAAATCTCGAGTCGAAATCGATCGTTACCGAGCCTTAGCGGGTCCCACACAACATTATATAAAAGTTTTACAAATGCTCAAAGCACCCCCTTTCCCAAATTGCGCTACCCACCCCTTTGTTTCTCCAATTGCGATTTAGCCCTCTTGGCATATAAAAGAGATTTTTATTAGGGTTTTGATATCATTTGCTACACACCTCACCGGATTCCCATTTATCCGGCGCCGTCACAACCTCCGGCTAATATTCCGACCACCCCTTTTCTTGTTACTAACGCATAGATCAAGCCAAGGAGATTATTTCTGGATCTTTCTAGACCAAGAGGAGCACGTTGCTCGCATTTTTTGGCACCACATCCGCGCCACCACCATCTCCGTCTTTCTGTCGCACTCTCGTTCACCTCTTTCATCACCTCTACTTCTTTTTCTCTTGTTGGTAAGAACACGCTACTCCTCTTCATGCTTTCTTTTATTTTCAAAACCCTAATCGGATCTATAAAACCCTAAACAATTTTTGTATAAAGACGAGTAAACAAATGTTTTCTGGGTAAAAACTCGTGTGGATCTATTTTGTTAACACCAAACTCGCTTGACATACTGCTGAGTCAACTCAACTACAATAAATTGTTATTGTAGTTGTCGCTTGAATTTTGGGTCGAGTAGTTTGAGTTGTGACTCATGGGAGTCACGGTCTTGATTTCCTTATGTAACTGGAGTCATGACAATTATTTTGGTTGTGTTTGTTGATAGCCGTATGGCAGTTAGCCTCGCTTGGATTGAGTCGTGACTCATGGGAGTCACGACTTGATGTTGGTTGTTATTCGAGTCGTGGAAACTGTTTAAGTGTCTAAGGGTGTGAGTCGTGGCTCATGGGAGTCACGGAATTAAACTTGTTGATTTTCCAGGTCTTATGAACTAGTTTTAGGTGACATGATAATGAAATATTGACGTTTTAAATTCTAGCTTAGTCGTGTGATAGCAAGCCAACGAGACACCCCGTAAGTGTCTCGTTGTGGTCAAATCGTGACTAGGTAAACCCACGAAGGGTGAGCCTTGTCATGTGTCTCAATCAACCACGTGTGGTCTTGAGGTCGAGCCACGCTAGTCACCATCTTCGCCAAGTCGTTGTCCATTTGTTGTAAAGTAAATATGTGAAAATGTGGTATGTGTGTTGGGTAACCTTGGGCCTTTAAGCCCAAAGGTGTTGGTTGATATGGATTGGGCTCGGTAATGGACTAAAGCCCAAGGTGAGCATGTGGCATTGGGCAAGCCCAATGTATTTGAGTTATAGTTTTCATTTTCCTAACTACTTTGATTTCCGCTACTAACTCATTTATATTTTTGTTTGTCGGTGACGTTTTGATGCCTTTCGGGTTTTGATTGGGATATGATATGGACTTGGTTATGGATATTGTAACAAAACCTATGCTTGAATGATATTGGGTTGGACGATATTGGATTTACGGTATTAGTTGATGGACCTTATGGACTCTTTTGGTACTTGAGACGGAAGAGAGTGTTGGACTCAAAGAGTTTAAACCACTTGGAACCGAACATGCACAAAATGGTCGATAAAACTAGACAACTAATATATACGCGAATGATATTGTCCAATTATATAATAAAACTTGTAAAATTGTAAAAATTGGTGAAACGTAATTTATAAAACTTGTTATTCAAAAGTCGTAATGACTTGGAAATATTCTATAAACGGACGCATCATGCCCAAATTTTATAAAAACCATTTTATAACTTAAACTATTACAATTTACAAACGTTATAAACATTTCTACTTTCTTAATTATTAACATGGTACAATTTTCATCAAACGTGTGATTCTTTCTAAAACCACAACTTTTTATAAACTATTTGGGTTACGGGGTAAAACACCGAAACATGTTATCGACGGGTCCTTTTTGTTGTCCCTTATTCATTCTTTTCTTTTTGTTGTTCCTTCTTGTCGTCCTTTTCGTTACTCCTTTGACTTTGTTATTTTGGCGTGAGTTACCTTGAGTCTATATCTTCTTAAAAACCACACGAGATTTCGATACTAAACTTTTTCAAACAATTACTTGAGTCATCCACGAAAACTAAAATACGATAGTTTTGAAAAACTTATGTACATTATGCTACTTTTTGAGATATATTATGAGATAAACTATAATTATTTGGTTGTGCCGTTCGTGTACCATTGTGCCTTGCTTCTTGAAACCATTTGTATCACTTACATTACTGTACTCTCAGGTGAGTCTTCGTAGCCCCTTTTTCACTATATTTTTCCTTGGGGGAAAATGGTACTTAATACTTTTCAAATGTTTTTATGCTGTGATCTACTGTTTTTACAGGATTTTGGACATATATGTGTGATGATACGATTATATGCTACGAAATGTTTTGCTTTGTGATTTCATGACTGCGCAACTGTTAACTCTCTGCGGAGGGCCCACATGATGATTGATCTATCGGGGTAGCTCCCCACACTGTATTGGATATACGTTTGTTGGACACTATATGCTCAATTGGCGCGACACTATTACTGTTTTTACTAAAGTGCTTATAGTTGGTATTCATGCTCACTATTGTCCTACGCTATATTATTCACAGCTTCGTGGTTTTACTTTCAAACCTACGAGCTCACCAACATTATGTTGACGTTTTCTAGTACCATTTTCAGGTGGATCATTACTAAGGTATTTGAAGGCACGTTTATTGGAGTCAGACTATTTGACATTTTGCTACTATGTTTTCAAGACAACTAGATTTCAAAAGAGACATGTTTTTCTATCATTTTTGAGACAAGGATCGTTTTGTAAAATTTATAAACTATTGTTGAAATGAATATGAGGTATGAATCTATGATGTTACGCAATGTGCCTTTCCAGTTACATCCTGTGTTTCCGCTATTCACGGGGTGTGACACGATTGATGGTGATGGTGTAGATGACTTTATCATTTGTGATTAAACTTATTCTAAGAGAAGAAGGAAGCAATTGTTGAGGTGTGAAGATGATCATCTTTGATGTCTTAATTTATAGGTTCATGAAATTATGGAGAATTGTGTTTGATTTAATGTTAAGCCATACAAGTGAAGTGGTTCCTAATAATTTAGAAGAGTGTAAATGCATGTCAAATCTCCCTAAGTCAATCCATACAAGTAGTGTAGAGTGAAATGAGCAAGATATGCAATAAATGGGCTTCAATCATTGCAAAATTTTTAAGATCAGATCATTCACGAATTTCAAGAAACCAAAAATATGGTTTCTTCCTTTATAGAAAAGGGTTCATTTGGTGAATTTTGAGAATTTTTGAATTTTGGTGGGAAATGGACATCCTATTGGTTTGAGTAAGTTAAACTAGTCCTAATATAAATGAAAAGCAGGAAAAACTATCCTAGAAACAAAATTTGGTAAATTAGATTTGCGGGAATGAGTAAAATTCAACTACTTACCTGCACATCCCACGGAACCAAAAAATTATACGGACGGAACCAAATTTTTTGTTCCGTATGGTCCGGTAGTGAGAAATGGCGGCACCACATTTTTACACGGACGGAACCAATTTTTTGGATATGTCAAACCCGTGCTGTGCAGAAATGTTGACATAGGTGTTTTTTAACCGTCTGGGACTTTTCCAAATCCTGAAATTTTTCTTAAAACATATGGAGATAATTATTTGTAGTTAGGAACAAGCAATAACACACATATAAACATACGGGAGCATGTATTTTCAATAGGGGCTTGTGATTTTCACTAAAAAGTGAAAACGGTGAAAATTTGATAACATCTGCATGTTATCCCCCTGCATGAGAAAGTTAGTTAACAATATTTCTTTAAGTTTGGTTATCATCATAGAAAGCGAGAACACATAAATTACATCATACAACATTGTTTTTGTCCTTGTACCAAACACCCTCTTAAAACCTCATCTCACTTGTCCAACTTCTTGTATATCTTGGACATCATCCTACCAAGACATTTGAACATCCCCTTGGTTTGCTTGAATTCCTCCAAGGGGTTCTCAATCTCTGGAAGTGAGGCGTAGTACTCATGAGGTGGAAGCCTAGAGTTGGGGAGACCGTCTTCCGAGCTATTTGATGAAGATGAAGGAGTAGGAGGTTGTGGCCATTTTCCTTTGGTGTTAGTTTTGGATACCCTTTCATCACTCAATGGCACAAAGATGTGAGGGATAAGAGGATAGTCAGGTTTCAACCCTCTAGGACTTGGTGGAATGGGTGCAAAAGCTCTAAATAGACGGATAAGAAGCATCACGTACAAAAGAGCAACGAAGCCTTGAGTGGGAATGTCGACCATCCTCCTAGCAATGTAGTATGCCAAGTTGAATGGTTGACGAGTAGACAAGCTATAGAGCATGTAGCAAAGGCAATCATTGATATGGTCACGGTTTCCTATGGTGCTTATGACATTGGCTCTAAGGAGTTCTTCCCATTTCTTGAAGTGAGGCTTAAGCTCATTGAGTTCCATTCCGTATGGATCTCGGTTGACATCCTTTCTGGTTCTAGTGACACAAGTTGGTGCTACCCTATCAAAGAAGATGTGCTCATGGATGACATCTTTGTTGACCAAAGGGGTTTGGTAAGGAGGAGAACGATCATGAATTGAATCAAGAATTGTGAGTGACCACTTATCCGAGTATAGACAAGTTCCAACACAATAAATTCCTAACACTTGGGCGAATTGAGTGAGGGAAATGGTGTAGTCATTTTGGTTGACTTTGAATCTAAGAGACATAAGACCATCATCATATGTTTTGGAAATTACACTAGCATAGAACTCAAGGACAAATCTAGGGCAAATGGGCTCGTCAATGTCTAGAAGACCATTGAAGTGGATGGTGGCTAGTTCTTTACGAATGTTCGTTCCTTCGACAAGGGATGGGTGAATTGTCCTACCCTCATGAAAGTACCGTTTCTCTATACTTTTAAAAACCTCAACTTGGTCTTTGCTAAGACCCTTAGTTTTGTGGTGTTGTGGGATGTAACCAAGTGTGTCTTTGTGATCATAAAACTTTGCGGCTAACATGTGTGTTCCTAGGAGCAAGAAGTTACATGTTTTAGTAAAAACAAAAACTAAATTAGCATTTTTGTTCTAGTGTGTGCCTATATGCAAACAATGTGGAGTTGTGGTTATCTCGACTCATTTTATGCATAAAATAGTTTTTATTAGTAGTGTTTGGCAAAATGCAAGAGATAACCCAAACGCTCCTAATTCAATGTGGCTTCGTTCGAATATACCCGGGAATGCATATTAGTTATGCATTACCTTTAGTATTTAAGAGACATTATGAAAGTGATGAAAATAATGTTTTTATTTGTATGAACAATGAGAAATTATTTTTCCTACAAGTGAGAAATTTTTCAAAATTTTGACATGGGGTTTTTTGTTAATTATGATAATGCCTTATGATATGTAACTCCTATCTAAGAGAAACATGATTAGTTATGTAATTTTAACAATGTAGTTCATGATTTGTGCAAGAATATGCATAATCCCCATGTTTTGGTGTTGTGCATAAATTAGAACCCTAGACTCCGAATTAAGAGAAGTAATGTAGTTAGGATACTTACAATGATGATTTTGGCTGTGATTAGTTGAAGAAGAAACCTTAATTATGAGTTAGGTGTGTTTGTAGGTCGTTTGGTTATGTGGGTTATGAAGAAGAAAGTGTTTTGTAGTTTAAAATATTTGCTACTATGAAGACCATGGACCAGATGGACCCAAATTTATGGTTTCGTCTGTGTTGGATTTTGGTTCTGTGGGAACATCAACAAAATGTGTTAAATTGTTGTCATTCTAAGTTTTAAGCTATGTTTTTGATTATATGTTTGGTTCCATTAATCCTAAACCAAGTCTAAGAAGACTAAATGGTTCTCGTTTAAGAGGTTTAGTTAGGATGTCGGAAATGTTATCTTCGAAGGAGACTTTCTCGATTGAGATGTTTCCTTTTTAAACATTTTCGCGAAAGAAGTGATGGCGAATTTCAATATGTTTAGTTCGGGCATGTTGGACAAGATTTTTGTTGAGAGCAATGGCTCCTTTGTTGTCAGAAAGTATAGAGATGTCATTGAGATGAATTCCGTTGTCCACGAGTGCTTGCTTCATCCAAAGAGCTTGTTGACATGCCTTTTCGGCTGAGACGTACTCGGATTCGGTAGTTGAGATAGCGAGGGCCGTTTGTTTCTTTGCGAACCATGAGGTGAGACATTGTCCAACAAAAGTACAAATACCACTTGTACTTTTTCTATCGACATAGTCACCGGCATGGTCTGAGTTGGCATACACTATGGTTTCTACACCCCTTCCTTTGGGATACCATAATGTTTAACATGTAGTGCCTTTAATGTATCTAAATATTCGTTTTAAGGTTTCTAGGTGTGATGTTTTTGGATCTTCTTGAAAGCGAGCACATAGAAAAACACTAAGCATAATGTCGGGTCTACTAGTCGTGAGATAAAGTAGGATACCAATCATTCCTCTATATTTAGTTTTATCTATGGATTCACCTTCCTCATCCTTGGTGAGTTTCGTTTCTAAGGACATGGTGTTTTAGTGGGTTTTGAGTCTGCAAGACCAAATTTCTTAAGCATATCCTTTATGTATTTAGATTTGTTAAAGAATATGCCATCTTCTAGTTGTTTAATTCGAAGTCCTAAAAAGAAGTTTAACTCACCCATCATACTCATCTCAAACTCGTCATGCATGATTTTAGAGAAATCATCACATGGCTCTTGACAAGTTGATCCAAATATGATGTCATCAACGTATATTTGAACTATGATAATATGTGATTCCTTTTTCTTGGTAAAGAGAGTTATCTACTAATCCCATGATGTATTTGTGTTCAACTAAGAAAGTCTTAAGCCGATCGTACCAAGCTTTTGGTGCTTGCTTAAGTCCGTATAATGCCTTTTTAAGTTTGAAAACATGATTAGGTTTTTCAAAGTCGGTGAATCCGAGAGGTTGTGCAACATATACTTCTTCATTAAAGAACCCCTTTAAAATGCACTTTTAACATCCATTTGAAATAGTTTGAAGTCATGAGCACATGCATATGCAAGTAAGATTCTAATAGACTCGAGCCTAGCTGTCGGTGCATAAGTTTCATCGTAATTAATTCCTTCTTGTTGATATAGCCTTGTGCCACAAGCCTAGCCTTGTTTATAGATACTACACCGTTTTTGTCAATTTTATTTCGAAAAACCCATTTCGTTCCAATTATAGTTTGATTTTTAGGTTTTGGAACTAATTTCCATAAATCATTTCTAATAAATTGGTTTAGTTCTTCTTGCATAGCAATTACCCAAGATTCGTCTTTTATTGCTTCGTTTACGTTTTTCGGTTCAATGGATGACACAAAACAAAAGTAGTTACTTTGATTTTGGGCTTGTGATCTTAACGTTCTTTAATTTAATTGTCCTATGACCTTTTCTAAAGGATGACTTTTGGATTCTTAGATATTTATAATGTCTTTATTTAATGGTCCATCTTTCTTGTAATTATCATTGTTTTCTTGACTTTTAATAAGTTGACTTTCAACTAAGTCATCATCTACCAAAGGTGATGTCTTAGAAGGAGATGGACTTTCGTCAACTGTTATGTTCAATGATTTCTCGACTCTCATTGTTTCTTTGTTTAAAACAATGTATGCTTTGCTAGTTTGTGAGTAACCAAGAAACGCACCTTTATAAGACTTTGGGTCATATTTGGTGAGATAGTCTTTGGTATTTAAAATGAAACATTTACATCCAAACACACTAAAGTATCCTAAAGTAGGCTTTTTACCTTTATATATTTCATAATGTGTTTTGTTCAAGAAAGGACGTATTAAGACTCTATTTAAAATGTAAGTGGAAGTTTCAACGGCGTTACACCAAAACTTTTAGGGTATGTTTCGTTCATTAAGCATTGTTCTACTCATTTATGAAGAGTTCTATTCTTACGTTCTACAACACCATTAGATTGGGGTGTTCAAGGAGCCGAAAAGTTATGTGTTATACTATTTGTATTACTCCAAATTGTGTTTCATTATCGGACTCGCGACCATGATCCATTCGGATTGACATAATGTTAACACCTAGTTTATTTTGAATTTTCTTACTAAGTATTTCAAATTTATCAAATGCTTTGTTTTTAGTTTTCAAAAACATTGTCCAAGTGAACCTTGAGTAATCATCTATTATGACCAAAGTGTAGAAGTTTCCTCCATAACTTTGTATAGCGGATGGACCAAACAAGTCCATATGTAAAAGCACTAGACACCTAGATGTGGAAACCATGTTTTTTTAGCCTTATGGCTACTATGAACTTGTTTCCCAATTTTGCAAGCATCACAAAATTGTTGGTTATATTTCAATTTGGGTAGGTTTCTAACTAGCTCTTTTGAGGATATGGATTGAATGAGTCTCATATTAGCGTGACCTAAGCGTCTATGCCAAAGGGTAGAATTATCATCTAAGGTTGTTAGGAAAAGTTTTTCTTTAAATGTTCTATCCATTTTCATGATGTATATGTTATTTTTCCTAACTCCTTTTGCTATGGTGATACCATCTTTTAGTATTTTACTACCACTTTCTTCAAATAGTACTTTATACTTTTTATCACATACTTGACTAATACTAAGTAGATTAAATCATAGTCTATCAACATGAGCAACATTTTCAATGGTTAGAAAGTCATGAGCAATCGCACATTTGCCAATGATTTTGCTTTTGAGATTGCTACCAAAAGTAACATTGCCTCCGTCATACTCTTGGTATGTTGAGAAGAGGCTTTTGTTTCCCGTCATGTGTCTTGAGCATCCGCTATCTTTAATCCATTCATCAAGTTCCAAGCCAACTTTCAAGCATACCTATGACACATATAGCTCAAGCGTCTGGTCCCCAATATCTCATGGGTCCATTTGGGTTAAACGTACCATTTACTTGGTTCATGTATCGAATTGATGGATATGGGTTCCATGGCATGTAATTAGGAGTTTGATATGGTCTAGGGTAGTTTTGATTCCAACCGGTATGGTGATAGTTGGGTTGTATGTTGTAGTTGCTCTTGGGAAAGGGGCGTTTGGCAATGGGTGTTTTAGGCCGTTGTTGAGTATTTTTATATCTAAATTCATTTTTAGCAAGTCCTACTCTTATTGTAATAGCAGGTTTTTGTTTAACAACATCTTTAGATTTCTTAGTTACTTTGACAAATTCACTACGGTTCATTTTGTAAACTTGTTGTCCTTCTACAGACACCACGGAACCAAATTTTACAACGGACGAACCCAAATTTTTGGTTCTGTCTGGTTCGTGGTGAACAGTTTCAGTTGGGACAATTTGTTTGTCTTTTCCGGCCGTTTTGGTTTGACTATTTGGAATCATTACTTCATTAAAGCCTAATCCACTTGTATTTCCTGGTACTTATTGAATTCTTACTATTTCATCGGTACAAGAAATGTTTTTGTTAAATCTTTTAAACTTAGAGTTATGTTCGATGAGAACTTCCTGTGTGAGTTTTAGCTTTTCTATTTCAAGACCAAGCTCTTGACATGATTGGAAACCATCATCATTAGCCTTGCCTTTTTCTAAACGTTTGGCCTTTTCTTTTAGCTCATAGACTTCGTTTTCTAAAAATTCCCTTTTAGTCTTTAACAACTCATTTTTAGTTATGATTTTTAAGCTAAGCTCACACAATTGATTATATTGTTTTTGCAAAGTGTCATAATCAATAGAGGAGTAAGATGAGTCGGAATGTACCTCATTTGATTCATGTGCCATGAGAGCGATCTCATCCTTACTTGGTTTTTCGTCATCATCACTTTCACTCCAAGCACCGCTTACAAAAGCTCATTGAGTTTTGCTTTTTGGTGGCTTGGGCAATCTCCTATTAGATGACTTGTATCACCGCATCTAAAGCACTTCCTTTCACTTTTTCCCTTTTGTCATCTCGGTCTTTTCGGAATGACTTCTTTTCATCTCGGGGTTGCCTTACAAACTTTCCTCTTCTTCTAAAGAACTTTTTGAAATCTTATACGACCCTGGCATAATCCTTGTCTTCACTATCCGAGCAAGATTCTTCATCATCACTAGATTCCGTTCTTGCCTTTAGAGCAACGGATTTAACTTTCTCTCTTTTCCTTTGATGATTTGAATCTTTCTCCATCACCATTCACGTACTTTGAGATTTCCAATTAGCTCGTCAAGTGACATTATTGAGAGATCTTTGATCCCTCAATAGCGTTACTTTGCTCTCCACTTCGGATGGAGTGCTCTAAGAAATTTCGACAAAGTTCTTGCTACTGAAAAGATTCATCAAGTGCTTTAAGAGAAGTAACAATAGTATTAAAACGAGCAAATTCACAATAAATGGTTTCATCTTCAGGGATAACAAATTGTTTATATTGTTGAACAAGAAGATCAATTTTGTTATCCTTGACTTGTGAATTCCCTTGATGTGTAATTATTAAAGATTCTCAAATATCTTTGGCGATTTCACACACAAAAATTCTTTCATATTCTTTTATAGGCAAAACATTATAAAGCATCATTTTAGCTTCATTATTTTTAGCTATTAATTTATTTTGTTCATCATTTGAAATATCTTTTGTTGTAGGATTAAAATCACCTTTAATGATAACAAACCAAAGATCTATATCTTTTGATTTTACATATGTTTCAAAACGGTTTTTCCAATAGATAAATCCATTGGTTTCAAAAAGTGGTGGTCTTTGCATAGATTGCCCTTCTTTAAAGTTTTCGGAATCCATGGATCGTTTCAAGTTTATAAAATACAATACATTTTAGAAAATCTTGAGCAACGAGGCTCTAATACCAATTGTGGAAAACTAGAAGGGGGGTTGAATAGTTTTACCATTTAAAATCTTAATTGTTTTGAGAACTTATTGTTAGATCAATTGATATAGATAAAAGATGTGTTAGTGAAGAATAAATAATATGCAAGCAATATATATAAGTAAGTACGGAAAGAAAATATCAAACCACGACAAAGTTGTTTATAGTGGTTTGGTCTACAAGGACTTTTTTTCCTTGTCCTACTCCACTCCCCGAGTCTCCAATTCGAGAGTTATCTTCACTAATCAATAAGCTCCTTTATCCGTGGAGAAAATCTTTACGTCGCTTACAATATTTCCGACACAAAGCTAGATGTCGAGTTCTTTTACAAGGTACAACCACTCCTAACACACTATGTATTTTGAGGACTAAAATACTAACCATTTGAGACTCGGGGTTTAAGATGGTTTAATACAACAATGATGTATGAACAATAATGGATCACACAACAACAAAACAAACAAGCCTTCCAACTAATTGTTGAAGCTTGATTATGCCTTGATCTTCTTTGCTACAAAAGATGATCACTAGAATGAAATGAAACTGAGTTAGATGTAATAGAATGAGAGAATGTATGTGTTTTATGTTTATGAGGGATGAGAAAACAACTTGGGTTGGCTTGCTATTTATAGGCCAATTGTTCAGCAAGACCACGGACTGGACGGAACCAAAAAAATGGTTCCGCCCTTTATATTTTTTTGGTTCCGCCAGTCTGACAGTAAAAATCACAAAAAATCTTTCCAAGATCACCCAAATCTCTTCAAGATTATGTAAGATATGATGAGTGAATATCTAAACAAAATATTCTATGAAATCTCCTAAAGATTTCCAATGTGATGCAAGCCATGATGTAATATGTTGTTTTCTATTTCTAGAATTAATATGTGTTATAAGTAAATACTTATGTAATGTTATGTTTAAGAAACTAAACATACTTGTTCTAAAAATGTTGATGTATATTATAGTTTAGAAGGATATCAATGTTAATTGATACATAGCTAATTAAAATATGATAAGATGTAAATGCTTAAGTGATGAAGACTTTATTTAAGAAAAGCTTGTTTTAATGTCTATTAATTTTGACAAGCTAAACCACTTAAGGGTGGCCTAGTGGTAAAAGGGCTTGTGACTATCACTCTAAAATGTGTGAGGTCTCAAGTTCAATTCTTGCTAGGTGCAAACAACTTTAAGTGGCCACGCCAACCTCCTGAAAAGAGAGGGCTTTACCTGGTTTGAGTCTGTCTGGCGGTGGGTTCAAACCCCGTGAATTAGTCGGCCAAAAAAGGTCGGAAATCACGGTTACAAAATAATAATAATAATAATAATAATAATAATAATAATAATAAATAAATAAATAAATAAAATTTGACAAGCTTTATACTTTACAAAAATGAAATTTACTTTTTTCGTTAACAAAATAAGGTAAAGATCATAAAATATAAATAACGTTTTAGGACGATATTTGTATTAGCACATTTGTCAACACTGTTCCTTAAAGTATGGTTGAACATATTCCAAGAATGAAAGCATTTAATATATGTGAATTACACAGTTAAATGCTTGACACGTCACTATTAAACCACGTGTATCTAGCTTGATCCTTGCCTATAAAAGGGAATGTTGTAAAGGAGTAAATGGTCATCTCTTGCAATTAAAGTGATACACTTTCAAGAGAGCATTTATTTCATCCAAATAGAACTCTAAATCACTGAATATTTACATAAACATAGTTTATGTTTAAGCATAGTTTTTACTTAAACACAGTTTTGAAGATTCGGTTGGTTAAGCATACTTTTTACTTAAAGATTAACTTTCGTTTATGTTTAAGTTTAGTAAGAGATCATCAAATATTTTCATTCAACCTAGATTGCTCTTCCAAACAATCTTAAGTTAATTCTTTGATTCACTTCTAATAAGAATTTAAGCGTTGAAAATATATGTATTTACTTACTGTTTATATATCTTGTTTAAAGTTTAAAATTACGTTATTAAGGCATGAAAGTTGATTAGTTAACTTAGTTATATCTTTGTAATTAACGAAACGGGAACACTAAGTTGTTTGACGTTTGATGAGCTTATTTCTAAAACCCAATAACACACCTTAATTTTATTTCGAATTTAACCTTCTACCTTTTTTAAGCAACAAACACATATGAATATTTGACAATATATTCAAAGATGTAGCAATTTCATAAAATAGTCAAGCTACGTTCACACTCCTATAGGAAAAAAGTATGACTTGATATTTCCTAATCAAGTTGGATGATTTCCTAATTAGAGTCACACAAAGTATATAGCTGAAAAAGCAACTATCATACTATCTTATAATGCACAAAGACTTTTTTAATATAAAAATACTTAAAATTTAGCATTACTTATTAGACTAAGGATCGAATGAGAATAATTCTTAAAATAAGAAAGATGAGAATAACTATAACTACATATTAGAGATGCATCAATTTGAATTAGATGCATCCTTAATCTTTTTGATGCATTATAATATATTTTATAACTAAAAATTAGATGCATATACATATATTAGATGCGTTTTCTCAAGTTAGACGAATCTTATGTATTTTTCATCCTCTCACGGGTCAAATTTGTTGTTAAGATTACTTTGCATCGTTTTCACTTCAAAATAACTTTTGAAACTAAATAAGATGCATCTAAATGAATAAAGATGCATCTAATTCAAGTCGATGCATCTCAAATATAAAGTTATAGTTATTTATCATTCTTCTCATTTTAAGTTTTCTTCTCACTGGATCCTTACCCTTACTTATTATAGTAAGATTCAATAGCTTTAGCATTACAAGTTCTTAAGCTAAAAGTACAACTACTTTAATGCTATTAATATTATCAATGTTTCTAATGTAGTCAATTAATTAAGTGGTCAATAAATATAATTAATGCAGTTATTAAAATACTTTTTACATAAGAAATACAAATTATCAAAGATATTGTACAATCAACTTAAACACAATTCATGCATTAAATGTGAATAATACAAATAATAAAGCATATTATACAAACATTCAAGCCCGAACGGGCAACGAGCCAAACGGGCTAGAGCCCGAACGGGCACGGGCCAAACGAGCTCGAGCCCGAACAGGCACATGAGACTTTTGACTTTTGATGCCGCTAACATTTATTTTAGACTACCCCGCCGCTGTAACGCGCGAATACCCTACTAGTTTCAACAAATAAAGAAACGGTACTAAATACCACCAATTAGTTTGCTGAAAACAGCTTATTTAACCCCAAGGGTACAATTGTAATTGTGAGTCCACCGAGGATAAATTCTCATTTGAAAACATCTTATTTCACCCTATTATAATTACAAAAGCATAAACACCATTGTTGATCCAAACACTGTAACTAACAATAAGCAAGTATTAACACAAAATAGCCAAATGATGATGAAACAAGAAGAAAAACAAATAACCTATGGTCAGTACCCCAATCTAACTGAAATCACATTATCAACCATCAAAAACCTTACTAAAGCGTTGTGAACAGAACTAGTAACAACAATATAGTAAACAATAGAAAATTTGTCAATTAAAACAACAATCCATCACTTACAATTACAGGTGCAGATGTTTAAAAGTCAAAATCAATAACGACAAAACAAAACAAAAAAATCTGCAGAACATTAATGTTTTTTACGATACCGCTGTCTAGTCAACACTATCAACCACAAAACCATCAAAACGTTGCTAAAACGTTGAAAGGAAAATTAGAGCATGCACAGCTCTGAACCACTAGGCAAGATTGATTCAAGCTTGCTCTTAGCAGAAGATACAACAGCTTCTTTGTTCTTCAAGTAGTTATTAACAGTTATGAGAGGAATACGTAGACTCTTCCAGCAAGTATCAATCACAAGTTTCTTGAGTGCAACACAAGTGTGTATGAGATATGCAGAAAGTTCAAAGTCACAATTTCGACCATAATAGCCCAAGATTTCAACAAATTTGAGGCGTTGATGAGCATTAGTAAGATCCCTTGCTTTCTTCTTATTTACGATCGGAGAAGTCCAAAATGGCTGCAAGAAAAAAATACATTAATAACAAAAAATAAAAATTAAAGAAAATAAAGAAAAAAAACATGTACTTGGTAAATTTTATATAAGATATTGTGGTTATACGAAGGTGAGAATTGGACAGAGCATATTACCACTATTGTAAGAGTCTCCAAATTTGGACATGCATTCAATATCAAAGCCAACTCTTGAAGACATTTACTTTTACTACCACCGATCTCCAGCCTCAATTTCTTGACATTTGGTAGCTCAGGAATGGAATCAAGTTTTATATATTCCTATAAAATAAAATTAAATATCATACGTACAATCTTTTCTTAAGAGTATAAAGACATTAGAAGTGAACAACTAACCATGGGATGCATATAGAAGGAAAGAGCCTCTAGGGATAGAGCACAAGATGATATCTGGTGGAACAAATTATGATATGACATTGACCTCCCCCATTCTTGATACAGCTTGACTTCCTTGAGTTTAGGAAGATGAGACATATATAGATCAACAGAGCAACCTTTGTAGGTGAATGATACAAGATCAAAATCTGTTAAATAGATGCTTTGAACACAAGAATGTGCCACTATTTCAAAGTGCTTTAGGCTAAGAGATCGCCCACCAATACGAATATGATTCAAGTATAGCGGCTCATGGATTACTATTGTCTCAAGATGTGGACAATTTGTTAAAAATTCACGAAGAATTGATTCCTTTACATAAACTGTCTTCAATACAAGTCTTTTTAAAGACGCTATCTCCATATGTGGGAAATCATATTTCCTCGGATAGAGACATAAGTTTATACGATTATCCGTCAAATCCAGTTCAAGATTGTCAGCTTTCTTGTTTACCGCAAACTGGAGCCATTCATCAATAACACCCTTTTGTTGATTGGTCAAACTGAAACGAATTTTGAAGTCTTGGACACATGGGTGTTTGTAGCTTCGAATGACACTGTTCACCTGATTAATGTATTTAAACCGCTCTAAAACATACAGTTTTTCATCCGGTTCCACCATATCTAAAATTTGAGTACTATCAAATTTCAATCGGGTTACATTACACCACACGAACCTCCATCTACGGGAGAGAATGCTGGTTACTGCCGCCTCTTTAATAGACAATAGAGAAAGTATTATAACAAGAATCTCAATTGGCATTTGACTAATGAAGTCATTTGAGTTTAATCTTCGGCGGCCCCCCTTCAATAATCAAAGCCATCAATTATTAATCATGACAATAACCAATCCTCACATAAACCATTATCAAACCAAGAAATCATCTATACAGAAGAATATAAATTACAGAAAAGTAACATTAAATAAGTAAAAAAGGTACTTAAAATGCTAAACCTGCACTTGAAGAGCAGTACTACTAGAGCTCGGTAGATATGTACTCATTAAGTTTTCGAATCTGCAGAGTATTTTACATACATGCATATAACACATTAATAATACAATTTAAACAATACATACATACTTTTACTAGTGACCATACATGATCAGTTTTCTGTACAAAATGCAAGAAAATAGAGTTCCGTTCATAAACATTAAGATTCTTATTGAAAGAAGCAATTGATTATTAGTTAGTTACCAATTGATACAAGGAATCTACAACAATACAACAATCAACACTAATTAGTATAGTATTGCACTCCTTGACAGACGTTGTTAGTTCATTAATATTCGAGTTAATTACATAAATCGTCCTTGTGGGTTTGGTCAAAGTTACGAATCTTGTCCCTATACTTTTTTTAGCGCGTTTCGTCCTTGTGGTTTACAAATCTTACGGATCTTGTCCCTGATGTGACCCGGTCCCAAAAAAGGACCTCCCTTGCACATCTCTCTAACGTGAGGGCTAACGATCGTTATACAAACCACATGGACGATTTATGTAATTTACTCTTTAAAAAAAAAGTTTTTCTTTTTAGTTTTATTATTCAAAATTTTTTAATTTTATTACGATTAAATTTTTAATAAAAAACTTTTTTTTAAATTTAATTTTAATTTTATTATAATAAATTAAAAAAAAACAAATTTTAATTTTATTATATTTTTTAAAAAAAGCTTTTTCTTTAAAAAATTAATTTTATTAAAATTGTGGTATTTTTTCGACATTCTCATTTTATTTTATTTCTCTTTGATATTGTACATATCTTAAGACGCCACAGATACTAAATCAAGAAATAAGCCCGCTTTCCCTTTAGTGGTGAGAATGTTTTCGGTTTGACTTTAATCAGGTTTTTTAAGTTTTCTCATGAAACAAATGTTCTCGTAAATTTTACAAGTACTTTGGTAATGTTATTATTATTTTTTGAAAGGCTAAGATTTTATTAACAAAAAGTTCCAAAACAAACCGGAAATTGCAAGAAACACAAAACAAAAGAAATCAACCAAGAGGTAGAACATCAAAAGCCTTCAAATCCATCATTCCAAGTCGCAAACCATGAGAGAGCTAGAAAGAATCAAAAGCCTTCAAAAGTTTTTTTTTTTAATTTTACTTTAATTTTTAATAAAATTATTTTTTAAAGAAAAACAGCTTTAAAAAAATATATTATAATAAAATTAAAATAATTTTTTAATTTTATTATAATTTTTTGATTTTTTTAAATTAAAAAAAAATAAAATAGTTTTTAATTTATTATAATAAAATTAAAATTTGTTTTTTAATTTATTATAATAAAATAAAATTAAATTAAAAAAAAGTTTTTATTAAAAATTTAATCGTAATAAAATTAAAAAATTTGAATAATAAAACTAAAAGAAAAACTTTTTTTTTTAAAGAGTAAATTACATAAATCGTCCTCTGGTTTGTATAACGATCGTTAGCCCTCACGTTAGAGAGATTTTCAAGGAGGTCCTTTTTGGGACCGGTTCGGATCGTGACAAGATCCGTAAGATTTGTAAACCACAAGACTAAACGCGCTAAAAAAGTATAGGACAAGATCCGTAACTTTGATCAAACCACAATAACGATTTATGTAATTAACTCTTAATATTCTTATATATAATTAAGATTTTCGAGATATTCTATTGAGAGTAGGATGATTATCCTACGTACGGATGACTATACGTAGATTAGTGAAAATTCATATCGGAACACGTTAGGCGTAGATTATACACAAATAAATAAAAACTAACGGTGCCAATCATTTTATTACGTAATTATCGATTTCTAATGAGTTTTACACCACCACTAACATAACGTATTTAAAGTAGCTTATGTGTATATAGCTTATGGGACGTCGAAATACAATTAGCGATCCGATAAGGAAAACAGGTCAAAGTGATTATTAGATGTATCAAATTGCTATGAATCGTTTGAATACAGCTTATGCAAACACCCTCACAACCACATAGCCAGCTTATTGAAACAAATTATTTCAACAGAAGCAAGTTATTCATCTATTTCTAAAATGCAATAAACATAAAATCTATTAAGGATGAAAACAAGATTTATTATTTTATTTTACAATTTTTTTCATTTTTTTTATCTATACTACATGTAACGCATTTAGCACCCTCTTTCATATTGTTTTTTAAAGATATCATGAATGTGTTTTTAAAGCATTACAATTGTTAATGCATAATGTATATACTACATAGCTTTTTTAGGGGTTACATGGGTTTCCGACTCGACATTGCTACTTTTAGATAGCCGGAGTCGGCGCAAGTAAACATTTGTGGCCACAAGGACTACTACATGGCTTTACTACTTTATCTTCCACAACATTTTAATACTAAGTGTCTCGAAAACTAATCTAAATAATTTTGAAGTTTGTTTTGATAAAATTTACCACAAAAGTAGAAACAACTGTCTTTTATAAAAATCAAGACAATGTTTTTAAGGCAAATGATGGAAAATGTGAATTCACAAGTGATAATTTATCCGATTTTATACATATTACAAACATCTATTTTTTTTTAGATGTCAATAATGTGCTTGTTAAGCATTCAAATGTTAATGCATAATGTACACTAGATGGCTTCTACTAATTTCTCTTCCACAATCTTTTAATACTTCATTTATTATAAAGTTTTTAATTGGTATAGTTTTAATTCAAAATGCGCTTATAGATCAATAGAATTTTTTATGCATATCAGACTTCAAAGTTTTAAAACTATTATTAATTGGAAGAGTGCCCCGATAACCAATCTAAATAACTTTTGGAGTTTTTATCTCGTAAAATTAACCACAAAAGCAAAAAGGTCTTTTATAAAATTCGGAATTTTTTTTTCAACGCAAATTATGTAACAATGTGAATTAACAAGTGATGATTTATCTGATTTTATACATATTGCACATATTTATATCTATATCTATATTACATATAACGATTAACAATCTCTCTCCTATTTTTTAAGATGTCATAAATGTGTTTCAAAGCATTACAATTGTTAATGTATAATGTACACATTACATAGATTTTACTAATTTATCTTTCACAAAATTTTAACATTTCATTTTATTTTGATTTTTTGAATTAGTATAGTTATTAAGGGTGCGTTTGGTATGCTTGATGGAATCAATATAGGTATAGGTTTGGAAATGAAGGGTAATAGAAATGGGTATAATTATCTCAAAAGTGTTGTTTGTTATATAAGTTGGGTTTGAATATTAAAATTTATAAAATAAGAAAACAATAAATCAGTGGACCCTTTAAAATTTTCTGATATTATAAATGAGTTGAGTTACAAATGAAGATGAGATGTTGGTGGGCATCTTAATATTTATGATATTATAAATGAAATTTTGAAAAGGTTTATCCATACCTCTAAAAATAGAGTGGTTTGTAGATACCCACTTTTAAAAGGTTTCTCCATAGATTTATACCCATACCTACTAATACCAAGCATCTTTTATGACTTTCAAATCTGTAGACTTATTCCCATACTTACATACCAAACACACCCTAAGTAAAAATGCACATATAAATCAATAAAATTTTAAAACACATACTAGATTACAAAGTTCCAAAAATGTTATTAAATCGTAAGAGTGCTTCGAGAACCAATTTAAATACCTTTTGTAGTATTTTTTGATAAAGTTAACCACAAAAGCAAAAAGACAGCCTTTTATAAAAATTCAGACAATTGAATGAAGGCAAATGATGCAAAGACGTAAATTCAGATAATGTTTTTGAGTTTATACATATTACACATATCTTTATCTTTATCTTTATCTATATCTATATATACTACATCTAATTGAAGGATGATATTTCCTCCATTTAATGTACTAAGACATTTCATATATATTGAGCATTACAACTAATAAAGCTTAAGGTACAATCCAACTAACCACAACAAACAGAACATCTAAATCAATCAAGACATATAAGAAAATATATTAAACTTGAATACATATAGTGAATGATTATACACTTTTATGAATATTTTGTCAAAAACTACATGTATATTAAACTTGGTTTGGGTAACCTTGGTTATTTGAATATAAAATCCAAAAATGAATAGTGATAAGAGGGTTTTCGGTTCCGCTTTGGTTTCTTGGTTATCGTTTTTGCGATTCGGTTGAGCGGTCGACTCGGTTTGGGTTTCACATATTTTTTAACTATAAAGATTAACTTTATATAAATCAAATAGTCATTTTGAATAATGGAAAATATTGCTCACAAAATATTTATTTTCATAATTGTATAATGAAAGACATTGTCGTTGATTAAAAAGTTGAAATATGTGACATAAAATTCTTGATATATGTAAATTTATTGTCAAGAAAAAATAATAAGTTAAAAACATGGTTCACCGGAAATTTTATTTCAAAGTACCTACTATTATATAAAAAAACTAAAATTACCATTTCAAAACCTAACAAAAATGGATGATTAGCATACATATACAGATTTAATAAATTTACTTAAAACAAGTAGCAATAACCAGTACGATTGATACTATAGAAATTAAAATCAACAACAAACAGATACTCGCAAGAAGTAAAACAAATAGTAGAAATACCTTTGTTTGCTGTGAGAAAAAAAGGCAAGTGACAAAATTTGAGAGTAAGAGTCACACAAGAATAAGAAGATATATATTAGCGAGTGAGTGAGTAGGTGTTGGGTAGAATTTTTTAGTTGACTCTTGTAGTTGCAAAAGTTTTTGAATAAATGAGTATTTTTATAAAAGTATTTGAAAGAATAATATCTTCTTCAAAACAAAAATAAACAATAATATTTATTTGTTTCTTGTAAGCTAATAACTTTAGCACTTTATGATGGTACATTTAATTTTGTGTAAGTTAAAAATTATGTCTCTAAACTTTGCTATTTTTGCGAGAAATTCCCCTAAAGCATTAATCACGTTTTTTGCTAACCATCGTTAGTTTTCTTCGTTATTGGTCATGTGAAATCAAGCCGGCCGATTTATCCGATTTTTGTCCGATTTGGCCGATTTATGCACGATTTGCCCAATTTTATCCGATTAATCGGTATGCTGACCGATTTTTAACCAAACAAATTAATAAGGCCGATTAGTGAAAATCAGAGCGGTTAATCCCCGCCTAGCAATTAATCGGTCGCCTAGGCCGATTTTTAAAACACTGGTTATATTTTAATATTATAATGTAACAATTTTTTGTATAACATTTCTCGAAAATATATTTACTTACAGGCTAGTAATTGTATTATATCTCATAAAATATAAAAAGGAAACTAAATCATACGCAAAAAATGTTAGTATTGATGACTACTAGCAGGGTACCCGCGCGTTTGCACCGACGGGTACCCTGAAATAAAAATTTTCGATGAATAATGTATTTTAGTTTATTATGTTCTTTTTAACAATAAATTTACGGATATCAAGAATTTCGTATAGCCTGTTCCGTTCGGGCTCGAACCCGTTGGCCTGTGTTCCGCTCGGGCTCGAGCCCGTTGGTCCGCACTGCTCGGCTCAAGCCCATTTGGCCCGGTGCCTGTTCGGGCTTGTAAATTTGTATAATGTGCTTTATTATTTGTAGTCGTGAAATTTAATGCAAGAATTGTGCTTAATTTGGTTATACAATATGCTTGATAATTTGTATTTTTATGTAAGGGTGTTTTAATAATCAGATTAATTGTATTTATTACCCGGTTAAATAATTGACTACATTAAATAGCATTAATGTGATGTTTTGTTGTACACTATGCTTCTTGTCTTGTCGTCGAAAATTATGTTCATTAAAGTGTTGTACACTATGTTTCTTTCTTGTAAGTAGTAGTCATTATAGTCATTAATAACATTGACCACTTTAATAGCATAAATGTTGTAAGTCCGAAAATAAGTCTAAAATTATATCATGCTTATTTTGTTGTATACTATGCTTATTTTGTCAGAATCGAAAATTGGTTGACTATTGTACATTGTGCTTAAATGGTTGTAATTTTTGTGAAGGGGTGTTTTAATAGCATTACTGTTGTTTGATATAATTTTGGTCTTAAAATGACAGCACGCTTTATTTTGTTGTACAATATGCTTACGTTGTTGTAATTCTGAAAATTAGGTGCATTAAAGTGGTGTACATTATGCTTATTGTCTTGTACGTCTTAAAATTAAGAGTGAGGTGCCTTCGTGCATTATATGTAGTATAGATAAAAATATAATAATATTATATGTATTATAAAAGAAATTACATCATAATTGTAAGCATTAATGATTATATTACTGTAGTTGTGTTATATATTTTAAAATGATAGAAAGAAATTAAATCATATGAAAACAAAAAAAAGGAATATGTAAAATTAAATGTTCGTCCAATAAATGTTAGTATTGATGATTATAAACTTACAATTATATTATAATATAATTTATAAAATTTGAGATTAATGCAATAAATATTATTATTAATGATCATAAAACTATAATTATATTATATATTATATAAACTACTCCTCGACCCTAAAATTATTGCCCAATTTTGAATTTTGAAGTATTTAGTTATCAAATTTAACTTTAACTATTTTTATTTGTGTTATATCTTACTTGATACAAAATATATGAATAAATTGAGTTTTAAGTGTATTTTCATTGTTGTAATCTTCATCAAATATTATATAATACAAATAAAAATATTTAAGGTCAAAGTTGCAAAATAAAAACCTCAAAAGTCAATACTAGACAATAATTATAGGACGAAGGTAGTAATAAAAAATAATAAGTTACAAATGTAACTATTAATGATTATGTTATTATATTGTATTATATATTTTATAAAATGATGAACAGAAATTAAATCACATGCAAAACAAATAAGTACATATAACATTGGTGTTTCATGCAATATTCATACATATTAATAATAATAAAATCATCAATATTATATATGTTTTATAAGCTGATAAAAAGAAATTAAGTCATATGCAATGAAAATAAGAATTAATCTCATAACGATTATGAATTATAATATACAAACTTTTAATTTCATTCAATGAATGTTATTTACAATGACTATAGAGCAATGATTATATTTATATTATTTAGATGGATAAATATGGAAGCTTAATTTTATACATTAATTGAAAAACAATTATGAATAATTTTATTTCAAATATATTTACATATATATATATATATATATATATATATATATATATATATATATATATATATATATATATATATATATATATATATATATATATATATTAAATATGTCTATAAGAGTTGAGTCTCATAACACTAACAATAATTGAATTATTAAGTATTATTAGGTATTTTAAGTTTTCAAAATATTCTAAATGTGTATATTAATAATATTAGGCATGCTATGAAATAGCATTTAAGAAAAATTAAAATTAAATTTAAATAATTAAATATATAAAATTGGTTTCAAGGTTAAGTCTTTCAATATATATTCACTTACTCAATTCTTTGTATGTTGGCTATGATATATAAAATTAGAGTTTCAAGCAACAAATATAAGTACTAATGATTATAAAACTTTAATGATATTGTAAATTTTTAAATTGATAAAATAGAGGTTAAGTCATAAATGTAAGTATTACTATATTAGTATAAGTATTTTATATTTTCAATAAATCATAAAAAGAAACTAAATCATCGAAACAAAAATAAGAATATCTAAAACTAGAGTTTTGTATAATAGATATAAATATTAGTTATTACAACACTTTATATATAATGTATATTTATAAATTGATAAAAAATTAATTAAGTCACACTCAATATAACTAAGAATCCATGTTAAAAGAACAAAAAATTTAAATATACAATCTTTAAGTTTGATTAGATGAAGGTAATTTTAATGATTATAATAAATACTTATAATGTATATAACTTGAGTTTCATGCAATATATGTAAGCATCAATTATTATTAGAATGTATCGTCAAATATTCAATATGATTCCACAAGAATTAGTTTCATTCTAGTAAGGGATTCTAGCCAATTGAAAGGACCTTCTAATCAATAAAAATATAACCATATTATAAATTTTAAATCATGACAAAAATGAAAGAAAGATATCAAGTTACAAATTATTTATATTGATATATATATATATATATATATATATATATATATATATATATATATATATATATATATATATATAGTTAGGATCAAATAAGAAGATTACTTAAAATAAGAAGGAATAAGAAGAACTATAACTACAAATCCGATATGCACCGACCTAAATTAGATGCATCCTTATAATATTAGATGCATTATAACGCATTATAGTGTGTTTTCTAGCTTTTAATCGATGCATATCATTATATTAGATGCATTTCATGATTTCTCTTGTTTTTTGTTCCTCTGCACGTGCCAAAATCATGAAAATCAATTTGCACCATCTATACATCAAATTAAGTTTTGAAACTCAAGATGTTGTATCTATATGAATAGAAATGCATCTAATGCAAGTCGTTGCATATCAAATGTGTGGTTTTGGTCACTTCTCACCACTTCTTATTTTAATTTACTTCTCACTGGATCCCTACTATATATATATATATAGTGTAACTTTCTTTTCAGAACTCATATAAATGTGAGAACTTTCAGAGCTCGCCTAAACCAATCAAAATTTAGTAAATAATTTTATATTTAATTTATTATATGTAATTTTCATAAAATGATCTTTTATACAAATATAAATCTACAACGATTTCATTGAAAGTCTTTGTATTTCAATCATGAAAATAAGACCATGAACAATACTTGAGAGAATTTTATTATGTTTATAAAATCCACTTGTACACAAATCTACAATAAATTTAATGAAAGTCTTTGTATTTCGATCTATTATAATGGACCACGAAAAATATTTTGAGAAAATTTTACTATTATTGAATGGTGTATAAGAGTTCTGTCGGTGCTCACACTTATATGAGTTTCGAAAAAGTTCCATATATATATATATATATATATATATATATATATATATATATATATATATATATATATATATATATATATATATATATATATATATATATATATATATATATATATATATATATATATATATATATATATATATATATATATATATATATATATATATATATATACATATATATATATATATATATATATACAAGGGAGAGTTAACGTGAGATCAAACTTAAAGTTGTAAAAAATAAGATCAAGTCTAAAAACCACTAAAACATTTATAAATAACAATTTTAGCAATAATACACACAAAAATAATATTTTAATACAAATTAACATTTAACAACCAATAACCAAATGATACATGCTTTTGGATTAGTGATACACTTGATACATATTACACTAATAAATATTCCAAAGTCGATACACATACAAAACACGATACATTACACTTCTAATCAAAGTGTATCACCTAGGTTTAAATAAATTTTAAAAGAAATCTGTCAAAACTTTAACAATTTTAGTTGTAGTTAATAAAAATTTATTTTTCTTGTAAGGAGAGTGTCATTTGTTAAATTTTAGTTGAATCTCATTTTAACAACTTTAAGTTTGATCTTATTTGATCTAGATTCTATATATACATATATATATATATACATATATATATACATATATATATATATATATATATATATATATATATATATATATATATATATATATATATATATATATATATATATATATATATATATATATATATATATATATATATATATATATATATATATATATATATATATATATATATATATATATATATATGTGTGTGTGTGTGTGTGTGTGTGTGTGTGTGTGTGTATATATTATAAATGGTATAAAAATATAAATCATATTCAACAAAATAAGAATATGTAAAAATTGGAGTTTATACAATAAATGTAAATAGTATTGATTATAAAACTTTAATTATATTATGTATTATGTAAAACTGATAAAAATGAAAGTAAGTCATATGTGACAATATAAAATGAATGTTAACAGAATTATGAATTATAATATACAAACTTTGAGTTTCATTTCATGACTGTTTGATGACCAGAGAAGTATGATTATATTACATAATTTAAAAATTGATAAAATTGAAAATTTGATTATATATATAAAAGTAAGAATTTTTAGTAAATTAGTTATGAAAAGTATGTTTTACAATAAGAATTAATATGTTTATAAAAGTTGAGTATTTTATAACATTATAAATAATTAAGTTATAAAGTTTTTTTTCTATTTTATAAAACTTTTCTAGACATTATATTGATAATACTATGCTTGCTAAAATATGGCTTTTGTTGACAATTAAATATTATATTTGAATCCATAAACACTGGTTTCAAAGTTAAGATTCTTACTAAATATTCTCTAGAATCAATTTATGACTAGTTCCTCTTAAGAGAATACAAAGTATCATAACATACCTTACTTTAGAGTACCTTGCACTTTTAACTGAAGCATATTAATTGGTATACAAATTTAGATTATTCGGCCAAAAAATTTGAAATAAAAGTTAATTTACACATTGTAGCTGAACAAATATGATATAAACATATTTTATATACCCGATTTTGTAGATTAATATGATCTAAATGATTTACTATATATTAAATAATTTTATATGTTCTAGATATTATATAGATTTAGATTTAGATATAGATAGATAGATTAAGATGTTTATATATAACATCATGATGAATCTCTTTATGATGTGTGGGTTTGTTTCAATGACTTGCTCTAAAGAAGGTTCAATGTCACTTTTAAAAGGGTAATTTTTAACAACACCTTTATATTTAATATACGGTTTAATATAAAACAATTATTAAAAGGCGTATTACCTAATATATTGCTGCTGCGAAATTGATAGGCGTGAGAGAAGACAGCAGGATCTAGAGCCTTTAGATCAATGAACTCCCTCGAACAAGAAAACAACATATAAGATAGTCTCATGAATAAAGTTATCTAAAAAGAAACTAACAAAAAGTTTTGTGATTTTTTCATGCAGAACTACTAGAAGAAAAGCGTATGTTTGATTTATCGAGTAAAAAATGTTACAACAAGTAAACCCTCATATGATAATTTGTAAAGATCCATAGATTGTATTAATTGAAAAAGACACTAACAATCGAAATACTATGAACAATGATAGCGATAACGCATGATGTTTCATTTAATTTGGTATCTTCTTATCGAAGCGAGGATGCGGAAGGTATTTCTTCTTGCCGCGTTCTCTTTTCATATTTGAGACTTTGTGAAATGTGTGTGCCTTTATCAACCTTTTATAGTAAAAGGATCTCAGATTAAATGATCAAATTGATCCAACGGCCATAATTGTAAATGCTCGTATCTTTAGGGTTCATGAAATGTGAGCAAAAACTAATCTAGGTTGTATGTTCGTGGGCCACGGCCCAAATACTCCGTGGACAAAAGATCTCGAGTGAATTGTATGTAAATATATGTGTATTAATAGTGACAATGAGAAATATCCATGGAACAAGAAAATAACGGATACCAACATAATGCAACATAGTAAAAAAGAAAGTAGTATTATTGTTGATAAAAAAAATTACGGAGACTTATATTTATATGCTAATATTGTAAACAAGATATTTAATCTTATTTGGAAACTAAATGGAAACAATAAGATTATAATAACCAAGAAAATAATATGGATTAGAATGAATAATGCATGAAAAGTCTTAAACTATCTAACATTAAGCGAAGTGGGAAAAAATGAATCAAATTAACTCATCAAAACATAAATCATTCTCTTATTCTCAACTTTTATATTTGAAAGTTGTTGGACACACAAGATTAATAGAAGCTTATGCTTATTGTGAAAGTATAAGTTACTTAAAATTTAAGTTTTGAGTGACAAACAAAACTTATCGAAGATTTTAAAAATAATTTTAACACCCCAAAATTTCACGGTAGGCGTTCGGGTCATGGTGCTACTAAATCAAATATCATAACACAAGGTGATAAAGAATGGAAAAATTTATTCCATTATCGAAAGATAGATTAATTTAAGATATAGTTTTACAATATTGGTTCAAAGTGCGAAGTAAAGCCCATAAAATATATGTTGTCCCATTAAAAGATGTATTAAATATGCTTGAAACACTTGGATGCCGATCTTCAGCGAATGCCTTTGCCATTACTTACGCCAAGTAATAAAACACGAGAAAACATGCTAAAATGTCAACACAAGCGTTGGTGAGTTCATAGGTTTAAGTAATCAAGTTTTCAAGTTGGACCCTTGTTGCACATATAGCATCTCCGTGAATGACACTATATGCAAAAGGCTATTACGCTAATACCATGTTCATGCGACGAAACTTCTGACGGTGTGCATGCATCTAGAAGCATGATAAATAAAAGCCTAGCAAGTGTATTTCCGATACACTCAATCAATACGATATGGTATCGTTCGACGGTTGCCTATCCGGTCAAACTTCGAGCAGGGGTGTCATCCCAATAGATCTATTCATAACAATCACGCCTCCCAAAGGGAACTAACGTAGCATAGTTTGGATTCAAGGTTGTTTCACGTAATAGTGTTTCGATTTGGTCCGAAAAGAGTTTTACATGTTCTCACCCCAAAGTTTTATAAAGCAAGTAAATAAGAGTAAAATTGGGGCTATAAATCACCTTAGCGATTCGGTGAATAAAGCAGAAGAAATCAAGTAGCAAGTAGCTCCAACACATGCCCTAAATTAGTGCGGTAAATCTCGGTTTTGATTCCAAGCTAAATAAAGTCTACCTACTTTATTTAATTTACATGTGTTGTTGTTGTTGTCGTCGTTGTTGTCGTCGTTGTTGTTCAAATGTCATTACTAAGTTTAAAATATCATTTCAAAATAATAAAGTATATTTTGGCTTATAAAACTTGATTTGAGAACAATATCGGAAATGGGCGTAGCTCGGCTAAAAGATGAACAAAACATTGTCACGGAAAATAGAGCGCGTTATGAGGCGTTGTCGATGGAAAATGCTATATACATAGATGTTTGTAGAGTTTTTATATATATATATATATATATATATATATATATATATATATATATATATATATATATATATATATATATATATATATATATATCAAGTTTGATTTGTTTTGAAGAAAATGTATTAAGTAGTAACCTAATTTTATACGTGCTTAAAAAAAAAGAGAATGTGACTTTCTAAAATATACTCGGTTAATGATATATTTTTTTATATATATATATATATATATATATATATATATATATATATATATATATATATATATACATGTTTAAAAATAAGAGTTTCTTGTGAAATACTTTAAAATAAGTATCAATGTTTTATTATTTAAAAGCGTTTGTTAAAAGAAAATTAAGGCTCTATCAAGTAGTGTAAGTTAAGTTTCAAGATAAATATGTTTGTAACGCTTAATCACAATTCACTGGGAAATTGTATTACTCGATTTTAAAATCATATTTCATTCGTATTATGTTTATGGGAGATGTCGGCGTAAGTCGAGTTTATATTTTATCTATTCAAGTTGACTTGAATCGTCAAGAGTTAATAACAAAAATTTTCAAGTTAAACATCTAATTGAAAGCGTAAGTTTATGAGTTAAAAATATGAAATACTAATCTCATTTATTCTTAATGTTTTTAAATAATTGCGAGTCACGTGTACGTTTTGTTGAGATGTGAACATAGTCGGCAATAAATATATGTCGAGGTGATACGCGAAAATATGTATTTGTTTCGTTGTAATTTTTCATCGGCTGTGGGTAGCAATAGCATCGTTGTAATTTTTCATGGGCTGAATCTTCAAGGTTGACCCTTCTGAACCCACTTTTTATAGAACCTTTCACAACATATATTTGATTCATAAGGTTCGACTTTAATAATTATCTTGACAAATTAGCGGTAACATATTTGCGGTTTAATAAAGCAGAAAATAGATCTCAATAGAGCGGATTTGTTGGTTATAGTGGTTCCTCGTATATGAAAGGCCCATCACTACTAATATCATAGAAGAAAAAAAAGATTAGGTATAAAAACCTATCAAGCATCAAGCGTCGAGATAGATCACGATGAGGTCTCGGTATGTGGCATCTTGCTTTCATATTGGGCACTTGTTTCTTTTAGCAAGTCTTGTTGATATCGATCGTCATACATATGACCACATTGGTGGCCATTTCTTGCTACCATTTCCCAAAAATAGCACAATTAATGGTCGGTGGTTGTGGTGGTAGCGGTGGAGGTGGTGATGGGCGGTGAAGGTGATGGTGGCGGTGGCGGTGGCGGTGGTGGTGAAGGTGATGGTAGTGGGGTGGTGGTGGTAGTGATGGTGATGGTGGTGAGGTGTTGGTGATGGCTGCAAATATTGATGACGTATAGTCTATATCCGGGTCACGGACCCGACTAAAGTCCAATACTAACTTGGCCCGGTATGAACGGGGCTAAGCCAACTAGACGTTTGGGCTCATGAAGGCCCAAGCCCAAATCTATTTACGGAATAGATATTGGATATCTCCTATGTTTGGAGATAATCATTCCCCAACCGACTTAGGCGGGATCTGCGAAGGTTGAGGAACACGGAACCAACAAGGATTCAGGTGCGTATATAAGGGAATCACATCCTCGTTTAAGGTATGATCTCGAACCTAATTCTCCTTAAACCCCCCCGTTACTCACCTCCACTCGGGAGGATAATCGTGGAAACAATCCCGATAAAGCCTAGCGGTGTCTTTTCTCTTAGTGCGAGGTCTCAAGCAACGATTCTCAATTGGTCTGAGGAAGAGGGCAAACAAGGCGTCCAACTTTTGCATCAACAAGTGGCGCCATCAGTGGGACCAGGCACTAGAACCAAGAACTAGGATGGCGAAGCGATCGATCAGACTTTATTGGAAAGAAGGCTGGCTGACGGGCAAGCTCCCAAAGCGGATCTCTAGGACAACCGGTCTTTGCTAAAATCGAGGATCGGGCGAGTTCGGCCTTCCTCACAGTGGAACCACTCTCGAGGAACAACCAGGCAACTACTACCACCACGGTGCAGGAGATCAGCTGCGCTCCTTTACTCACTCAATCGGTGCTGAAGCTAACTTCACAAAGCACCCGACTCGACAAGAACAAGGCGTGTTGATAGAAGCGGATACCCACATCCTAGAAGGGTCGTTCCGATTAGAGCCAAGTAGTTTTGTCTCTCGAAACTACGAGCCTAACTATCCTCGTCGCAAGAGGAAGCAAAGAAAAGACCGGTCGGTCTGCATACTCGGCTCGACTTTGGCGGGTATGAGACATCTCCACCGCGTCGTCGAAGGAGAAGCGCGGGAGGGATAATTGCCGACTCGGTGTTCAATAGAATCGGAAGGAAAGTCGGGAAGATGATACATCACTCGCGACCTATCGGCAAAGTAAGGAAGATGAGAGGCGCACCAATGTCCACACTAGACTTGGTAGCCGCGGTACAAGATAGGCGGGGAGGCGATATTCCCAGTGAAAGTCCCCAGCACAAATTACAGGGACAATCGGCACGAGCGCCGAAGGAAAGAAGAACTATCTTCTAGTAATTCCTCGGACAAGAGGGCGGTGAGGCCGGACATTGGAAATCGAAGAAAAACCGTGACCAAGAAGAGGAGGATATGTCTCCCGTGGCGGCCGTCGAGAAGGTAGACGCGTTCACTAGGCATCGGTGATTTCTCGAGAGAACAAAAAGGCGCATGCCTACTAATGTTAAAACCTATGATGGAGCGGTGACCACGGCGATCACCTAAAATTTTGAATCAGTATGCAACCATTGAAAGCGGCACAACTTTGTATGGTGCCACATATTCAATTCCACAGCAGTGAAATCGCAGAGGCGGTTCAACAAGCTTCCGCAGAGCATCAATGGCTTTGAGAGAGTTGAGGAGGCATTCCGCTAAACTTTACTCAACGAAAAAGTCGCTAAAAACCCCATTGAACTCGCTAAGTCAAACAACGCCAAGGAATCCACAAGCGCTTTTATGGGCGCTTAAGGATGAGTGCATGCAAGTCAAAGCATGCCCGAGGTACTCAAAATTCGGGGTTCATGAATGGGATCGTGAACTTGAACTAATTAAAGATTGAATGACGATTCCCCAATCCTTGATGAGGTTATAAGCGCTACGGTCCTTTGTACAAGGAGAAGGCTGCTGGCGGATAGCATAGAGAAGCTATTCAAACTACGGTCACAGGAACAACACAGGAGACAATCCACGAGCCGAATAGTAACCGTATATCAGGAACTATCGCAACCAAGGGAATGGGCGCGACAATGACAAATACACCCGCTTACAAATCGCCAAAGGAAATACTACATAGCGAGAGGTGCTAACTTCCAGAGACCACCAAATCGCGACTCAGGAGGATCGGCGTGTAGGAGTGGATCTTGTGATTACCACGCGCGGAAGGGCCCACCACTAGCGAATGTGTCCGTCGCCAACTCATTGACAAGATGGTCAAAGAGGGTAGATTGGACCATCGGTCAAGAATATCAAGGAAGGAAGGACAAAGCGGAAGAGTGGCAATAAGAAAAGAAACACCTAAAGACAAGCCCGACACCATTTACATGATACAATCATGGCGGCGGGTCCTAAGCGGAGTAAGCCGGGTTTTTCACGTGGAAAGAAATCTAGTTCCCCACCTTAAGCGAACAACGCGTTGGTGGAACCACTTACTATAGAAATAAAGCGGCGGGGTCACGACATCCACGCATGTATGTTGATGGTGGAGCTTCTGCGGACATCATGTATGAGCCTTTATTTCAAACATTGCGTCACGAAATCATGTGACAGCTAACCCGGTCGAGCAGTTGGTGGTTTCTACAGTGAAGATATGGCCTATGGGGCAAATAAGATTATCTGTCGACATTGGGGCGAAGAACACTCCATAGCGGCTTTGGATGGAATTTATGGTGATTAAATCTCCTCGCCATACAATGGCATTATTTGGAGACAGGAATATCGACTATGCGGCGGTGCCATCAACGGTATGGGATGCTTAAATTCGATGGAAGGTGGTATTGTTACTCTTTACGCCCAACATGCCACATAGAGAATGCAACACGATTTCATGCGAGGCCGGCACCAACATTTTAATACTAAGTGTCTCGAAAACTAATCTAAATAATTTTGAAGTTTGTTTGATAAAATTTACGGAAAAGTAGAAACAAGCTGTCTTTTATAAAAATCAAGACAATGTTTTTAAGGCAAATGATGGAAAATGTGAATTCACAAGTGATAATTTATCTGATTTTATACATATTACAAACATCTATTTTTTTTTAGATGTCAATAATGTGCTTGTTAAGCATTCAAATGTTAATGCATAATGTACACTAGATGGCTTCTACTAATTTCTCTTCCACAATCTTTTAATACTTCATTTATTATAAAGTTTTTAATTGGTATAGTTTTTAATTCAAAAATGCGCATATAGATCAATAGAATTTTTTATGCATATCAGACTTCAAAGTTTTAAAACTATTATTAATTGGAAGAGTGCCCCGAGAACCAATCTAAATAACTTTTGGAGTTTTTATCTGGTAAAATTAACCACAAAAGCAAAAAGGTCTTTTATAAAATTCGGAATTTTTTTTTCAACGCAAATTATGTAACAATGTGAATTAACAAGTGATGATTTATCTGATTTTATACATATTGCACATATTTATATCTATATCTATATTACATATAACGTATTTAACAATCTCTCTCCTATTTTTTTAAGATGTCATAAATGTGTTTCAAAGCATTACAATTGTTAATGTATAATGTACACATTACATAGATTTTACTAATTTATCTTTCACAAAATTTTAACATTTCATTTTATTTTGATTTTTTGAATTAGTATAGTTATTAAGGGTGCGTTTGGTATGCTTGATGGAATCAATATAGGTATAGGTTTGGAAATGAAGGGTAATAGAAATGGGTATAATTATCTCAAAAGTGTTGTTTGTTATATAAGTTGGGTTTGAATATTAAAATTTATAAAATAAGAAAACAATAAATCGGTGGACCCTTTAAAATTTTGATATTATAAATGAGTTGAGTTACAAATGAAGATGAGATGTTGGTGGGCATCTTAATATTTATGATATTATAAATGAAATTTTGAAAAGGTTTATCCATACCTCTAAAAATAGAGTGGTTTGTAGATACCCACTTTTAAAGGTTTCTCCATAGATTTATACCCTACCTACTAATACCAAGCATCTTTTATGACTTTCAAATCAGAGACTTATTCCCATACTTACATACCAAACACACCCTAAGTAAAATGCACATATAAATCAATAAAATTTTAAAACACATACTAGATTACAAAGTTCCAAAATGTTATTAAATCGTAAGAGTGCTTGAGAACCAATTTAAATACCTTTTGTAGTATTTTTGATAAAGTTAACCACAAAAGCAAAAGACAGCCTTTTATAAAATTGGAGACAATTGAATGAAGGCAAATGATGCAAAGGCGTAAATTCGGATAATGTTTTGAGTTTATACATATTACACATATCTTTATCTTTATCTTTATCTATATCTATATATACTACATCTAATTGAAGGATGATATTTCCTCCATTTAATGTACTAAGACATTTCATATATATTGAGCATTACAACTAATAAAGCAAGGTACAATCAACTAACCACAACAAACAGAACATCTAAATCAATCAAGACATATAAGAAAATATATTAAACTTGAATACATATAGTGAATGATTATACACTTTTATGAATATTTTGTCAAAAACTACATGTATATTAAACTTGGTTTGGGTAACCTTGGTTATTTGAATATAAAATCCAAAAATGAATAGTGATAAGAGGGTTTTTCCGGTTCCAGTTTTGGTTTCTTGGTTATCGTTTTTTGCGATTTCGGTTGAGCGGGTCGACTCGGTTTGGGTTTCACATATTTTTTTTAACTATAAAGATTAACTTTATATAAATCAAATAGTCATTTTGAATAATGGAAAAATATTGCTCACAAAATATTTATTTTCATAATTGTATAATGAAAGACATTGTCGTTGATTAAAAAGTTGAAATATGTGACATAAAATTCTTGATATATGTAAATTTATTGTCAAGAAAAAATAATAAGTTAAAAACATGGTTCACCGGAAATTTTATTTCAAAGTACCTACTATTATATAAAAAACTAAAATTACCATTTCAAAACCTAACAAAAATGGATGATTAGCATACATATCAGATTTAATAAATTTACTTAAAACAAGTAGCAATAACCGGTCGATTGATACTATAGAAATTAAAATCAACAACAAACAGATACTACATGAAGTAAAACAAATAGTAGAAATACCTTTGTTTGCTGTGAGAAAAAAAGGCAAGTGACAAAATTTGAGAGTAAGAGTCACACAAGAATAAGAAGATATATATTAGCGAGTGAGTGAGTAGGTGTTGGGTAGAATTTTTTAGTTGACTCTTGTAGTTGCAAAAGTTTTTGAAAAAATGAGTATTTTTATAAAAGTATTTGAAAGAATAATATCTTCTTCAAAACAAAAATAAACAATAATATTTATTTGTTTCTTGTAAGCTAATAACTTTAGCACTTTATGATGGTACATTTAATTTTGTGTAAGTTAAAAATTATGTCTCTAAACTTTGCTATTTTTGCGAGAAATTCCCCTAAAGCATTAATCACGTTTTTGCTAACCATCGTTAGTTTTCTTCGTTATTGGTCATGTGAAATCAAGCGGGTGATTTATCAGATTTTGTCCGATTTGGCGATTTATGCACGATTGCCCAATTTTATCCGATTAATCGGTATCTTGACGATTTTAACCAAACAAATTAATAAGGCGATTAGTGAAAATCAGAGCGGTTAATCCCGCTAACAATTAATCGGTCGCCTAGGCCGATTTTTGAAACACTGGTTATATTTTAATATTATAATGTAACAATTTTTGTATAACATTTCTCGAAAATATATTTACTTACAGGCTAGTAATTGTATTATATCTCATAAAATATAAAAGGAAACTAAATCATCACATAAAAATGTTAGTATTGATGACTACTAGCGAATACCAGCGTTTGCACCGTGGTACCACGAAATAAAATTTTCGATGAATAATGTATTTTAGTTTATTATGTTCTTTTAACAATAAATTCTGGATATCAAAATTTGGTATAGCCCGTTCCGTTCGGAACTCGAACCGATTAGCCGTGTCTGCTCGGGACTCGAGCCCGTTTGGTCGCTGTTGGGCTTGAGCCAATTGGCCGATTGCGGATTCGGGCTTGTAAATTTGTATAATGTGCTTTATTATTTGTAGTCGTGAAATTTAATGCGGAATTGTGTAATTTGGTTATACAATATGCTTGATAATTTGTATTTCTTATGTAAGGGGTGTTTTAATAACTGTATTAATTGTATTTATTACCCAGTTAAATAATTGACTACATTAAATAGCATTAATGTGATGTTTTGTTGTACACTATGCTTCTTGTCTTGTACGTCTGAAAATTATGTTCATTAAAGTGTTGTACACTATGTTTCTTTTCTTGTAAGTAGTAGTCATTATAGTCATTAATAACATTGACCACTTTAATAGCATAAATGTTGTAAGTCTGAAAATAAGTCTAAAAATTATATCATGCTTATTTTGTTGTATACTATGCTTATTTTCTTTCGTAAATCGAAAATTGGTTGACTATTGTACATTGTGCTTAAATGGTTGTAATTTTTGTGAAGGGTGTTTTAATAGCATTCTTTGTTGTTTGATATAATTTTGGTCTTAAAAATGACCAAGACGCTTTATTTTGTTGTACAATATGCTTACGTTGTTGTAATTCGAAAATTAGGTGCATTAAAGTGGTGTACATTATGCTTATTGTCTTGTCGTCTTAAAATTAAGGTGAGGTGCCTTCCGTCGTTATATGTAGTATAGATAAAATATAATAATATTATATGTATTATAAAAAATTACATCATAATTGTAAGCATTAATGATTATATTCTTTGTAGTTGTGTTATATATTTTAAAATGATAGAAAGAAATTAAATCATATGAAAACAAAAAAAAGGAATATGTAAAATTAAATGTTCGTCCAATAAATGTTAGTATTGATGATTATAAACTTACAATTATATTATAATATAATTTATAAAATTTGAGATTAATGCAATAAATATTATTATTAATGATCATAAAACTATAATTATATTATATATTATATAAACTACTCCCTCAGTCCTAAAATTATTGCCCAATTTTGAATTTTGAAGTATTTAGTTATCAAATTTAACTTTAAATATTTTTATTTGTGTTATATCTTACTTGATACAAAATATATGAATAAATTGAGTTTTAAGTGTATTTTCATTGTTGTAATCTTCATCAAATATTATATAATACAAATAAAAATATTTAAGGTCAAAGTTGCAAAATAAAAACCTCAAAAGTCAATACTAGACAATAATTATAGGGCGAAGGTAGTAATAAAAATAATAAGTTACAAATGTAACTATTAATGATTATGTTATTATATTGTATTATATATTTTATAAAATGATGAACAGAAATTAAATCACATGCAAAACAAATAAGTACATATAACATTGGTGTTTCATGCAATATTCATACATATTAATAATAATAAAATCATCAATATTATATATGTTTTATAAGCTGATAAAAAGAAATTAAGTCATATGCAATGAAAATAAGAATTAATCTCATAACGATTATGAATTATAATATACAAACTTTTAATTTCATTCAATGAATGTTATTTACAATGACTATAGAGCAATGATTATATTTATATTATTTAGATGGATAAATATGGAAGCTTAATTTTATACATTAATTGAAAACAATTATGAATAATTTTATTTCAAATATATATACATATATATATATATATATATATATATATATATATATATATATATATATATATATTAAATATGTCTATAAGAGTTGAGTCTCATGTAACACTAACAATAATTGAATTATTAAGTATTATTAGGTATTTTAAGTTTTCAAAATATTCTAAACAGTATATTAATAATATTAGGCATGCTATGAAATAGCATTTAAGAAAAATTAAAAATTAAATTTAAATAATTAAATATATAAAATTGGTTTCAAGGTTAAGTCTTTCAATATATATTCACTTACTCAATTCTTTGTATGTTGGCTATGATATATAAAATTAGAGTTTCAAGCAACAAATATAAGTACTAATGATTATAAAACTTTAATGATATTGTAAATTTTTTAAATTGATAAAATAGAGGTTAAGTCATAAATGTAAGTATTACTATATTAGTATAACTGTATTTTATATTTTCAATAAATCATAAAAAAGAAACTAAATCATCTGAAACAAAAATAAGAATATCTAAAACTAGAGTTTTGTATAATAGATATAAATATTAGTTATTACAACACTTTATATATAATGTATATTTATAAATTGATAAAAAATTAATTAAGTCACACTCAATATAACTAAGAATCCATGTTAAAAGAACAAAAAATTTAAATATACAATCTTTAAGTTTCATTAGATGAAGGTAATTTTAATGATTATAATAAATACTTATAATGTATATAACTTGAGTTTCATGCAATATATGTAAGCATCAATTATTATTAGAATGTATCGTCAAATATTCAATATGATTCCACAAGAATTAGTTTCATTCGAGTAAGGGATTCTAGCCAATTGAAAGGACCTTCTAATCAATAAAAATATAACCATATTATAAATTTTAAATCATGACAAAAATGAAAGAAAGATATCAAGTTACAAATTATTTATATTGATATATATATATATATATATATATATATATATATATATATATATATATATATATATATATATATATATATATAGTTAGGATCAAATAAGAAGATTACTTAAAATAAGAAGGAATAAGAAGAACTATAACTACAAATCCGATATGCACCGACCTAAATTAGATGCATCCTTATAATATTAGAAGCATTATAACGCATTATAGTGTGTTTTCTAGCTTTTAATCAGATGCATATACGTATATTAGATGCATTTCATGATTTCTCTTGTTTTTTGTTTCTCTGCACGTGCCAAAATCATGAAAATCAATTTGCACCATCTATACATCAAATTAAGTTTTGAAACTCAAGATGTTGTATCTATATGAATAGAAATGCATCTAATGCAAGTCGTTGCATATCAAATGTGTGGTTTTGGTCACTTCTCACCACTTCTTATTTTAATTTACTTCTCATTGGATCCCTACTATATATATATATATAGTGTAACTTTCTTTTCAGAACTCATATAAATGTGAGAACTTTCAGAGCTCGCCTAAACCAATCAAAATTTAGTAAATAATTTTATATTTAATTTATTATATGTAATTTTCATAAAATGATCTTTTATACAAATATAAATCTACAACGATTTCATTGAAAGTCTTTGTATTTCAATCATGAAAATAAGACCATGAACAATACTTGAGAGAATTTTATTATGTTTATAAAATCCACTTGTACACAAATCTACAATAAATTTAATGAAAGTCTTTGTATTTGATCTATTATAATGGACCACGAAAAATATTTTGAAAAATTTTACTATTATTGAATGGTGTATAAGAGTTACGTGGTTGCTCACACTTATATGAGTTCGAAAAGAAAGTTCCATATATATATATATATATATATATATATATATATATATATATATATATATATATATATATATATATATATATATATATATATATATATATATATACATATATATATATATATATATATATATATATATATATATATATATATATATATATATATATATATATATATATATATATATATATATATATATATATATATATACGGGGGAGAGTTAACGTGAGATCAAACTTAAAGTTGTAAAAATAAGATCAAGTCTAAAAACCACTAAAACATTTATAAATAACAATTTTAGCAATAATACACACAAAATAATATTTTAATACAAATTAACATTTTAACAACCAATAACCAAATGATACATGCTTTTGGATTAGTGATACACTTGATACATATTACACTAATAAATATTCAAAGTCGATACACATACAAAACACGATACACATTACACTTCTAATCAAAGTGTATCACCTAGGTTTAAATAAATTTTAAAAGAAATCTGTCAAAACTTTAACAATTTTAGTTGTAGTTAATAAAAATTTATTTTTCTTGTAAGGAGAGTGTCATTTGTTAAATTTTAGTTGAATCTCATTTAACAACTTTAAGTTTGATCTTATTTGATCTAGATTCTATATATATATATATATATATATACATATATATATATATACATATATATATATATATATATATATATATATATATACATATATATATATATATATATATATATATATATATGTGTGTGTGTGTGTGTATATATTATAAATGGTATAAAAAATATAAATCATATTCAACCAAAATAAGAATATGTAAAATTGGAGTTTATGCAATAAATGTAAATAGTATTGATTATAAAACTTTAATTATATTATGTATTATGTAAAACTGATAAAAATGAAAGTAAGTCATATGTGACAATATAAAATGAATATTAACAAATTATGAATTATAATATACAAACTTTGAGTTTCATTTCATATTTGTTTGATGACGGAGAAGTATGATTATATTACATAATTTAAAATTGATAAAATTGAAAATTTGATTATATATATAAAAGTAAGAATTTTTAGTAAATTAGTTATGAAAAGTATGTTTTACAATAAGAATTAATATGTTTATAAAAGTTGAGTATTTTATAACATTATAAATAATTAAGTTATAAAGTTTTTTTTTTCTATTTTTTATAAAACTTTTCTAGACATTATATTGATAATACTATGCTTGCTAAAATATGGCTTTTGTTGACAATTAAATATTATATTTGAATCCATAAACACTGGTTTCAAAGTTAAGATTCTTACTAAATATTCTCTAGAATCAATTTATGACTAGTTCCTCTTAAGAGAATACAAAGTATCATAACATACCTTACTTTAGAGTACCTTGCACTTTTAACTGAAGCATATTAATTGGTATACAAATTTAGATTATTCGCGTAAAATTTGAAATAAAAGTTAATTTACACATTGTAGCTGAACAAATATGATATAAACATATTTTATATACCGATTTGTAGATTAATATGATCTAAATGATTTACTATATATTAAATAATTTTATATGTTCTAGATATTATATAGATTTAGATTTAGATATAGATAGATAGATTAAGATGTTTATATATAACATCATGATGAATCTCTTTATGATGTGTGGGTTTGTTTCAATGACTTGCTCTAAAGAAGGTTCAATGTCACTTTTAAAAGGGTAATTTTTTAACAACACCTTTATATTTAATATCTGGTTTAATATAAAACAATTATTAAAAAGACGTATTACCTAATATATTGCACTGCGAAATTGATAGAGCGTAGAGGAAGACACAACAGATCTAGAGCCTTTAGATCAATGAACTCCCTCTGAACAAGAAAACAACATATGTAAGATAGTCTCATGAATAAAAGTTATCTAAAAAAGAAACTAACAAATAAAGTTTTTGTGATTTTTTTTAAACAGAACTACTCGAAGAAAAACGTATGTTTGATTTATCTGAGTAAAAAAATGTTACAACAAAGTAAACCCTCATATGATAATTTGTAAAGATCCATAGATTGTATTAATTGAAAAAAGACACTAACAATCGAAATACTATGAACAATGATAGCGATAACGCATGATGTTTCATTTGAATTTGGTATCTTCTTATTGAAACGAGGATCTGGAAAGGTATTTCTTCTTTCCGCCGTTCTCTTTTTCATATTTGAGACTTTGTGAAATTGTGTGTGCCTTTATCAACCTTTTATAGTAAAAAGGATCTCAGATTAAATGATCAAATTGATCCAACGGCCATAATTGTAAATGCTCGTATCTTTAGGGTTCATGAAATGTGAGCAAAAACTAATCTAGGTTGTATGTTCGTGGGCCACGGCCCAAATACTCCGTGGACAAAAGATCTCGAGTGAATTGTATGTAAATATATGTGTATTAATAGTGACAATGAGAAATATCCATGGAACAAGAAAATAACGGATACCAACATAATGCAACATAGTAAAAAAGAAAGTAGTATTATTGTTGATAAAAAAAATTACGGAGACTTATATTTATATGCTAATATTGTAAACAAGATATTTAATCTTATTTGGAAACTAAATGGAAACAATAAGATTATAATAACCAAGAAAATAATATGGATTAGAATGAATAATGCATGAAAAGTCTTAAACTATCTAACATTAAGCGAAGTGGGAAAAAATGAATCCAAATTAACTCATCAAAACATAAATCATTCTCTTATTCTCAACTTTTATATTTGAAAGTTGTTGGACACACAAGATTAATAGAAGCTTATGCTTATTGTATGAAAGTATAAGTTACTTAAAATTTAAGTTTTGAGTGACAAACAAAACTTATCGAAGATTTTAAAAAAATAATTTTAACACCCCCAAAATTTCACAGCGGAAGCGTTCGGGTCATGGGGTGCTACTAAATCAAATATCATAACACAAGGTGATAAAGAATGGAAAAATTTATTCCATTATCGAAAGATAGATTAATTTAAGATATAGTTTTACAATATTGGTTCAAAGTGCGGAAGTAAAGCCCATAAAATATATGTTGTCCCATTAAAAGATGTATTAAATATGCTTGGAAACACTTCAGATGCCAGTCTTCAACGAATGCCTTTGCCATTGCCCACGCCAAGTAATAAAACCTGAGAAAAACATGCTAAAATGTCAACACAAACGTTGGTGAGTTCATAGGTTTAAGTAATCAAGTTTTCAAGTTGGACCACTGTTGCACATATAGCATCTCCGTGAATGACACTATATGCAAAAGGCTATTACGCTAATACCATGTTCATGCGACCGAAACTACGACAGTGTGCATGCATCTAGAAGCATGATAAATAAAAGCCTAGCAAGTGTATTTCCAGTACACTCAATCAATACGATATGGTATCGTTCGACGGTTGCTATCCGGTCAAACTCGAGCAGGGGTGTCATCCAATAGATCTATTCATAACAATCCGCCTCCCAAAGGGAACTAACGGTAGCATAGTTGGGATTCAAGGTTGTTTCACGTAATAGTGTTTTCAGTTTCAGGTCCGAAAAGAGTTTTACATGTTTCTCACCCCAAAGTTTTATAAAGCAAGTAAATAAGAGTAAAATTGGGGCTATAAATCACCTTAGCAGTTCGGTGAATAAAGCACGAAGAAATCAAGTAGCAAGTAGCTCCAACACGCAACCTAAATTAGTGCGGTAAATCTCAGTTTTTGATTCCAAGCTAAATAAAGTCTACCTACTTTATTTAATTTACATGTTGTGTTGTTGTTGTCGTCGTTGTTGTCGTCGTTGTTGTTCAAATGTCATTACTAAGTTTAAAAATATCATTTTCAAAATAATAAAGTATATTTTGGCTTATAAAACTTGATTTGAGAACAATATCGGAAATGGACGTAGCTCGGCTAAAAAGATGAACAAAACATTGTACGGAAAATAGAACGCGTTATGAGGCGTTGTCGATGGAAAATGCTATATACATAGATGTTTGTAGAGTTTTTTTTATATATATATATATATATATATATATATATATATATATATATATATATATATATATATATATATATATGTCAAGTTTGATTTGTTTTGAAGAAAATGTATTAAGTCGTAACCTAATTTTATACGTGCTTCGTAAAAAAAAGAATGTGACTTTCTAAAATATACTCGGTTAATGATATATTTTGAAGATTATATATATATATATATATATATATATATATATATATATATATATATATATATATATATATATATATATATATATACATGTTTAAAATAAGAGTTTCTTGTGAAATACTTTAAAATAAGTATCAATGTTTTATTATTTAAAACGTTTGTTAAAAGAAAATTAAGGCTCTATCAAGTAGTGTAAGTTAAGTTTTCAAGATAAATATGTTTGTAACGCTTAATCACAATTCACTGGGAAATTGTATTACTCGATTTTAAAATCATATTTCATTCGTATTATGTTTATGGGAGATGTCGGCGTAAGTCGAGTTTATATTTTATCTATTCAAGTTGACTTGAATCGTCAAGAGTTAATAACAAAAATTTTCAAGTTAAACATCTAATTGAAAGCGTAAGTTTATGAGTTAAAAATATGAAATACTAATCTCATTTATTCTTAATGTTTTAAATAATTCGAGTCACGTGTGCGTTTGTTGAGATGTGAACATAATTCGGCAATAAATATATGTCGGTGATACGAAAATATGTATTTGTTTCGTTGTAATTTTTCATCGGTGTGGGTAGCAATAGCATCGTTGCAATTTTTCAAATTTGAATCTTCAAGGTTGACCGCCGAACCCACTTTTATAGAACCTTTCACAACATATATTTGATTCATAAGGTTCGACTTTAATAATTATCTTGACAAATTAGCGATAACATATTTGCGGTTTAATAAAATAGAAAATAGATCTCAATAGAGCGAATTTGTTGGTTATAGTGGTTCCTCATATATGAAAGGCCCATCACTACTAATATCATAGAAAAAAAAAAGATTAGGTATAAAAACCTATCAAGCATCAAGCGTCGAGATAGATCACGATGAGGTCTCGGTATGTGGCATCTTGCTTTCATATTGGGCACTTGTTTCTTTTAGCAAGTCTTTTGCGATATCTTGATCGTCACAATACATATGACCACATTGAGTGGCCATTTCTTGCTACCATTTCCCAAAAAATAGCATAATTAATGGTCGGTGGTTGTGGTGGTGGCAACGGTGGAGGTGGTGATGGAGGCGGTGAAGGTGATGGTGACGGTGACGGTGGTGGTGAAGGTGATGGTAGTGGGGTGGTGGTGGTAGTGATGGTGATGGTGGTGAGGTGTTGGTGATGGCTGCAAATATTGATGACGTATAGTCTATATCAAGTCACGGACCGACTAAAGTCAATACTAACTTGGCGGTATGAGCAGGGCTAAGCCAACTAACGTTTGGGCTCATGAAGGCCCAAGCCCAAATCTATTCTGAATAGATATTGGATATCTCCATGTTTGGAATAATCATTCCCCAACCGACTTAGGCGGGATCGTAGAAGGTTGAGGAACCGGAACCAACAAGGATTCCGTGCGTATATAAGGGAATCACATCCCGTTTAAGGTATGATCTCGAACCTAATTCTCCTTAAACCCTAAACCGATTACTCACTCTCGCGGGAGGATAATCGTGGGAAACAATCACGATAAGCCTATGGTGTCTTTTATCTCTTAGTGCGCGGGTCTCAAGCAGCGATTCTCAATTGTGCGAGGCCGGACTCAAACAAGGCGTCCAACTTTTGCATCAACAAGTGGCGCCATCCGTGGGACCCGACACTAAGAACCAAGAACTAGGATGACGAAGCGATCGCCAATCGAGACTTTATTGGAAGAAGGCGCTGTGAGGCTCCCAAGCGGATCTCTGGACAACCGGTCTTTGCTAAAATCGGGGATCGAGGCCGAGTTCGGCCTTCCTGCAGGTGGAACCACTCTCGGGAACAACCCGGGCAACAACTACCACCACGGTGCGAGGAGATCCGGCTGCGCTCTCTTTTACCTCCACTCCAATCGGTGCTGAAGCTAACTTCACAAAAGCAACCGGCGTGCACGGCAAGAACAAGGCGTGTTGATAGAAGCGGATACCCTGTCCTAGAAGGGTCGTTAGGAATTAGAGCCAAGTAGTTTGTCTCTCGAAACTACGAGCCCTAGCTATCCTCGTGCGAGAGGAAGCAAAGAAAAGACGGTCGGTGCGCATACTCGGCTCGACTTTGGCGGGAGTATGAGACATCTCCACAGCGTCGTCGGAAGGAGAAATGCGGGAGGGATAATTGCCGACTCCGGTGTTCAATAGAATCGGAAGGAAAGTCGAGGAAGATGATACATCGACTCACGACTATCGACAGTAAGGAAGATGAGGCGCACCAATGTCCACACTAGACTTGGTAGCCGCGAGTACAAGATAGGCGGGGGCGATATTCCCAGTGAAAGTCCCCAAGCACAAATTAAGAGGACAATCGGCACGACGCGAAGGAAAGAAGAACTATCTTCTAGTAATTCCTCGGACAACGAGGGCGGTGAGGCGGACATTGGAAATCAGGAAGAAAAACCGTGACCAAGAAGAGGAGGATATGTCTCTCCCATGGCGCCGTCGAGGAAGGTAGGCAGCGTTCACTAGGCGCATCGGTGATTTCTCGAGAGAACAAAAGAGGCGCATGCCTACTAATGTTAAAACCTATGATGGAGCGGTGACCACAGCGATCACTAAAATTTTCGAATCGGCCATGACCATTGAAAGCGGCCACAACTTTGTATGGTGCCACATATTCAATTCCACTTTGGTGGAAATGCGGGGCGGTTCAACAAGCTTCCACGCGCGAGCATCAATGGCTTTGAAGAGTTGAGAGGCATTCACCTAAACTTTACTCAGCGAAAAAGTCGCTAAAACCCCATTGAACTCGCTAGAGTCAAAAGCAGCGCCAAGGGGAATCCACAAGAGCTTTATGGGCGCTTCGAGGATGAGTGCATGCAAGTCAAGCATGCCCGGGTACTCAAAATTTCGGGGTTCATGAATGGGATCAATGACGGAACTAATTAAAAGATTGAATGACGAGTTCCCAATCCTTGATGAGGTTATAGAAGCGCATACGGTCCTTTGTACAAGGAGAAGGCTGCTGCGGCGGATAGCAAAGCTATTCAAACTCGGTCACAGGAACAACACAGGAGACAATCCGAGGCCGGAATAAAATGCTTGCAGGAACTATCGCAACCAAGGAATGGACGCGACAATGACAATACACCCGCTTACCAAATCGCCAAAGGAAATACTACGCATGAGGTGCTAACTTCCGAGACCACCACAAATGCGCACTCGGAGGATCGGCGTGTAGGAGTGGATCTTGTGATTACCACGCGCGAAGGGCCACACACTAGCGATGTGTCCAATCGCCAACTCATTGACAAGATGGTCAAAGAGGGTAGATTGGACCATCGGTCAGAATATCAAGGAAGGAAGGACAAAGCGAAGAGTGGCAATAAGAAAAACACCTAAAGACAAGCTGACACCATTTACATGATACAATCATGGCGGTAGGTCACAGCGGAAAGGTAGGGAGGATTTTCACGTGGAGGAAATCTCGTTCCCCACCTTAACATGAACAACGCGGTGGTGGAACCACTTACTATAGAAATAGCGCGGGGTCGCGACATCCACCGCATGTATGTTGATGGTGGAGCTTCGCCGAGCATCATGTATGAGCCTTGTTTCAAGCATTGCGTCTGAAATCGCAACCCAGCCTAACCCGGTCGAGCAGTTGGTGGTTTCTGAGTGAGAAGATATGGCCTATGGGGCAAATAAGATTATCTGTCGACATTGGGAGCGAAGAACACTCCATGCGGCACGGATGGAATTTATGGTGATTAAATCTCCCTCGCCATACAATGGCATTATTTGGAGACCGGGAATATCAGCTATGCAAGCAGTGCCATCAACAGCGCATGGGATGCTTAAATTCCCAGTGGAAGGTGGTATTGTTACTCTTTACAACGCCACTGTACCACATAGAGAATGCAACACGATTTCATGCGAGACGGCACCAACATTTTAATACTAAGTGTCTCGAAAACTAATCTAAATAATTTTGAAGTTTGTTTTGATAAAATTTACCACAAAAGTAGAAACAACTGTCTTTTATAAAAATCAAGACAATGTTTTTAAGGCAAATGATGGAAAATGTGAATTCACAAGTGATAATTTATCTGATTTTATACATATTACAAACATCTATTTTTTTTTAGATGTCAATAATGTGCTTGTTAAGCATTCAAATGTTAATGCATAATGTACACTAGATGGCTTCTACTAGAGATCAATAATGTGCTTGTTAAGAATTTTAGATCTATTTTTTTTAGAAGAAGCGTGGCCAAGCCCAGGCGCGCATAGCGTCCCGCGAAATACACAAGGCGGTCGATCGAGGGAATTATCGTGAAGTCTATTACCATGGTGGCTTTCTAACCCGAGAATGGTCAAAAGAAGCGATGGTAGTGGAGAATGTGTGTTGACTTTCTTGATCTTAACAAAGCGTGCCCACAAGGCGCTATCCATTACGAGATAGGCGGAAATAGAGTCTCGTGCGGGTACCCATTGAAGTGTTTCCTAGATGCGTGCAAAGGGTACCATCAAATTCGAGATAGCTAAAGAGGACGAAGAAAAGGCGGCCTTCCACACGAGGCCAAGGCGTTTCTTATTACAAAAATGCCCTTTGGCTTGAAGAGCAGGTGCCACCTATCGGCTATTGGTGATAACGCTTTGAGAAAGCGGTGGGCGCAACCTAGAAGTCTATGTCGATGATCTAGTCATCAAGAGCCATCACCGAAGATGAGCTAATCTGCGACATTGAGGAGGCGTTTCAAACTCGAGAGATCAACATGGTGAATCCCAAAAAGTGCACATTGCGCTCTTTGAGGCATGTTCCTTGGATACTGATTGAGCCCGCCGGTATAAAACCGTGTCGAGAAAAAGACAAAGCGGTCATCGAACTTCCTTCACGCGCGCGTTGAAGAAGTCAATCTCAACGGAAAGTTGGCGGCCTAAGCAGGTTCCTATCAAATCGTGAAAAATCATTACCACTTTTCAAAACACTCAAAGTGTATAAAGAAGGGTGATTTCAAGTGGACTACGGAGGCGAAGAAGCCTTCACTCCGCTTGACATCGCAAGCGCTCCCGGCCTTCGTTGCACCCCCGAGGCCGAGGCCGATCATGTACTTATCCGCAACTGATGGAGCAATCAGCGCAGTGCTACTAACAGATAGGGATTCAGTACAAACTCCTATCTACTTTGTAAGCAAAGCGCTAAAGAAAACGGAGATGAACTATACCGCCATGGAAAAATTAGTTCTTGCATTGGTGTTTCTTCGCTAAGCAGCTACGTAGGTATTTCCAGGCGCACCAATAGCGTAATCACCGATCAACCAATCAAGCGATTATCTCTAAACGGCGCGTCGGGCCGACTCGAAGTGGAGTGTATTCTTTGGCGAACACAACATCTCTTCTGAGACCGCTACGGCGATTAAAGGACGATTACGGCGATTTCATCATTGAAAAGCGGAACCGACGAGGTACCCACACCAAATAAGGCGAACGACATGATCCATGGATCTTGTTTGAGATGGATCCTCATGCATTGATGGTTCGAGGCGGGCCTTATCCTTACAAATCGAGAGGAATGGAATTCACTTACATGGCGTGATGCGTGCCAGCAGTCAAGCTAAATCACTCGAGCACGCCACTTGTGAATGGCGGAACCGTAATAAGCTTAAAAGCGCTCAAGCACGAATGCAATGAAGATCACGAGGGTATAGAGTCTCCCCGGTCGTTATGTCCCGGTGAGCTATCAATGGATTTATCAAGCGTGTAGTGATCGAGGAATTTGAATGGAAAGAGATTTTAGATTATTATAACTAAGGAAAAGTATACAAACTACAAGGGCTAAAATGAAAATTGAAGGAAATTAAAAAGTTAAAAACTATTAAATAAACGCTATGACTATAATTAAAATGATGTTTTGTTTTATGTTTTTATAAAACTTAATTTAAAAACTACGTGACGTATAAATAAAAGCGTGAAACTAAGTCAATATTAACCTAAAAATATGAAAATGATGTTTTACAAACCTAATGATAAAGAAAATTATTAGAAAAAGAAAATTATTTTATAACTAATTATCTAATTATTATTAATTAAAACTATTTTAACTATTAAATAATTACCTAAAATACAAGAAAATGGGAAATAAAGCTAGAAAATAAAATTAAGACTTAGAAAATCTAAAATATCAAAGGAATTTTCAAAACTATTTTTATATTTTACGATTATTTTCTATTTTCTACTAATTTAAAACTATTTTAATCTAATTTAAATGGTGAAAATACAAAATAAAAGGGAAAAATAAGGAAAAATCTTTTTATGCTTTTATATTTTTCTTAAACTGAGAAAATTGAAAATTATATTTTTGAACTTTTTCTTAATTAATTGCAATTAAAAGCTAATTAAAAGTGATTAAAAACTATTTTAAATCAAGAAAAATAGCAAACAGTAACCAAAATTAATGAAAAATTCAGGATAATGCTAAAATGATATTCGGTTCTATGAAAATAAGAAATGTGGTGCTTATGTGCAAGATTGAGGCTGCGGTGTTAATGGATACGAATAAACACTTAGAAATAAGCAAACAAGCATAAAGCAACAAACTTCTACAAAAGCAATATTACACTACAATAAGCTATAACCAACTAAATTAAGCTACTCCTAACCTCGATAGCGGTTACACTAGATTATGATCTAAGCGATTTTGTGACAAAAGCAGGAAGCAGTACCAACTTTGAGCTTATGCACTAGCTTATCGAGCTTAAGCTAAAAGCAGATATGAGGTCTTAAAGACCACCTAGTAGGCCTTATATACCAAAAATCAGACCTAAAAGCTCTAATGAACCACAATGAGATCTTGCAAGTTACGCATAAATCATTTTTACCCGTTTGACTTTTGAAAATCAGTTGCTAGTTTGACTTTGGTGAGGTTTGAATGCAAATGCAAGACTGATCTTGATGTATTTTGATGAAATATGAATGAAGCAAGCTATGTTTAAGACTTTCAAACACAAAATAAGATTTTGCAAATCCAAATCCACAACAGTTAAGAGTTGAGATTGATTATGTGAGATATTGACTTTTTGAACTAGCAGGCACAATATTTTGACTCAAATGAGTTACTTAGAGCTAAATAAACTTGAACCAAAAAAAAGCTAACACTGAATTCACCTTTAGTACAGATTAAGCCATAAACCAAACACCCCTTAATTTGACTGTTTTGTAATTAAGATGAGTTAACTACTGAACCAACATATGCTATTGATCAAACTAACTTTAACTAATCTAAATACTACTTATTGAACAGAATTTAGCTACTTGTGACTACAAAAAATGATTAAGCCATGAAACTAGAAAGTGACTTACAACCTGTCCCCGACCACTATGACTTGCCACTTTGCAAACAAATGACCACTAGCCTAATCTAACCAACCCAAATGCTTCCAAATCAACCCATTTCTAGCTCTGAACCAACCATTTCCATTTCTGCATCAGTTTTGCTCCAAATTTGACTTTTCTTGACCAAGAACCAAAGTTACTTGAACCTTAAATACAAGCTTGTAAAAAGCTATGAATAGCTTATAGAAGCTTGTTTGAGATTATAATTAGGCTTTTTGAGACTTTAACAACAGAATTTAATATGGAAAATTACCTTGATTGAGATAAAATTGGAAATGTGAACAAAGGCTTAAATTGAAACTTGATAATAGTTGCAATACACTTGAATAACTGTTTGATACAAATTAACTAGAAAATACAATTGAAAACTAGTTAAGACAAGATAAGTAATAAACGACATACATTTTGATAAAATAAACTAACTACTCTCTACAAGCCATCCTTCTTCCTTTATTTATGCTCCAGTTGCTTCTCACCACTCAGATCATTTCCCACATAAATCTCAACCTTGGATGAAATTGAACCATCTTGGCCGTTTGATGGTTTTGGCGCCAAAACTGGTACAAGCTACTTGGGACAAGGGAGAGGGTGCATTAAATGTGATTTGTATGTTAGGTGAGGTGGGGGGAGACAAAGAGTGGAGTAGGGTGGATATTGGTGGCTAGAGGTGGGAGGTTGCAGACACTTTTGTCGGGGAAGACAAGTTTTAGGGGGGCGGGTTGTTTTGTTTAAACATTGGGTAATGGGTTGGTCGGGTTGGATATCTTGGGACCGGAGTAAAGAGATTGGGCGAAGGGGATTTGGTTTGGGCTTGGATTATTAACTAGGGTCCGGTTTGGTTTGTAAAGTAGTAACACAAGGACCAAATGTAATATTTGGAAATCAAGGATCTGTTTGTAAATTATGAAAAGTAATCCAAGGGCTTGTTTTGCCAATATTTAATAGTCCGGGGTCTAGTTTTGACACTTTTGAAAATTCAAGGACTAATCATGACCATTTCTAAAATCCGGGGACCAAAGCGTAATTTCTCAAAACTTTTAGATTTTCACCAAATGACTAAATATGATAATTTATGTTTACAAAAGGACCTTTGGTGACTTTTCTTTTAAAATAAATGCCTAGGATTTGATTTTGCCATTTTACGAAAGTCGGAGATGAAGCGCCAATTATGCAAACTTTGCTCGTTTTCATCCTTTTGAACATTTTGCATCTAAAACATATAAAATGCATTTTTGGAATATTTTCGGTGTTTTGATGCATTTCGAGCATTTTTAACCGTTTTGCGATTCGAATTAACTAAAAATGATGAGTATTTACACTCATCACCTACGCTTTAATTCTGACGACAAACGAGGCGAGTCGAGCTCTACTTCTTTGGACTACGCATTGCGGCTCGGATGGGTGTACATAACCTAGAAGCAAGCGTGGATTCGGTAGTGGCCAACCACGTGTTGGGCGAATACGTGGCTAAGGAGGATAATATGATCGATATCTTGACAAGACCAAGACATCGATCAAAGGTTTTGACAGTTCACCATCAAGCAGGTTCCTAGAGGGAAAACCGCAAAGGCGGATGCACTAAGCAAGATTGCCTCGACAAGCTTGCACACCTATCAAAGCAAGTTCTAGTAGAAACAATGAAAAGCAAGTCAATCTCGAGATGGAAGTCTCCACGATCATGGGAGGACGGTCCTACATGGATGACACCAATAACGAACTTCCGAACAAAGGAATGTTACCCAAGGGCGAAGGAAGCTCGCGAGGATACGGCGTGTAGCAGAGATTTGAAATCCGAGACAACATCTTGTCACGCGCTCATTCCTGCAACCATGGCTCCATTGTGTAGGCCCATTCTGGTGAATTATGTCTTGCGAGAAATCCATGAAGGTTCATGCGGTATGCACTCGGGACCATGATCCGTTGTGGCACGCACCATGAGATCGAGGATACTCTTGGCCTACCATGCACCGAGATCTGCGGGACTTAATAAGGAAGTGTAACAATTGCCAAGTGCATAGGCCCATCCGCGCCAACCCGACATGAGCTAACGCCAATAACATCACCATGGCCATTCTACAAGTGGGGTATTGACATCGTGAGCCCTTTTCACATCGTGGTGGGGATTAAAATTCCTCATAGTCGCCATAGACTACTTCACCAAGTGGATTGAAGCAAAGGCGGTGGTAACAATCACCTTGCAACGGTGAAGCGCTTCGTGTGGGATAACATTGTATCCGTTTGGTCTTCTGGGAAATCATCTCGGATAACGGAAAACAATTCGGTGACAACCCCTTCAGGGATGATGCGAGAAACTAAGCATTATCTGACATTCGGCGTCGGTTAAACACCCACAAACCAACGGCCTAGTGGAGCAGGCGAATCGAAGCTTAAGCGAAGGAATTAAAACACGCTGGACAAGCACAAAGGGAGATGGGTGGAAGAGCTATCATATGTTTTGTGGGCGCATCGCACCTCAATCAAAACCGACCACGGAGATACTCCTTTTCTAGTCTCACGGACGGAAGCCGTCATACGGTAGAGATCGGTATGCCAACCATCCTTCTTTGAAATAAATGTGCAGCGAATGACGACGATCGCGTATTGACCTAGATCTGCTTTGGAAGAAAGGCGTGAGCAGCGCGCTATCGTGAAGAAAAATCGAAGTCAGAATGAAGGGATACTATGACGCTAAGGTGAGAGGTGTCTCATTCGGACCGGTGACTTCGTCTATCGCGCTAATGATGCAAGCCACGCGAGAAGACACAGTAGCTTGGACCGAAGTGGGAGGGACCCTATGAGGTTCTTTGAAGCACTAGGAGCAGTGGCGTACAAGCTACGGGGCTTGGATGGTCGTGGAATTGCCACGCACATGGAACATCTGCAACCTCAAGAGATGCTACCTATATGAATGGCTACGGCCAAGCGCACAGACGCTCAGGCATTTTACTAGAGTACTCAATAGACAACTATGTATTTTTTTTATTATTTCCTTAGTATTATGTTTTATTTTCTCACAAACACTTGCAAGTATTAATTAAGCGTTGTGGTTTCTAGCTAACTCCGTGACACATTTCAATTTGTTACTTCCATATACTGTATGTCTTAACAACTTTTTTATTTTTGCCTACATGGCGTGCATGCAATATATAAACCCACGATGGTAAAAGGATAAGTTAACCTAATAAACAACTTGTTGAGTAAGAGGTTGCAAACCCATCAGCGGATCACGTATCCTTGTTAAACACCTTGTTCTCAAGGCGTTGGAATAAGCTTTGTGCGTACCCACGATGGATGCGCAAAAAGCACATGTGCACGTTTAACAACTTTGGAACCAAGACACTTGATTCCTTAATTTGGTATTCTGATCTGTTGCATATCATTAACATACGATTATGATGATACTTGACATTTTTAGTATCTTAGGATCTTCATACATGATTATGGTTTCTTGTATTATTCACACTTGCATATCTGGTAACAACAAATACTTCTTTTACGCAAGACAAGCAGATAAGTGTGTACATCACGAATTGAAAATATATTCACAAACACTTAACAAAGGAGATTTATTTCATAACTACGAGTTATTTCTCAAAGGTAGTTCTGACAAGAGACACTCTAAAGACTATGACTACATTTCAAGGATGAACTACCCATGGGGCTAGTAGCATTCCCAACCCTATTCAGCTCCTGCAACAAATCCGCATCTCGACAAGCCATAGTGGCAACACTCACGGGCACCCCGTCAGACCGAGGGAGGTGCGCCGCGCCAACACCACACATAACAGCCTTGCCCTTAACACCTTTCTTTTGAGCAAGTCTCGTCGCATGCGCTTCCAAAACTTGCTTCAAAGGGACCTCCCTTTCCAAGACAAAGGGATTCAGGATATCCCTGGGGCGCGCGAATATAGGAACGTGCAGTTGGGATGCATCAGGTCTAAGATAATAGTCATTGCATAGCGGCTTCTCCACCGAGATGACGGGCTGAAGTCGACCTACAAAATTACATTTATCGGATAGTCCCGATCACGTTCCAGTTCAGCAATTTTGGGGAGTTCCAAGTCCCTCATCTTCTTCATGGCAGCGACCAGATTATCATAAGCCTTCGCGTCATAATTAGGTACCTGCTCAATGGGTACCTTTAGAAGCTCGGCCTCTTGCATCTTCTCAATGGCTTCTGCTTTACCGCGCTCCATCGCGCACTTCACTACATCCCCGAAGGAATCAACAACCTCTTGCGACTCTAGGGTACCCAACGCAGCAAGACGGAGCCCATGGATTATGAGCCATCTGCGCTCAGCAATAGTCGATAGAAGTTGAGGATATAACTCTCGTCGTACTCGAGCTTAGTTTGCAACTTCTCCTCCACGAGTTTCAAGGGCACTTTTCTGATGGCGCCAAAGTCTTCAAGCGGGAGGTCGGTCGTCTTTACCATTCTCCAAATATTTCATAGCCCAATGACACGAAGACTTATAGCCGCGGCCTCTGCACGCTCTTGATTTATTTGACACATCGGCGCCATTTTATCCTCTGCGAGTTTTTAGCATCGACCCCATAGTCTCACTTCACCCTCTTTTAGCCAATTGCGCCTCAGCGGCGCAATTCGTTGGTCTTTTTCTGCACCTTGGCTAGTCTCGCCCGAGTACTTTACCTTTAGCCGCGAAGCAAGTGAAACAGATCATCGACCAGTTGTCCCATGGGCGCATCCCCAGAGGTCTCAGGCTCCGCGCTTTGGCTCTTCAGCCCAGATAATTCAGCACGAATTGGACTTGATTGGGGGGGCGACTCTGCGGATTGTTCAAACCTACAAACATGATGAGAAAATCACAGTTATTCAGTGATATCCAGAGGCATTTTGATACATAATCTTGCAAGGATACTTACGCAGGAATGGATGTGTCAGGTGATAGTGGGCGCGATGCAACATCACTAGAAGATGACTCCACACTAAGAATAACCGGGCGCTTCTTTCGAGAGGTGGCAGCGCCATCGCCGCTGCGCTTCCTTTTGCGCTCCAACTCTGGACTCTCTTCTTCCTCTTCTATTTCCTCCACATGCTCCGCCGCTATGGGCGCAGGTTGCACGGGAGGTGCAGGTACTGTCGTACTAGGCATACTCTGTAAAGGTGTTGCTTGGAGTGCAACGGATGAACTTTCCCCCGCCTCACCTAAGTCCAACACTAGGGTTCGCCGGCCATGAACAAGCATGGGTTCTTCTCCCTCCTTGGTGGTCGAGTTCCCACCTTTACATGAATAGGCTTTGTCGGTGCTGTGTTGAGCAGGTCCATCTCTGTGAACAACAAAGAAGTACACACGTTCACGACAAGTACGAAGAACAAGCGGTGAATAACTTACGGTAATGTAATTCAACGGGAATGAAAGCATGAGCACCCACCGACCATCGGCGCCTGAAGATAGGAACTTTTCCCATTGCCAAAATAGTTGTGTCGGAAAATATGCAAGAACTCCTCGGGGTAGGAGCTTATAGGGATGCGGTTCGCATTTATTGTTTCCGCATCCTCTCGCATTATATGATCCGGGGGGCGCCATCCTTGGCGATGTCCCTTAGCGTAAAAATCGAAATGAGGCGGAAAACAAGCGTTGTCAATCCAGAAAAAGGTTTCCCTCCAATTTCTGAGCGCGTCTAACTTTTCCGTATAACATTGGAGTAACCCAGGGCGTTTCGCGATGGAAACCCACCCGTTTGACCACGTGGTGTGGTAAAACACCCGGAACAGGTGGATTGTGGGGTTAATAGCCAATAAGTGGCAGTTCATCTCGAAATTAATTAATTTTGCTGCACCTATACAGTGCAGCTGGGACAAGTGAATGCGGTAATAATTCAACACGTCACTTAAGAATAACGATAGGGGTATGCGCTGATTTGCGAATTCAAAGAATCGCGTGTATACCCCAATCTTCCCATCGGGGAAATCCGCTATTGATGCATTCGGGGAACTTCCGGATGTCTTTGCTGAGGATATAATAATCGATGAAAGCTGAAGCTCCTCTTCCGTTATGTCCGGCGTAAAATTCGATAACTCCTTAACCATGGTATTGTTTATAATAAATAACAAAGGCGCAGCGCAGCGATTACCTAGGGATATTTCGGTATGAAGGCTTGGAAGTGTTTGAAGCTTTACTAATGGCGGATAGCGTTTTTTTTACTATGTGTAGAAACGGTGAAAATGAAGTGAAGGGGTTATATAATCTTCTTCCTCCATGCGATGCTCGACAGGTGGATCCCACTAACTCTAAATGTGTGGTTGGGATTGTTTGATGGGAAATTGGTGCAGTAAACTTTTCCCTGATTTACGAGGTGCCTATTTTCTTTATTTCGGCTAGATACAATGTATCAAGAGGATATTTCTTTAGCTTCTTTGCTACGCTTTGTTTTTTTCATGGACTACGCTAATTAGTCTAGCATCCGTAGTGACGCTCATGCATACTAGGCTGGGGACATGATGACGATAGTCTATATCCAAGGTCACGGACCGACTAAAGTCCAATACTAACTTGGCCCGGTACGAACGGGGCTAAGCCAACTAGACGTTTGGGCTCATGAAGGCCCAAGCCCAAATCTATTTACGGAATAGATATTGGATATCTCCTATGTTTGGAGATAATCATTCCCCAACCGACTTAGGCGGGATACGCCGAAGGTTGAGGAACACGGAACCAACAAGGATTCCGTGCGTATATAAGGGGAATCACATCCCTCGTTTAAGGTATGATCTCAGAACCCTAATTCTCCTTAAACCCTAAACCGATTACTCACTCACGCGGAGGATAATCGTGGAAACAATCACGATAAGCCTAACAGTGTCTTTTGTCTCTTAGTGCGCAGGTCTCAAGCAACGATTCTCAATTGGTGCGAGAACCGGAGCTCCAAACAAGGCGTCCAACTTTGCATCAACAAATATAAAGAAAGAAACCGATTAAAATGGCATGTTCTAAAAAGAAAAGATAAAAGCGAAATCGTCAAACACAATTGAGCTAACAAAATATATAGTTACGTAAACCGAGTGTCTCCATCCGATTAGCTACACAGTGGTAGGCTTTTAACACATGGCTGCCCAACCGCACAGGGGCCCGAGAATTGTAGAGGCCTCAAACTTTGATTCAAGCCCAACATATATGAATAAGAGTAGTAATTAAGTTTTAAAAGGCCCAAGGAGAGGCCCAGGCACGACTATTCCGGCATTTATAGGTACAAAGAATCATTAACTATCTATTTGTCCACCGATGTGGGATGATTGATTTTCATTTGCTTTCATTTCTTTGATCTACACTATACTTGGATGAAAAGAGTGTTAATGTTTAGTATTATATTTTCAAACACATGTACATGTAAACATGAAATTGGTTCCCAAGACACAAACACCCATATAGATGACTGGTTAAGACAAGTTGCAAATAAAAAAAGAATTGAATAACTTGTTTAAATTAACGTCATCAAAGGCCTCATTTGTGATCATGGCACAGGGCCCCCGAAATCCACGGGACGGCCCTGGCTACACATACACACATTGTACATGTATAGGAAAAGTTCAAATGAGAATGCTAAATAACTTTAGAACAAAAGAGCATACGACGTATGTATATGTGCGAATGATTGTGTATGATAAAACATAAGCAGGTTGGTAAATGAATTGCATATTTGCATTATATATATAGCACACCGAGAGTATTGGCTCTACCGATTATATCGCTAGAGTTTGAGCGAAGTTGCTATAATGACCTTCTTCTTTGGTTTATTGGTTACTAGATGAGGTTCCAACTGTCATTTTCAAATCACAAAGATAAGTTACAAAATAAGAAATTGAAAACATATATTATTTGTTTTTACGACACTTTATATAAGGCGATGCGCTTTGTAGTTTGTACTAATCCAAGATTATCTTTTTAAGTAAGTAAGGAGGCGTGTTTGGATAAATTACGAAAGAAAGAAAGAAATGCAAGCGAGATGCAATAAGAAACTTGAATCAAGTATATCACAAAAATGCGGATCAAGAATACTAAGAGTACAAGTTCGACTTCCATATATATGTATCAACAAGATTCCACATGCGGAAGTTGAAGCGACTACGAAAAGTAGCGACAAAATATAAACCTTATAATTAGCGAGCCAAGCAATGTAAGCAGTTAGTAGCTGGATTTTGGAGCAGGGCAATATTCAAAACCAAATCAATAAAGTTAAACCTTGAGTCGCAAAGTAAACAATTGTTAACATAAATGTGCAACTAAGTTTTTCATAGGAAAACCACTAGGTTCAAACGGATGACACCAGATGGCTATTGAAGATATATGAAAATCTATTTCTTTTTTGGGTAAAGGGACAACCTGGAAATCGATTTCTTGTGGCGTGCAATTAAGGCACACTCATGTTATAATCAATGTATAAGATATACAAAGAGTAATTCAGATGACTGAGAATCTTGAATCAATTAGATAATTAAAAATGTAGAATAAGGATTTTTAGAGTACAAGTTGTATTTCCATAAGAATCAATAATATTACTCGTATAAATTAGTCATTTTGGAAGTTGGAATGACTCAAGGAGAAAATAAGTGACAACTAATGAATAGCAGCCAAGCAATACAAGACTTGGTAACCGGATTTTGGAGGGTGGTAGTGGTGGAGGGAGGTGGTGTTGGTCATATGGTGGTAGAGGGCGGTGGCCATGGAGGTGGTGGAGGGACATTAATTGCAAATTCAAAAAAGTAATTACGGGATGAAGATAAGGATAAATGTCATTTCACATGGCCACTAACGAAGAAAACTAACGATGTTAGCAAAAAACGTGAATTTGCAGCTACAATAACGCTTAAGGGGCATTTCTCGCAAAACCCCAAACGTTAGGTACACAACTCGTAAATTTTCAAAAAAGTAACATTTCTCGCAAAAAATGAAAAAGTTTAGGGACATGATTTGCAATCTACTTTAATTTTTTACTCCTACACAATAAATGAAATTAGCTTTAAGCAAAATGGGAGAAAACAAAATTGTATCAACAATTCCGAATTGAAGTTTTCGGATTTGTAAATAAAAGTCAAAATTGAATGTGGTTTAGTCAGTGTTATAAATTACAATGATGATAAATGATAATTCCTCCAACTACATGTTCCTACTCATATTTTTATTCACATGATCCTGACAAGTGTTACAATAAACGGTTTGAATGCAAAGAGATAATGAGAGAAGAAAAAATATATTATATTATTGTGTATGTAGAAGGATATGTAAGAATATAATGTAAGAGGATGTAACAAAACTCTATAATGATTTAATTTAAAATTTTTAATGTGATTTGATGAATATATATTTCGTAAGAATTATATAATTTTATAAATTGAAAATAACTGTCAATATTATAGTAATGTGATTTGGTCAATATTATAATAATGTGATTTGGCAAAGTTAAATGTGACTTGATCAATACTATAATAACGATTTGATTTGTAATTCACTTAAGTCATAACTAGTTATAATACCTGTATACGTACAGGGTTTTGACAAAAAAAATTATTTTGTATTAATACTGAATATTGTGTTTTAAATGTAATTGCATATAATTATATAGTTATAAGTTTCGTGCACGCATGAAACTTACACATAAATCAAATTTATTTTAATATTTTAATTCAGTATATACACATATAAAAATTTTTCCATGAAAATTGTGATATAAGTACAACTAATACTTATACACGAGTTTTTCATTATGCATTAATATCTATTAAAATTTGGTAAAATATTTGTAAAAATTTATGTTAGGTAACTCAAGATTTAACTTTATTTAGCTGGCAAAGATGTTGATGTTGTTATTTAAGTTTCACTACTGATCTTATGATGTACACATGATGCAAATTTAATAGCACATAATGAGCTTTGATAAAGTTAAAGTATACTCATAGTTTTTTAAAAATGTTTTTCTAAATATCCTTATATAAATAAATAAAAATTATATGAGTCATTGTTATAAGTACAATCGCGTATATTTGTTTTTATATTAAATTAACCCGTGCTTACATTTTGATAATTATCTTCCCGTTTTCAGTAATTTAGCCGTATTTAAAATGTAAACTCGTGTCCACATAGGTTAAACTTTTAAAAATAAAATAAATGAGTCCTTATTGAACGTATATAGTAAAAAAATTAATACTTATAATCTTATGCAAATTTATATGTTGTTATTTTAAAATAACATATACATTATATTTTTTAAGATAGAAAGTATAAAGGGTATAAAGTATAAAGGGTATTTGTTTATAATCCAAAATTTTAAAAATATGGAGGCTAATAATATTACACTTAACTCTATATAAATTTTAAAAATTCAATCAATAAAGTTTTATTAATTACCTCCTCCTTTTTTAAGTTTTTATTTTCACAAATTTGACACCTATATTTTTATGTGTTTTTTTTTATCAACCAAATTTCTCCACCAATTTTATTAAAGTTTGGTAGAATCAATTTAATTTTGATTTTATTAACCAATCACATCACACGATTTTGCTTACGTAGCAAAATCGAGCTCTCTATTAGCCCAATTGTTTTTCAATAAGAATGAATTGACAAAATCACTCGAAATGATGTAATTCCTTTATTATATAAAAGATTGTAAGCAATAATGATTATATATATATATATATTTATATATATATATATATATATATATTACGTTATAAAGTAGTTGAGACCAACTAAATAAAGAAATTTTAAATTTTAAACAAACTTATTAGGAATTGTGTTGGTTATAATATAACTACATTAGTTACAACATTTTAAAACACCTTTTGTAGACATGTTTTACAAAAGAAATTACAATGTGATTTAACAAAAAAGCATATAAAACCATAACTACGTTTTTAATTCATGTTATTAATATACAAACATATTTCAAGACAATTAATTAAATAATAAATGATATTTGTAATTTTTGTAATAATTTGTGATTGTGTATGATAAACGATATCTTATATTTCAATATCTTTTACTGTCAGTGCCTGATGTTTTCGATGTTATAAAGTTTGCAACCTATGTTAATAAAATTATCAATCAACATATGGTCTAGCTCTTAGACTATTTGATTTCTCCGTCACATTCCCCGAGCATCGTATTAGTACATATTTGTATTATAATATTTATTTTGTTGTTATATTCAAGGTTGCAAAAATCGCTAGGCAGTAGCTGGGCAGTCGGGTACCGCCTAGCGACTAATCGATTAGGCGATGATTAATCAGATTGGATTTTTATATATAAAAGAGTTAATTACATAATTGGTCCTTAAGGTTTACCGGATCTTGCATATATTGTCCCTGTGTTTTTTTTACGGTTCATGTCCTCTTGGTATGCAAAATTACGGGTCATGTCCAATTTACTAACGACGTTTAAACGGTCGTTAAAAAAATGACTAACGTGATATGTTTGCATAACGTGAGGGGCTAAAATGTATATGTGAAACTCGGTAAACCTTAGGGACCATTTACGTAATTAACTGGCCGATTGGCCAATTTATGCCTTATTTGGCCGGTTTCTATCTGTAACCGAGTTGGCTAATTTATCTGGTTTTTGTCCGATTTAGCCGATTTATGCCCAATTTTGCTGATTTTACCCGATTAAATGGTATACAAATTTAGATTATTTAGGGAAAACATTTGAAATAAAATTTAATTTACACAATGTAGCTGAAAAAATATAATAGACACAAATTTTATATACCCGATTTTGTAGATTAATATGAAATAAATGATTTACTAGATATACAAAAAAAAAAAGTGTTAAAGGTACTTAAATTTATCATATTTAAACGAGTTACAATATGTAGCATTATGTTTAAATATCGGTTAATCAATTACCCTTACTTTATAACATTACCCCCCCCCCCCTTCTTTCCCTTGTCGATAAAATTGTAGTTTTAATAGATATACATAGATAATGGATTTTTATATATTAATACACATATATTATAATTTTATTATCATATATATTATATAGTTTATATATTATAGATATTATGTAGATTTAGATGTGGATATAGATAGATAGATTAAGATGTTTATACATAATATCATGATGAATCTCTTTTATGATGTGTGGATTTGTTTCAATGACTTACTCTAAAGAAGGTTCAATGTTGCTTTTAAAAGGGTAATTTTTTAACGGTATCCTTATTTTTAATGTCTGGTTTAATAGAAAACAATTATTAAAAAGACGTATTACCTAATATATTGCACTGTGTAGAGCGTAGAGGAAAACACATCATATCTAGAGCCTTTGGATCAATGAACTCCCTCTGAACAAGAAAGCAACATATGTAAGATAGTATCGTGAATAAAAGTAATCTCAAAAAGTAACAAACAAATAAAGTATTCGTGAAACTCTTTTTTTAAAAGCTACTCGATTAAATTTTAAATAAAACATAAGTTTTTTTTATAAGAAAAACGTATGTTTGATTTATCTGAGTAAAAGATGTTACAACAAAGTAAACCCCTATATGACAATTTGTAAAGATCCGTAGATTGTATTAATTGAAAAAAGACACTAACAATCGAAATACTATGAACAATGATAGCGATAAAGCATGATGTTTCATTTGAATTTGGTATCTTTTTATCGAAACGAGGATCTGAAAAGGTATTTCTTCTTGCCGCCGTTCTCTTTTTCATATTTGAGACTTTGTGAAAATGTGTGTGCCTTTATCAACCTTTTATAGTAAAAAGATATTTCAGATTAAATGATCAAATTGATCCAACGGCCATAGTTGTAAATGCTCGCATTTTTAGGGTTCATGAAATGTCAGCAAAAACTTATCTGTGTTGTCTGTTCATGGGCCATGGCCCAAATACAACGTGGACAAAAGATCTCGAGTGAATTGTACATAAATATATGTGTATTAATAGTGACAACGAGAAAATACCATGGAACAAGAAAATAACGTATACCAACATAATGCAACATAGTAAAAAAAAAAGTAGTATTAATGTTGATAAAAAAAATTACAGAGACTTATATTTATATGCTAATATAGTAAACAAGATATTTCTTATTTTCAAACTAAATGAAAACAATAAAGATTATAATAACCAAAAAAATACTATGGATTAGAATAAATAATGCATGAAAAGTCTTAAACTTTCTAACATTAAGTGAAGTGGGAAAAAATGAATCCAAATTAACTCATCAAAACATAAATCATTCTCTTATTCTCAAATTTTATATTTGAAAGATGTTTGACACACAAGAGTAATAGAAGCTTATTCTAATTGTATGAAAATATAAGCTACTTAAAATTTAAGTTTTGCTTGACGGACAAAACTTATCAAAGATTTAAAAAAAAAAAAAAAAAAAAAAATCTTCCATCATATTTGAAAATCAAAAGCGACTTCAAGTTTAATGTGTCAAAGGATTCTAAATCCTTGATATTTTTGTATCCTCAAGTGTCTCCTGCATGAGGATAGGATTTAAGTAAACATTCACTATATGTTGTTTTTGTTATTTTCCCATTTTTTCGAGAATTTGTGACATATAGTTGCATTATTTTTGTGGAATTCTGCACTACCGAGCTTGGGCTAGTATATTTGGTGATCAAGTAAATATGCATGGCCGTTACTTATCATAACGACATATTCTCCTTTCGAATAAATTGGAACTACAAATTGTGGGTTTGTTTTGTGTCTAACTATCTCAGGCACCTCTCAGATGCCACTATCTTGTGAACAAAATTTTATATCTTAATTACATGTCGTGTAAATAATTATGAGGATGCCGTAAATAGGACGTGATTGCTCACGCTTGATTAATTGAATGATAGCCTAAATATAGCATAATGTAAACACATAAGTTTGGAGGAACAAGGAAATTTTCATTAAGCATGCATCAAGTACAACCTTGAATGTTATTTCCAGTTAACACTTTCTTGAGGGAAAATTAAATCAACTAATGATACGAGTGTGTGAATCCCTAGAGGAATGTTTCCTCAGGTCTGACATTCATTGCACCAGGGAAAGTGTTGACCATGTTTTCATGTGTTGTTAGGCATGGTCACTAACCATTTCCTGCTCACCATGCCTGCTCCATGCTTTTATCTTTGAGCTTCATTGTTTTCATGAACCTTTCCTTATAGCTGTGAATGCTTATGTTGATGTCTTGCTTTCCCAACAAGTTTACCATAAGTGATGGGTAATTCTTCTTGGAGCACCATATGTCTTAGTTGATGATGTCTGTATACATGCATCAACTGCCATTATCATCCTTCACTGGGGTGGTGTTGGCCATTTTGCCTTATTTTGCTTCATAGTAAGAGAGTTTTTCTTGCACAGAGTCATTGACTTGAGAATTGAAACCTTTTCAAGGGACGTTTCCTTTTTCCATCTGAGTGGATGTTGTATATTGATGCATGTTGAGATTATACCTTTCCCTGGTTGCTTTGTATGTCATTCATGTCGACGGGTGCTACAATGATAACATCAAGACTTACAGTAAATAGCTAAATAAGTTTGTCTTTTACCTGATGTGGGAGATGCCTGTTTATGCTTATTACATACATGTATTTGCTCATCAGTTCTCCATATCCCTCAGGTGCTGTTTCTTTAGATTTCCCACTTCCCATACTTTTGTCTCTTGTTGTTACTCCGTTGCCCTTTCCTGGAGGATCACTCTTGATTGGTGACATGCCCGATCTTGTTGTAAATTGAATTTGAGATGAATTCTTGATACTTTTGCACATAGATGTTGCATTCTTTGTCATTCAAGAAAATATTGTCTTGAGAGTTCAAATCAAGAACACGAGTCCATGACTATTGTTTTTGCAAATGGGTATGTTCCACATTTGTTTCGAGTTGGATTGTGCCCACAGGCAAATACTTCTCACGATACCGACAAGAGATGTTTTGGTGGACACATTTTGTTCACGATACTTTTAGGCAATTTCACAAAATAGTTTGCGTACACAAAATTGATCGAAATTCCCCCATCCAATTCAAGTAGATCCTACTTACTCAGTATAAAGCACCCACAATCGTGATGACCACTCGATCTGCTGAGGGTGTGAATTCTTCCGCTAGAAATATGTCTTTTCCTCGGCCACTATGTCAACTCCTCTTGATCTTTTCCACTAAGCGGTGTCCGGGCCTCAATCATGTGGATATGAGGTTGTTGTTAAGCATCGCCTCATTCTTTGTTTGCCTTTCTTTTGGCTTCCTAACACAAATGATCTAGTTCTTACGCCTGATTGCTCTTTCAATCTTCTTTTAAGCTCCTTCATGGTGAAAGCTTCAAATCTTTGAAAACTTGTCCTGAGATACTCCCAACCGGTGATGTTATGCTTGTCTATCCCTTGAACTACATGATTGCTTGCTTTTCCATTGTGCGTTGAAACATGTGACATACCATGGGATTGTTCGGGCATTCATCTTAGCGCACATTCAAACGCAATATGTGTGAATCATGATCACCAACTCATTCATATATGGAGACATTAGTGGAAAGTTTCAATCCTCGATCCACTTCACGAATTGACACCGTTCAATTTCCTGGGCTCAAATATGCTAAGATTTGGACCCACTGTCTTGTAGTTTTGCCCTTTTTTCCTATCCAACACACGTATCATCAGAGTGTTTGAACAGGTCCATAGACAAAACCTATTGTTGTGAGGATTAGGATTGGGTGGCCATGAGTGAAGCGGCCACATGTACGTGCTGATATCCAGGTGGCTTCATGTATTGTGTGGAAGTGTTGATAACATCAAATTAGTACTATATTTATCCCAAAATTATTGCTCAAATATTGTATGTTTATTCTTGAATTGATACTTAATTCCCTAAGTTTTCTTTTCGGTGTTTTTGGAGCAATATTGGAAAGAGATTGGAAAAATGCATGATTTGGTGCTTTTTAATGATTCTCTATGCAAGTCGCAAAGATCATCTGACGTATGTAACTCGTCCATACGCCGTATAGATATCCGAAAGAATTCACTAAGTACTCGTGAATATGAAGGCATACGACGTATTTAACTACGGCATCTGCCCGTGTTCGGAAGCTCTGCAGTCAAAGCTTAAGTCAACCTTGAAGGTATATGGTGTATGAAACTCAGACGATACGCCGTATTGAAGATCTTATCCCTAATCCAAGTATAGCAGCGTTTAAACTTATACGGCGTATCTCATAACAATACGCCGTATATTTGATTCATAAGATTCGACTTTAATAATTAGGTGACAAATTAGGAGTAACATATTTCGAGATAATAAAAGCAGAAAATAGATCTCAATAGAGCAATTGTTGGTTATAGTGGTTCCTCGATCACTACAACATCGACCGGTTTCCCAATGACACTGAGGTCTTTCCCGAGCAACATGTCGTGGGGATTCCTTTCCCGATGACATGTCATTTGGGAAAGCGTCATTGGGAAGCCTCGTCAGGGATTGTATCCCAGCGATAATCCCCGGCGACGACGTGGGTCCCACTCATTTTCAGTCAAAGAAGTAGTGCCACGGTGGCATATTATCCCCAGCGACATGTCGCTGGGAATCTTCGGGTTATCGTAAAGTGATTAGCAAGCCTAATTAAAACAAAGGTTAATTTTCAGTTATCCCCGGCGACATATCGCTGGGGAAACTATCTATTTTCGTTGACAAGTCAACGAATATGCATAGTATCCCCGGCGACATGTCGCTGGGGAAACTGTGTATTTTCGTTGCGAAGTCAACGTTTATTGTCTAGTATCCCCGGCGACATGTCGCCGGGGAAAAGTCTGCATTTTTTAATACGGCATGCACGTGAGCATTTCGAATTTTTCCGGAAAAAAATCTACCAAATATCAAACCTGTATAGACTCACCACAACTTGTACCAAAACACAAATACAATATAACGGAGCAACGCAATACAAATACATCACAAGTTTTACCAAAACCGAAAGATAATAAAGCTAAATCGTCCAAAATCCGAATAAGTCTACAAAACGTTGCTGGGGAGACATAAACAGGGCTTAAAAGTCAATATTCAACATGATAGATAGGGAAACAAGTGTTTAAATGTCGCCAAGATGAACCTAAAGTACCAATGTAGCATACTAATAATATATAACACAACTACCTCTCCTCGTCGTCATCCTCATCATAGCCATCACCACACCGCCACTCCGCTAGCACCACCCGACTCAAACTCCTTAAACATATCCAGCGTATTTGTCGCCGCTCGAAAAGACTCATCATAAAGTCTACCTTTCTATGCATGCTCTTGAGCGACTTGTCGGGCGGGCATACTTGGCTTGGATGTGGCCCGTGATGGCAATACCCACCCACACCGGGAATATGCCCATGAAGCTTACCCCCTCTTGCCAACGCATTGATCTCGTCCTCCAGTGTACTCACCGTAGCCTCAAGCCTTTTCATCTCCTCCTATGTAGTGACAAAACACAAGATAGTAAATATATTAGTCGGGTTGCTACATTATTTCTAGATAATTCATTAAAGTGTGTTTGAAACAAAACTTACATATATGCTTGTTGATCGTCATCCTTAGGGAATACCCGTCAACAGATATGGGTTAGCGGAAGGTGTCAATGAGTGAAGGTATTCACGAGTGTCGAGGCACCGCATCTGTACATACACACGCATATAAGATGAAACTAATTAAAAAATACAAATCACAACACACCAAAGCGTATAATCAGATATATATGTATATATGCATGTAAAATAATTATAATGTTTATTACCATCTCATCTCGAAGGCGAGCAAGCGACCGGGATCCCTGTCTAGATATGACCAGGCTCTTTTGTCGGTTTAGCCAATTTTGAGCGGCTCGAGCAAGGTTCTTGGGATCATTCCAAAACTCAATGTACTTATCCCACTCAGCCGCTGTAATCTCTTCGGGACGTGCCCGCCTAATCGCCTCCACATCGTAAGTCCCGGTGGTGGGGTCTGTCTTCCAATGCTTGGCCTTGAAAGAAGCCTTGTTGGTATTGTAGGCTTTTTGCAAGTGCATGTTGATGCCTTCGTAGATCTCTGTCCAGCGGGAGGATTCCATGTGCGGCCTGAGGTCAAACAAGGTCTGCAATCATATACAACAAAACGAAAACAGAGTTAGATATATAATTTATATATTTATTTAAATTTGTTTATTTATTTATATGATATAAATAAATAAGCGAATTTAGATAAATATACACAATTAAATAAATAAACACGATAATGAAACAAACATAAAAGGATAACTGACCCCAATATTTGAAATAATCGCCGCCTTCCGCTCCTTCGAGACCTTCTCCCAAGAAGGGTAGTAGAACGGCACACTCCTAACGACCTCCCCGATATAGTTAGACCAGTGAGCCGCATGGGGACCGAGAGGGTTTAGGGTTTGTTTGTTACCCACATCAAACCGATCGAGACGGGCCTTTATCTTCTGCGATTGCCTTTAGCGAAAGGTTAGGGTCTTGTCGCTGGTATTCACCGCCTGCCCCCCCCGCCCAAATTGGGCTTTCGTTTACCTTTGCTCGCAAAATCAAGTTAGTGATAAAGTCATAAAAATTCAAGGCAAGCAAGTTCAATATATGTATCAAATTTATGCTTGTATTACAATAATCCGAAATTCTTACCTCGGTTCATGAAGCAACCCCATGAACCGGTGGGTACGCTGATCCGGAGGGGACGATCCTCACCGCCACCGTCACCGCCATGGGACCGTGCAACATCTGCTGACGACATCTGTACAAGTACAATTAGCATAACATATAGAAATTCATGAACAAAATAATATAAGCATGCACACATCCAAATACATACACATCCAAATAAATATACACATTTAAACAATCCACAACAATTTCATTCATTCATTCAAATATATAAGTGTATTTTGCAAGTTACAACGCAAGATCAATCTTCTTCTTCACTAGAATAAACTTTCTCAACACCATCATCATAGGAGTAAAGGAGAAACACTGTCGAAATCATCTCAAATAGTGAACCAATTATACGCATTCATATCCTAAATGAGACAAAACATTCAAAAAGTAGTCCCAAATGGGGGACTTTCCGAAATTAATTTCTAATAAATTAATTTGGACGGTTTTCTATAGGATGATTAATTTTAGACGGGATTTTCCAAAATTAATCACTAAAATCCTAAAACATTCCTAATGGGTTCAAGCGGCTCATATCAACAAAGTTTTAAGGTAATAACACAAAGAAAACAAACGTCTTATATCAACAAAGTTTTATCATTGACAACTTATTATAATTATAAGCGAGCACATTTCAAGGCAATTCAACTAATAATAACTATAAACTAACAAAATTTAAACAATAAACATTCCCCGTGACATGTCACCGGGATACCAAAAGGAGAAAAAAATTATAACATACCTTGTTGTGGATTCGGCTCGTTGTCGGCTCGGTACTGTACTCGGCTCGTTCTCCTTCTTTCTTTCTTTGTCGCGTCTTGCCAAAACCAAAAAAATTACTTAACAAAATTTTCTAATTAACAACTTCTTACAACAATAATAATCTTATTTAACCAAAACATATTATAATTAACAAAATTAAAAATATATATACAACCAAACCACATGCCGTGTAAGTCGAAACAAAAACAAAACCACGTGTGTCGTGCACCACCAATAATTAGAGGGTTAGAAAAGAAGATATAGAATTATAATTTAGAGGGTAAAGAAAAAATTATGGTTTAGAGGAAGAGGAGGTGCTCGTAACGTGGTGGTGGTGGGTAACGTTGAAGTGGTGGTGATGGAGGTGCTCGAATTGTTGGTGATGGTTGATGATTGTTGGTGTTGGTGATGGTGTTGCAAAAATCGCCAAAGGAAGGAGATAAGATTTTTTTCGTTTCTGCAGTGATAAAATTGACCAGATCTACTTTATCATCAAAAATCGCTGAGGAAAGTTATTTTTTGTCGTTTAGCGTAAATTGGCGCGATAACGAAAATTTTGGTGGGTTGGTATCCCCGGCGACATGTCGCTGGGGATTTGTTGTTACGTTAAAGTCAACGAAGTCAAATAGAATCCCCGGCGACATGTCGCTGGGGAAACCTATTTTATTTAAAATTATTTTTTAAAATCAACTTAATTTAATTTAATTTTTTAAATCAACTTAATAAAAAAAAATCAAAATCTACTTTTAAAAATTAACTTAATTTTATTTTATACGTAAACTTAATGTTTAGCGATAAAATTAAAAAGGATTTAGTTCACAAAATAGCAACGAACTTTTTTCAAAGCTTCGTTTTTGTACGTAAACTATAAAAAAAATATCATTAAATGCAACAAACTTTAATAAAGTTATTAAATATGCATATTTTGATGTGTTGTTACGTTAAATGTCTAGTTTGAATTTTCTAAGTCTTTCTTTCTTAACTTTGACCATAAATATTTTGGTTACACATTAGACGTTGAACGGATGAGTCCATATGTTATGGTTACACATTAGACGTTCAACGGATGAGTCGATATGTTATGGTTATGTAACACCCCCAATTTCGTGATCTGTGAATTCAAACGGGTGTTACTTCATGGCTTGATCATAACAATAGAAAAGCGATCTCTAAAGTCGTTTAAAAGGATTTATCATTCGATTTATATAAATATCGAGTTTACAAAATGAGGTCCCAATTGGTTTCATTGTTTACAAAATATATTAAATAGGTTTTCGAATGATAATAAAATTTATAGCCTTCTTGAGTATCCGTGCTTCTCCGTGCCGACTTCCGACATTATGGACACGAAATACATGCTTAAAGCTGTCAACACAAAGGTTGAGTGAAATTCATAGAGTTTGTTTGATGGTTGAACACATTATGTTTGTAGTGTGAGCTATAGACTCACACCTTTGGTTTGAAAACAAAGCAGATTATTATTGCACTAAGCTCATGATACCGAAAGCGTTAATGACTTGTCAATAGAAATTGATATAATAGTTTGCGGTCATTGGTCAAACAGTTGCCTAATAGGTAATTTGCCAATTAACCTATGGTTCTTCAAATAGAGTGCGTTTGTTTACGGACTTGGTCAAACAAACGGGATTAAATCAATCGATAGATCTATCCACATTATTCGCGTTCACCCGCAAGTGATTAATGGTTCATGATAATAGGGACTTAAGTTGGCAATAGTGGTACTTAGTGCACATAATACATTCGGATAAGCATCGGTTTCAAAGCAATGTGTTCGGTTTAAAAATAAAGCATGTATCTCCCCAAGGGTTTGTAAAACAATTTAAGTAATAGAAAGTGGGGCTATGAACTCACGGAATCAATAAAGTTTAGAGTAATTATAAAAGTAAATGAAAATAGTTGAGCATGTATCTCCCCAAAGAGTTTGTAAAACAAGTATTAAAAGAGTAGGGCTATGACTCATGATAATTCTTAAAAGTTTAAAGTACTTATGAAAGTAAATGAAAATAGTTTGAGCATGTATCTCCCCAAAAGTAATTCAAAGCGATAAAAGTAGGGCTATGAAACTCACCTCGAGTAAATGATATCAAATGTATAATGAGAATAGCGGATATCTTGTGAGAACTTCTACGAGCAACCTAAAATAGAATGTTGCAACTTAGGTTTGGAATAATGTTTAGGAAAACATAAACCATCCTATATATATTCCTATGTTGATCATGATGTAGTACATGGTTTATGTATATGTCGTTTATAGAAATGGTCTAGCGTGAAAACATGTTTAGTTTATATATATCATTACTACCGTTCGGGCCATCATAATTCGGAGGTCATGTAGTAAGCGTTAGGAGCTAGGACACTTTAAATCGTAAATCCAATGACAACTCGTCGATCGTTTTACTCAAATGAAACCCTCACATGAGCTCCCTAGTTTTGTAGCATTTAGTAGATAAAACATAATTTTTATTTATATATCATAAGTGTCATATGGTTTGTAAACACAAGTTACAAGGTTGTTTGGTTTTGATTAGGAATCATAATGGTTATTACAAATATCATCATAATTTATATCACAAGTGTTTAAAGAAAAGCTTACAAGTTTCTAAATTGTAAAGTTGGTTATTACAAATATCGTCATAATTTATATCACAAGTGTTTAAAGAAAAGCTTACAAGTTTCTAAATTGTAAAGTTGGTTATTACAAGTTCTCGTCGTTTCATATATATGATTACCTTAATTAACGATCTTGGGTAAACACGCCTTGAGGCTTTAGCCATGGCCTTGCCGTGACTTTGGTCTTGACTACCATGGTCTTGAGACTCAACTTCGGTCTTAGCCATAGCCGTGGTCTTGGTTTATGGCCATTAGGCCTCTTGGTTTGCTTTTAGTTGTGACAAAAGTATAGTTATGAGACTATATTTCTGGCGATTTCTGTTTTTGAAAGATTTATGGTCTGTTTAAGCGTTTTCAAGGTCCTAGCTTCTTTGTTATTGAAGGAAAGCGTCGTTCGGACAACTTCGTGTTTAACTTTTGATGATTCGGACCAAGTACCACTTTCAAAATGGCGAACCATAATATTTCAAAATGGCGGTTTTGGCGTTTTGGTTCGCTTCTTCTTTTGCCTATAACTTTTGACTCGTTTGTCCGTTTGGGTGATTCAAATTGCTATGTTTACCTTTTTATCTTGTCTACCATATTATGTAAATTAGAAAGTCCATATATTACTAATTTTAATGGTCTCACACGTGTAGAATATGACTAGTTTACTAGTTTGTTACTTTATGACAATTTGTGAATTAAAACAAGTGATTGAGTATATGTACATCATGAATCAACATAGTAACTATATATATAGTATGAAATAGTTAAGATTATGAATAATAAAGATGAGATGATGGTGGTGATAAGTTGCTTACAACTTTGGCTTTCAATAAGAAAGGAGTAACTTAGTAAGGATCGGACATTGATTGAACACTTAGGACTTGGATTGAGCTAGCTTTCTACACCCAGGCACCCTTGCAATCTTGAAGAGTTGGTGATGAAGTATTAAGTGACTTGAGTGGATCTAAACTCAAGAAGATCACTTAAACTTGCTAGAGATTTGATGTAGTAGCTTGATCTTTTGGAACTTCCTTGCATAAACTTGGAGTTTATGGAACAAATTATGGAAGATATGAGGGTTTGATGATATGAACGACCCATTTCAGTTTATGAGAGTGTTTAGGATGTATTTCACTTGCTATTTATAGGAGGGTAAGTTTGGTTAACCATATATTGGGTTAAATATTAACCATGGTTAGGTTTAGGACACTTGTAATGATCTTAATGAACCAAGGTTAGGATGATGCCACCAATATGATGACTCCCCCCCTAAGGTCTGCCATGGAAGAGATAAGATGACTTTTGTGGTTAGTTTTGGTATTATCTTGGTTACGGAGTGAGTTTTGGTTAGTTAATCGCTAATGAAGCCATAAAGCGTAAAACCGGTATCGTAAAAATCGAAATTTGTAGGAATGATGAAACTCATCATTATACTCCATATAAAAATATAAAATGGGTGATAAGTCTCATTGGGTGCAAAACGCTGCTTAAAAGTCGAAATACGGGTCAAAAGCAGCGTAATTCGCGGTTTATCGAAAATAATGAAATTTCGAGGAAACGACTGTGAATTTATTTAGAGTAGACTAAAATTAGTCTAAGAGTGATATGAGATGTCAAAATGTGGTTTTAAGTCATACAGGATAACTACGATTATTCGTGAAGTTTAAAAGTTCTGTGATTTAGCGAAATGTAGAACGTACAAGGTTAATTCCTTTATGGTCAAAGGAGGAGGAAATATGTTTGACTTTTCCAAAATGTAAAAGTGTCAAAAACATATTAGAAACACGATCTTGAGGAATCGTTAAGTGCGGATGTAAGTAGAATTGTTTAAAACATAAGTTTAGTTTTGTTCATTGTAGGCTTATTTGGTAATATTAAAATAATAATTCTTAAAAATTCTCAAATTAATCATGAAGGATCTAAAATTTATCGATGCGAGGAAAATTATCGGGGTTGATTTTCGTTAAGCGTGATGTTTAAGCGGTGGACCATCTAAAGCGAAACTTTAAAATGATGTTTACTTAATAATTTTATGAAAATGATCTAACGATGGTCGAACTCTCGGTTATTACTAAAATAATTTATCTTACGAGAATGTGGATTAAAAATTTACGAGATGAATAGTGAATTTGAATAGTAAAAGTGAATAGTAAATTCTCGAAAATAAAAAGTAACCTAAAAATGCGGGTGGTTACAGTCTCACCCCTTAATGGGAATTCGTCCGGAATTAGGTGTGTTACCCGATGTTGAATTGTCTAGGAAATGTGGATGTATCGCTGAATTCTAATCTTTGTGTTCTCAAGTTTTTGGTCATAGAATGTATTATATACCATGTGGCTTAAGTTGATAACCTAAAGGGTTTTGTTAAAATCTTATAGAGTCCAATATAACTAAAGTTTGGCTTTTCCCGATTCTCAAAATGAATCATATCTTATTGTATCGAGGCTATCAATAAAACCTTAATTTCTAACATGAAGTTTTGGTGATAGTGTGCGGCATGGAGCCTAATTTGTATTTGTATAGTTTCCTTAGTTGTTTAGTGGGTGATCTTTGACACCTTAGTCCGACAAATGGTTAACTAACACATTGCTCTATATAGTGCCTCGAAATGGAATAGTTTTCTTTGTTGTTAATCAAAGGTGTAAGATATTGTTGATGTGAAATGGTTTGTAATGATGTGATAACTGTCATTGTAGGGAAAGTCTTATTAGTGACAAGTGATTATCAAACTATTTCCAAAGTTGATCATGTCTTAGGTGGTTTGGGATGAAGGTCATATCTTATAGTGTTTATGTCAACTAGTGTTTGAAGGAAACATGGTATAGTGAAGTTTTACGTACTGAATTTCAATGGGGTTCAGATAATGATGTGACATGTTGACGATTAGAAGAGTGTAGCGTATGCTTACCATTATTCTTAGGTAGAGATGTCAAGTTTGTTTTAAAATCAAAAGTGAATGACGGAATGATATCCTTGAAACCTAATCAGGCTAGTACTTCTAAGAAATGACGAGAAGATTTGATGACTATCCCAAGATAGTAGTTAGGATTATTTCATAAATGAAAACTTTCAAGAATGAAATTAGGTAGTATACATAAGTGTTAAGATCTCGCTGAGTGGTAAAACACTATCGCGTCTCTAGATCTTTTAATGAATTACGGTGGTTTATCGAGTTTAAGTAAGAAATTAACTGAATATAACCCTTGTATAACTATTCTCGATGTTTGAAAATTTAAGTCGAACATAGTTAATCGGACTATGATCCATTATCCCAAGGTTAAATATAGGTGATTAGGCTATATTTAGCGAGGTTCGATAAATTTTCAAATACCTAAATTAGTATACTTGTGATATGTTCATAGCTTTTGAGAAATTGCCCACTAAGCAAAGGCGATATCAAACCATCCGGTTGCAAGTCCCGGCCATAAAAGACTTGTAACCTATGTTTTCACATTCCATTGCATAGAAGATAGTATGGGTAGATCGTGTTGAAAGGAAATCTTAAGTAATTCTAAAATAGTCCATACTTGGCTAGAATCACGGACCTTTAACAATGAAGGTTTGAGAAGAGAACTTTGATGAATGTAGAAAGTTCTTTGAACTTCAACTTTTGTAGATGATGAGTCGGTTTATCTTTTAGAAATCCCATTTCTTGTATTTCCATTAGGAAATTGATAGATTGTGTGGGCTTCATATAAAAGAATATCATATAAGGTTTTATAAGATAATTTGTAGAGACTATTGTATAACTTACAATATCTAAGGAGTAGTTGAGACCATTGTGCAACTCACAATGTCTGAGAAATAGTTGAGACCATTGTGTAACTCACAATGTCTAGGATATAATAGAGACCATTGTGCAACTCACAATGTCTAAGAAATGATGGAAAGATCATTGTGTAACCCACAATGTCTTGATAAATGATGAAGAGACCATTGTGTAACTCACAATGTCTTGAGAAATGATGGAGAGATCATTGTGTAACCCACAATGTCTTGAGAAATAAATGAGATCCTTTGTAGGATTTCACGATTAATGCGAGAATGTAATAGAGACCTGTATCTCACGGTGTCTTGAAAAATGAATGAGACCATTGTATCTCACAATGTCTAGGAAGTAGGAAAGACCATTGTAGGATTTACAATGTCTTGGAGGAAGTTTCGTAATCCTAAAATGCATGAGTAGATGCATGATTGGAAGATTGGGAAAATATGATTGTGCCGTAATGCCTTAGAATAGGCATACGGATATGTTGAGTACTTTGTTTATGATTGAAATTAAGTCAAGTGTATATATCAATATACTAGTATGTTTGTATAGCTTAAAATCCCAAAAGTCACATAATAAATGCGGAGGGTGGAAGGCACGGAGAGCGGAAGGCTATAAAATGTTTTCGTTTGTAAAGTAGTTATAGTTTAAGTCTCAATTAGACCCGTTTCTCTATAAGCTGTGGCTCGATACCAATCTGTAACACCCCAATTTACGTGAATGTGAATTCAAGCGGGTGTTACTTCATGGCACAACAAGTCATAACAATAGAAAACGATCTCTAAAGGAGTCGTTTAAAAAGGATTTATCATTCGATTTATATAAATATCGAGTTTACAAAATGAGGTCCCAATTGGTTTCATTGTTTACAAAATATATTAAATAGGTTTTGAATGATAATAAAATTTATAGCCTTCTTGAGTATCCGTGCTTCTCGGTGCCGACTTCCGACATTATGGACACGAAATACATGCTTAAAGCATCAACACAAAGGTTGAGTGAAATTCATAGAGTTTGTTTGATGGTTGAACACATTATGTTTGTAGTGTGAGCTATAGACTCACACCACTGGTTTGAAAACAAAATGATTATTATTGCACTAAGCTCATGATACCGAAAGCGTTAATGACTTGTCAATAGAAATTGATATAATAGTTTGCGGTCATTGGTCAAGCAGTTGCCCTAATAGGTAATTGCCAATTAACCTATGGTTCTTCAAATAAGTGCGTTTGTTTACCGGACTTGGTCAAACAAGCGGGATTAAATCAATCCCGATAGATCTATCCACATTATTCGCGTTCACCCGCAAGTGATTAATGGTTCATGATAATAGGGACTTAAGTTGGCAATAGTGGTACTTAGTGCATAATACATTGAGATAAGCATCTGTTTCAAAGCAATGCGTTCGGTTTAAAAATAAAGCATGTATCTCCCCCAAGGTTTGTAAAACAATTTAAGTAATAGAAAGTGGGGCTATGAACTCACGGTGTCAGTAAAGTTTAGAGTAATTATAAAAGTAAATGAAAATAGTTGAGCATGTATCTCCCCAAAGAGTTTGTAAAACAAGTATTAAAGAGTAGGGCTATGACTCACAGTAATTCTTAAAAGTTTAAAGTACTTATGAAAGTAAATGAAAATAGTTTGAGCATGTATCTCCCCAAAAGTAATTCAAAGCATAAAAGTAGGGGCTATGAAACTACCTCGAGTAAATGATATCAAATGTATAATGAGAATAGCGGATATCTTGTGAGAACTTCTACGAGCAACCTAAAATAGAATGTTGCAACTTAGGTTTGGAATAATGTTTAGGAAAACATAAACCATCCTATATATATTCCTATGTTGATCATGATGTAGTACATGGTTTATGTATATGTCGTTTATAGAAATGGTCTAGCTGTGAAAACATGTTTAGTTTATATATATCGTACTACCGTTCGGGCCATCATAATTCAGAGGTCATGTAGTAAACGTTCGAGGAGCTAGGACACTTTAAATCGTAAATCAAAGAACTCGTCGATACGTTTACTCAAATGAAACCCTCACATGAAGCTCCCTAGTTTTGTAGCACTTAGTAGATAAAACATAATTTTTATTTATATATCATAAGTGTCATATGGTTTGTAAACACAAGTTACAAGGTTGTTTGGTTTTGATTAGGAATCATAATGGTTATTACAAATATCATCATAATTTATATCACAAGTGTTTAAAGAAAAGCTTACAAGTTTCTAAATTGTAAAGTTGGTTATTACAAATATCGTCATAATTTATATCACAAGTGTTTAAAGAAAAGCTTACAAGTTTCTAAATTGTAAAGTTGGTTATTACAAGTTTCTAAATCGTTTCATATATATGATTACCTTAGTTAACGATCTTGGGTAAACACGCCTTGAGGCTTTAGCCATGGCCTTGCCGTGACTTTGGTCTTGACTACCATGGTCTTGAGACTCAACTTCGGTCTTAGCCATAGCCGTGGTCTTGGTTTATGGCCATTAGGCCTCTTGGTTTGCTTTTAGTTGTGACAAAAGTATAGTTATGAGACTATATTCTGGCGGTTTCTGTTTTGAAAGATTTTATGGCTGTTTAAGCGTTTTCAAGGTCCGAGCTTCTTTATTATTGAAGGAAAGCGTCGTTCGGACAACTTTCGTGTTTAACTTTTGATGATTCGGACCAAGTACCACTTTCAAAATGGCGAGAACCATATCATTTCAAAATGGCGGTTTGGCGTTTTGGTTTCGCTTCTTCTTTTGCCTATAACTTTTGACTCGTTTGTCCGTTTGGGTGATTCAAATTGCTATGTTTACCTTTTATCTTGTCTACCATATTATGTAAATTAGAAAGTCCATATGTTACTAATTTTAATGGTCTCACACGTGTAGAATATGACTAGTTTACTAGTTTGTTACTTTATGACAATTTGTGAATTAAAACAAGTGATTGAGTATATGTACATCATGAATCAACATAGTAACTATATATATAGTATGAAATAGTTAAGATTATGAATAATAAAGATGAGATGATGGTGGTGATAAGTTGCTTACAACTTTTGGCTTTCAATAAGAAAGGAGTAACTTAGTAAGGATGGGACATTGATTGAACACTTAGGACTTGAATTGAGCTAGCTTTCTACACCACAGGCACCCTTGCAATCTTGAAGAGTTGGTGATGAAGTATTAAGTGACTTGAGTGGATCTAAACTCAAGAAGATCACTTAAACTTGCTAGAGATTTGATGTAGTAGCTTGATCTTTTGGAACTTCCTTGCATAAACTTGGAGTTTATGGAACAAATTATGGAAGATATGAGGGTTTGATGATATGAACGACCCATTTCAGTTTATGAGAGTGTTTAGGATGTATTTCACTTGCTATTTATAGGAGGGTAAGTTTGGTTAACCATATATTGGGTTAAATATTAACCATGGTTAGGTTTAGGACACTTGTAATGATCTTAATGAACCAAGGTTAGGATGATGCCACCAATATGATGAATCCCCCCCTAAGGTCTGCCATGGAAGAGATAAGATGACTTTTGTGGTTAGTTTTGGTATTATCTTGGTTACGGAGTGAGTTTGGTTAGTTAATCGCTAACGAAGCCATAAAGCGTAAAACCGGGTATCGTAAAATACGAAATTTGTAGGAATGATGAAACTCATCATTATACTCCATATAAAAATATAAAATGGGTGATAAGTCTCATTGGGTGCAAAAACGCTTAAAGCCGAAATACGGGTCAAAAGCGCGTAATTCGCAGGTTTATCGAGAAAATAATGAAATTTCAGGAAACGACCGTGAATTTATTTAGAGTAGACTAAAATTAGTCTAAGAGTGATATGAGATGTCAAAATGTGGTTTTAATCATACAGGGATAACTACGTTATTCGTGAAGTTTAAAAGTTCTGCGATTTAAGCGAAATGTAGAGTTTACTTAATAACATTAGGCGTTCAGCGGATGAGTCGATATGTTATGCGGGTGGTTACACATTAGGCGTTCAGCGGATGAGTCGATATGTTAGGGTTGGACATTAGGCGTTCAGCGGATGAGTCGATATGTTAGGGTTGGACATTAGGCGTTCAGCGGATGAGTCGATATGTTATGGTTACACATTAGGCGTTCAGCGGATGAGTCGATATGTTAGGGTTGGACATTAGGCGTTCAGCGGATGAGTCGATATGTTATGGTTACACATTAAGCGTTCAGCGGATGAGTCGATATGTTAGGGTTGGACATTAGGCGTTCAGCGGATGAGTCGATATGTTATGGTTACACATTAGGCGTTCAGCGGATGAGTCGATATGTTAGGGTTGGACATTAGGCGTTCAGCGGATGAGTCGATATGTTAGGGTTGGACATTAGGCGTTCAGCGGATGAGTCGATATGTTATGGTTACACATTAGGCGTTCAGCGGATGAGTCGATATGTTATGGTTACACATTAGGCGTTCAGCGGATGAGTCGATATGTTATGGTTACACATTAGGCGTTCAGCGGATGAGTCGATATGTTATGGTTTTCACATTAGGCGTTCAGCGGATGAGTCGATATGTTAGGGTTGGACATTAGGCGTTCAGCGGATGAGTCGATATGTTATGGTTACACATTAGGCGTTCAGCGGATGAGTCGATATGTTAGGGTTGGACATTAGGCGTTCAGCGGATGAGTCGATATGTTATGGTTACACATAGGCGTTCAGCGGATGCGTTATGGTTGGACATTAGGCGCGGATGAGTCAATATGTTAGGGTTGGACATTAGGCGTTCAGCGGATGAGTCGATATGTTAGGGTTGGACATTAGGCGTTCAGCGGATGAGTCGATATGTTATGGTTACACATTAGGCGTTCAGCGGATGAGTCGATATGTTAGGGTTGGACATTAGGCGTTCAGCGGATGAGTCGATATGTTATGGTTACACATTAGGCGTTCAGCGGATGAGTCGATATGTTAGGGTTGGACATTAGGCGTTCAGCGGATGAGTCGATATGTTATGGTTACACATTAGGCGTTCAGCGGATGAGTCGATATGTTAGGGTTGGACATTAGGCGTTCAGCGGATGAGTCCATATGTTATGGTTACACATTAGGCGTTCAGCGGATGAGTCGATATGTTAGGGTTGGACATTAGGCGTTCAGCGTTCAGCGGATGAGTCGATATGTTATGGTTACACATTAGGCGTTCAGCGGATGAGTCGATATGTTAGGGTTGGACATTAGGCGTTCAGCGGATGAGTCGATATGTTATGGTTACACATTAGGCGTTCAGCGGATGAGTCGATATGTTAGGGTTTGACATTAGGCGTTCAGCGGATGAGTCGATATGTTAGGGTTGGACATTAGGCGTTCAGCGGATGAGTCGATATGTTATGGTTACACATTAGGCGTTCAGCGGATGAGTCGATATGTTATGGTTACATTAGGCGTTCAGCGGATGAGTCGATATGTTATGGTTACACATTAGGCGTTCAGCGGATGAGTCGATATGTTATGGTTACACATTAGGCGTTCAGCGGATGAGTCGATATGTTATGGTTGGACATTAGGCGTTCAGCGGATGAGTCGATATGTTATGGTTACACATTAGGCGTTCAGCGGATGAGTCGATATGTTAGGGTTGGACATTAGGCGTTCAGCGGATGAGTCGATATGTTATGGTTACACATTAGGCGTTCAGCGGATGAGTCGATATGTTATGGTTGGACATTAGGCGTTCAGCGGATGAGTCGATATGTTAGGGTTGGACATTAGGCGTTCAGCGGATGAGTCGATATGTTATGGTTACACATTAGGCGTTCAGCGGATGAGTCGATATGTTATGGTTGGACATTAGGCGTTCAGCGGATGAGTCGATATGTTATGGTTACACATTAGGCGTTCAGCGGATGAGTCGATATGTTAGGGTTGGACATTAGGCGTTCAGCGGATGAGTCGATATGTTATGGTTACACATTAGGCGTTCAGCGGATGAGTCGATATGTTAGGGTTGGACATTAGGCGTTCAGCGGATGAGTCGATATGTTATGGTTACACATTAGGCGTTCAGCGGATGAGTCGATATGTTAGGGTTGGACATTAGGCGTTCAGCGGATGAGTCGATATATGTTATGGTTACACATTAGGCGTTCAGCGGATGAGTCGATATGTTATGGTTGGACATTAGGCGTTCAGCGGATGAGTCGATATGTTATGGTTACACATTAGGCGTTCAGCGGATGAGTCGATATGTTAGGGTTGGACATTAGGCGTTCAGCGGATGAGTCGATATGTTATGGTTACACATTAGGCGTTCAGCGGATGAGTCGATATGTTAGGGTTGGACATTAGGCGTTCAGCGGATGAGTCGATATGTTATGGTTACACATTAGGCGTTCAGCGGATGAGTCGATATGTTAGGGTTGGACATTAGGCGTTCAGCGGATGAGTCGATATGTTATGGTTACACATTAGGCGTTCAGCGGATGAGTCGATATGTTATGGTTGGACATTAGGCGTTCAGCGGATGAGTCGATATGTTAGGGTTGGACATTAGGCGTTCAGCGGATGAGTCGATATGTTATGGTTACACATTAGGCGTTCAGCGGATGAGTCGATATGTTAGGGTTGGACATTAGGCGTTCAGCGGATGAGTCGATATGTTATGGTTACACATTAGGCGTTCAGCGGATGAGTCGATATGTTACGGTTGGACATTAGGCGTTCAGCGGATGAGTCGATATGTTATGGTTACACATTAGGCGTTCAGCGGATGAGTCGATATGTTAGGGTTGGACATTAGGCGTTCAGCGGATGAGTCGATATGTTATGGTTACACATTAGGCGTTCAGCGGATGAGTCGATATGTTAGGGTTGGACATTAGGCGTTCAGCGGATGAGTCGATATGTTAGGGTTGGACATTAGGCGTTCAGCGGATGAGTCGATATGTTATGGTTACACATTAGGCGTTCAGCGGATGAGTCGATATGTTAGGGTTGGACATTAGGCGTTCAGCGGATGAGTCGATATATGTTGGACATTATGGATGAGTCGATATACACATTAGGCGTTCAGCGGATGAGTCGATATGTTAGGGTTGGACATTAGGCGTTCAGCGGATGAGTCGATATGTTATGGTTACACATTAGTTCAGCGGATGAGTCGATATGTTAGGGTTGGACATTAGGCGTTCAGCGGATGAGTCGATATGTTATGGTTACACATTAGGCGTTCAGCGGATGAGTCGATATGTTATGGTTGGACATTAGGCGTTCAGCGGATGAGTCGATATGTTATGGTTACACATTAGGCGTTCAGCGGATGAGTCGATATGTTAGGGTTGGACATTAGGCGTTCAGCGGATGAGTCGATATGTTATGGTTACACATTAGGCGTTCAGCGGATGAGTCGATATGTTAGGGTTTGGACATTAGGCGTTCAGCGGATGAGTCGATATGTTATGGTTACACATTAGGCGTTCAGCGGATGAGTCGATATGTTATGGTTCAGCGGAGGGTTGGACATTAGGCGTTCAGCGGATGAGTCGATATGTTATGGTTACACATTAGGCGTTCAGCGGATGAGTCGATATGTTAGGGTTGGACATTAGGCGTTCAGCGGATGAGTCGATATGTTATGGTTACACATTAGGCGTTCAGCGGATGAGTCGATATGTTAGGGTTGGACATTAGGCGTTCAGCGGATGAGTCGATATGTTATGGTTACATTAGGCGTTCAGCGGATGAGTCGATATGTTAGGGTTGGACATTAGGCGTTCAGCGGATGAGTCGATATGTTATGGTTGGACATTAGGCGTTCAGCGGATGAGTCGATATGTTATGGTTACACATTAGGCGTTCAGCGGATGAGTCGATATGTTATGGTTGGACATTAGGCGTTCAGCGGATGAGTCGATATGTTAGGGTTGGACATTAGGCGTTCAGCGGATGAGTCGATATGTTATGGTTACACATTAGGCGTTCAGCGGATGAGTCGATATGTTATGGTTACACATTAGGCGTTCAGCGGATGAGTCGATATGTTATGGTTACACATTAGGCGTTCAGCGGATGAGTCGATATGTTATGGTTTCACATTAGGCGTTCAGCGGATGAGTCGATATGTTAGGGTTGGACATTAGGCGTTCAGCGGATGAGTCGATATGTTATGGTTACATTAGGCGTTCAGCGGATGAGTCGATATGTTAGGGTTGGACATTAGGCGTTCAGCGGATGAGTCGATATGTTATGGTTACACATTAGGCGTTCAGCGGATGAGTCGATATGTTAGGGTTGGACATTAGGCGTTCAGCGGATGAGTCGATATATGTTAGGGTTGGACATTAGACGTTCAGCGGATGAGTCCATATGTTATGGTTACACATTAGGCGTTCAGCGGATGAGTCGATATGTTATGGTTACACATTAGGCGTTCAGCGGATGAGTCGATATGTTAGGGTTGGACATTAGGCGTTCAGCGGATGAGTCGATATGTTATGGTTACACATTAGGCGTTCAGCGGATGAGTCGATATGTTAGGGTTGGACATTAGGCGTTCAGCGGATGAGTCGATATGTTATGGTTACACATTAAGCGTTCAGCGGATGAGTCGATATGTTAGGGTTGGACATTAGGCGTTCAGCGGATGAGTCGATATGTTATGGTTACACATTAGGCGTTCAGCGGATGAGTCGATATGTTAGGGTTGGACATTAGGCGTTCAGCGGATGAGTCGATATGTTAGGGTTGGACATTAGGCGTTCAGCGGATGAGTCGATATGTTATGGTTACACATTAGGCGTTCAGCGGATGAGTCGATATGTTATGGTTACACATTAGGCGTTCAGCGGATGAGTCGATATGTTATGGTTACACATTAGGCGTTCAGCGGATGAGTCGATATGTTATGGTTACACATTAGGCGTTCAGCGGATGAGTCGATATGTTAGGGTTGGACATTAGGCGTTCAGCGGATGAGTCGATATGTTATGGTTGGACATTAGGCGTTCAGCGGATGAGTCGATATGTTATGGTTACACATTAGGCGTTCAGCGGATGAGTCGATATGTTAGGGTTGGACATTAGGCGTTCAGCGGATGAGTCGATATGTTATGGTTACACATTAGGCGTTCAGCGGATGAGTCGATATGTTATGGTTACACATTAGGCGTTCAGCGGATGAGTCGATATGTTAGGGTTGGACATTAGGCGTTCAGCGGATGAGTCGATATGTTATGGTTACACATTAGGCGTTCAGCGGATGAGTCGATATGTTAGGGTTGGACATTAGGCGTTCAGCGGATGAGTCGATATGTTATGGTTACACATTAGGCGTTCAGCGGATGAGTCGATATGTTAGGGTTGGACATTAGGCGTTCAGCGGATGAGTCGATATGTTATGGTTACACATTAGGCGTTCAGCGGATGAGTCGATATGTTAGGGTTGGACATTAGGCGTTCAGCGGATGAGTCGATATGTTATGGTTACACATTAGGCGTTCAGCGGATGAGTCGATATGTTAGGGTTGGACATTAGGCGTTCAGCGGATGAGTCGATATGTTAGGGTTGGACATTAGGCGTTCAGCGGATGAGTCGATATGTTATGGTTACATTAGGCGTTCAGCGGATGAGTCGATATGTTATGGTTACACATTAGGCGTTCAGCGGATGAGTCGATATGTTATGGTTACGGATGACATTAGGCGTTCAGCGGATGAGTCGATATGTTATGGTTACACATTAGGCGTTCAGCGGATGAGTCGATATGTTAGGGTTGGACATTAGGCGTTCAGCGGATGAGTCGATATGTTATGGTTACACATTAGGCGTTCAGCGGATGAGTCGATATGTTAGGGTTGGACATTAGGCGTTCAGCGGATGAGTCGATATGTTATGGTTACACATTAGGCGTTCAGCGGATGGTTACACATTAGGCGTTCAGCGGATGAGTCGATATGTTAGGGTTGGACATTAGGCGTTCAGCGGATGAGTCGATATGTTAGGGTTGGACATTAGGCGTTCAGCGGATGAGTCGATATGTTATGGTTACACATTAGGCGTTCAGCGGATGAGTCGATATGTTATGGTTGGACATTAGGCGTTCAGCGGATGAGTCGATATGTTATGGTTACACATTAGGCGTTCAGCGGATGAGTCGATATGTTAGGGTTGGACATTAGGCGTTCAGCGGATGAGTCGATATGTTATGGTTACACATTAGGCGTTCAGCGGATGAGTCGATCAGCGGTTAGGGTTGGACATTAGGCGTTCAGCGGATGAGTCGATATGTTAGGGTTGGACATTAGGCGTTCAGCGGATGAGTCGATATGTTATGGTTACACATTAGGCGTTCAGCGGATGAGTCGATATGTTATGGTTACACATTAGGCGTTCAGCGGATGAGTCGATATGTTATGGTTACACATTAGGCGTTCAGCGGATGAGTCGATATGTTATGGTTACACATTAGGCGTTCAGCGGATGAGTCGATATGTTAGGGTTGGACATTAGGCGTTCAGCGGATGAGTCGATATGTTATGGTTACACATTAGGCGTTCAGCGGATGAGTCGATATGTTAGGGTTGGACATTAGGCGTTCAGCGGATGAGTCGATATGTTATGGTTACACATTAGGCGTTCAGCGGATGAGTCGATATGTTAGGGTTGGACATTAGGCGTTCAGCGGATGAGTCGATATGTTAGGGTTGGACATTAGGCGTTCAGCGGATGAGTCGATATGTTATGGTTACACATTAGGCGTTCAGCGGATGAGTCGATATGTTAGGGTTGGACATTAGGCGTTCAGCGGATGAGTCGATATGTTATGGTTACACATTAGGCGTTCAGCGGATGAGTCGATATGTTAGGGTTGGACATTAGGCGTTCAGCGGATGAGTCGATATGTTATGGTTACACATTAGGCGTTCAGCGGATGAGTCGATATGTTAGGGTTGGACATTAGGCGTTCAGCGGATGAGTCGATATGTTATGGTTGGACATTAGGCGTTCAGCGGATGAGTCGATATGTTATGGTTACACATTAGGCGTTCAGCGGATGAGTCGATATGTTATGAGGTTACACATTAGGCGTTCAGCGGATGAGTCGATATGTTATGGTTACACATTAGGCGTTCAGCGGATGAGTCGATATGTTATGGTTTCACATTAGGCGTTCAGCGGATGAGTCGATATGTTAGGGTTGGACATTAGGCGTTCAGCGGATGAGTCGATATGTTATGGTTACACATTAGGCGTTCAGCGGATGAGTCGATATGTTAGGGTTGGACATTAGGCGTTCAGCGGATGAGTCGATATGTTATGGTTACACATTAGGCGTTCAGCGGATGAGTCGATATGTTAGGGTTGGACATTAGGCGTTCAGCGGATGAGTCGATATGTTATGGTTACACATTAGGCGTTCAGCGGATGAGTCGATATGTTAGGGTTGGACATTAGGCGTTCAGCGGATGAGTCGATATGTTATGGTTACATTAGGCGTTCAGCGGATGAGTCGATATGTTATGGTTGGACATTAGGCGTTCAGCGGATGAGTCGATATGTTAGGGTTGGACATTAGGCGTTCAGCGGATGAGTCGATATGTTATGGTTACACATTAGGCGTTCAGCGGATGAGTCGATATGTTATGGTTACACATTAGGCGTTCAGCGGATGAGTCGATATGTTATGGTTACACATTAGGCGTTCAGCGGATGAGTCGATATGTTATGGTTTCACATTAGGCGTTCAGCGGATGAGTCGATATGTTAGGGTTGGACATTAGGCGTTCAGCGGATGAGTCGATATGTTATGGTTACACATTAAGCGTTCAGCGGATGAGTCGATATGTTAGGGTTGGACATTAGGCGTTCAGCGGATGAGTCGATATGTTATGGTTACACATTAGGCGTTCAGCGGATGAGTCGATATGTTAGGGTTGGACATTAGGCGTTCAGCGGATGAGTCGATATGTTATGGTTACACATAGGCGTTCAGCGGATGAGCGTTCAGCGGATGAGTCGATATGTTAGGGTTGGACATTAGGCGTTCAGCGGATGAGTCGATATGTTATGGTTACACATTAGGCGTTCAGCGGATGAGTCGATATGTTAGGGTTGGACATTAGGCGTTCAGCGGATGAGTCGATATGTTATGGTTGGACATTAGGCGTTCAGCGGATGAGTCGATATGTTATGGTTACACATTAGGCGTTCAGCGGATGAGTCGATATGTTATGGTTACACATTAGGCGTTCAGCGGATGAGTCGATATGTTATGGTTACACATTAGGCGTTCAGCGGATGAGTCGATATGTTATGGTTACACATTAGGCGTTCAGCGGATGAGTCGATATGTTAGGGTTGGACATTAGGCGTTCAGCGGATGAGTCGATATGTTATGGTTACACATTAGGCGTTCAGCGGATGAGTCGATATGTTAGGGTTGGACATTAGGCGTTCAGCGGATGAGTCGATATGTTATGGTTACACATCAGCGGATGAGTCGATATGTTAGGGTTGGACATTAGGCGCGGATGAGTCGATATGTTATGGTTGGACATTAGGCGTTCAGCGGATGAGTCGATATGTTATGGTTGGACATTAGGCGTTCAGCGGATGAGTCGATATGTTATGGTTACACATTAGGCGTTCAGCGGATGAGTCGATATGTTAGGGTTGGACATTAGGCGTTCAGCGGATGAGTCGATATGTTATGGTTGGACATTAGGCGTTCAGCGGATGAGTTCATATGTTATGGTTACACATTAGGCGTTCAGCGGATGAGTCGATATGTTATGGTTACACATTAGGCGTTCAGCGGATGAGTCGATATGTTATGGTTACACATTAGGCGTTCAGCGGATGAGTCGATATGTTATGGTTACACATTAGGCGTTCAGCGGATGAGTCGATATGTTAGGGTTGGACATTAGGCGTTCAGCGGATGAGTCGATATGTTATGGTTACACATTAGGCGTTCAGCGGATGAGTCGATATGTTAGGGTTGGACATTAGGCGTTCAGCGGATGAGTCGATATGTTATGGTTACACATTAGGCGTTCAGCGGATGAGTCGATATGTTAGGGTTGGACATTAGGCGTTCAGCGGATGAGTCGATATGTTAGGGTTGGACATTAGGCGTTCAGCGGATGAGTCGATATGTTATGGTACACATTACACATTAGGCGTTCAGCGGATGAGTCGATATGTTATGGTTGGACATTAGGCGTTCAGCGGATGAGTCGATATGTTATGGTTACACATTAGGCGTTCAGCGGATGAGTCGATATGTTAGGGTTGGACATTAGGCGTTCAGCGGATGAGTCGATATGTTATGGTTACACATTAGGCGTTCAGCGGATGAGTCGATATGTTAGGGTTGGACATTAGGCGTTCAGCGGATGAGTCGATATGTTATGGTTACACATTAGGCGTTCAGCGGATGAGTCGATATGTTATGGTTGGACATTAGGCGTTCAGCGGATGAGTCGATATGTTATGGTTACACATTAGGCGTTCAGCGGATGAGTCGATATGTTTTGGTTGGACATTAGGCGTTCAGCGGATGAGTCGATATGTTATGGTTACACATTAGGCGTTCAGCGGATGAGTCGATATGTTATGGTTGGACATTAGGCGTTCAGCGGATGAGTCGATATGTTAGGGTTGGACATTAGGCGTTCAGCGGATGAGTCGATATGTTATGGTTACACATTAGGCGTTCAGCGGATGAGTCGATATGTTATGGTTATACATTAGGCGTTCAGCGGATGAGTCGATATGTTATGGTTACACATTAGGCGTTCAGCGGATGAGTCGATATGTTATGGTTACACATTAGGCGTTCAGCGGATGAGTCGATATGTTAGGGTTGGACATTAGGCGTTCAGCGGATGAGTCGATATGTTATGGTTGGACATTAGGCGTTCAGCGGATGAGTCGATATGTTATGGTTACACATTAGGCGTTCAGCGGATGAGTCGATATGTTATGGTTGGACATTAGGCGTTCAGCGGATGAGTCGATATGTTATGGTTACACATTAGGCGTTCAGCGGATGAGTCGATATGTTATGGTTGGACATTAGGCGTTCAGCGGATGAGTCGATATGTTATGGTTACACATTAGGCGTTCAGCGGATGAGTCGATATGTTAGGGTTGGACATTAGGCGTTCAGCGGATGAGTCGATATGTTATGGTTACACATTAGGCGTTCAGCGGATGAGTCGATATGTTAGGGTTGGACATTAGGCGTTCAGCGGATGAGTCGATATGTTATGGTTACACATTAGGCGTTCAGCGGATGAGTCGATATGTTAGGGTTGGACATTAGGCGTTCAGCGGATGAGTCGATATGTTATGGTTACACATTAGGCGTTCAGCGGATGAGTCGATATGTTATGGTTACACATTAGGCGTTCAGCGGATGAGTCGATATGTTAGGGTTGGACATTAGGCGTTCAGCGGATGAGTCGATATGTTATGGTTACACATTAGGCGTTCAGCGGATGAGTCGATATGTTATGGTTACACATTAGGCGTTCAGTCGGATGAGTCGATATGTTATGGTTACACATTAGGCGTTCAGCGGATGAGTCGATATGTTATGGTTGGACATTAGGCGTTCAGCGGATGAGTCGATATGTTATGGTTACACATTAGGCGTTCAGCGGATGAGTCGATATGTTATGGTTGGACATTAGGCGTTCAGCGGATGAGTCGATATGTTATGGTTACACATTAGGCGTTCAGCGGATGAGTCGATATGTTAGGGTTGGACATTAGGCGTTCAGCGGATGAGTCGATATGTTATGGTTACACATTAGGCGTTCAGCGGATGAGTCGATATGTTAGGGTTGGACATTAGGCGTTCAGCGGATGAGTCGATATGTTAGGGTTGGACATTAGGCGTTCAGCGGATGAGTCGATATGTTATGGTTACACATTAGGCGTTCAGCGGATGAGTCGATATGTTAGGGTTGGACATTAGGCGTTCAGCGGATGAGTCGATATGTTATGGTTACACATTAGGCGTTCAGCGGATGAGTCGATATGTTAGGGTTGGACATTAGGCGTTCAGCGGATGAGTCGATATGTTATGGTTACACATTAGGCGTTCAGCGGATGAGTCGATATGTTATGGTTGGACATTAGGCGTTCAGCGGATGAGTCGATATGTTATGGTTGGACATTAGGCGTTCAGCGGATGAGTCGGCGTTCATATGTTATGGTTACACATTAGGCGTTCAGCGGATGAGTCGATATGTTATGGTTACACATTAGGCGTTCAGCGGATGAGTCGATATGTTATGGTTACACATTAGGCGTTCAGCGGATGAGTCGATATGTTATGAGTGGTTACACATTAGGCGTTCAGCGGATGAGTCGATATGTTAGGGTTGGACATTAGGCGTTCAGCGGATGAGTCGATATGTTATGGTTACACATTAAGCGTTCAGCGGATGAGTCGATATGTTAGGGTTGGACATTAGGCGTTCAGCGGATGAGTCGATATGTTATGGTTACACATTAGGCGTTCAGCGGATGAGTCGATATGTTAGGGTTGGACATTAGGCGTTCAGCGGATGAGTCGATATGTTATGGTTACACATTAGGCGTTCAGCGGATGAGTCGATATGTTATGGTTACACATTAGGCGTTCAGCGGATGAGTCGATATGTTATGGTTACACATTAGGCGTTCAGCGGATGAGTCGATATGTTATGGTTACATTAGGCGTTCAGCGGATGAGTCGATATGTTGGGTTGGACATTAGGCGTTCAGCGGATGAGTCGATATGTTATGGTTACACATTAGGCGTTCAGCGGATGAGTCGATATGTTAGGGTTGGACATTAGGCGTTCAGCGGATGAGTCGATATGTTATGGTTACATTAGGCGTTCAGCGGATGAGTCGATATGTTAGGGTTGGACATTAGGCGTTCAGCGGATGAGTCGATATGTTATGGTTACATTAGGCGTTCAGCGGATGAGTCGATATGTTAGGGTTGGACATTAGGCGTTCAGCGGATGAGTCGATATGTTATGGTTACACATTAGGCGTTCAGCGGATGAGTCGATATGTTAGGGTTGGACATTAGGCGTTCAGCGGATGAGTCGATATGTTATGGTTACACATTAGGCGTTCAGCGGATGAGTCGATATGTTAGGGTTGGACATTAGGCGTTCAGCGGATGAGTCGATATGTTATGGTTAGACATTAGGCGTTCAGCGGATGAGTCGATATGTTATGGTTGGACATTAGGCGTTCAGCGGATGAGTCGATATGTTATGGTTATGACATTAGGCGTTCAGCGGATGAGTCGATATGTTATGGTTGGACATTAGGCGTTCAGCGGATGAGTCGATATGTTATGGTTACATTAGGCGTTCAGCGGATGAGTCGATATGTTATGGTTACATTAGGCGTTCAGCGGATGAGTCGATATGTTATGGTTACACATTAGGCGTTCAGCGGATGAGTCGATATGTTATGGTTACACATTAGGCGTTCAGCGGATGAGTCGATATGTTATGGTTGGACATTAGGCGTTCAGCGGATGAGTCGATATGTTATGGTTACACATTAGGCGTTCAGCGGATGAGTCGATATGTTAGGGTTGGACATTAGGCGTTCAGCGGATGAGTCGATATGTTATGGTTGTTATGATGTTACACATTAGGCGTTCAGCGGATGAGTCGATATGTTAGGGTTGGACATTAGGCGTTCAGCGGATGAGTCGATATGTTATGGTTACACATTAGGCGTTCAGCGGATGAGTCGATATGTTAGGGTTGGACATTAGGCGTTCAGCGGATGAGTCGATATGTTATGGTTACACATTAGGCGTTCAGCGGATGAGTCGATATGTTAGGGTTCAGCGGACATTAGGCGTTCAGCGGATGAGTCGATATGTTAGGGTTAGACATTAGGCGTTCAGCGGATGAGTCGATATGTTATGGTTTACATTAGGCGTTCAGCGGATGAGTCGATATGTTATGGTTACACATTAGGCGTTCAGCGGATGAGTCGATATGTTATGGTTACACATTATGAGCGTTCAGGCGTTCAGCGGATGAGTCGATATGTTAGGGTTGGACATTAGGCGTTCAGCGGATGAGTCGATATGTTATGGTTACACATTAGGCGTTCAGCGGATGAGTCGATATGTTAGGGTTGGACATTAGGCGTTCAGCGGATGAGTCGATATGTTATGGTTACACATTAGGCGTTCAGCGGATGAGTCGATATGTTATGGTTGGACATTAGGCGTTCAGCGGATGAGTCGATATGTTATGGTTACACATTAGGCGTTCAGCGGATGAGTCGATATGTTATGGTTGGACATTAGGCGTTCAGCGGATGAGTCGATATGTTATGGTTACACATTAGGCGTTCAGCGGATGAGTCGATATGTTAGGGTTGGACATTAGGCGTTCAGCGGATGAGTCGATATGTTATGGTTACACATTAGGCGTTCAGCGGATGAGTCGATATGTTAGGGTTGGACATTAGGCGTTCAGCGGATGAGTCGATATGTTATGGTTACACATTAGGCGTTCAGCGGATGAGTCGATATGTTAGGGTTGGACATTAGGCGTTCAGCGGATGAGTCGATATGTTATGGTTGGACATTAGGCGTTCAGCGGATGAGTCGATATGTTATGGTTGGACATTAGGCGTTCAGCGGATGAGTCGATATGTTATGGTTACACATTAGGCGTTCAGCGGATGAGTCGATATATGTTATGAGGTTAGGGTTGGACATTAGGCGTTCAGCGGATGAGTCGATATGTTATGGTTACACATTAGGCGTTCAGCGGATGAGTCGATATGTTAGGGTTGGACATTAGGCGTTCAGCGGATGAGTCGATATGTTATGGTTACACATTAGGCGTTCAGCGGATGAGTCGATATGTTATGGTTGGACATTAGGCGTTCAGCGGATGAGTCGATATGTTATGGTTACACATTAGGCGTTCAGCGGATGAGTCGATATGTTATGGTTACACATTAGGCGTTCAGCGGATGAGTCGATATGTTATGGTTACACATTAGGCGTTCAGCGGATGAGTCGATATGTTATGGTTACACATTAGGCGTTCAGCGGATGAGTCGATATGTTATGGTTGGACATTAGGCGTTCAGCGGATGAGTCGATATGTTATGGTTGGACATTAGGCGTTCAGCGGATGAGTCGATATGTTATGGTTACACATTAGGCGTTCAGCGGATGAGTCGATATGTTATGGTTGGACATTAGGCGTTCAGCGGATGAGTCGATATGTTATGGTTACACATTAGGCGTTCAGCGGATGAGTCGATATGTTATGGTTGGACATTAGGCGTTCAGCGGATGAGTCGATATGTTATGGTTACACATTAGGCGTTCAGCGGATGAGTCGATATGTTAGGGTTGGACATTAGGCGTTCAGCGGATGAGTCGATATATGTTACACATTAGGCGTTGGTTGAGTCGACATTAGGCGTTCAGCGGATGAGTCGATATGTTATGGTTACACATTAGGCGTTCAGCGGATGAGTCGATATGTTATGGTTACACATTAGGCGTTCAGCGGATGAGTCGATATGTTATGGTTACACATTAGGCGTTCAGCGGATGAGTCGATATGTTATGGTTGGACATTAGGCGTTCAGCGGATGAGTCGATATGTTATGGTTACACATTAGGCGTTCAGCGGATGAGTCGATATGTTATGGTTAGACATTAGGCGTTCAGCGGATGAGTCGATATGTTATGGTTTACATTAGGCGTTCAGCGGATGAGTCGATATGTTATGGTTACACATTAGGCGTTCAGCGGATGAGTCGATATGTTAGGGTTGGACATTAGGCGTTCAGCGGATGAGTCGATATGTTATGGTTGGACATTAGGCGTTCAGCGGATGAGTCGATATGTTATGGTTACACATTAGGCGTTCAGCGGATGAGTCGATATGTTATGGTTGGACATTAGGCGTTCAGCGGATGAGTCGATATGTTATGGTTACATTAGGCGTTCAGCGGATGAGTCGATATGTTATGGTTGGACATTAGGCGTTCAGCGGATGAGTCGATATGTTATGGTTGGACATTAGGCGTTCAGCGGATGAGTCGATATGTTATGGTTACACATTAGGCGTTCAGCGGATGAGTCGATATGTTATGGTTACACATTAGGCGTTCAGCGGATGAGTCGATATGTTATGGTTACACATTAGGCGTTCAGCGGATGAGTCGATATGTTAGGGTTGGACATTAGGCGTTCAGCGGATGAGTCGATATGTTATGGTTACACATTAGGCGTTCAGCGGATGAGTCGATATGTTATGGTTCGACATTAGGCGTTCAGCGGATGAGTCGATATGTTATGGTTACACATTAGGCGTTCAGCGGATGAGTCGATATGTTATGGTTACACATTAGGCGTTCAGCGGATGAGTCGATATGTTAGGGTTGGACATTAGGCGTTCAGCGGATGAGTCGATATGTTATGGTTACACATTAGGCGTTCAGCGGATGAGTCGATATGTTAGGGTTGGACATTAGGCGTTCAGCGGATGAGTCGATATGTTATGGTTACACATTAGGCGTTCAGCGGATGAGTCGATATGTTAGGGTTGGACATTAGGCGTTCAGCGGATGAGTCGATATGTTAGGGTTGGACATTAGGCGTTCAGCGGATGAGTCGATATGTTATGGTTACACATTAGGCGTTCAGCGGATGAGTCGATATGTTAGGGTTGGACATTAGGCGTTCAGCGGATGAGTCGATATGTTATGGTTACACATTAGGCGTTCAGCGGATGAGTCGATATGTTATGGTTGGACATTAGGCGTTCAGCGGATGAGTCGATATGTTATGGTTACACATTAGGCGTTCAGCGGATGAGTCGATATGTTATGGTTGGACATTAGGCGTTCAGCGGATGAGTCGATATGTTATGGTTGGACATTAGGCGTTCAGCGGATGAGTCGATATGTTATGGTTACACATTAGGCGTTCAGCGGATGAGTCGATATGTTATGGTTACACATTAGGCGTTCAGCGGATGAGTCGATATGTTATGGTTACACATTAGGCGTTCAGCGGATGAGTCGATATGTTATGGTTACACATTAGACGTTCAGCGGATGAGTCGATATGTTAGGGTTGGACATTAGGCGTTCAGCGGATGAGTCGATATGTTATGGTTACACATTAGGCGTTCAGCGGATGAGTCGATATGTTATGGTTGGACATTAGGCGTTCAGCGGATGAGTCGATATGTTATGGTTGGACATTAGGCGTTCAGCGGATGAGTCGATATGTTATGGTTGGACATTAGGCGTTCAGCGGATGAGTCGATATGTTAGGGTTGGACATTAGGCGTTCAGCGGATGAGTCGATATGTTATGGTTACACATTAGGCGTTCAGCGGATGAGTCGATGAGTCGTAGGGTTGGACATTAGGCGTTCAGCGGATGAGTCGATATGTTATGGTTGGACATTAGGCGTTCAGCGGATGAGTCGATATGTTATGGTTATTACATTAGGCGTTCAGCGGATGAGTCGATATGTTATGGTTGGACATTAGGCGTTCAGCGGATGAGTCGATATGTTATGGTTACACATTAGGCGTTCAGCGGATGAGTCGATATGTTATGGTTACACATTAGGCGTTCAGCGGATGAGTCGATATGTTATGGTTACACATTAGGCGTTCAGCGGATGAGTCGATATGTTATGGTTACACATTAGGCGTTCAGCGGATGAGTCGATATGTTAGGGTTGGACATTAGGCGTTCAGCGGATGAGTCGATATGTTATGGTTACACATTAGGCGTTCAGCGGATGAGTCGATATGTTATGGTTGGACATTAGGCGTTCAGCGGATGAGTCGATATGTTATGGTTACACATTAGGCGTTCAGCGGATGAGTCGATATATGTTATGGTTACACATTAGGCGTTCAGCGGATATGTTATGGTTGGACATTAGGCGTTCAGCGGATGAGTCGATATGTTATGGTTGGACATTAGGCGTTCAGCGGATGAGTCGATATGTTATGGTTACACATTAGGCGTTCAGCGGATGAGTCGATATGTTATGGTTGGACATTAGGCGTTCAGCGGATGAGTCGATATGTTATGGTTACACATTAGGCGTTCAGCGGATGAGTCGATATGTTATGGTTACACATTAGGCGTTCAGCGGATGAGTCGATATGTTAGGGTTGGACATTATGTTATGGTTTACATTAGGCGCGGATGAGTCGATATGTTATGGTTACACATTAGGCGTTCAGCGGATGAGTCGATATGTTATGGTTGGACATTAGGCGTTCAGCGGATGAGTCGATATGTTATGGTTACATTAGGCGTTCAGCGGATGAGTCGATATGTTAGGGTTGGACATTAGGCGTTCAGCGGATGAGTCGATATGTTATGGTTGGACATTAGGCGTTCAGCGGATGAGTCGATATGTTATGGTTACATGGTTAGACATTAGGCGTTCAGCGGATGAGTCGATATGTTATGGTTACACATTAGGCGTTCAGCGGATGAGTCGATATGTTATGGTTACACATTAGGCGTTCAGCGGATGAGTCGATATATGTTACACATTGGTTACACATTAGGCGTTCAGCGGATGAGTCGATATGTTATGGTTGGACATTAGGCGTTCAGCGGATGAGTCGATATGTTATGGTTACACATTAGGCGTTCAGCGGATGAGTCGATATGTTAGGGTTGGACATTAGGCGTTCAGCGGATGAGTCGATATGTTATGGTTACACATTAGGCGTTCAGCGGATGAGTCGATATGTTATGGTTTAGACATTAGGCGTTCAGCGGATGAGTCGATATGTTATGGTTGGACATTAGGCGTTCAGCGGATGAGTCGATATGTTATGGTTACACATTAGGCGTTCAGCGGATGAGTCGATATGTTAGGGTTGGACATTAGGCGTTCAGCGGATGAGTCGATATGTTATGGTTACACATTAGGCGTTCAGCGGATGAGTCGATATGTTAGGGTTGGACATTAGGCGTTCAGCGGATGAGTCGATATGTTATGGTTACACATTAGGCGTTCAGCGGATGAGTCGATATGTTATGGTTGGACATTAGGCGTTCAGCGGATGAGTCGATATGTTATGGTTACATTAGGCGTTCAGCGGATGAGTCGATATGTTATGGTTGGACATTAGGCGTTCAGCGGATGAGTCGATATGTTATGGTTACACATTAGGCGTTCAGCGGATGAGTCGATATGTTATGGTTGGACATTAGGCGTTCAGCGGATGAGTCGATATGTTATGGTTACACATTAGACATTAGGCGTTCAGCGATTCAGCGGATGAGTCGATATGTTAGGGTTGGACATTAGGCGTTCAGCGGATGAGTCGATATGTTATGGTTGGACATTAGGCGTTCAGCGGATGAGTCGATATGTTATGGTTACACATTAGGCGTTCAGCGGATGAGTCGATATGTTATGGTTACACATTAGGCGTTCAGCGGATGAGTCGATATGTTATGGTTACACATTAGGCGTTCAGCGGATGAGTCGATATGTTATGGTTACACATTAGGCGTTCAGCGGATGAGTCGATATGTTAGGGTTGGACATTAGGCGTTCAGCGGATGAGTCGATATGTTATGGTTACACATTAGGCGTTCAGCGGATGAGTCGATATGTTATGGTTGGACATTAGGCGTTCAGCGGATGAGTCGATATGTTATGGTTACACATTAGGCGTTCAGCGGATGAGTCGATATGTTATGGTTGGACATTAGGCGTTCAGCGGATGAGTCGATATGTTATGGTTGGACATTAGGCGTTCAGCGGATGAGTCGATATGTTATGGTTGGACATTAGGCGTTCACGGATGAGTCGATATGTTATGGTTACACATTAGGCGTTCAGCGGATGAGTCGATATGTTAGGGTTGGACATTAGGCGTTCAGCGGATGAGTCGATATGTTATGGTTACACATTAGGCGTTCAGCGGATGAGTCGATATGTTATGGTTACACATTAGGCGTTCAGCGGATGAGTCGATATGTTATGGTTGGACATTAGGCGTTCAGCGGATGAGTCGATATGTTATGGTTACACATTAGGCGTTCAGCGGATGAGTCGATATGTTATGGTTGGACATTAGGCGTTCAGCGGATGAGTCGATATGTTATGGTTACACATTAGGCGTTCAGCGGATGAGTCGATATGTTATGGTTACACATTAGGCGTTCAGCGGATGAGTCGATATGTTATGGTTGGACATTAGGCGTTCAGCGGATGAGTCGATATGTTATGGTTACACATTAGGCGTTCAGCGGATGAGTCGATATGTTATGTTATGGTTACACATTAGGCGTTCAGCGGATGAGTCGATATGTTATGGTTACACATTAGGCGTTCAGCGGATGAGTCGATATGTTATGGTTACACATTAGGCGTTCAGCGGATGAGTCGATATGTTATGGTTGGACATTAGGCGTTCAGCGGATGAGTCGATATGTTATGGTTACACATTAGGCGTTCAGCGGATGAGTCGATATGTTAGGGTTGGACATTAGGCGTTCAGCGGATGAGTCGATATGTTATGGTTACACATTAGGCGTTCAGCGGATGAGTCGATATGTTAGGGTTGGACATTAGGCGTTCAGCGGATGAGTCGATATGTTATGGTTACACATTAGGCGTTCAGCGGATGAGTCGATATGTTAGGGTTGGACATTAGGCGTTCAGCGGATGAGTCGATATGTTATGGTTACACATTAGGCGTTCAGCGGATGAGTCGATATGTTATGGTTACACATTAGGCGTTCAGCGGATGAGTCGATATGTTAGGGTTGGACATTAGGCGATTCATATGCGGATGAGTCGATATCGATATGTTGGTTACACATTAGGCGTTCAGCGGATGAGTCGATATGTTATGGTTTAGGCGTTCAGCGGATGAGTCGATATGTTATGGTTGGACATTAGGCGTTCAGCGGATGAGTCGATATGTTATGGTTACACATTAGGCGTTCAGCGGATGAGTCGATATGTTAGGGTTGGACATTAGGCGTTCAGCGGATGAGTCGATATGTTATGGTTACACATTAGGCGTTCAGCGGATGAGTCGATATGTTATGGTTGGACATTAGGCGTTCAGCGGATGAGTCGATATGTTATGGTTACACATTAGGCGTTCAGCGGATGAGTCGATATGTTATGGTTGGACATTAGGCGTTCAGCGGATGAGTCGATATGTTATGGTTACACATTAGGCGTTCAGCGGATGAGTCGATATGTTATGGTTGGACATTAGGCGTTCAGCGGATGAGTCGATATGTTATGGTTGGACATTAGGCGTTCAGCGGATGAGTCGATATGTTATGGTTACACATTAGGCGTTCAGCGGATGAGTCGATATGTTATGGTTACACATTAGGCGTTCAGCGGATGAGTCGATATGTTATGGTTACACATTAGGCGTTCAGCGGATGAGTCGATATGTTATGGTTACACATTAGGCGTTCAGCGGATGAGAGTTAGGCGTTCAGCGGATGAGTATGTTAGGGTTGGTAGGCGTTCAGCGGATGAGTCGATATGTTATGGTTACACATTAGGCGTTCAGCGGATGAGTCGATATGTTAGGGTTGGACATTAGGCGTTCAGCGGATGAGTCGATATGTTATGGTTACACATTAGGCGTTCAGCGGATGAGTCGATATGTTATGGTTGGACATTAGGCGTTCAGCGGATGAGTCGATATGTTATGGTTGGACATTAGGCGTTCAGCGGATGAGTCGATATGTTATGGTTACACATTAGGCGTTCAGCGGATGAGTCGATATGTTAGGGTTGGACATTAGGCGTTCAGCGGATGAGTCGATATGTTATGGTTACACATTAGGCGTTCAGCGGATGAGTCGATATGTTATGGTTGGACATTAGGCGTTCAGCGGATGAGTCGATATGTTATGGTTGGACATTAGGCGTTCAGCGGATGAGATATGTTATGGTTACATTATGTTGAGTCGATATGTTATGGGACATTAGGCGTTCAGCGGATGAGTCGATATGTTATGGTTACACATTAGGCGTTCAGCGGATGAGTCGATATGTTATGGTTGGACATTAGGCGTTCAGCGGATGAGTCGATATGTTATGGTTACACATTAGGCGTTCAGCGGATGAGTCGATATGTTATGGTTGGACATTAGGCGTTCAGCGGATGAGTCGATATGTTATGGTTACACATTAGGCGTTCAGCGGATGAGTCGATATGTTATGGTTGGACATTAGGCGTTCAGCGGATGAGTCGATATGTTATGGTTACACATTAGGCGTTCAGCGGATGAGTCGATATGTTAGGGTTGGACATTAGGCGTTCAGCGGATGAGTCGATATGTTATGGTTGGACATTAGGCGTTCAGTCGGATGAGTCACATATGTTATGGTTGGACATTAGACGTTCAGCGGATGAGTCGATATGTTATGGTTAGACATTAGGCGTTCAGCGGATGAGTCGATATGTTATGGTTGGACATTAGGCGTTCAACGGATGAGTCGATATGTTATGGTTACACATTAGGCGTTCAGCGGATGAGTCGATATGTTATGGTTACACATTAGGCGTTCAGCGGATGAGTCGATATGTTATGGCGTCGGATGAGTCGATATGTTATGGTTACACATTAGGCGTTCAGCGGATGAGTCGATATGTTATGGTTGGACATTAGGCGTTCAGCGGATGAGTCGATATGTTATGGTTACACATTAGGCGTTCAGCGGATGAGTCGATATGTTATGGTTACACATTAGGCGTTCAGCGGATGAGTCGATATGTTATGGTTGGACATTAGGCGTTCAGCGGATGAGTCGATATGTTATGGTTACACATTAGGCGTTCAGCGGATGAGTCGATATGTTAGGGTTGGACATTAGGCGTTCAGCGGATGAGTCGATATGTTATGGTTACACATTAGACGTTCAGCGGATGAGTCGATATGTTAGGGTTGGACATTAGGCGTTCAGCGGATGAGTCGATATGTTATGGTTACACATTAGGCGTTCAGCGGATGAGTCGATATGTTAGGGTTGGACATTAGGCGTTCAGCGGATGAGTCGATATGTTATGGTTACACATTACGTTCAACGGCGTTCAGCGGATGAGTCGATATGTTATGGTTACATTAGGCGTTCAGCGGATGAGTCGATATGTTATGGTTACACATTAGGCGTTCAGCGGATGAGTCGATATGTTATGTTACACATTAGACGGTCAGCGGATGACGATATTAGACATTAGACGTTCAGCGGATGAGTCGATATGTTATGGTTGGACATTAGGCGTTCAGCGGATGAGTCGATATGTTATGGTTACACATTAGGCGTTCAGCGGATGAGTCGATATGTTATGGTTGGACATTAGGCGTTCAGCGGATGAGTCGTTATGTTATGGTTACACATTAGGCGTTCAGCGGATGAGTCGATATGTTAGGGTTGGACATTAGGCGTTCAGCGGATGAGTCGATATGTTATGGTTACACATTAGGCGTTCAGCGGATGAGTCGATATGTTAGGGTTGGACATTAGGCGTTCAGCGGATGAGTCGATATGTTATGGTTACACATTAGGCGTTCAACGGATGAGTCGATATGTTATGGTTGGACATTAGGCGTTCAGCGGATGAGTCGATATGTTAGGGTTGGACATTAGGCGTTCAGCGGATGAGTCGATATGTTATGGTTACACATTAGGCGTTCAGCGGATGAGTCGATATATTAGGGTTGGACATTAGGCGTTCAGCGGATGAGTCGATATGTTATGGTTACACATTAGACGTTCAACGGATGAGTCGATATGTTATGGTTACACATTAGGCGTTCAGCGGATGAGTCGATATGTTATGGTTGGACATTAGACGTTCAGCGGATGAGTCGATATGTTATGGTTACACATTAGACGTTCAACGGATGAGTCGATATGTTATGGTTGGACATTAGGCGTTCAGCGGATGAGTCGATATGTTATGGTTACACATTAGGCGTTCAGCGGATGAGTCGATATGTTATGGTTGGACATTAGGCGTTCAACGGATGAGTCGATATGTTATGGGGTTAGGACATTATGGCGTTCAACGTTCGGATGAGTCGATATGTTATTGGTTAGACATTAGGCGTTCAACGGATGAGTCGATATGTTATGGTTGGACATTAGGCGTTCAGCGGATGAGTCGATATGTTATGGTTGGACATTAGACGGCGGATGAGTCGATATGTTATGGGACATTAGACGTCGGATGAGTCGATATGTTATGGTTACACATTAGGCGTTCAGCGGATGAGTCGATATGTTATGGTTGGACATTAGGCGTTCAACGGATGAGTCGATATGTTATGGTTACACATTAGGCGTTCAGCGGATGAGTCGATATGTTAGGGTTGGACATTAGGCGTTCAACGGATGAGTCGATATGTTATGGTTACACATTAGGCGTTCAGCGGATGAGTCGATATGTTATGGTTGGACATTAGGCGTTCAGCGGATGAGTCGATATGTTAGGGTTCATTAGGCGTTCAGCGGATGAGTCGATATGTTATGGTTACACATTAGGCGTTCAGCGGATGAGTCGATATGTTATGGTTGGACATTAGGCGTTCAGCGGATGAGTCGATATGTTATGGTTACACATTAGGCGTTCAGCGGATGAGTCGATATGTTAGGGTTGGACATTAGGCGTTCAACGGATGAGTCGATATGTTAGGGTTGGACATTAGGCGTTCAGCGGATGAGTCCATATGTTATGGTTACACATTAGGCGTTCAGCGGATGAGTCGATATGTTATGGTTACACATTAGGCGTTCAGCGGATGAGTCGATATGTTATGGTTACACATTAGGCGTTCAGCGGATGAGTCGATATGTTATGGTTACACATTAGGCGTTCAACGGATGAGTCGATATGTTAGGGTTGGACATTAGGCGTTCAACGGATGAGTCGATATGTTATGGTTACACATTAAACGTTCAGCGGATGAGTCGATATGTTAGGGTTGGACATTAGGCGTTCAGCGGATGAGTCCATATGTTATGGTTACACATTAGGCGTTCAGCGGATGAGTCGATATGTTAGGGTTGGACATTAGACGTTCAGCGGATGAGTCGATATGTTAGGGTTTGGACATTAGGCGTTCAGCGGATGAGTCCATATGTTATGGTTACACATTAGGCGTTCAGCGGATGAGTCGATATGTTATGGTTACACATTAGGCGTTCAGCGGATGAGTCGTATATATGTTATGGTTACACATTAGGCGTTCAGCGGATGAGTCGATATGTTATGGTTACACATTAGACGCGGATGAGTCGATATGTTATGGTCACATTAGGCGTTCGGATGAGTCGATATGTTAGGGTTGGACATTAGGCGTTCAGCGGATGAGTCGATATGTTATGGTTGGACATTAGACGTTCAACGGATGAGTCGATATGTTATGGTTGGACATTAGGCGTTCAGCGGATGAGTCGATATGTTAGGTTATGGACATTAGGCGTTCAACGGATGAGTCGATATGTTATGGTTGGACATTAGGCGTTCAACGGATGAGTCGATATGTTATGGTTGGACATTAGGCGTTCAGCGGATGAGTCGATATGTTATGGTTACACATTAGGCGTTCAACGGATGAGTCGATATGTTATGGGTTACGGATGACATTAGACGTTCAGCGGATGAGTCGATATGTTAGGGTTGGACATTAGGCGTTCAACGGATGAGTCGATATGTTATGGTTGGACATTAGCTCAACGTTCAGCGGATTAGAGTCCATATGTTATGGTTACACATTAGGCGTTCAACGGATGAGTCGATATGTTCAACGGATGAGGGTTGGACATTAGGCGTTCAGCGGATGAGTCGATATGTTATGGTTGGACATTAGGCGTTCAGCGGATGAGTCGATATGTTATGGTTGGACATTAGGCGTTCAACGGATGAGTCGATATGTTATGGTTGGACATTAGGCGTTCAGCGGATGAGTCGATATGTTAGGGTTGGACATTAGACGTTTAACGGATGAGTCGTTATGTTAGGGTTGGACATTAGACGTTCAATGGATGAGTCCATATGTTATGGTTACACATTATACGTTCAACGGATGAGTCGATATGTTATGGTTACACATTAGACGTTCAACGGATGAGTCGATATGTTATGGTTACACATTAGACGTTCAACGGATGAGTCGATATGTTATGGTTACACATTAGACGTTCAACGGATGAGTCGATATGTTACGGTTGGACATTAGACGTTCAACGGATGTGTCGATATGTTATGGTTACACATTAAACGTTCAATGGATGAGTCGATATGTTAGGGTTGGACATTAGACGTTCAACGGATGAGTCCATATGTTATGGTTACACATTAGACGTTCAACGGATGAGTCGATATGTTAGGGTTGGACATTAGACGTTCAACGGATGAGTCGATATGTTAGGGTTGGACATTAGACGTTCAACGGATGAGTCCATATGTTATGGTTACACATTAGACGTTCAACGGATGAGTCGATATGTTAGGGTTGGACATTAGACGTTCAACGGATGAGTCGTTATGTTATGGTTACACATTAGACGTTCAACGGATGAGTCGATATGTTGGGTTGGACATTAGGCGTTCAACGGATGAGTCGATATGTTATGGTTACACATTAGGCGTTCAGCGGATGAGTCGATATGTTATGGTTGGACATTAGACGTTCAACGGATGAGTCCATATGTTATGGTTACACATTAGGCGTTCAACGGATGAGTCGATATGTTGGGTTGGACATTAGACGTTCAACGGATGAGTCGATATGTTATGGTTACACATTAAACGTTCAACGGATGAGTCGCTATGTTAGGGTTGGACATTAGACGTTCAATGGATGAGTCCATATGTTATGGTTACACATTATACGTTCAACGGATGAGTCGATATGTTAGGGTTGGACATTAGACGTTCAACGGATGAGTCGTTATGTTATGGTTATACATTAAACGTTCAACAGATGAGTCGATATGTTAGGGTTGGACATTAGACGTTCAACGGATGAGTCGATATGTTATGGTTACACATTAGACGTTCAACGGATGAGTCGATATGTTATGGTTACACATTAGACGTTCAACGGATGAGTCGATATGTTATGGTTACACATTAGACGTTCAACGGATGAGTCGATATTTTAGGGTTGGACATTAGACGTTCAACGGATGAGTCGATATGTTATGGTTACACATTAGACGTTCAACGGATGAGTCGATATGTCAGGGTTACAGATTAGACGTTCAACGGATGAGTCCATATGTTATGGTATACGTATCATTAGACAATTGTCAGCGACAAATGTCAACGGATGAGTCGATATGTTATGGTTACACATTAGACGTTCAACAGATGAGTCGATATGTTATGGTATACGGCGTTCAGCGGATTAGACAATTGTCAGCGACAATTGTCAACGGATGAGTCGATATGTTATGGTTACACATTAGACGTTCAACGGATGAGTCGATATGTTATGGTTACACATTAGACGTTCAACGGATGAGTCGATATGTTATGGTTACACATTAAACGTTCAACGGATGAGTCGATATGTTAGGGTTGGACATTAGACGTTCAACGGATGAGTCCATATGTTATGGTTACACATTAGACGTTCAACGGATGAGTCGATATGTTAGGGTTGGACATTAGACGTTCAACGGATGAGTCGTTATGTTATGGTTACACATTAAACGTTCAACGGATGAGTCGATATGTTAGGGTTGGACATTAGACGTTCAACGGATGAGTCCATATGTTATGGTTACACATTAGACGTTCAACGGATGAGTCGATATGTTAGGGTTGGACATTAGACGTTCAACGGATGAGTCGTTATGTTAGGGTTGGACATTAGACGTTCAACGGATGAGTCCATATGTTATGGTTACACATTAGACGTTCAACGGATGAGTCGATATGTTATGGTTACACATTAGACGTTCAACGGATGAGTCGATATGTTATGGTATACGTATCATTAGAAATTGTCAGCGACAATTGTCAACGGATGAGTCGATATGTTATGGTTACACATTAGACGTTTAACGGATGAGTCGATATGTTATGGTATATGTATCATTAGACAATTGTCAGCGACAATTGTCAACGGATGAGTCCATATGTTATGGTTACACATTAGACGTTCAACGGATGAGTCGATATATTATGGTTACACATTAGACGTTCAACGGATGAGTCGATATGTTATGGTTACACATTAGACATTCAACGGATGAGTCGATATGTTTAACAAACACGAATTAATAACCATATTAATTCATCATAAATTTAATATTTTTTGTTTTTCCCATAGCTATATATCTACTCTGTTTCGTCAAGTCTCATCAATAACGTATATATATTTTTTGTTAAAGTCAACTAAGTCAAAGTGAATCCCCGGCGACATGTCGCTGGGGAAAATGTCGAATAAAAACAGTTATCTCAAAACATAAGCCCAATTGTATAACTTAAAGCCCAAAGAGTTATCATTGGCGACATTTCGCTGGCGAAACTCTTGTCCACGTCACGATAAGAGACATTAACACTAATTACAAATTTTTAAATAATCAAATGAATCCCCGGCGACATGTCGCTAGGGAAAAGTAAGCGGGAAAAATTCCCGCCACGTTTTACGAAGAATAATTCGGTCAAAATATAACCGCTTAATCCCCGGCGACATGTCGCCGGGGAAAACTACACAATAATTTAGCTGACTTTTCTACGAGAATTGGTGCCACGTAGGATATATTTTTGTCGTTTAGTGCGGATTCCCCAGCGACAGATGTCGCCAGGGAAAATATCGATGGGGAAACTGGTAAATGTTGTAGTGCTCATATATGAAATATATATAAAGTCACTACTAATATCATAGAAGAACAAAAAGTTTATGTATAAAAACCTATCAAGCATCAAACGTCGAGATAGATCCTGATGCGGTCTCAGTATGTCGCATCTTGCTTACATATTGGGCACTTGTTTCTTTTAGCAAGTGCTGTTGATATGCAGTCGTCACAATACGTATGACCACATTGAGTGGCCATTTCTTGCTTCCATTTCCCAATAAATAGCACAATTAATGGTCGGTGGTTGTGGTGGCGGCAACGGCGGAGGTGGTGATGGAGGCGGTGATGGTGATGGTGACGGTGACGGTAGTGGTGAAGGTGACGGTGGTGGGGTAGTGATGGTGACATTGGTGATGGAGGTGTTGGTGATGGCTGCAAATAAAGAAAGAAACCAGTTAAAATGGCATGTTCTAAAAAGAAAAGATAAACCGAACACAATTGAGCTAATAAATATATAGTTACGTAAACCGAGTGTCCCCATCCGAGTTAGCTACACATACACACATTGTACATGTGTAGGAAAAGTTCAAATGAGAATGCTAAATAACTTGAGAACAAAAGAGCATACGTACGTATGTATATGTGCGATGATTGTGTATGATAAAACATAAACAGTTGGTAAATGAATTGCATATTTGCATTATATATATAGCACACGAGAGTATTGGCTCTACCGATTATATACGCTTAGATTTTGAATGAAGTTGCTATAGTGACCCTTCTTCTTTGGTTTCACTGGTTACTAGATGAGGTTCCAATCGTCATTTTCAAATCACAAAAGATAAGTTACAAAATAAGAAATTGAAAACATATATTATTTGTTTTACGACACTTTATATAAGACGCAAGGCTTTGTAGTTTGTACTAATCCAAGATTATCTTTTAAGTAAGTAAGGAGACGTGTTTTATAAATTACGTAAAGAAAGAAAGAAATGCAAGCGAGATGCAATAAGAAACTTGAATCAAGTATATCACAAAATGCGAGATCAAGAATACTAAGAGTACAAGTTCGACTTCCATATATATGTATCAATAAGATTCCACATGCCGAAGTTGAAACGATCGTGAAAAGTAGCGACAAAATATAAACCTTATAATTAGCACCAAGCAATGTAAACAGTTGGTAATGGATTTTGGAACAGGCAATATTCAAACCAAATCAATAAAGTTAAACCTTGAGTCGCAAAGTAAACAATTGTTAACATAAATGTGCAACTAAGTTTTTCATAGGAAAACCACTATGATGAGAGTTATTGAACAGTTAACTAATCGTTATTATAGTAAACAATTGTTAACTAATCGGAGAAGCAAATCTTATTTATTTATACTGTAGGTAACCGAACACCAAGATGAGAGTTGATTTATCGAATTTTGTGTGTGTTTTTTCATCAGTGCTCGAAAAAAGAATAAAAAATAAAAAATAAATAAAAAAGGTGTGTTTCGTATTGGTCTTTGTATTTTTAGGTTGGCTTATATACCATTCAGGTTTGGGCTATTACAAGTTGACACTTAATGGACTGTATAAATATTTGAAGGGATATTACTTTTTATTTATGAAAATTGTCATGGAAGCTTTATGGTGAATAACATTAACTAATGGCTTATTCATTTCCTATTAAAGAAATGTTTTTGGAGACTTCTTTATTTAAAAAGTCCTAAACACTTTATAAAGTAGTATAGATAAGAAGTGACAACTAATGAATAGCAGCCAAGCAATACAAGACTTGGTAACCGGATTTTGGAGGGTGGTAGTGGTGGAGGGTGGTGGTGTTGGTCGTGTGGTGGTGGAGGGTGGTGGTGATGGAGATGGTGGAGGGAAATTAATTGCAAATTCAAAAAAAAGTAATTGTGTGATGAAGATAAGGATAAATGTCATTTCACATGGCCACTAACGAAGAAAACTAACGATCATTAGCAAAAAAACGTGAATTTGCAACTAAAATAATGCTTAAGGGGCATTTCTCACAAAACTCCAAATGTTAGGTACACAACTCGTAAATTTTTAAAGAAGTGACATTCCTCGAAAAAATGAAAAAGTTTAAGGACATAATTTACAATTTACTTTAATACTTTACTCCTACACAATAAATGAAATTAGCTTTGAGCAAAATGGGAGAAAACAAAATTGTATCAACAATTCCGAAATGAAGCTTTCTGATTTGTAAATAAAAGTCAAACTTGAATGTGGTTTAGTCAATGTTATAATGATGAGAAATGATAATTCCTTCAACTACATGTTCCTACTCATATTTTTACTTACATGATCTTGACAAGTGTCAGAATAAACGATTTGGATGCAAAGAGATAATGAGAAGAGAAAAAACATACTATATTATTGTGTATGTAGAAGGATATGTAGGAATATAATATTTAATTTTAAATTCAGTTGTAGGAAAAATTTAATGTGATTTGATGAATATATATTACGTAAGTATTATATATTTTTATAAATTGAAAAAAACTGTTCAATATTATAATAATATGATTTGGCAAAGTCAAATGTGACTTGATCAATACTATAATAACGATTTGATTTGTAATTCACTTCAGTCATAATTGTAAGCAATAATGATTATATATCTATATTTTATAAAGCAGTTGAGACTTGCTAAATACGGAAATTTTAAATTTTCAGCAAACTTATTATGGAATTTTGTTTGTCATAATATAATTACATTAGTTACAACATTTTAAAACACCTTTTGTAGACATGTTTTACAAAAAAAATAGTGTGATTTAACAAAAAAGCGTATAAAACCATAACTACCTTTTTAATTCATGTTATTAATACAAACATATTTTAAGACAATTAATTAAATAATAAATGATATTTGTAATTTTTGTAATAATTTGTGATTGTATATGATAAACGATATCTTATATTTGAATATCTTTTACTATCAGTGCATGATGTTTTCGATGTTATAAAGTTAGCAACCTCTGTTAATAAAATTATCAATCAACATATGGTCTAGCTCTTAGACTATTTGATTTCTCCGTCGCATTCCCCGAGCATCGTATTAGTACATATTTGTATTATAATATTTATTTTGTTGTTATAATTCAAGGTTGCAAAAATCGCAAGGCGGTAGCTGGCGGCCAGGTACCGCCTAGCGATTAATCGACTAGGCTGGGATTAATCGGATTGTATTTTTATATATAAAATTATAAGATTTTGAAACTATATGCCCGATTTGACCAATCTAGCTGGCCAATTTATGCCTTATTTGGCCGATTTCTATCTGTAATCGAGTTGGCTGATTTATCCGTTTTTTGTCCGATTTGGCCGATTTATGCTCAGTTTGGCCTATTTTACCGGATTAATCGGTATGTTGACCGATTTTCCACCAAACCGATTAATAAGGCCGATTAGCAAATATCAGAGAGGTTAATCCCCGTTTAGCGATTAATCGCAGCCGATTTTTGCAACACTAGTTATATTTTAATATTATACTATAACAATTTTTCGTATAACATTTCTAGAAAATATATTTACTTACAGGCTAGTAATTGCATTATATCTTATAAAATATAAAAAAGAAACTAAATCATACGCGACAAAAGAGAATATGTAAAAAATGTAAGTATTAATGACAATAAAAATATAATGATATTATATATATTATAAAAGAAATTACGTCATAATTATAAGCATTAATGATTATATTACTGTAGTTGTGTTATATATTTTATAAAATGATAAAAACAAATTAAATCATATTCAACAAAAAAAGGGAATATATAAAATTGAATTTTCATCCAATAAATATTAATATTGATGATTATAAACTTGTAATTATAACATAACATATTCTATAAAATCTGAGCTTAATGCAATAAATATTATTATTAATGATTATAAAACAATAATTATATTATATATTTTATAAACTAATAAAAAATAAATTAAGTTATAAATGTAACTATTAGTGATTATGTTATTATAATTGTATTATATATTTTATAAATGATGAAAAGAAATTAAATCACATATAAAATTGTTATTTCATGCAATATTCATAAATGCTAATAATAATAAAATTATCAATATTATATATATTTTATAAATTGATAAAAGTAAATTAAATGATAAGCAATAAAATTAAGAATTAATCTCATAACGATTATGAATTATAGTATACAAACTTCGAGTTTCATTCAATGAATGTTACTTACAATGACTATATAGAGCTATGATTATATTAATATTATTTAGACTGATAAATATGGAAGTTTAATTATATACATTAATTGTAAAAAAAGTATGAATAAGTTTATTTTTATATATATATATATATATATATATATATATATATATATATATATATATATATATATATATATATATATATATATATATATATATATATATATATATATATATATATATATATATATATATATATATATATATATATATATATATATATATATATATATATATTAAATATGTTTATAAGAGTTGAGTCTCATGTATTGTTATATTTTATAAGTTTATGAAATATTCTAAACGTTATATTAATAATATTAGGCATGCTATGAAATAGCATTTAAGAAGAATTAAAAATTAAATTTAAATGATTAAATCGATTAAATTGGCTTCTAAGTTAAGTCTTTCACTATATATTCACTTAACTAATTCTTTTTATGTTAACTATGATATATACAATTTGAGTTTCATGTAATAAATGTAAGTATTAATGATTATAAAGCTATAATTTTATTATAAATTTTTTAAATTATTAAATAAAGGTTAAGTCATAAATGTAAGTATTAATATGTTACTATAATTGTATTTTATATTTTTAATAAATAGTAAAAAAAAAAGAAACTAAATTATCTGAAACAAAAATAAGAATATGTAAAACTAGAGTTTCATGTAATAAATATAAATATTAATTAAAACAAAACTCTATATATAATGTATATTTATAAATTGATAAAAAAAAATGAATTAAGTCAAACTCAATATAATTAAGAATCCATGTTAAAAGAACAAAAAATTTCAATATACATTCTTTGAGGTTCATTAGATGAATGTAACTTTTAATGATTATACAACTATGATTATAATAAATACTTAGAATGTACATGACTTGAGTTTCATGAAATATATGTAAGCATCAATTATTATCAGAATGTATCGTCAAATATTTAATATGATTCCACAAGATCTAGTTTTGTCAAGTAAGGGATTTTAGCCAATTGAAAGGACATGCTGATCAATAAAAAAATAACCAAATTATAAATTTTATAACATGACAAAAAAAAATAATAAATAAATAAAAAATAAAAAGATATCAAGTTACATTTGATATTACTATAATATATATTATAAATGCTAAAAAAAATATAAATCATATGCAACCAAAATAATAAAATGTAAAAAAAATGGAGTTTTATGTAATAAATGTGAATATTATTGATTATAAAACTTTAATTATATTATGTATTTTGTAAAACTGATAAAAATGAAACTAAGTCATACGTGATAATAAAAAAAGTTAATGTTAACAAATTTTTGAATTATAATATACAAACTTTGAGTTTCATTTCATGAATGTTTAATGACTAGAGAAGTATGATTATATTACATAATTTATTAATTGATAAAATTGAAAACTTGATTACATATATAAAAGTACGAATTTATAGTAAAATAATTATGAATAAGTATGTTTTAACTATAAGAATTAATATGTTTATAAAATTTTATATTTATAAAATTATAAATAATTAAATTATTAAGTTTTTTATTTTTCTATTTTTTATATAAATTTTCTAAACACTATATCGATAATATTATGCTTGCTAAAATATAGCTTTTATGGACAATTAAATATTATATTTGAATCTGTAAACACTGATTTCAAAGTTAAGATTCTTACTAAATATTCTCTAAAATCAATTTACCCGAGAAAACAAAATATCATAGCATACCTTCTTTAGAGTACCTTGCAATTTTTACTAAAGCATATTAATTGGTATACAAATTTAGATTATTCAGGGAGATAATTTAAAATAAAATTTATTTTACACATTGTAGCTGAACAAATATGATATACACATATTTTATATACCCAATTTTTTAGATTAATATGAAATAAATGATTTTCTAGATATACAAAAAAAGTGTTAAAGGTACTTAAATTTATCATATTTAAACGAGTTACAATATATAGCATTATGTTTAGGGATCGGTTAATCAATTACCCTTACTTTATAACATTACCGCCCTCCCTTTCCCTTGTTGATAAAATTGTAGTTTTAATAGATATACAGAGATAAAATGGATTTTATATATTAATACACATATATTATAATTTATTATCATATATATTAAATAACTTATATATTATAGATATTATATAGATTTAGATTTAGATATAGATAGATAGATTAAGATGTTTATATATAACATCATGATGAATCTCTTTATGATGTATGGATTTGTTTCAATGACTTACTCTAAAGAAGGTTCAATGTTGCTTTTAAAAGGGTAATTTTTTAACAACACCCTTATTTTTAATGTCTGGTTTAATAGAAAACAATTATTAAAAAGACGTATTACCTAATATATTGCACTGTGTAGAGCGTAGAGGAAAACACAGCAGATCTAGAGCCTTTGGATCAATGAACTCCCTCTGAACAAGAAAACAACATATGTAAGATAGTATCGTGAATAAAAGTAATGTCAAAAAGTAACAAAAAAATAAAGTATTCGTGATTCTTTTTTAATAAAAAAAACTACTCGATTAAATTATAAATAAAACATAAGTTTTTTTATAAGAAAAACGTATGTTTGATTTATCTGAGTAAAAAATGTTACAACAAAGTAAACCCCCATATGACAGTTTGAAAGATCCGTATATTGTATTAATTGAAAAAAGACACTAACAATCGAAATACTATGAACAATGATAGCGATAAAGCGTGATGTTTCGTTTGAATTTGGTATCTTCTTATCGAAACAAGGATCTGAAAAGGTATTTCTTCTTGCAGCCGTTCTCTTTTTCATATTTGAGACTTTGTGAAATTGTGTGTGCCTTTATCAACCTTTTATAGTAAAAAGATATTTCAGATTAAATGATCAAATTGATCCAACGGCCATAATTGTAAATGCTCGCATTTTAGGGTTCATGAAATGTCAGCAAAAACTTATCTATGTTGTATGTTTGTGGGCCACGGCCCAGATACTCTGTGGACAAAAGATCTCGAGTGAATTGTACATAAATATATGTGTATTAATAGTGACAACAAGAAATAACCATGCAACAAGAAAATAACGGATACCAACATATGCAACATAGTAAAAAAAGTAGTATTAATGTTGATAAAAAGAGTTACAGAGACTTATATTTATATGCTAATATAGTAAACAAGATATTTAATCTTATTTTCAAACTAAATGAAAACAATAAAGATTAAAATAACCAAAAAAAAAATAATATGGATTAGAATAAATAATGCATGAAAGGTCTTAAACTTTCGAGCCCCAATTCAGATCTTCTTTCCTGGTAACTGCCGCTTCGATCAAGCGTTAAACTACTACTTATGGCTTCTGTCGAGAAAGGTATGGGTCGGTAGCATAATATGGATTAGAATAAATAATGCATGAAAAGTGTTAAACTTTCTAACATTAAGTGGAGTGGGAAAAAAATTATCCAAATTAACTCATCAAAACATAAATCATTCTCTTATTCTCAAATTTTATATTTGAAAGATGTTTGACACACAAGATTAATAGAAGCTTATTCTTATTGAATGAAAATATAAGTTACTTAAAATTTAAGTTTTGCTTGACAGACAAAACTTATCAAAGATTTAAAAAAAATAATCTTCCATCATCTTTGAAAATCAAAAGCGACTTCAAGTTTAATGTGTCAAAGGATTATAAACCCTTGATATTTTTGTATCCTCAAGTATCTCCTGAGGATAAAAGTTAAGTAAACATTCACTATATGTTGTTTTTGTTATTTTCCCATTTTTTCGAGAAGTTGTGACCTATATAGTTGCATTATTTTTGTGGATTTCATCACTACCAAGCTTGGGCTAGTATATTTAGTGATCAAGTAAATATGCATGGCCGTTACTTATCATAACAACATATTCTCCTTTCGAATAAATTGGAACTACAAGTTGTGGGTTTGTTTTGTTACTTATCAGGCACCTTTCGAATCATTTTCTTTTCCGAGCTTAGTGACTTACTAAACTTAACATATTTCATAAAAATATAACAAACAACATTTTCATAACACTTCATAGCTTATTTGACCTTCAGAATATTGTTTTTTCGCATGTGAAAAACGGTTTGACCATATTCATAACTTATAAACTTTATAAATATTCCTACCTTTATATCTTGCGTTAAACACCAACTTGACCAAAACCGTTAACGAGACATTAACCAACTAAATTCACAAACCACATGACTGTTTTGACACGTATGTCATATAATCAAACATGCCAAATATACGTTTAACTATTAACGTAACATGTTAGTAGGGAAGTTCATGTGAGGGGCCTCTTCGGGGTGAACGTATTGATGAGTTGTTAGATTTATGATTTAAAGTGTCCTAGCTCCTCATGCATTTACAATGTAGAAACTAGAAGGGGGGTTGAATAGTTTCACCGTTTTAATTACGTTTTCAAAATCCTTTTCAAATTAGTTTTCAAAGAGTTTTAGATTCGTAGTTTATGTGATATCAACACAACAATATATGTACAGAAGTAATAATATCAACAATAATAAAGTAAGAAGTATGTAAGATTAAAGAGAAGAAACAATCAAACCGAGGCACATAGATTTATAGTGGTTCGGCTACGAAGCTCACTCTTCGCCCTACTCCACTCCTCGAAGTATCACACTCGATAGTTTCACAAACACTATATCAACAAGCTCCTTTATGGCGGAGAAAACCGTACACCTTCGCTTAAACCAATTAACGACACTAAGTGGAATGTCGAGCCCTAATCCTAGCTAGAACCAATCTACCCAATATTTCACACGATCACAATAATTATACACAACACCTTTCGACTCGACACCAAGTCAAAATCCACACAATCACCTTACAGACCAACACCAAGTCCGAATCAACACACAAGACAATTCCAAACTCACACACAAGTCAGATTTACACAATTACACAAGAATCAAGATATGGAGAGTTTATATTGAGAAGAGGAACATAACAAGGGTTACGAGGTGAATGTCTATTCTTCAATGCTTCGTTTCTTGACGAATACGAGCGTTCTTCTCTTGCACTTTGAGGTAGAATGGATGTGATCAGTTGTAAACAAGTCACCAACGCGTTAATGTTATTAAAGAAGATAGTTTAAATTGATTTGGGAAGACCAAAAAGTTTTAGTGCTCAAGAGGTGAATTTTCTATTAGAATAGTATTGTATTTATAGGCACCAAGATGAGCGGAGGACGGTTCCTTAAACCTTGGACGGTCCTATATATAAGAGGGACCGTCCACATGTTTACGGGACCGTCCCAAGAGACGCTCCTATTTTTGTACTGATGTGGTGAAAATTTATTTGGTAAAAATTTTATTTGATTTGGGAGGGTAAAATAGCTATTGGAGAATTTGAAATTCAAATTTATTTTTCTTATTAAAACATTTTTATAAATACAAAAAATACTTGTAAAAAATGTTTTGACACATAAAAATGTGAGGTTTAAGGAAAAATGACTTCTTTGATCACTTAACAGAGTTGGAAGATTGTTTGTTCATACCTCAAGTGATGTTGTAGTCGAAACGATTTTTCTCGATTAAAAACTTATCAAGTGTAGTTTTACATAACATGCTTTTATATTTTGTGTTATCAAAACTTATAGAGATCAAAAAATGCAAATGACGTTTTTGACATTATTTTTATTAACAATCTCTCCCTTTTTGATGATTACAAAATATAAACTCATTTTAGGTAAAATTATGTTTTGATAAGTTTTAATGAGTTTTCGTTTACTTCTCCCCTTTTTGTAGAATCAAAAAGGTTTCGTCGATGTGTAGAGAGAAAACAAATCGACAATGCAAGTGCCTCCCCTTGGTTAGCGCTCCCCCTTGTTCAGGGCACGAAGGAATCGAGCGATGGTATTTTGCTACAAAAACAAGTTAGAATACAGGTGCAAGAATATACATATTCAACTCACATAAACAAATAGGAGGAAGAGATAAGATAGATATCAGAAGCACTGGGACGGTCCCGTAAATACCTGGACAGTCCCAAATATATAAGGGACTGTCGGGTAATTAAGGGACCACCGACAGTGAGTTAGAAAGAAATAGGCAGAATTTAAGCTGGCATAATCTTAAACATTCATTAAACGAGAACAAAGTCATACGTAAAATATGACTATTACAACATAATCCTACATAATATAACTAATCCTAGTCTAGTCTCTAGGATAACCAAAGAAAGGCCTGGTATTTTTGTAGAGCATGCATGAAGTCTACAGGTTAGGGAGAAATGGAGGTGCAAGAGTGTTGTTTGAAGGAGGCGGGAAGGGAGGAGGCAGGAGAAGAGATGTGATAAAGTCTAGATCATTTTTTAGATTTTGAAATAGGTTGCGATTGTGAATGTAACACACATAATAGCCTCCATGGGCATTGACTTGGTTAAGATTGGGATGAAGACTGGTTGGAGGATGTAGTTTTTGGTCAAGAATTATGTTTAGAAGATTCAAGTCAACAAGATGGGAGAATTGTTGAGCCATGATTGATTGTGGGGTGGCATGATTTGTCACTTAAGATGGATGTGATAGTGGTAAAGGATGATCTTTTAGAGTGGAGATATGCTCTTTGTGAATGAATTGTGACTCATTTGGTGATTGAGAAGTAAATAGGGAAAAGGAAGAAGATGATGCTTCTTTGAAAGGAGTGGGTTGTGGAGTGAAGGTTGGCTTGTATATGTTAGAGGTAGAGGTATTTTTCATGAAGTTACCAAGGGTTTGTTTCTTCCGCCTAATAGGTTTGACGGATATTCTAGGTTTTCTAGAAGATGACATTGAGTGGAGAAAGAGGAGAAGGTTATGTCATGAAGATGAATGAGGAAGATGTATGGGATCAAGGTGCTAGTTATGGCAAAGCGTGCATTATAAGTTTTAAGAATTCAAATTATGTTTAAGCATGTAAGGAAGTAGAGGGTGAGCTAGAAGAAGGTTGGTCAAAGATGCAGAAACAAGAATCAAAAAGATGGTAATGAATGCAGAATAGCTGAACAGTCATGTAAATAGGTGGACGGTCCTGTATATATGAGGGACCGTCAAAGAAATAAAGGACTGCCACCAGAAGGTTCTATATTTTGTTCAGGAGAAATTATTTCTAGTGTGTGCTTACAAGCAACATATGTGGAGATGTGATTACCTCGACTCTAAAGAAAATAAAACCTTAGAGATAATCAAAAGTCTCCATAGTTTAATTTTGCTCGGTTTTCTATGTCGAATTATATACTAGTTACATGATTTGACCAAGGATTGTGAGTTCATGATGCATGCACGAGAAAAACATTTTTGAATAGTATTAACTGTAACAACCCGTAATTTTTCATAAGGTAAAATGACTATTTTACCCTTTGACTTTTTAAAGTTGACTTTTGACTTTGACTTTTGTCTATTTAACTTTTACCGTAACGTAAAAGCAAATACGATAACCGGTAGTAACTAGTAATTTTCCTTGTGACCAACACAAGACTACGATAAGTCTATATGTTCAAAATACTTTATTTTCACCAATAATCATAATTTATATGAACTATTACTACTTATATCATTTTTAAGTAGATATATTACTTTTTACGTAAAACGCGTACTCAAACCTACGTTATTAGGTTTTAACAACATAGACGCACCCTATGAGACTTATCACACATTTAATACACCTAGTTAGAGTATATTGATAAGTTTTAACATTTTTATAAGTATTACATTTTTACGTTACCTAGTTTTAAGTTTCGCGACTTAAGGGCTTAACATTAGTAATTACTGGGACCAAACTACACCTTGTAAACTCAAAGTTGTATAAAAACTACATAATAACCACCTCATGGCATGAGGTGGGCGTTTTATGTATGTACCATAGGACACTTGTCCTAATTTTCCTACATCTAGCTTCCACTAACCCTTTATAACTTAAATCAACTCATAGTACATGCAAATAAGATCAAGAAACCTCTCAAACTTAACCAACTCTCTCTTCCACCTTGTTTTGAATGCCTATTCCCCCTCCTCCATGACCATCATCCACTTTGATTCATACCATAAGTTGCATTAGAAAGATGAAGACCTAGGTGAGCTCTACATAGTCCAAGTGTTGTTTTAGTGATTCCATGGTTAGATTTGGAGTTATACAAGAAGTTAGGGCTGAGGTAAAGTGGTCTTTGGGGTGATTATCAAAGTGTTATAAAGATGGATAAAGATTAAAGAGAAGGGTGAAAGATTAGAAGGGTCTTGGTGTTGATTTGTAGTTGCGATACTTGTGTTATTCCAATCCTTGTAAGCTATTATTTATCTTCATATTCATTCAATATGGTTGTAATAATTTATATTCATTTGATGAAATTTGATATAAGTAGTATATGTAATATGGCTTAATTGATGTTGTACATGCGGTTGTGACCATAAAAACAAGCTAAAACAAGTCCTAGGTAAGTTCTATGAACATAAATTCTGCAACAGCCCCAAAGATTGATTAAACTGATCTTCTCAGTAAATCTTGAGGTTAATTCAGTAGGATAGGCTTTTATAACTATGTCTTACGGTCGTTTCACCGGGTGGCGCACCTCATAACTCATCCCGATGAGTAAATGAGAGCCAAAATGGTAAAACATGTCAAAATCTGTACACCATATTTCATTTGGGAAAAGCCCATGGTTCTGGTCATATCTGGAAGTCGAATCAGTTTTATGAAATGTATCCAAGACCTAAACTTGAAGTTTGGCAAAAGCGACGTGTCAAAACAAGTTGTAGAACTCAACTTATGGTCGTTTTGGCAGGACTGAATGTGCAGCCAAACTTTCTGCAATAAAATATAAGTATATACTTGTAATTAGACCATTGATATAAGTAAACTTTGGAACTTATACTTGATTAAGCTTAAGAAACTTGAGCTTTTGAATCACTTAAAAAGGACTTGTGGTTAAAAAGTTATGCCTAGTTAAGTCTTACTAGATGAAAATATAGTGTTGGAACAAAAGCTTGTTGATACGATTTTAAATCACGATTTTGACCCTTTTCTGGTCCGAATCAGCAAAAGTGTAAGAAGAAAGTGAACGAAAAGGCCTAAAAACGGCAAAAACTAAACGGACATGTTGTTGACTAGAAAACAACCTTAGTAAGAAACCTTAAGTGATATATTGATTCTTTGAGGCCAAAACAAAGCCAAGGTTAAGCCAAGGTCGATGTCTCAAGGTATTTTAACTTAAATATAGCCATTAGGTTTGACCTTAATTTTGTTTCTAGTTGTTAACCGTAACTTAGTCAGACCTGCTAGTTTGGGTTTGTTAACCAAACTTGTTTCAAAAACTTGTTCATTAGATTGAACTTTACTAGACTTTGACAAAACTAGATAAATGACCATATGACATATAAACTATCTAAATATCATTTTCACAAGTCTTAACTCTTGTTTAAGCCTATGAACTTATATTAATCGTAAAACTATTTTTGAAACCTTTGTATTTCACGACATCATAATATGACACCGTAATTATTTTCATCACAACACTATTGAGTGAATAACATTTATACATGATAAATGTTATGCTAAACTACTTCACGACCTCTTGATTTTGATAGCCAAACAACATTTAAGGAATACTTTATCTTAAGGATTCATGTACAACATCATAAGCCAACGAACTACATATACTTGTACACTTATATCATACAATATACTAAAACACGAATACTATGCTTTCTTAGGTAATCATTAAAGATCGTGATCTTGTCATACTCTACGTTGATAAAATTATATCGTTATACTCCGCTGCTGATCACTACTGTGAGTTCATAGCCTCACTTTTTATTACTTAAATGTTTTACAAACCCTTGGGGGAAATACATGCTTTATTTTAAATTGAACACATTGCTTTGAAATTATACTTGAATGTATTAGTTGCACTAAGTACACTATTTCCAAAGTCCCTATTATCATGAACCATTAATCATTTGCGAGTGAACGCGAATAATGTGGATAGATCTATCGGGATTGACAAATCCCGTTTGTGTTGACCGGGTAGGCAAACAAACGCACTCTATTTGAAGATCCATAGGTTTAATGGCAAATTACTTATTAGGGCAATTGTTACTATTATATCACATTTGTTAACGCTTCGTGTCATGAGCTTAGTGCAATAATATCTGTTTTGTTTTCTAAACTATGAATGTGAGACTAATTACCTCACGTTACGAATATTGTGTTCAACTGATTTTCTAAACTCTATGAATTTCACTAAACCTTTGTGTTGACAGTTTTAAGCATGTATTTCAGGTCCATAATGTTGGAAGCTGGCACGGAGGAGCACGGATACTCAAGAAGGCTATAAATTTTATTATCATTCGAAAACCCATTTAATGTATTTTGTAAACTTAGAACCATTTGGGACCTCATTTTTGTAAAATCTGATATTTATATAATTTGAATGATAAATCTTTTAAAACGACTCCATTAGAGTTCGTTTTCTATTATTATGATTGTTGTGTCATGAAGTAACACCCAGTTTGAATTCCACTGCGTATCACAGAGTTGGGGGTGTTACATTAACAATGCACGAATGATGTTTTTCTAAGCGTTAGAGGTTTTGAGAGAAAGAATTGGGGTTTTTCATGCACATAGAAAGCTTTTATAGTTGATTTTAAGCATGCAAGAACCATATTTACGAGAAGTATAATCATTCTATTCTAGAAAAAAAATTCCTAATTTTTGATTTTGTGCTCAATAGAATCCTAGACTCAGATTATAAGGAAGCGACTTACAATGAGTTTAAGAAGAAGAGATGTGTTCCAGCATTCCTAAACCTAGACGAAGATAATAGAAAGGTTCCCGTTTGAGAGGTTTAGTGAGGATGTTGGCAATATTTTCTTCGGTTGGAACCTTTTTTCAATGGAGATGTTACCCTTTTGCACATTGTCCCTAAGAAACTGGTGACAAATTTTGGTGTGTTTTGTGTGAGAATGTTGCATGGGGTTCTTGCTTAAGTCGATTGCTCCTTTATTGTCACACATGATTGGGATGTCGTCTAGTGTGATTCCATAGTCTACAAGAGCTTGTTTCATCCATAGTGCTTGTTGGCATGCGTTTTCGGTGCTTACATATTCGACTTCGGTTTTGGAGATAGCTAGTGCCGTTTGTTTCTTGTAGAACCAAGAAGTTACAAAACAACCCATAAAAGTACAACCACTAGTACTCTTTCGATCCACATAATCTTTCACATGATCGTAGTCGGCATATCTTTGTAGTGTCTATACCACCCCTTATGATACCATAATCATAAGTGCATAGTGCCATTAATATATCGAATATACATTTAACCGCTTCATGGTGAGAAGTTTTAGGATCTTCTTGGAAGCGAGCATAAAGGCAGACATTAAACATGATATCGGGCCTACTTGACGTTAGGTATAACAAAATTCCTATTATACCTCTATACTTAGTGCTATCTATGGATTCACCCTCTTCATCTTTGGTGAGCTTTGTGTCCATAGCCATGGGTGTTTTCATAGGCTTAGAATCTTCTAATCAAAACTTCTAAAGCATTTCATTAATATACTTAGATTGATTAAAGAATATTCCATATTTTAATTGTTTTATTTGTAGTCCAAGGAAGAAGTTGATTTCACCCATCATGCTCATTTCAAACTCCTCATGCATGATTTTTGAGAATTCTTCACACATGTCTCGACAAGTTGAACCAAATATGATGTCGTCGACATATATTTGAACAATGATAATGTTTGAATCTTTCTTCTTAGTGAAAAGAGTGGTGTCTACTATTCCCATTGAGTAATCATGTTTAAGAAGAAAAACTTCTAACATATCATACCATGCTTTAGGAGCTTGCTTAAGACCATACAAAGCTTTCTTGAGTTCATAAACATGATCGGGTTTCTCGAAGTCAATGAATCCCGGAGGTTGTGCTACATATACCTCCTCATTGATGAGACCATTTAGGAATGCACTTTTCACGTCCATTTGGAATAGCTTAAAGTCTAACGCACAAGCGTAAGAAAGTAATATCCTAATGGATTCTAATCTATCTACGGGTGCGTAGGTTTCATCATAATCAATTCCTTCTTGTTGATTATAGCCTTGTGCTACTAACCTAGCTTTATTTCTAGAAACTACTCCATTTTCATCTAAATTATTTTTAAATACCCATTTGGTTCCTATTATGGTTGTATACTTAGATCGAGGAACAAACTCCCAAACATCATTAGATCTAAATTGGTTTAATTCCTCTTGCATTGTGACGATCTAACTATCGTCCTTCAATGCTTCATTCACGTTCTTAGGCTCAATGATTGAAAAAAAACAAAAGAAGTTCCTTTTATCTTGAGCTTACGATCTAAGGGCTCTTTGGTTTAAATTCCCTATGATGTTGTCTAAAGGGTGATTCATAGATTCCTTAATGTTGGTGGATTCATCTATTTCTAAGGTTTCATTGACATTGTTGATCGCTAATTTTTTCTTGTTATCCTCCATGAATTTTTCTTCATCTAATTCATCATCTACCAAAGGTGATGTTTTATGGGAGGACTCTCATCGAATGTCACGTTGAGTGATTCTTCGATGGTCATTGTTTCCTTATTGAGAACTACATAGGCTTTACTATTTTTTGAATATCCTAGGAATACACCTTCGTAAGACTTTGGATCAAACTTGATGAGATAGTCTTTGGTGTTTAGTATGAAGCATTTACTTCCAAACACTCTGAAGTAATCTAGAGTAGGTTTCCTACCTCTCAAGATTTTGTATGGGGTTTTTCCTAAGATTGGACTAATGAGAATCCTATTGAGTATATAAGTGGAGGTGTCTACGACATTACACCAACAATTTTGAGGTATGGATTGTTCGTTTAACATTGTTCTATTCATTTCTTGTAGAGTTCAATTTTTCCTTTCAACTACCCCATTTTATTGTGGAGTGCGAGGAGCCGAGAAAATGTGAGTAATGCCATTAGCAACACAATAAACTCCAAAGTGCACTTCATTGTCAAATTCCCTACCATGATCCGTCCTAATGGAAACTATGGAACATCCTAGTTGATTTTGGACTTTCTTACTAAATGTCTTGAATTGATCGAAAGCTTCTATTTTATTCTTAAGAAATCTAGTCCAAGTATATCTAGAATAATTGTCTACTATTAAGTTGTAGAGATTTCCTCCGTAGCTCCGTACGCCGGAAGGACCAAAGAGATCCATATGAAGAAGTTCTAGGCATCTAGAGGTTGCGACTACATTCTTAGGTTTATGGCTAGAGTGAGCTTGTTTTCCAACTTTACAAACGTCACAAAAGTGTTGGTCAAACTTAAGTTTAGGTAAGTTCCTAACCAAATCCTTAGAGGCTAATGATTGTAATAAACGATATTTGCGTGACCTAGTCTCCTATGCCATAATATAGAATTATCACTAACCGTAGCTAAGCATATATTATCACTAGACCTATTTCCTATTTTCATGACATATAAATCACTTTTCCTAATACCCTTGCCAATGACTTTTCCATCCTTAATGATTTCACTACCTTTTTGGGAAAATATCACTTTGCACTTATTGTCACATATTTGACTAATACTCAGAAGGTTGACTCCTAAGTTATCTGCATGCTCAACATTAGTGATTTTAAAAGAGTTTTGAGTGATCGTACCTTGGCCAATGATATTACCATTGATTTTACTTCCAAAAGTGAGATTACCTCCATGGCATGATTGATATGATGAGAATAGCTTTTGATTTCCCGTCATGTGATTAGTACATCCGCTATCTTTGAACCATTCGTCGGGCTCCAAATCAATTCCAAAGCATATCTAATAATGTCACATAATAACTCAAACATTTGGTCCCCAATATCTCATGGGTCCAAAGTTGTTAGTATTTAACATCCCATGCTTTTGTTGCATTTGACTTGGATGTTGAAGAGGTGAGTAGAATCCCAGAGGTAGAAAATTATTACTCCATGCTATAGGATACATGTTTGGATGATTTTGTTTTCTAGGTTGTCTTGGTCTCGCTTGTCTTTGAGAAACATTAATTTTCCTAGGTGGTGGAGTTTTTGTTCTAATTATTGGTTTACTAAATCCTACTTTGGGTTTTAGTTATGGTTTATAGAAATGTTTGTAATACCTCGTAATTTAGCGAGTCATTTATTAATGTTAAACACGAAGTAATACAATTTGAAAGCTTAATTAACCTTTTACAAGTTAAATTGTTTTTTCATTTCATCTACGAATTTCATTTGTCAACAACTATAAGACGTAACTCACGCATCACCTTGAATAGCTCACTTGCATACCGACATTAAACATAAACACCGTGATGATCGAACCCGATTAAATTCTATTGGGCCTAATGGGCCGGATTTATTCTAACAAACCAAACGTACTTTTCTTAAACTTTGGATCGGGCCACAAAATAACCCAAGCCCGAATCCTTTATTTTGTTTACATAATACGTTTTCCTTTTCGCTCATGAAATTAAAAAACGAACACGACAAAAGATCTTTCCACCTTTTGAGTTGACGAAGTAAACAAAGCGAGCCACCCTAAACCTCTACCTAAGTAATAAACAAACACTAGTTCCCTTACTTTGACCCTTTGACTATATTAACCAAGGGTTAACGTGTTTGCCACTACACCTCTCGACATGACTACTCAAATCATACTTCCCTACTTTCGGCCAATCATCCACGCATGCGGAAACAAAAAAAACTCATTAAAACATGTATGAAACTCATGCAATGTGGGAGTATAATGATACATAGACCATGCCCGGTTTTGCTATATAACCGCTCGACATACACACATGCACACTCACAAAGCAAGCAAAGGCAAACATATATACACACACCTTAATACTATTTAGGAAGGGTAACATGCAAGTGTTTTTTTCCGCTTTGTGCCCACTCACATGCATCTAACACTCATCTAGACACTAAGCTACCACTTAAATAAATTATTTAAGGGTTATTTGCATAAAAAGGCATCATACTTGCCACTTTTTGTCATTGTATGTTGCGTACTTTTTTTTCTTAACTTGACGCTAACTTTTTGAATTCGTGCTATTGTGTGTATCGGTGACCGCTTAACCTTTTGGAGCAGGTCAAGTTAAACGACTAATTTTATTCTCGCACCGTTAGTCCTTTTCATCGCTTTTAACGACCGTTTATTATATTATTGCACCGTTAGTCCTTTTCGCCCGCTTTTACACGCCGTCCGCTTTTGCACGCTCGTCCGTTTACACGCTTCGTCCGTTTTGCACGCTTCGTCCGTTTTATACGCCGTCCGTTTTACACTTCTTCGTCCGTTTTACGTTTTAGATTCGTTATGCACGCCGCTCGTTTTGCACGTTTTGCTCGATTTTACACGCTGCTCGTTTTGCACGCTTACACGTTTTGCATGTTTCGTCCGTTTACACATTTCATTCATTTCCTCACGTTTTTGTTCGTTTTTGCACGCTTTCGCCCGTTTTCGTTCGTTTTTGCACGTTTTCATCCGTTTTACACGTTTTTGTTCATTTTACACGTTTTTGTTCGTTTTGCACACTTTCGACCGTTTTACATGTTTTTGCACGTTTTACACGTTTTCGTTTGTTTTTGCACGCTTTTGTCCGTTTTTACACATTTTCGTTCGTTTTTGCACGCCATCATGCTTTTACGTTTTGCTCATTTTGCACGCCATCTATTTTACACGCTTTTTCGTTTTGCACGTTTTATCTATTTTACACGGACGAAAACATGCAAAATGAACAAAACGTAAAACGAACTAAAACATGTAAACCGACGAGAACGTGCAAAATGAACGAAATGTGTAAAATGGACCAAAGCGCAAAACGAACGAAATGTGTAAACGCAAAACATGTAAAACGGACGAAGTGTGCAAAACGAACAAAATGTATAAAACGAATGAAAACATGTAAAACGGACAAAACGTAAAACGGATGAAAGCATGCAAACGAACAAAACATGTAAAACGAACAAAACGCAAAATGAACGAAAACGTAAAACGGACGAAAGCGTGCAAAATGAACAAAACGTAAAACGAAAGGAAACATGTAAAACAGATTTAAACGCAAAAATAACGAAAACGTAAAACGGACGAAAGCTGCAAAATGAACAAAACGCAAAATGAACGAAAACGTGTAAAACGGATGAAAGCGTAAAACGAACGAAACGTGTAAAACGGACGAAGCGCAAAACGAACAAAAACGTAAGAAAGCGAACAAAACGTAAGAACGAACGAAAACATGTAAAACGGACGAAACGCAAAACGGCGAAAACGTAAAACGCGTGCAAAAGAGAACGAAGACGTAAACGAATCGAAAACGTAAAACGGGCGAAAAAGACTAACGGTGCAATAATATAATAAACGGTCGTTAAAAACAGATGAAATGGACTAATGGTGCAATAACAAAATTAGCGGTCGTTAACTTGACCTGCTCCAACAGGTTAAGCAGGTCACCAGTACACACAATAGCACGAATTCAAAAGGTAAGTGTCAAGTTGAAAAAAGTACGCAACATATAATTACAAAAATATAATGCTTTTATGCAAATAACCCACTATTTAAACCATGCTTTAATCCTCTTTTGTCCGCTTGTCGAATGCAAAGTACACCACACACAACTTGTCAACTCAAGAAGCACAATACCCTATGCCATTATCCTTGCTTGCTTCTATTCGCTTGATAAGCAATCACTAAAGCCACAAGTAAAGTTTTGAGGTACATTCCTCATTAATGAGAAATGTCAAACCTTCACAAATCCTCATTGCTCCTTCCTTATATAACCGAGCCTCACTTTGAGCTAGAACACACTTTTCATTCGATACTCACTCAAGCAAGTAAAAGGGTTTGGGAATTGAAGTTAAAAGTTATCGGGTTTCATATTTGGGAAGCTTGTCGATTTTAGCTCTTTGGTTCTTTGGCTCATGATCATTCAAGATCAGACATCTCTCATGCTTGTAAGCAACTCGAACACCAACTCGTTGATCCTTATTTCATGTCATTAAAATGTATATATTTGCTAAAGCTCATATTCTCGAAATCATGAACATGCTATCGTTAACATGAAACTCCATCAAACCTTTAAATGATAAACTATAATGTTTTAACTTGTGTGAAAGATTTGTACCTTAAAGATGAGGGTTTTAATGTAAAACAAGCTAATAAGCACTTGACGCTTATTCGAATTTTAAAAATGAGACATGAAACGTTTTCAATCATTTTTAATGTGTAAGACTTATGAGTAATGATCATTTGACATATACTAAATCTTGGCTCAATCTTGGAATAATAAATCCTATCACTACAACAATCGTGACTTTCATAGGCGATTTTCGGGAGCTTCGCGGGACATGTCCCCGCGAAACTTATTATCGGGACATGTCCCCATAAAGCCCCAAGCAATATCCTCTCGGGAATACTTTCCCCAAGGACTAAAACCAACTTTTATCAGGGACATGTGGGTCCCGCACCAATTCTACGCTGGTCAAACAAGTCTGACGTGGCACTTTCTTTTGCCGTTGACTGTCCCCGGTGAAAAGGGTAAATAAAGTTTATCTTTAACTCCTTCGCCGGGGACATGTCGTCGGGGAAAATGAAAAACTGATATTATCTATAACACTTTCGCAGGGGACATGTCCCCGGTGAAAGCTCGACCCATTTTGCGTAAAATTGTCGCAAAATGGGTACTTCAATTTTTTCCCGAATTTTTCCGAAAAATCTACAATGTAACAACTCGCTTTCGTAACCTATTTTATGCTACAACAACACAAATTCGCTAAACATAATATCATATATAACCAAATGGTCCAAATTGCTACAACACAATCGATAACATAAAATGTGTTTCAAAATCGCCAATTGTCCAAAACTATACATAAGCTACCTATACGCAAATGGTCCAAAACTATATGTATAATCCATTTAGCGGGAATACTAACCATGTTATTCTCTACAAACATATCCTAACACATAAGGCTCGAACTCGTGTTCGCCAAAGTGTTTTTTCCAGTTGACTTCGATATCTTTCGCTTCTTCGGGTTTGTCCAAAGCTTAACTCACAGATTTTAAATAGTTTAGGTTTTAGGTAATGAGAACTATCCAGCATCGGTATCAAAAGACCCTTTAAACAATTAGTTGAATTGGTCATTTTAATTAGGTAGAGGGTAGGATGATTTTGGGACCTAAACCAAGATCTGGCAGGTGCAGTCCACCCCTTCATGTGTAATAGCACTTTAACTAGGTTAATGAGATCATGTTGTTTATTTTGCTTGTGATACAAAGATTTGATCATGTTTGCTTAGGACTTTTGAATAGTGTGTCCAGGTATTAAGGGTTGGTGAAAACATGAGAATGGTGTTAGTGTATCAGTTAAAGTGATATTACACCATTTCCGACAACATTTCATTCTCCTTTTACAATCATCTTCCCAAAACTCACCATTCTCTTATATTATCAAACAACAAAAATGAAGCGCGTGACGTGGCTTCGATGGTTCGCGGCGAGGTACGGCGGTTTCTTGGTCGATGATACGAGAAAGTGCATGCCCATTTTTATTCTGGTTTGTTATGGTTACCCGATGATGAGAGTTGAATCCTGAAGGGTAGAAGGTGGTGCAAAATGGTTTAGCCCCGCCTGAGAGTTCATAAGCGTGTGTGTGTTTCAGTGCAGTTTTGGTGAGAAACTCCATGTGTGTGTGTGTGAGAGAGGTCGAGATTATAAGAAGATAGATGAAAGGGTTTGTAATGATAGTGATGGCAGTGAAGTGGAGTTAATGAGGCACCCTCACAAACCCTTTCATATCTCTCGCCACCATTATATCTCTATCATTACAAACCCTTTCATCTCTATTCTTATCATCTCTGACCTCTCTCTCTCTCACACACATGGAGTTTCTCACCAAAAACACACACTAAAACACACACTAAAAACACTCTCAAACCAAGCTAAACCCTTTTGCACCACCTTTCTACCCTTCAAGATTCAACCTCATCATCGTAACCATAACAAACCGTAAAAGAAATGGGTCAGACACTTTCTCGTGATCTTGTGGACCAAGAACCGTGGTACCTCCTCGCCAGAAACCATCGAGAAGCCACATGTCACCGCTAACTTCATATTTGTTGTTTGATAATATAAGAGAGAATTTGGTGAGTTTTGGGAAGATCATTGTAAAAAGGAGAATGAAATGTCAGTCGGAAATGGTGTAATAGCACTTAACTAGACACACTAACACCATTCTCATGTTTTCACCAACCCTCAACCCTAGACACATTGTTCAAAAAGTCGAAGCAAACATGATCAAATCTTTTTTATCACAAGCAGATGAAACAACATGATCTCATTAACCTAGTTAAAGTACTATTGCACATGAAAGGGGGTGGACCCCAACACCCTGCCAAGATCTTGGTTTAGGTCCCAAAATCCACCATCCTACTCTCCTACCCTAATTGTTAAAATGACCAATTCAATCCTAATGGTTTAATGGGTCTTTTTGATACCCGATGCTTGGATATTTCTCATTACCTAAAACCCTAAACTATTTAAAATACGCAACGACAAATCTTACCTTTTGGTCACGGTTGTGGTCGTGGCTTGGTCTCGGCTGTGGTCGCGGCTTGCACTCCAGACTGACAGTAGACACTATATTCCTACAAGTATAAAAGCAAAGCACATATTAAAAGGTTACAATTATATATATATACCAGAGTAACACATAATAAACGGTTACAGATACATTAAATTGATTGCTATCTTCATAAGTTTGGTAATATAGAAAAATATATATAGCAATTCATTGAGTACATGGGAGACCAACTAACGATATTGTTTGGAAAACTATATATTTAAAGAAAAAAATGCAAGCATATGTTTAAAGATGATCCTTATTTATAAATTAATCGCAGTCAACATCAGAACACATTTTATATAGAGCTACCACTTTTTTTAATCATTTTAGGATATGTATAGTTATACAACGAGGGTTAAATCATGATTTCTCTTAAAAGTTTATATCAAGTAATAAAAAAAATGTAACTCCTCCTAAAAACATTTATCATTTATGTTACAATAATATAACAATATCAAGCGTATAAACCCCCAATTCAATGGTTACAATAAATTAGACATCCGCTACAAATTGATCTCGTTACAATTCTATAATATTCAAGCGCATAAACCCCAAGTATACAGGATATCTTAAGTTACAAACCTATATAAAATTATGTTCATCATAAATATAAATCAGAACTTATATTGTACTAAACATCATATTAACATAAATATAAATCTTTATGAACACGATGTACTTGAAACTATAATTACATACAACCGCTTCATACCGCGCCTATGAAAGATTGAGATCAGCAAAGGTAGACTTGACCCGGCCCTTTTTCTTTGAACCAAAGATGTCTATCCAGCTAAATATCTTTAATCTATATATGTATGTGAAACTATAATTAACCAAAAATAGGAGATTATTTTTAACTAGCTTGTCACATATACAAGATAGAAATCAAGAAGATAAAGAACTTAACTTGAATTACTTCTTTTTCATCCTATGCCGATCCCTCTCTAGTGGTGGTGCGGTGGTGCGGTGATGAAGATGAAGGTGCAGTGGAGCACTGCGTGTTTGGTGGGGTTTTTTTTTATCTCATTTGTGAAAGCAGATGAGGTTAATAATTGAGGTGATTTTTACGACATTTTCATCGGGACATGTCCCCGGAGAAAACTTTGTTTGTCTTCTAGCAAGATTTTTGCCGGGACATGTCCCTGGGAAGGTTATGGATAAAGTAAAAAGATGGGAGGGAAAATAAAAACGTGAAAAGGTTTCCAGAGACATGTCCCCAAGCAAAGGTTGTTTTAATCAATTTTCATATTAAAAATCTTTATTATCATTTTCAATAACTAAAATTAATAACACATCAATTTTTAACCTAAAATTTTCTATGGTATACGATCATGTTAAACCGCCGAGTATAGGTGCTATGGTATACGATCATGATAAATGACCAAATTAAGGTGCTATGGTATACGATCATGTTAAACGACTGAGTATAGGTGCTATAGTATACGTATCATGTTAAACGGCCGAGTATAGGTGCTATTGGTATACGTATCATGTTACACGGCCGAGTATAGGTGCTATGGTATACGTATCATGTTAAACGGCGGAGTATAGGTACTATGGTATACGTATCATGTTAAATGATCAAGTATAGTGTGACAACCCGCACTTTCGTGTCATTTCGACACCATTCATGTCTCACTATTTCAACATTTTAGTAAACTTGGTTTACTTGTTTCAAATTCAGAACCTTGAGGTTTAGCGGCTAATTCATGATCATGACATCACGCACATTTCATATGGACTATGATTAGTCTACATTTCATTGACACCATGTGCATCTCATTGATTCATTCACGACATTTCATTTCACCTCCAACGCGTGATTTTTATATTTATTAATCTTTATCGCGTGAGTTTCTATTTTAAATATTTAACCCGTTACTTTCAAAAATGATCCCGAGGTATTTTTAAACTTACATTCAGTTCATAAAAACTAAATTTTAGTTTTCCTAGTGTTTCAAATTTATTTGGTACTTAAATCATTAAAGTTTAATTATTACGCTGCTTTCTTAAAATTTCACGATAATTATTTTAGCACTCAATTTTCACAAGGAAAGTATTTTTACAATTTTTATCAACTCAATACAATCTATTTTGACCCAATAAAAAACTTACTTGCACCAAAAATTCTATTTACCTTATAAATTGATTAATACTTACACAATTACTACATTTTTATCAAAGTCTTACAAAATATCTACAAGTAAAGATTTAAAAAAAAAATATAATAATTGAGGAACAAGATCCCCAAAATTCGCTGGGGAGTGATAGCATTTATGTGTTGGTAATTTTTCTTCCTTGATTACTTAAGTCTACACTCCAACTTCATATCTAATTCTTCACTTCATTTTTCAAATATTCACATAGTTAAGAAAGTTTCTCTCTTCCTTTGGCTCTCACAAGGACCGCCACAACAAAGAAATCCAAGGGATCCAAAAATTTTGCAAGATCAAGAGTTTTACAACCTAGTTATATCCTTTATATGGTTTTGAAATAAAAACCAAGGATATTTAAGTTAATCCTTGTTACCTACACCTCTTCATTTTCACTAGTAAGCATATTTTTATCATTTTCAAGTTTCCTTATCATTTTCATATGTTTCTTATCATTTTTGGAGCTTATATGCATGCTATGTAGTTTATACCATTTATTTCTTGATTTTTAAGGTTTTATATACTTAATAGTCATCCTATAATTATTCCCAAGTTATTCTTTGGTCTTGATGGTGATTAGGAACCCATGACACCCTAAGAAGGTGTATGGTAGGATTAGATTAGTTTTGGAGTTGATTTGAAGGGATTAGAATAGGTTTTGTCCGAGAAAACTATTTTCGAACTCTATTTTAGGGTCTGTCCTTAAAACGAATTTCTGGAAAACCCACTGATGGTACGACATTTTGGCCTTGATTTTAGAAAATATACTTTAAACGAATCCGTGGTCGCTTGAACGGATAAAACGGAGTTATAACGGCCGGTGAATTTTTAAAGTTTGACGACTAAACGATTATTTTCTCGAAAAAGACAGCATGCAGTTTTACATATTTCGGTCAAAACGAGCCTTAAGCTTCACAAATTATTTCGACTTCTCAAAAATATATTAGTTTACTTGATACGGTTAAGGACATATTTTACGAGAAAACGGATTTAAAACGACAAAGACATGGCCGCTTTCATAAAGTTGCCGTATATTATTTTCTCGAAAAACTATATTATTTTTGACGTAACAAGTATTTCATTGGCTATATCGTCCATGTTTATGCGCTTTTAACCATGATGCAAAACTTTTATAACAAAGTGTCTTCTAGTAAAATCAAGTTCATCGCCATATTTTTCAAAACAAAAGCCGTTTGTCAAGCGGAGTTATGGGGAATTATTTACGGATGTTCAAACATTGGTCAAACTCATTTTCTCGCACACAATTCACAAAACCACCATCTTTAGCCTTTGATATCTTTATGATCGAGACCTTTTGAACGAAAACTCCGAACTGAAACTTTTAGATATCGACATAAACTTTCCAAAACCGCCGAGTTCGTTTTCTAACGATCGACGACACCGCTTTACGACCACTTTTCCGGAGCCATTTTTGTTGATTTCATGATTTTTCCGACGACATTGTTTTGCGATAAAAGTGGTAAATTCACCAAAATCATTATAAAACCATTGTAGGATGACATTTTGACGTAAAACATGTAAAGTCATTTTGAAGGGTCAAGACGTCAAAAGAGTATTTTTCGACGACGAGTAATATTCTCAAAACCCGTAAATGGTATAAATAATATACGGTGCATGCATAGCATTACATTGCAACTCATGACATATCATATCATTCGTCATAGGTCGGGAAACGCATCTCATTATACCTCAATTGTACTCACTCTTGTCATCTCGCTACTTACCAAGTGAGTTTCAGAGCCCTCGCTTACTTGTTTTCATAACTGCTTGGGGAGATGCATGCTTAAATATTTTCACGAGTACTTTAGATTTTGAGACTAAACTCTATCATGATTACCATTGTTTCTAAATCAAAGGTTACACTATATAAATTGTTCTTGTTTATGTTTCGTATCGTCAGATAACGCTCTAAATCACTGACCATCGATATACATTGAGTTAGGTGCTATTGATTATGTGCTATGGTCCTATTGATTACGTGCAATTGTTCTAATGAGAGTTAGGTACTATTGTGAATTCATTTGACATCATATGTTTGGAACATAAACTACACACATTCGGCAAAGGTTGTGAACACACAGTTGCAAGTTTTGTATGGGCGGACTTGAACCGAGTGGATTTACAATGCCTTTGCTACATAAACGATTTTGAAAGTCTTTACATTTCAACGATTTACAATGCCTTAGCTGCATAAACAAATTTTGGAAGGCCTTACATTTCAAAACAAACTCTATGAACTCACTCAACCTTTGTGTTGACACTTTTTAGCATGTTTTATCTCAGGTATCTAAGGCATTCACTTCATGGCACGCATTGGGACACATCATGGAGTCGTGATGATGACGCGTCTCACTTGAGTTTTACTTACTTTAAAACATCGTTTGTATTGTAACAAACTTATTTCCGCACAAATTGGTTTTCATTTGGGACCTACTTTGTATACTCGATTATTTTAATAAATCAAACGATGTATTTTCCAAACGACACTTTAGGTCGCTCAATATAACTCGTGATTGTGATGCTATGACGGTCAATCCCGTGAATTCCATTCCACGCAAAACGGTAATTGGGGTGTGACATATAGGTGCTATTGGTATACGATCATGTTAAACGGCCGAGTATAGGTGCTATGGTATACGATCATGATAAATGACCAAATTAAGGTGTTATGGTATACATATCATGTTAAACGACCGAGTATAGGTGCTATGGTATACGATCATGTTAAACGGCCGAGTATAGGTGCTATGGTATACGTGATCATGATAAACCACCAAGTATAGGTGCTATTGGTATACGATCATGTTAAACGACCGAGTATAGGTGCTATGGTATACGATCATGTTAAACGGCCGGTATAGGTGCTATGGTATGATCATGTTAAACGCCGAGTATAGGTGCTATGGTATACCTATCATGTTAAACGGTCTAGTATAGGTGTTATGGTATACGATCATGTTAAATGACCAAGTATAGGTGCTATGGTATACGATAATGTTAAATGACCAAGTATAGGTGCTATGGTATACGATCATGTTAAATGACCAAGTATAGGTGCTATGGTATACGTACCATGTTAAATGACCAAGTATAGGTGCTATGGTATACGTATGATGTAGTTGTTGTTGTTGTTATTGTTGATGTTGTTGATGTTGTTGTTGATGTTGTTGATCAAAGTAGTAGTTGTAAAGTTGACCATGTTCTTAGTTAACAAGATTATGGTTTCCAAACACCCCTTTTTCAATACTATATTACACATGAATAAAGAAACAACATGACAACAAAACGAAGCAGATCAAACGAAACAACTCGGCAAGCAAACGAAACAACTCAAACGATATGATACACACGACATAGACCATAACAAACATCGATCATTCAAAATTTTTCCTGCTACTTCCCGCCTCGCTAGAACTCGCACCATCTTTTCCTTCCTTTGCTTGACAAACTGCTCAAACAATGCTTTAAGATTTGTTACCCTATTTCCGCATCATCAAATGTGTAATCGAACGGGCTTTTTTTCACTTCATCTTTTTCCTTCCTTTGCTTGACGAACCGCTCAAACATTGCTTCAGCCTTCCAAAGATGTTTTCTCCTCCAACACCATTAGCTTCACAATCCAAATACACTCAGAGAATGCCTCTTTCCTTAACCATTCCGAATGCGGTCTCTCATCAACGGGTCTATGTTCTTATAAGAACCATATTCATCATAAATTTCACCCATACGTATCAAGAACTCGAGTAAAGAGATATATCGACGATAAAACCAAAGGACCACTTTTTCCATCGTAACCGCCATTATATTGTTACATGTGTTTTGTGAGAATTGACGATTGGGTTATTTATGTTTTTCCAAGCATCGGGTTTTAGTTAGGTATTAATAGTTGCAATAAAGTGTATTTTGTAATATTACTTTTGCCGAGGACATGTCCCCGAGGAAAGGTTTCATGGAATTTTCCCGCACAATTAGCTTGCTTTGGACTTTGGTCAAATTTTGGTAAACGAAATACATTTTCAAGGGACAAGTCCCGGAGAAAGGTTACGTTGAATTTTGACTAGCTGGTCAAAGTTTGATAAAATCAAACCTACTTTCGCCGGGGACCCCACCGAAAATTTCCGTTGAATTTTCCATAACAAGTCAACAGATGTATGTGCCACGCCGATTTTATTTTGTCGTTTAGTGACTTTCGCCGGGGACATTGTGTCCCCATGAAAGTCTCCTCCCCGCCCATCCGATTCTTGTAGTGTATTCGGTTTAGTTGCTCATCTCATGTCTTGTTCGGTTCTATACTTGTCACTTTTGAACTCCTCCTACTCGATATATATATATATATATATATATATATATATATATATATATATATATATATATATATATATATATATATATATATATATATATATATATATATATATATATATATATATATATATATATATATATATATATAATGGGAATATATTAGTTACAATTTTTGTAGCCAATTGGCTACAATTTTGTGTTTATAAATGTGGTCCCTAATTTTTTTTTTGGGTCCCGATTATTTTCAGAAGGCCCCGATTCATTGGTTGTGTATTTTATATGAGGGATGTAGCTAATTGGCTACAAAAATTGTAGCCAAGCTATCCCCATATATATATATATATAAATATGTATCCGACTATGGATGATGATGTCGAACTTTAAGTTATGTTGAGTTAGTTTTGTTCGAGTACTTATGGTATAGGCACTCGGTATGGACAAGCTAAGAGATCGAATCTCATCTCACTAGCCTCGCAAATGTACTTTGGGAAAGCTAGTCAAAGTTCTAAGTTCTCTCGGTCATTCCTTTCACTGCACTCACTTCACCTTGTAAGTCAACTCGACTCAACTGCTGAAAACAAAACTCATGCGAACTCAGAATCATTTCATGTCTCGTTAAAAGCTTATTCGAGCTTATTTGCAATAAGCTGAGCTTATAAGCTCATTGATAGACCAATGGAAGTTGTTCGTTTGTGAAAACTCAAAGAAACACGCATGTGTGTTGGGTACTTAGAACTCAGCTCACGGTGAGTTAGCAAACCCAAAAATCCAACCCAGCTACGCTTCGATATATACACGCCCGTCGTAAGATAAACCAAATATGAGCCTTGGCTCGCTGGTTAACATGTTCATGCTTCATTCGACAGTCCCAAGTTCAAACCTTGCACATGGCCTGCTTTCACTATGTTTGCTATTTTTGTGATTGTTACTCTTCACCCCTCCACTTCTAACCACTTGTCATTTTCCTTGAAACTTTATATAAGTTCTAAATTATATAAATTTCGACAACATCAGTCCCCCCACAACTATAAACAAACTATCATTTTTCTTATAAAACTTTATAATTCTGAAAATTTATAATTCCAGCCCCTCTACTTCGAGGCATTTGACGTTTTTCCTTAAATCTTTTATTAAAAATTTGAAATTTATGTAACCTTCAACAACTTAAGTCCCTAGATTTGTACCAAGTTGACATTTTTCATAAAAACTTTTATAAGTTATTAACGTATATATTTTTACCACTTTGTCTAAATAAATATGTTTAACACATATTTTCATTTGACGACTATATTCGCATAAACTATACATATTATATTTTTTCAAATATATTATTAAGGTTGTGAGTAAATAAGATATTTAGGTTTTGTGTTGAAGCCATTACCATTGCTTACATGTTATTATCGTACATTGTCTACTGTACTACTGTGGTGAGTTCATAGCCCTTCTTTTACTCTTTTAACTGCTTTATAAACTCCTTGGGGGAGAATATAGGCTACCACTACTTTTTATGATCACAATAGCTTGAAAAACTTATGCTATACCTGATTGTTATTATCACTTATGTTCAAAAGCATCTGTTTGATGATACTTATGTTCAAAATCATCTTTACGATGATACCGATAAGGATTTAAAACATACTTTTTTAGGGGGTCATTTAATCGCTAAATCGACACATTTTATATTCGTTACTACTTAAAATCGTTCCTTTTCACATTTTAGGTCTTTTGAAAGCAAAATGCTGGAATGAAGCATATTTGGAAGAAAAGGAGCGAAAACATGAAGAAAATGACAAAGTCGAGACTCAAGTCGTTTTAAAGCATGACGCGTCTCAACTTAAAGGACGATGTCGCCACTTGTTGAAGACTTTGAAAAATTCAAGCGATGGCTCGTGTGATTTTACGGTTTTAAAGCCCGACGACGCCAAGTGTTAATTCGAGGGCGCCGCCTTTGTTTTGCACCGCACGACCAAGGAACAAATCCCCATTTAAGTCCCTATTGAAGATAGACGGCCACACTCATCAACCGACGCCCGTCCCAACGATGACTTGGCCAAAACGAAACCCTAAAATGGCGACCGACGACGTCACCATCGTGATGACGTGCCGCACTTGTAAATCTATATATATAATTTGATTTTTCCGCATTTAGAGAGGAGAATTCGGAGAGCAAACCCTAACTCGCTTTGTAGTCCGACTGGACAAGACTCAAACCCTTCTTTACATCACAAGATAATTTTGTTAATCCATATTATCATTATGTCTACCCTATGTTTAATTGTTTGTGTGTATGCTTGCTTATTTACCATGAGTAGCTAAATTACTATTGTGTTTGCTTAGATCTATGAAACCTAGTTGTTAATTCTTGTTAGGTTGTATCTTGTCTTGATTGGTAGATGCTAGAGTAAGGAAAACCGGCTTCTTTAATTGTTGCGAGCTTGAACGTCCTAAATAGAAAAAGCTTAAGAGTTTACTTAGGCCATCGTTGTGTTTATTGTGTGAGTTGTAGCTTTAGAATAATAGAGTATTCGGGAGATACTACGGTACTTGGCGATCCCAGATAGTCTAGAGGAGAGTTACGATTCATAGAATTGGGGAATTTAGCACTGCCCTATGACCAAATTGAATACAACACACCAATTAAGATGAGGATGTGACAATTCAACTGACCAGTAAGTGATAACTAGAAAGTAAGAACATCTAAGTAAACACACTTTCAATCATCATAAGAGCACACCTACAAAACATAGCCTATCTTTCCTTTTCAATTGTTTAAGTAGTTAATTAGTTTAATTAAAAAGTAGTTAAAACCGGTAGAAGTACCACCCCCACCCTATACCCTAAGATATTTACCTTGCTTTCTAAAATATAAAAGACTAAAAGAATCTCCTCAACCTTACCTTCTCGCCATACATCTCTTCCTAGCATCTATATTCCTCTAGAGAACGATCAACCCCTAGGCTTACCCATACTACACTGCAACGATTAGGTACACTGCCTAGTGGATTGTAAAGCTTTCTTGTAAGAAAGGAAGTCTTTCGACCCTGAACCTACGCTTTCAAGTTTTTGGCGCCGCTGGGGAATAGAATAACTAGTTAGATTTCTATTTAGTTTAGTTCTACTGCTTGATTCCTATCAAGTGAGCTTTTTCTTTTTCTTAGCTTTTTTAGTCTGTCCCCCTTCTTGTGTCTTTGTTCGTAACCTCATCACTTTTCATCATGGAAGGTGATAACCCACCCAACAACAATCCACCACATCATCCACTACCACCACCCAATCAACGACCACTGACCCGCCAAGAGGTCGCACTCTTGGTGAATACTCCTAACCGAGCCATCAAGGCTATAGGAACACCATTGAGCTCCCACTTCAAGCTCAAACTATGGCCATGCTATCCGACACCATCCGGTTGGTGCAAACGGATGTGCATTCCATGGACTTCGTTCAAGATCCCAATCAACATCTCAAAGATTTCCTTAAAATCGTTGATTCCATTGACCTTGATGCTACCACTTGGGAGACCACGCGATTGCGTCTCTTCTAATTCTCTACGAGACCAAGCTAGTAATTGGCTTGAGCGACTTCCGCAGATCCATCTCAATTTAGGATGATTTCACCACCCGTTTCCTCACCCAAAATTTTCCACCGGGGAGAACCACCAAGCTAAGGAATGACATCTTGATGTTCCAACAACGTCAAGGTGAAACCCTTTTTGAGGCGTGGACTCGATTCAAGGATGTACTCCACAAAGTCCCTCATCACGACATTGATCTTTGGCTTGAAGTCCAAATCTTTTATGATCATTTCAATCTCTCCACAAGGCAAACCATCGACTGCGGCCGGTGGTAAGCTTAGTGAACTTACCGCGGAAGAGTCGTGGGTACAATAGAGGACCTTGCACTATATGAAAACGAATTTGGAATCACACCGTGAGTTGCCCAAAACCATAAAGGAAATATCCTTGCCTCTAATTGACTCACAACCTTCCAATCGTAGGATGCTTGAACTTGAAGATCAAGTCAAATTCCCAATGAGTTCCTACAAAGCTCCTAAATCACTTTACCTTGTGAATTATGTAGTCGTCCCCATGACACTCGTGATTGCACAAAACTCCCCAAACAAGCTTTTGCGGACTACACATCCACGCATACCGGTGGAGTAGGAGAAAAGTGGTACACTTTCAAGCCCGAGCAAAACAATCTAGGAAATTCCTACAACCCCTCGTGAAAAAATCACCCTAACCTTAGGTGGAGCCAAAGCTCAAACCCGCCTAAAAAAAACTCCTCTTGTCCACCTAATAGGTTCCAACCAAACCATACCACCTACAACAACCCTCCCACACCGGAACTTCCACTAATCTTAAGGGAATGGTATTCAAGTTCATGTCATCTTAAGAAGCTCAATTATCTAAGCTTGAAGCCGATTTCAAGCAACGACAAAGCGAGATGACAAACAAGCTCGACACCCTTTTAAAAGCCTTTAATGACCAAGATGCGGGAGTACTCCCAAGTGACACCATCAAGAACTAAAAAGTGAATTCGATTTATCGACTGCTTTTTGCTTACCAAGGAAGAGTGCATATCCATGCCCCTCGCACCCACAAGTCCACTCGGTCAACACCATCAAAACGTGTTTCAAACAAACAGCCCAAAAGACCAAAACCCAAGTTGTTGGTCCATCCAAATATTGAAACACCAACTAATCAAGAAACCAACTCTACTCTAGAAGAGAATTTAAGGAGCTTTACAAAGAAAACCAGCTTCTTGAAGTCTTGACTCATGCCTTACTATAATGCTTTGAAAGACAAATATGAGAAAAGACTAAAGTTAGGAGAACGTGGTTCGCTTTTGTGCAAAACAAGTTACCTAAGAAATTAAATGATCCCGGCCTATTCATTCTTCCGTAGCATTGGAAATTCCAAAGCTTTTGACACATTAGCCGATCTTGGATCAAGCATCAACCTTCTTCGTTGTCCCTCCATATAATGTTTTAGCGTTTAACATATAGTCAACTATAGTTTTGAACAATATGCTTTAAATCACATGTGATAACAAATCACATGTAGTTTCAAACAAAAAGTTATAATTGTAGGGGTTTGGTGGTCACCTACATGACCTAATCACAAAGAAAAATAAATACATGAAGACCATGCATACAAACCCTAATAGCTAGATCTCCTAATCAAATATATAACCTAACTAAACACGTATGAAGGGTGTTTATAGAATACTTACTTGTTTCATGTAGTTATGTAAGTTTCCTAACCAGTCTGCACACGCCGAATAACCTTCTTATTTCATCTCTTGCTTGGATCGGATCGCCTTAGGGTTTCTAGGAGAAAACCTTAACCTAGATCGCGACAGTATCCACCCGTGCCACATAGGTAGAACTAGGGCTCGAACCTATGCAACCTTGTCGAGCACGAATCGGGCAACCGCTCGACAAGAGTATGTCGAATAGCGTAATCAATTTAGTTGACTATAGGGATTCGGTTGAAAGGATAAAACCCTATTGTCGACCGATCATGCGAAGAGGGAGGAGAGGGGAGAGATTTAGGGATAGTTGGCGTGTTATAAGGCTTCTTTGGAAAAGACTTTGTTTTTTATATGCTACTAAGGAGTATTCTAGAATAATTAGAATATCATAAACCTTGTCCATAAATAATAGGAGTTTGACAAAGTGTTAAACTCCCCTATGAGGGATCGGTCGAAAACCCTTAACCCTAAAGTTTTGGGTTTTTGCCTTTTATTACTTATACTTATCTAATGATAAATATTATGTATTTAAGACAATTACCGTTTTACCCCTTAATGAAAATAACTTGTGATTTTCATTTCCTTAACACTCTTATCTCATTTCCTAACTCTTTTCTCATTTTCACTTGCATGTTTCATTTAGTGTGCACCGGTGTGACCTTTCGGTATTTCTGTGAAGCAAGCAGTGAAAGTTGTTGTCTCTATGTACACAATCCTTTCAGTATCCCAATTGTGCATAGGAACAATGTGAGAACCACTTTCACGGTACCTAGCCGGCGCGAGCAAGAAAATGAAGTACCCAGCTCACAGGTCCCGATTCAATACCCAGGTAGTAATTTCCTTAACTTAACATTTCCAGTTGAGTCCGGGTATATGGTATTATCCTTTCACACTTTGTCGATATTTTTAGAAATTAGCAAGCATAGATATATTAACATCGATACTCTCATCATTTCTTTTTCTCGTGAATGATTTGTCTCCCACAGTGACTTCAGGCACTTTATTCGTACGACCGTACTTTCACAAATCATAACACACTCAAGGGGCCCAGAAAAATATCATTGTCTTCAGTCTATTTCAAACTGGAGCTGCAAATTGCCATCTCGGTTGATAAGGATTTAAAACATACATTTTTATGAGGTCATTTAAGCCCTAAATTGACACATTTTATATCCGTTACAGCTTAAAATTGTTCTTTTTCACATTTTAGGTCTTTTGGAAGCAAAATGCTAGAATGAAGCATATTTGGATGAAATGGAGCGAAAACATGAAGAAAATGACAAAGTCAAAATCAAAGGCACTCTAGCCCACCTGACGTCGTCCCAACTAAAGGGTGACACCGTCCCTCTATTAAAGATTTGATCAAAAGTGCACGCGACGGCTCAGCAATTCTCGGTCCTAAAGTTCGACGGCCACGCCTAAACTCGAAGGCCACTCATAAAATCTACACCGATGCCCAAGATCCAAGATTCGCACGACGTCGCTACTAAAGACTAACGGCACACACATCTCAACCGACGCCGTCCGAACGATGACTTGGCCTAAACGAAACCCTAATGACGGCGACTGACAGTCACACCAAAGAAAAGGTGACGTCGTTGCAATTATAAATCGATATATGAAATTCGATTTTTCCGTATTTTAGGAGGTAAATTTTGGAGAGCAAACCCTAACTCGCTTGTCGTCCGACTTGGACAGTATTCTAGGGTCCCATACCCTATTTTACATCACAAGATAAGTTTGTTTATCCAATTTATCATTATGTCTACCCCATGTTCAATTGATTATGTGTATGCTTTCTTGTTTAACATGTCTAGCTAAATTATTCTTGTGTTTTCTTAGATCTATGTGTGGAAAACTAGAAGGGGGGGTTGAATAGTTTTACCAATTTAAAACTTTCTTTTAAATATTTAGATCGACTTATGTCAATCTATTTGATTGTTTATGTTGGACGTTGATAGATAGATATATAGATGTGTAATGAAACATAAAGAGTAAGAAGCACATCACCACGACACAAGTTATTTATAGTGGTTCGGCTACAAGGACACCTTCCTTGCCCTACTCCACTCCCCGAGTCACCTACTCGAGAGTTCGTAAGCACTACACCAACTCCTTGTGGCGGAGAAGCCTTCACAACGCCGCTAACCTTTTTCCCGACAAAGCTAAATACCGAAGTTCTTTCACACCAAGGCGAACCACACCTAACACAACGTCGCCTACCCTTTATACGGTGCTAGGCTAACCACCGAGTTCTTTTCACACCTTAGGAGAACTAATCCTATCACAACGTCGCCTACCCTTTATTAGGTACTAGGCTAAGTACCTAGTTCCATTACTATGGAGGAACTACTACCCTTCACGACACAACACCTAATCTCAAGGAGATCTACTCCTTGTTACAACACCATCAACGATATCACCATCCTTGTAAATAAACAAATACTTATATGTATAACGATGCACCTCATCGATTATACGACCTAGGCATTTCTTCACAAATGCTACTTGATTTGATTCTTTGGCATCCTTCACTAAAGCTTTTGACACAACGCTTGGCACCCTTCACTAATGCCTTCGTCTTGACACCTATAGCATTCTTCACTAATGCTCTTGACACGAACGATAAGCACCTTTCACTAATGCTTTCGTCTTGACACTTTCGGCATCCTTCACTAATGCCTTTAACCCAACATCTATGGAGAAAGGAAGAACTTATCAACAAGAGAACCTTCATTGTCTTGATGATGATGAAGCATGACAACTCATGGACTTGAGCTTGCATATATTCAAGAAGTGGTGATCTTTCCTTTAAGAGGAACCTAGAAGATCACACAAAAACAAAAGACAAACTACATAGATCACTTGGATCTGAGGTTAGAGGGTTAGAATATTTGCGGAAAGTATGTGTGTAAAGTGATTAATAGAAAGGAAGAAATGGGTCTCTATTTATAGAGAAAATTTCTACTATTTCCCGATCCCACGGATCCTTCCACTGGGATCCGCTAGCACAAAGCCGTGGATCCGTGGAACGCCTCTTCGCCCATGGGTATTTTTGGTTATGGGTCATGGGTCATGGGTTATGGGTTGATCCATGGTTTTCTTTTCTAGATACAATGTATCTTAAGGATACAATGAACTTGGTTAAGTGGTATAAATAAAACCATGGGTTATGGGTCAAAACCATTTGCTAGTTTTACCTATTTAGTATATACTTGTTTTACCCATTTTAGTATATACTTGTTTTTACCCATTTTAGTGTATACTTAGTTAAGTATATGTTATCCCAATATGTAAACACTAGTTGTTGTACATATGTATATCTAAAGCATAAAATCACTTATACTAGTTTTTGTGTTTTATGTGAAAGCGTAAGTGTGTTAGAAAACTATTAGTTCAAACCATTTACGTATTTTATTTGTTTCGTTAAAATGATCTTACTTTTGTTATCGACAAAACATTAGAAGATCGTAAAATATAAATAAACGTTTTTACCCATGGGTATTTTTGGTTATGGGTCATGGGTCATGGGTTATGGGTTGATCCATGGTTTTCTTTCTAGATACAATGTATCTTAAGGATACAATGAACTTGGTTAAGTGGCATAAATAAAACCATGGGTTATGGGTCAAAACCATTTGCTAGTTTTACCTATTTAGTATATACTTGTTTTTACCCATTTTAGTATATACTTGTTTTACCCATTTTAGTGTATACTTAGTTAAGTATATGTTATCCCAATATGTAAACACTAGTTGTTGTACATATGTATATCTAATGCATAAAATCACTTATACTAGTTTTTGTGTTTTATGTGAAAGCGTAAGTGTGTTAGAAAACTATTAGTTCAAACCATTTACGTATTTTATTTGTTTCGTTAAATGATCTTACTTTTGTTATCGACAAAACATTAGAAGATCGTGAAATATAAATAAACGTTTACGGCTTATTTGTATTAACAATCTCCCTTTGTTGATGACAAAACATAAGATTATTTTAAGGAAAAGCTAAAATTGTAAGAGTTTGAATTTGTAGTTTTTACTTTCTTCTCCCCTTTTGTCGAAACAAAAAGCTAAAAGAAACTAACAAAATTTTTACAAGAAAGTTATGCAAAATGTAAAGAGAATAAGTGACGGAATGGTACTGCCTTAACTCCCCTTGACAAGTCCATCCGTTTGAAAGGGCCAAGGACATGACGAAAATAAACTAATTGCGCTTGTAATTAAGTTTGCAAATGGCTCGCCTAATGATTTAAAAGCGTGCTCCCCTTGAATATTGCAAAGATGCAATGGGTATCATGAAGTATAATCCAAAACGGATTAATGTTGCAAATGTTTTGTAAATATCGCTTGACACAAAGCTCCCCTAGCTTTATGGTGTCAAAATCTTCATGTGTTATTTTGAAAATCTACAAAGTAAAGGTTAGAAAACAAGAGTATAGTGCATAATTTCGCAAATAAAACTCAAGTTAGTAGAAATTTGTGCTCGATCCACGGATCCCACGGTTCCCTTTTGAAGGGATCCGTCTAGGCATTATGGAGGGATCCGCCGTCTGCTGACGCTTCTTCAAGAATGAGAGTGTTTCAATCAATGCAAGTGTGGAGACAATATATGTGTGCAATAAAGAGCACAACGCACGTAATAATCAAAACATATAAATGTTCATTCAATAAAACAAGAGATAACCAACCAAATCTCTAAAAACTAAGAGAATGAACTAGCTAAACAAGTGCTACTAATGCTAATCGGCTACCCCAAACTTTAGATTCAACTAAAACTTAATGATGATCAAGGATGAGAAAGGTTTCCTAAACGTTTAAGTTTGAGCTTTTGACTATGATGCTCATTGTAGTTTAGGCTTATTAACCTCTTCAAAACGTTCGAGGAGGTGATAAAACATGAAACGTTGTTCTTTACGTAGTTCATGTATCAACCTTTCAACATGTTTACAATGATAGCAATCCTTGTCATGGTTTTGAATTTCTCGTAGTGGAAGTTCAAGTAAAGTGGGTTGAGTATCTTCAAATGAAGGAGGAATTGGTGGAGGCTTATTAAGTGACGGCTCTACAATGTTTGAGGGTGAAGGTAAAGAAGCATCAACTTCCATATGGTCGGGTGGTTGCCTTTGATGTCTTCTCATAATCCAAAATGGACTATTGGGAGGAATGATAGAGTTTACTTTTTGGAGCAAGTGTTGATTCAATAATTTGATTTTGTTGCTCAATCTTTTCAAGTGAATTTGTTGGTAATGGTGAAAGATGAGATGGCCAAGAAGGTAACTCTTCTACATTGTGAGAGTGTGGAGATGATTGTGAGGTGGCTCTAGGCACTAATGATGTTGGTTGAGTTGTGGAGGTTATGTTTGGTATAGTAGAATTTGGTGATGAAATCTTAGTGGAACAATCTTCTTGGGGATTAGTTTGATTGGTTTCCTTGGTGTAAGCGAAATCCTAGCATTGGTAGACTTAATCGGAGATGATTCGGTTGAGGAAACTTCGTATGATTCTAGCAAGTTTCTTGGGTGGTTCTTGAGTGGATGAGTTAGCACTAGGAGCCTTTCTCATGATAAAATGACTTAAGAAGCATGGTTGTAATTCTTGATGGTTTGTGTTTGTGTTTGATGACTAAGGTGTTCTTAGCAATATGGCTTATAAAGGAAGAGCTTGGTAGTTGCCTTTAAGACTTAATCCACTAATGTTCTTGAAATGTGATGATTAACATGCACAAAGTTTATGTTCGTAGTTTCACTAATCTAGGGACTCATTTAAGATGAGATGGAGTGTTTGAGTTAGGAAGATGAGTTGAAATGATTGTTCAAGCAATGATTTTCATAAACCGTCACCCGGATCCCACGGTTCCTCCTTGAAGGATCCGCTAGGCTAATCCTAGGGATCCGCCTCTCGAGTTATGACAGTTTGAAATAAGGTTTCTAGGAGCTAAAGCCTATCTTATTTTGAATATTTCGGTTCTCCTAAGTGTTTGAGATGAAAGGATACTTGAATGATCAAAGGTAATAAGTGTTATAGCAAATGATTGCTTCTTATGGAAAGAGGATGGGACAAGATGACTACCAATGGATGTCCAAGGATAACACTAAGAGTTATATAGGTGTCAAGTCATAATAAATGATCCTAGCGATCAGATTTAAGCTTGAGGTGATATTTGGATAAATTCTTAAAAATCATGAGAATTGAAAAACTAATCTTTATCTTTCTTTGAGATGGAAATGACTAGAGACAATTTAAAAAAAAATGTTTAATTTTTCCTCTTTAAGTGTTTTGAGAGATGAGAAATAGTTTGTGAGTAGTTGAAGCGGAAATATGGTGAGTTTTGATGTGTTGATAAATCAAGAGGCATTTTGACTAAGATTTTAAGTAAGCCTTTAGTGAGTCTAAGCCTTTCTCATCCTTGAAATAGTTCTAGTTGGATTCTAAAACATATGCTTAGCTAATGTGAAGTTTATCTAGAAAGCGCCTTGATGTAAGGAAAGATGTATTGTCGATCCGATGACACGGATCCCATGGTTCCTCAAGGGAGGGATCCGGCTAGCTAATCCTAGGGATCCCATCTGCAGATCGTAACCTACACGTAAATGATGTGCGATTTTGTACACTATTAAATCTATAAAACAAGCAATAAGAACAAGCAAGTCATCATAAAACACCACTTATAAGATAAAGTAACAATATCCAAAATACCATAAACCAAAAATGCTAAAGAGAAATCATTCAAACATAAAATAAATGAAACTAAGCACATTCCTATTGTCTCTTTCACAATTCTTCCTTTTCCTTTTGACGGCTTAGTGAGGTTGTAAGCGAGGTTTTGAATCATGCCTCTTATTTGTTTAAATTCGCGGTCTCGTTTGGAATGGTTGGAAGTTGTTCGTGGTATTCAAGGATTTCCAATTTGATGTTGGATACGGGTCGATGTCTTCCTCATCTTCTTCTTCTTCTTCTCCGCCGAGGAGTCCGAGAGAGCTTCGTGTTTCTCTCCATTGACCATGAACCGTTTAGAGGGTTGTTTGGTAAGAGGTACCATGATGTGATCGGATAGGTAATGATCATCATTGATAGGGGATGGTTGCAATGCACTAACTAACTTACAAAGTCGTGTTAGGAGCATACCATATGGGAGTACCATGTTGAAGCTTTGAATACCCCACCATTCTCCTTACCATGTAATAGGCAAGATTAAATGGCCTTTGGTGGGTAAGACAATAGATCATTTGCACAAGACATGCTTGGATGATCTTTGTTTCCAACTAGGCTAATGATGTTTTCCTAAGGATTTCTTCCCATTTTCTAAACATGGGATGCATTTTGAAAGTTCCATTTTAAAGGGATCACGGTGAATGAGCTTTTTGTTACGATCGAACGGGATTGGTCGGTCCTAATTTTAAAGATAGTATCACGAATGGTTTCGGATCGCCGAGAGGAGTGTTATAGAGAGGCTTAGGATCAGTGCATGGTTTTGAGAGTTAGTTGCCCAATCTTAAGAGTACATACAAATTCCTCACAAGGAATGCGAAGAATTTGAGCAAAGGTGTTGAGAGGAAAAATAAAGTTTTGTTTGTTGATGATGAAGGCGATTGAGATGCTATTGTCGGTGTTTCTAATGATCCTAAAGCTTTTGTAAAATTCAAAGATGAAGACCGGACAAATTTGTTCATCTATGTCAAGGAGACAATCAAAATTGATTGTCGAGAAAACTTGACGAATGTCGGTATCTTCAAGGAAACATTCCTTGACTACACGACCTTCGTGGATAAGTCATTTTACAAGGCTTTTGAATATTTTACGGTCGGTTTTGGTCAATCCCCTTTTACGATAGTAGTGAGTAAGGTAATGGACGGTGTCATGGTGATCTTGTTGAGTGGCTTTGGGCATGGTTGGTCCTAAAATACAAATTTTCAATTAAGATAAATTAGTTGAATGGGTTTATGGTTTTGATTTGTATTAACAATGTTGTGAACACAAAGTGATTTTGTTAAAATCCCCTTTTATGATTTGTTAAAAAACTAATTAAGTTAATTGATTAGATATTAAGAAACCATAAACCCTAAGATGAGGATGATGAAAGTTATAACAAGTTAATGTAATTACTTACAATGGTGTTCTAGGAGGGATATTTGAAAGTATGGAAGCCAATGAGGATGAATTCGTAGCTTGGTCGCTTTTTTTTGTTGTGTGAATAGAGGAAAAACAATCGCTGGTGAATTTTGAAAGCGTATAGTCGAGTTCTGCTCCACGGTTCCCCGGATCCTTTGTGTTTGGGATCCGTTAGTACAACTAGGGGATCCGCCATCGTAGGGACGTAAAAGGGTTTGTTTGGCATTATTTTGTAGTAGGCTTATAAATAAGCTTACTAAAAGATAGTTCGGAGGTATTAGATGAAGATTGTTTTGGATGACGACTTTTGATGAATCACATATCAAGGTTCATATGTGATGACGTTAGTTTGACTTAATCAAAAGGAGTATTATTCCGATGATGAAAAGACGAAAAGTGACGAAAGAGACTTCTAATGATGTTAGAGATAAATAAACAAAGAGAACTTATGAAAATAAATAGAACTCATGTAACCTATCTAATGAAAAGTAAAACATACCTCTATGCTTCTTGGTTTGACATAATACCAAAGATACTTCATTACCTTTAAAGTAATCCTTTGTACTTGGTGTGCGTGAGTTGGATTACTTTTAGATCCTTCCTTGAATGTTGACTTCATTATTCATGAATGAAGATTTTGGAGAGATTCTAGCATGAAGATTTCTTAGGAACAAAAGTTGTTAGAGTCATCTATCAATGTCCAAGAAGATGATTTAAAAGAAAATATGACCTTAAAAATCCTTCTTTGTAGTTTTCAAACATACACGGATCGTATCAAGTCTTTAAAGTACAATATACTTTAAGAAACTTGGTAATAAGCTCGATACCAATTGTGGAAAACTAGAAGGGGGTTGAATAGTTTTACCAATTTAAAACTTCCTTTAAATATTTAGATCGACTTATGTCAATCTATTTGATTGTTTATGTTGGACGTTGATAGATAGATATATAGATGTGTAATGAAACATAAAGAGTAAGAAGCACATCACCACGACAAGTTATTTATAGTGGTTCGGCACAAGGACACCTTCCTTGCTCCTACTCCACTCCCGAGTCACCTACTCGAGAGTTCGTAGCACTACACCAACTCCTTGTGGCGGAGAAGCCTTCACAATGTCGCTTAACCTTTTCTCGGTACAAAGCTAAATACCGAGTTCTTTCACACCAAGACGAACCACACATAACACAACGTCGCTATCTTTATACGGTGCTAGGCTAACCACCGAGTTCTTTCACACCTTAGGAGAACTAATCCTATCACAACGTCGCTTACCCTTTATTAGGTACTAGGCTAAGTACCTAGTTCCATTACTATGGAGGAACTGCTACCCTTCACGACACAACACCTAATCTCAAGGAGATCTACTCCTTGTTACAACACCATCAAGGATATCACCATCCGATGTGCCGGTTGGTGCAAGTTTTAAATTTATAAAGGTGATTACCAATATTACCAATAACACATACGAGCAAGTATACTCGTCCGTTATAGCAAGATTATGAAGGTAAGTCGGGATCGTTGGCAGGGATTTGAGTGAATCTAAGTGTTGGGAATTACAAGTTTGAGTTGATAAAGACAAAAAGAATGAAACAAGAGGGACTTAATATGACAAGAGGGGAACCTACTAAAAGATGGAAGGACTTGCTTGCAATGGAAGTTTTATTATTTAGTCCTTATCCTCTAGTATATAAAGAGGACATAGGTGTAGGTTTTAATTATGTCTTCCATAATGTAGTCGACTAAAAGGTGTGTGTTTAGCCTAGACGTTGGGGAGAACGCCTAGGTATTAGTTAGTCGATTAGTGTGTCCTAGGCGATGTTCATGTAAACGCCTAGGTTATTAGTTTAGTTAGTAGACGTGTTCCTATAAACGCCTATATTATAGTTAGTTAGTTAATGGTAATAAAAACCTTTAGCAATAACAAATGTGACAACTCGTAATTTCGTGTCATTTTACAAACTTTAAAAGTTTCACTATTTCATCATTTATCGTAAATTACGCTATTTAGTATCAAATTGCAGAACCTTAATGGTTTAGCTGCTAATTCATGAACATATCATCAAGGACATTTCATATAGACTAGATTTAGTCTACATATCATTAGTAACATCATTTCATATCGGTTCATGCATGAATTTGCATTTTTCAATTAAACGCTTATTTTCCTATTAAATAAACGCTATCGCGTAAACATTTATTTTGAATATTGATCCGACACTTCCAAAATATTCCTAATATATTTTTATACTCCTTTAAGATTATAAAATTATATTATTAGTTTATCGATGTTTTCAATTTATTTTGTATATAAATTGTTATGTATAAATATTTACTGACGGTTTTCAGATATGCAACTTGATAATTATTATTTCACTCAACTCATGTAAGAAATGTACTTTTATAATTTTTACGGCTTCAATACATTTTATTTTGTTTCGTTAAAATCTATTTTTATTTAACGCTACAATTAATACCTAACTATATTTACAAAATACATATTATGTCTACATGTAAATACATTTTTACAACAAAAACACATTAAACCCCCCCTACAGCCCCATGGCCGGCCACCCTTTTTATAAATGTAGTCAATTTGATCTTTGCAACTTTACTTTACACCTACACAATAATTGAAGATATTTTGCAATATATTAGATAATATCCAAACAAAACACATAGTTACATACACATTCAAGGTGAAATGAAAAGTTCTTTTCTTTCTTTTCTCTTGTGGTGAACGTCCAAACCAAGAAGCATGAAGAATCCATTAACTTTTCAAGATCAAGTAACTTTACAAGTATATGTAATAATCTAGTATAGGTTTTGAAATAAAACCTCATGATTTATTTAAGTATACTTTGCTCAAAACTCTTCAATCCTTCAAGTAAGTGTTATAATAATTTTTCATAATCTTTCATACTCTTACTTGATGTATCTTTATGTTTCATTTAGAAAAACATGCATAAATTCCATGATCCATACCACTTTTGTTGTTTTTATTACTTATTATGTAATATAATTATCCTATAATGAATCCCTTGAAACATATCACTTTTGGTGATGTTTAGGAACCCATGACACCCTAAGAAGGTGTATGGTAGGATTTGGATAGCTTCGAGTTGTTTTGATTCGTTAGAATAGGTTTTTGCGATAAAACTCATTTCGACAACTATAATTAAGGGTCTGTTGGTATTTTGAAAACTGGAAAATCCGACAGTTGGTAAAATATTTTGGGCTAGATATTTGGAAAATATACTTTAAAACAAAACGTGGCCGCTTGAACGGGTTAAACGGAGCTATGACGAAGAAGTTATGCTATTTTCAAGTTTAACGACGTAAACTATTTTCCTGAAAACCGACCGCTGTTACTAATCGTTGAACTGATAAAATTTTATAACAAACTGATCCTTGAAAGTATTTTTACATGAAACTAGATTCAATTATCTTCGAAATGACGGGTGGCTCGACCCGTGATGACTTACGGTTAAAAAGATATGATTTTCCCAAGTTTGTTCTCCAAATTTGTTCTCCAAAAATTAGTTCTCCAAATTTCTTTTCAAGTTTGTTCTCCAAACGGGTCAGGAAATGACCATGTTGAGGGTCGTTTTTAACATTGATGGGATACTCTTTATAAAAAGATGTCTTCTAGTAAAAGTAAGTTCGCCAAGCATATTTTTCAAAATGTCCAACCGTTCGTCAAGCGGAGTTGTAACGAATAATATACGGTCACTTAAACTTTGCCGAAAACCACCCTTAAACAACGCTTTGGACAAAAGTACTATACTTAACCTATATTTTCTTTGTGATCGAGACCTCTAGGATGGAAACTTAAACACTAAAACTTTGAGATAATGATACAAGCTTCCCAAAACCGTTGAGTTCATTTCCAACACTCGACGTGCACCATTTTATGACTAACTTTTCAAGGCCATTTTAGTCACTTTCATGAAAATTTCAACGACATTATTTTACAACGAAAGTTATAATTTCACAATAAATCATTAAATGACTATCGTGGGATATCATTTCAACGTAAATACTTGTAAAGTATTTTATAATATGACGAGATGTCATAAACATATATTTCGATGATAAACATTATTTTCAAAGAATACAAGTGGTATAGATTACATGTGGATTTGCATGCACGACATTGTTTCATGATTTACATTAGAACATATCATTCATAATAGGTCATGGTCGAGGTTGCTCCTCATTTCAAGATTGCCATTATATCATCATTATCATTGCAACAGTGAGTTTTCATAGCCCCGATTTATTCAAGTTTTTACTTATTTCAAACCTACGGGAGAATACATTGCACATCATTTTTACTACGATGCCAAGTATATTCAAATTCATTACATTGCTTAAGTTACCTCATTGCCGCTAAATGTCCCCATTTCATAATCATGAACCGTTAATTTCATAGAAGCGAGGGTGAGTGGATAGATCTATCGAGGTGACACCTCCATCCGGTTGGCGGATTCCAACCGGACGGATGCATTTCATTTCTTAATCATTATTTGAGTTGTTTGGCAAACACTCTGGGGCTAACATCGCGAGAGCTTCGTGTCATGGACTTATAGCAATTGTATCATTTTGTGGCGACATTGTCATACATAATATATACTTGTGGTAGTCGATTAACATTTTCAACAACTCTATGAACTCACTCAACCTTTGTGTTGACACTCTTAGCAATGTATTTTCGTGTTACTAAGACATTCACTTCATGGCATGCATGTGGACATATCATAGAGTCGCGGTGACGACGCTGCCTCACATGGGATTTATACCCTTTAAAAACATCGCTTGACTTGTACCAAACTTATTTCCGCACTTAGTAACTTTCATTTGGGACCTATCTTTGTAACTCGAATGTTTTTATTAAATCAAGCGATGTATTTTCCAAACGACACTTTAGGTCGCTCAATATAACCGTGATTGTGATGCTATGATACTATCCTCGTGAATTCCATTCACGCAAAATGTGTAATTTGGGGTGTGATGATTGGTATCGGAGCTTCGTTATAGAGAAATAGGTTGCATCATTGACCCTAGACTATAACTACATCATCATAGCATCTCATCATTTCATCATAAGTGCATAGTCACTATACATGCGGTTTCATACGCACATTTTGTGAGTTATTTACTTTCATTTCAAATCGATTGTCACATAGATGCCTTCGATACCCATCCCATCATACTCACATCGACTTTGACATGGAGAATGCCCCGTCATTCCCTATCACAATTTTAACATCGGTTGACTCAACACCGATAACATCGATGATGAGATCAACCCTTTAGAGGACGGTTGCACTTACACCATCGCGATCACTATTGATTCACCGTAGGATCGTGACAATTTTATCATTCAGTTGGGATAGATCATACCATTTGGTAGAACTTATAGGCTTAGTCCTAATGAACCTATTTTCTTAACTCACCACAAGGATTTTCATTATCATCATTGTTATCATTTTCATCATTTTCATTTTGAGCACCATCCGTACCATCACATCTCATACACGATACTCATACATCTGACTTGCAGCTTGGGAAGCGTGCATGATTTAACACACCATTACCATCTACCACTAAGACTATAGAAACTACACTATCTTATAGGTTTGAGGACTATGAAAGTTCTAGGGCTGTTGCTGATAGACAAGCTAATACCCCTACACTTGAAACATGATTATACCATCAACAGGAATAGATAATAAGTACATTTCTATTTAGTGTAATCTTTATCCTTTATTATCTCTATGATAATCACAACCTTTGTTTATTTCATTCCTATTCCAATTGCCCAATTTTCCATCATTTCACGACGATACATCACTATCTTACTAGGGGTTAGCCAACTTTATTCTTGACCAATTAGGAGACTATTACTACTCGATGAAGTTCTTCCATGTATCCTACAAACCATTCAACAAATTTTATTCCAAGTTATTCTTCTACTATTACATGAAATTATTTCACTTGATTTTATTTCGAGCTATTTTATCACCATCTTAGAAACGTTGTTTCATAAAGTTTTAAAGCAAGTTGTTTTATTACCAACTTATCAATTGGTTTTCAGTCATTTTATCAACGATTTAATATCATCATGCGAAACGATTTTCATGTTACTCTGAAAAATTATTGAGCCATTACCTTACAAAACAAAACGTTGAATACCATTTAAGACTTCGGAGAAACATAATACCATTTCAACAAAACCAAGCATCACATCATTTGTCCTTGATTATACATGGCCTGATCACCTATGTATAATTCAGGAAGAATTATGTCATGAAAGTAACAAGCATCATTTCGATTCTCTTAAAACAATCTTCACTCAAAAGCAAAACTTTGTAATCGATAAATTGTTCATAAACATTTCTTTTGTTAACACTCTATAGAAGCTTCACACCATTCATCCTCACTCAACCGATAAGTTAGAATTTGACGAGTTACTTTTCTTAGGAAAGGCTTCCTATACCATCTACGAGGAGGATTCTCAATACAAGAAAACAATGAAAGGATTTTGGAATTACCAACAAGGACTAGAAGTAGGTAACTAGATCTTTCAAAACTCAATAAAAATATTAAGCCATCACGAGACATACCGAATCACTAATTTGGATTAGAATCCAAACTCTATCATTTCAAGAGTACTAGCTAGACCGAGTTACAAGATTTAGTACGGCTTAATACACACTAAGCAACACTATAGGATCAACCAAGTCTTCTATCTGAGACTGCAGAACATTCCATTAAACATGGCTTCAACAATGTGTGAACTTCCCTACAATGAGTTTCCCTTAAAGGAAAATTTGGTTAAATTAAGGTTATCGTTATAAACTTTCCCTAAGGCATTGTGTTCTTTAGAAATTACGGATAACCTCACTTTCATATCAAGAGATGCAACAGGTTTGAACATATCGGACAAACAATGACTCCCCATTTACAAGTGAAATTGGAACAAACATTCTTTGACATAGTATGAGCTGATATCTACTTTCTTGCTAGCATGATAACAACATAAGTGATGAAATATTTTAGAAGCACTCAATATTGGGACAAATCTTGAAAATCAACCATCACACCACCTCACTTGAATATTTAAGGTTTTGTGATTTTACAACATAGAGCATGGAAACACTTCGATAATCAAACCATAAACATTTTAGTTATGGAGACTAAACACTTTAGGCAAGTAAGATTTAAATCATGACATTCGCTAGAACGAGAAACGCGAGGAATCACAACTGTTACCTATAATCTATTCTTTTCAATAAGGTCCTTTTCGACAGACTTAACATTTTGAAGTTTGGCACGAGACACGTGGTATCAATTCCAGTTGTACCTATTACAAGCTATTCGATTCACCTTAGGCTCCTGATAACCATTTCAATCTTCCCATGGAACCTATTAGGACATGAGTACCGCCTATTATCCTCAGCTCAATGGTTAGAGCGAGAGAACAATTCAAACATTTGAAGATATGCTCAAAGCATGTGTGATATTCTAGAAATGATTAGGTAAATCATTCTTCATCGAACCAATTTGCTGTACAACAATAGTTAGCACATGAACATATTGACTACACCAATTGAGGCACTCTAAGGTTGAGGTGTCAATCACTTATTTACGGGCCGAAATCAGGAAAGTCCAACTCACTAGTCAATGACTCATTCATGAAACAACATAGTGATCATACAAATCAAAAATCAGTTACAAATAACAACATATAGCTAGACAAGCTACGTCGATGTACGACGCAAAAGATTGGAAGTATGTTCCATAGGTCGCAAACCATTATAATATCAAGTTGGCAACAAATTTATGTTCAAAGTCCCGTCTTGGAAAGGCGTGGTACGATTCAGAAAAACATTGGACGACCCAATGCGACTCAAATATCCTCACCTTTCACCGATAACATTGTAGAACCTAATATGGATCGAATTCAGGACCGAATTCCTTTTGGTTGGGCGAATGTGACAACTCGTAATTTCGTGTCATTTTACAAACTTTAAAAGTTTCACTATTTTATCATTTATCGTGAATTACGCTATTTAGTATCAAATTCACAGAACCTTAATGGTTTAGTCGCTAATTCATGAACATATCATCAAGGACATTTCATATAGACTAGATTTAGTCTACATATCATTAGTAACATCATTTCATATCGGTTCATGCATGAATTTGCATTTTTCAATTAAACGTTTATTTTCCTATTAAATAAACGCTATCGCGTAAACATTTATTTTGAATATTGATCCGACACTTCCAAAAATATTCCTAATATATTTTTATACTCCTTTTAAGATTATAAAAATTATATTATTAGTTTACCCGATGTTTTCAATTTATTTTGTATATAAATTGTTATGTATAAATATTTACGACGGTTTTCGTATATGCAACTTGATAATTATTATTTCACTCAACTCATGTAAGAAATGTACTTTTATAATTTTTACGGCTTCAATAAATTTTATTTTGTTTCGTTAAAATCTATTTTTATTTAACGCTACAATTAATACCTAACTATATTTACAAAATACATATTATGTCTACATGTAAATACATTTTTACAACAAAACACATTAAACCCCCTACAGCCCCATGGCCGCCCCATTTTATAAATGTAGTCAATTTGATCTTTGCAACTTTACTTTACACCTACACAATAATTGAAGATATTTTGCAATATATTAGATAATATCCAAACAAAACACATAGTTACATACACATTCAAGGTGAAATGAAAAGTTCTTTTCTTTCTTTTCTCTTGTGGTGAACGTCCAAACCAAGAAGCATGAAGAATCCATTAACTTTTCAAGATCAAGTAACTTTACAAGTATATGTAATAATCTAGTATAGGTTTTGAAATAAAACCTCATGATTTATTTAAGTATACTTTGCTCAAAACTCTTCAATCCTTCAAGTAAGTGTTATAATAATTTTTCATAATCTTTCATACTCTTACTTGATGTATCTTTATGTTTCATTTAGAAAAACATGCATAAATTCCATGATCCATACCACTTTTGTTGTTTTTATTACTTATTATGTAATATAATTATCCTATAATGCATCCCTTGAAACATATCACTTTTGGTGATGTTTAGGAACCCATGACACCCTAAGAAGGTGTATGGTAGGATTTGGATAGCTTCGGAGTTGTTTTGATTCGGTTAGAATAGGTTTTGCGCGATGAAAACTCATTTCGACAACTATAATTAAGGGTCTGTTGGTATTTTGAAAATCTGGAAAATCCGACAGTTGGTAAAATATTTTGGGCTAGATATTTGGAAAATATACTTTAAAACGAAAACGTGGCCGCTTGAACGGGTTAAAACGGAGCTATGACGAAGAAGTTATGCTATTTTCAAGTTTAACGACGAAACTATTTTCCCGAAAACCGACCGCTGTTACTAATCGTTGAACTGATAAAATTTTATAACAAACTGATCCTTGAAAGTATTTTTACATGAAACTAGATTCAATTATCTTCGAAATGACGGGTGGCTCGACCCGTGATGACTTACGGTTAAAAAGATATGATTTTCCCAAGTTTGTTCTCCAAATTTCTTTTCAAGTTTGTTCTCCAAACGGGTCAGGAAATGACCATGTTGAGGGTCGTTTTTAACATTGATGGGATACTCTTTATAAAAATATGTCTTCTAGTAAAAGTAAGTTCGCCAAGCATATTTTTCAAAATGTCCAACCGTTCGTCAAGCGGAGTTGTAACGAATAATATACGGTCACTTAAACTTTGCCGAAAACCACCCTTAAACAACGTTTTGGACAAAAGTACTATACTTAACCTATATTTTTCTTTGTGATCGAGACCTCTAGGATGGAAACTTAAACACTAAAACTTTGAGATAATGATACAAGCTTCCCAAAACCGTTGAGTTCATTTCCTAACACTCGACGTGCACCATTTTATGACTAACTTTTCAAGGCCATTTTAGTCACTTTCATGAAAATTTCAACGACATTATTTTACTATTTAAAAGTTATAATTCACAATAAATCATTAAATGACTATCGTGGGATATCATTTCAACGTAAATACTTGTAAAGTATTTTATAATATGACGAGATGTCATAAACATATATTTCGATGATAAACATTATTTTCAAAGAGTATAAGTGGTATAGATTACATGTGGATTTGCATGCACGACATTGTTTCATGATTTACATTAGAACATATCATTCATAATAGGTCACGGTCGAGGTTGCTCCTCATTTCAAGATTGCCATTATATCATCATTATCATTGCAACAGTGAGTTTTCATAGCCCGATTTATTCAAGTTTTTACTTATTTCAAACCTACGGGAGAATACATTGCACATCATTTTTACTACGATGCCAAGTATATTCAAATTCATTACATTGCTTAAGTTACCTCATTGCCGCTAAATGTCCCCATTTCATAATCATGAACCGTTAATTTCATAGAAGCGAGGGTGAGTGGATAGATCTATCGAGGTGACACCTCCATCCGGTTGGCGGATTCCAACCGGACGGATGCATTTCATTTCTTAATCATTATTTGAGTTGTTTGGCAAACACTGCTGGGGCTAACATCGCTAGAGCTTCGTGTCATGGACTTATAGCAATTGTATCATTTTTGTGGCGACATTGTCATACATAATATATACTTGTGGTAGTCGATTTAACATTTTCAACAACTCTATGAACTCACTCAACCTTTGTGTTGACACTCTTAGCAATGTATTTTCGTGTTACTAAGACATTCACTTCATGGCATGCATGTGGACATATCATAGAGTCACGGTGACGACGCGCCTCACATGGGATTTATACCCTTTAAAACATCGCTTGACTTGTACCAAACTTATTTCCGCACTTAGTAACTTTCATTTGGGACCTATCTTTGTAACTCGAATGTTTTTATTAAATCAAGCGATGTATTTTCCAAACGACACTTTAGGTCGCTCAATATAACCGTGATTGTGATGCTATGATACTATCCTGTGAATTCCATTCACGCAAAACATGTAATTTGGGGTGTGACAACAAAGTATTGTTTTGATTATTCCGTCACAGACATGTTATCTTTGTTATTGATCCCTAACTGAGCTTATAAACGATCTTATCACTAAGCACAAGTTTGAATTAACGGAGTCTATCCAAAACATATAACAAAGCAAATAGATATAATGAAATTCAGATGATTAAAAACTACACTTGCTTAAACTAGTTTCATATCATAGATTAATGTGATTGTGTTAACCTCTTAACATGTTGGTTATGATAATTAGTTGGTGTACTAATCTATTGTTCTTACAAGTTAAACTTTGATCAAGGGTTTAGTTCATAAAAACAAGCATTAAGTCTAGCTAATCAATTCAAGATCAATTCAAGTTTCATAAGTCTACATACATAAACTTAAACACAAAAATGTCCACTTGTTCATCAAATTGCTTAAAAATTGTCAATACAAAAGGTAACCCATCATAGACAAAAGGCTACAATTGATTCTCAACAACTAATCTTACGACCATTTAGATGTTTCCAACCAATCCAATTTGATAATCAAAAGCGCTTCTATTACAACCACACCTTAGTTCCTTTGTATAATCAAGAATAATGGGTAAAACAATCATCCATAGACAAAATGATTATGACTAGTTGAATAACAATAAGTCCTTTCGACCACAACGATTACTATCAATTAGCCAAACTTGATTAACAAATGTCACTATGAAACTTTAGCACAATTGGGTCTTAGAATCAACTTGAAATTGAATTAAAACATGTTAACACAATCACTTACTAATCATATGATAATCAACATCATTTAAGCAAGTGTATAAAGAAACTAGCCACTCATAGCAAACATGAACATAAACTCGTAACTTTGAACATTAGAAAACATGATTAAAAGTCTTACAATGCTTGGAATAAGATTACAAATGATGAAGTAATGATTCCCAAAGGATTAAGGTAGACTTCTTGGTGATTTGGCCTCCAAATGGTGAACTTCTTGAACTCCAAACTTCTCCGGATTTCTAAGGACTAATTTTGAGAGCTTAAGGCTTTGTTTGATGAGTAGAGATGCAGATATTAAGGTGTGTCTCATATGCTTACAATTAGCCTCTATTTATACTAATTCCAAGGCCTAGGGTATTAAATGCTGAACTTGGCCTCCAAGGAGTAAGGAAGGGACTAGAATACACCAAGAGAAGGACCTAGAATCGCTTGATGCAAAGGGAAGCTTAGTGATGAAGATTTGCAATCGCAACTTCTCCAACCGGATCGGTCATACGACCAACCGATCCGGCTGGTCTTCAATAACAATAAGTCAACCGATCCGTTGCGGGTTGCGACCGATCGGTGGCGATGGTTAAAACATTGATTCGGCGCTTTTCCAACCGATTCGGTTACGGTTGTAACCGGATCCGTTGGATCTTCCGAGATACTGAAAACTTGATCTTTTCTTTACTATGTCTTGTAGAACCCGCTTTTCAATCACTAAGGTCTTCAAAGGTCCTTGAGATACCGATTTAGTCTTACTAAACGGAATCTTCGTTTAGTGAACATTTCTTCATTTTCCTCCGCTTCCCGCACTTGGTTATAAACACTAGACAAACATCTTTTGATGCGTTTAAGTACTATAATCACGCAAATATAACCAAATAATGAGATATAAAAGTACACATAACGCTACTAAAAACATGCACAATCCGAAGCGTTATCAAATTACCCCACACTTAAACTTTGCTTGCCCTCAAGCAAATCTAGGAAAAAGACATTCACCGGTACAAGATCGTGATTATGAAAATGTGATGCAAATCAACCAAGTATAAATATGAGAGGATTCAACAATTATGCTTTATAAAGGTGAAACATCAAGATGTTTGACAATATCCAATGATTTTCTTGCATGATTTAACATTTCAAAACACCTCACTAAAAAGGAACGAAATATAATTCACTCAATCACTCATTTTTGGGGAGTAACAAGATAAATCACGTCATTGCTCACCATGATTAGATTATTACCATAAGCTTGTACAAGAAACAAAACTCCACCGACGTGGCGTGAGCACCAAGCAAAACATCTAAAGAGGGCTTTTATTCTAGTTATAATGATATGGCTAAGGTTAAGGGTATGGATAAGGCATGGGAATATTTATGAAATTGGTGTTAAAGAAAAATAAAGTCAAGTCTAATACCCGTGTTGCTAGCTACCAAACATTCCACTAACCAAGTAAACGATTATAGCTTTGCTTTCTTCTTTTCCACTTTCCACACTTTTTGCTTTGCCATGACAATTGTTCTTCGATCATAGCATATTGGCTATTATTTCCATACTTTCAACACAATTTTTTTTTTTTTTTTTTTTTAACATAACATAACGCATGGCTCAATCAATCACATAGGATGTGGTACTCATAATCATTTGAACAATCTTTACTTTTCAGGTAACTAGCAACCAACTATTAGACATTGATACGGGATAGGCTAAGGTTTAAAGTGTAAAATCTTTTTGTATTTTCTGGGTGAAGCAAAAATGAAAAGGATGGCTCAGAAGTGTAACTAGTGCTAAAATGAGCACTACAAATGGGTCCATGTGGGTGGTTAACTAACCAATGAGGCTAGCTAATATATCATTAGATGTAAAATGGAAGGGCATTTGGGTTAAATCCTAAAGTGCCTCTTTATCACACGAATTCACTTATATCGCACGAATGCAATCTCACCTGTCCGGTAATGATTTACAAGCACAAGTTCTAGAATAAATAAAATCACCCAAGACACTCATAGCAAAATATCCAAGCATAAAAGATGTATGCTATTTATGAAATAGGCTAAAATCCTCACAATTTAGTGGAAAGGGTATAATATGTGCTAGCAAATGTTTATCGATCCCGAATGGATTGCAATAGTAATCGAACACATCTCAAGTTTCGAATATTACCGCTTTACTAGTGGATTGATCCAATTATTCTAATAGATAATCCTAAAAGCGTGAAAACAACTAGATCACAAGGGCAAACAAAATTTTAAATTTAAGCATGACAACTCTAATTTTTCCTATTCACCCCCCACACACTTAAGTTAAACATTGTCCTCAATGAAAACGAACTTCAAAGTATAGAAATAGGGAAAATAGAGATGAAACCAGATATGTCAACGAGTTTATCGCCAAAATTCTTCATCACTCCGGCCTTCACTTGAGAAATCATCACCGCACACAATCTTATAAACAAACAAAAGGTTAAGACTTTGGGAGTGACCACGAAAATCAAATCAAACACACGGGTTGCCTCCCGAGAAGCGCTTGTTTTATTACCGAGTCATCACCGACTCGAGTCTTCCCGATTTATTTAGTCGCAAGGGCGCTTTGAACATTTTGTAAAGTTCGGGATGTACATGAATTCTTCACCAAGAGCTTCAATATCGTCCCTGCACGAACTCGTGAGATGGTTTCAAGAACAGCTTGTAGGATTCTTCCCGGAAATGGTGCTACAAAGGTGATAGTTTCGAATTCATTCTCATGGTGTCGCCAGACACCGTCAGAATCGAAACTTCTTTCGCTTGCTCCTTGTCGTAATATAACTTGATTCGGTGTCCATTAACAATGAAACTTCCACCTTGTTTGTCATAGAGTTCGACATACCCGATGGATATCCATGTTTAACGACATATGGTCCAAACCATTTTGGTTGTAACTTAGAGCTTTGAATTTGAATTTCATGTTAAAAGCGTAACTTTATCTCCGGCTTTGAATTATTTTCAATTCGTAGCTTTTTATCGTGATAAGCTTTTGTTCGCTTTTACGCTTTGGAGTTTTCATAAGCTTGGAGTCTTAATTCATCGAGTTCGTGCAATTGCAGAATCTTTTCTCTCCACTATTTTGAAATCGGTGTTACAATGTCCGAGCGCCCAATAAGCACGATGTTCAACTTGAACGGAAAATGACAAGTCTTTCCATACAAGAGTCTCATAAGGAGTTGTGCCAATTGGAGTTTTATGTCGCATTTAAATGCCCACATCATCAAGTTTTCTTGCCCACAATGAAGGATTGTCCTTCTTGTTTTTCTAGTATTCTTTGAGAGCTCTGTTGGTATTTTCGACTTGACCACCGGTTTGTGGATGATAGGCTGTTGCAAATTGATGATGAACTCCATATCTTTTCATGGTTTCTCCATTTGTTGATTGCGTAAATGAGTTCCTCGATCGCTTATTAGTGCCTTGGGAATTCCATAACGAGCTAAAAGATTTTTGAGAAAATTAATGACGACACGAGCATCGTTTGTTGGTAAAGCTTCAGCTTCTGCCCATTTGGACACGTAATCTATAGCAACGAGAATGTATTCGAATTTGTGGGATTTAGGAAGGGTCCCATGAAATCTATTCCCCAAATATCGAATATTTCACACACTTGAATGCTTGTTAATGGCATTTCATCTCTCCAGAGAGATTGGTGGTTCTTTGACAAGCGTCACAATTTTGAACAAGTGTGTGTGCTTCTTTGAATATTGTTGGCCAATAGAATCCAAAGATCAAAACTTTCTTAGTGTGGTGGAAGGACCATAATGTCCCCAGTTGGGCCATGATGACATTCGTCGAGAATTTTTGGGTTTGAACCGTAAACACATCTACGGATCATCCCATCGACACATTTTGAAAAGATATGGCTCTTCCCAAAATAGTATTTGAGTTCGAAAAGAATTTGCTTTTTGAGCATGAGTTAGACCTTTTCGAGAATTCCTCCGTGAGGTAACTCGCAAAGTCAAGAAACCAAGGATCATCGGTTTCATCGATGGTCATGAGAGTTTCATCGGAAAATAATCATCGATTTCTTCTTCTTTTAATTCCTCAAGATTGGGATTTTCGAGGCGAGATAAGTGATCGCAGCAAGATTCTCCGCTCCTTTCTTATCTTTGATTTCGATGTCAAATTCTTGGAGTAGTAAAATCCATCGAATAAGACGTGGTTTAGCGCCTTGCTTGGTGAATGATACTTGAGCCGAATGATCGGTAAAAGCGATCGCTTTTTAGAGCACGAGGTATGATCGAATTTGTCGAATGCGAAAACGACGGCCAAGAATTTTTTTCGGTGATTCGTGATAATTTTGTGGGCACTATTCAAGGTCTTGCTAGCAAAATATATAGGTCGAAAGTGTTTTCCTTCGTTGTCCTAAAACACTCCAACAAAGAAAATCGCCGTCGCACATAAGTTCAAGGGTAGTGACCAATTAGGTGAGACCATGATCGGAGCACTAGTAAGTTGAGATTTCAAGTGTTTCAAAGCTTTTATGCAATCAAAGATTGAAGTCAAAGATAGATTCTTTCTCAAGAAGTTTCGTCATTGGACGAGATATTTTGGAAAAATCTTTGATGAATTGACTGAAAACCAAAGATGTCCTAAAAACTTCTAACGGCTTTGACGTTAGTTGGTGGTGGAAGTTTTGAGATTACATCGACCTTCGCCTTGTCTACTTCCATTCCAAAGACTGGAGATTTTGTGGCAACACAATTCCTTCGTCACCATAAAGTGGCATTTCTCCCAATTGAGAACAAGATGCGACTTTGCATCTTTCGAGCATTTTATCGAGATTAGAAAGACAAGCTTCAAATGAGTCTCCAAAGATCGAAAAATCATCCATGAAAACTTCCATGGAGGTTTCTAGCATGTCTTGAATATGGCGATCATACACCTCCGAAAAGTCGTAGGTGCATTGCAAAGACCAAAAGGCATACGCCGATATGCGAGGTTCCAAAAGGACAAGTAAAGGTGGTCTTTTCTTGATCGTTAGGATCGATGGGAATTTGAAATATCCTGAAAATCCGTTGAGGAAACAAAAGAATTTATTTCCTGCTAGTCTTTTAAGCATTTGATCCATGAATGGAAGCGGAAAGTGATCCTTTCTGGTGGCTTTGTTTAACTTATGATAGTCAATACAAACGCGCCATCTAGTGACAGTTCTAGTTGGAACTAGTTCATTTCGCTCATTAGTCACAACCGTCATTCCTCCTTTCTTGGGAACACATTGTGCGTGGCTTATCCAAGGGCTATCCTCAATTGGGTAAATTATTCCAAAGATCGAAGTTAAATGATTTCCTTTTAACAACTTCTTTCATGTTGGGATTGAGTCGATGTTGACGTTCTACCACGTGTTTAATCTCTTCTTCAAAATTGATTTTGTGTTTGCGTAAATTAGGACTAATTCCAGGATATCGGATGTTTTCCAAGCAAAAGCTTGTTTATGATTTTAAGGACGAAACTAAACTTTCTTTCTCACTATCCTCGAGCAATGAAGATATGACTCATCGGAAGAAGAGAGTTTTCCTCCAAATAAGCATATTCAAGATGATCCGGGAGAGGTTTGAGTTCGAGATCTGTGGGTGGTTCTTCGATAGAGGATTTAATTCGCATCTCGTCATTGAAAGTTATTTCTTAAAAATTTTCTTCCTCTTCCTCTATTTCTTCTTCTTCCGAGTTCTCTCCTTTGAATTCTACTTTCATGAAATCATCAAATTCTTTATCAAAATCTGCTTCATTGATTTTTCGAAGTAGTCATGAATGGATCGGATTCGTTAAGTAATGCGTCCAATTCTTCTTCATGACTTCATCAATAATATCAATGTTAAAACAAGTTTCATCACCTGGAATGTGGGTAGCGCATTGCTTTATCGATTAGAAAAGTGATTCGATCTTCCCAACTCCAAGGTTGAGTTCTTTTCATTTCACTTTGATGATTGCATCGGCGGTATTTAGGAAAGGTCTTCCTAGAATGAGTGGAACTTTACTATCTTCTTCCATTTCCAAGATCACAAAGTCCACGGAAAAATGAATTTACCGACTTGAACAAGCATATTCTCATGATTCCCACAGGATATTGATAGGAATGATTTGCCAATCGGATGCTCATTTTGTTGGTTTCAGTCGTTGTTGCACAACTTGGAATAGAGTGAATAAGGCATCAAATTGATACTTGCGCCAAGATCGGCCAAAGCATCGCATTTAACATTATTCCGAAATTACATGGAATAAGAAAGCTCCGTGATCTCCGAGCTTTGGTGGGATTTTGTTTTGAACTATAGTGAGCATTCTTCGTTAAGAAAAATTGTCGATATTTGCTCAAGCTTGCTTTTGTTATTAAGAAGTTCTTTCAAAAATTTCCCGTAATTGGGCATTCCGGCTAAGACATCAACGAGAGGAACATTGAGTCTAACCTCTTTGATTATTTCAATAAACTTTTTATAACGCTCTTCCATCTTTTCTTTCTTAAGGCGTTGAGGATAAGGAATTTTTGGTGTATATGCCTTGACGGATGGAATGTTTTTCTTTTTGGTGGTTTGAGTTGTGTTTGGTTCCTCGTTTTCATCCTCACTATCAATGGTGACAGGAGCATTAGGATTAGGTGGTGGATCGCACGAGACCACTTCTTGTGAAACAAAGATTGATATACTCATTTCTTGTTTGTGGTGGATGACGTCTTATCATTTGATGGTTTTGGGTTGGATTGAGTGTTACTTGGCAATGAACCGGATGGTCTAGAGGAATGTTGGTCGAAAGTCGCTAAGCTTGTTTTCAAGATCTTGGATAGATGCTTGATGATTTTTCCGTCTTGCTCAACTTTGGCTTTGAGATTGAAAAATTGATTTTTGATAAAATCATTTATGGATTTTTGACCAGACCACGAATTCTCTCATGGTTTTCTCGATTCGGTTTCTTCCGCCTTTTGTCGGAATTTTGTGGTGGTGGATCGTCGGTTCGTGGTTGAGAATCACGGTTATCATCCCTTGGTCGGCGATCTTGCCAATTTCCGCACTTCGACCGTAATAATTACTAAGATATCCTCCTCCACAAGATCCTCCTTGAGCATAACTCGCTTCTCCTTCCTTTGGTCCACCCATAGGTTTATCGTCGCACTCGGACGATGGATGATTTCTCCACAATTGTTGCATCCGTCTCGCATTTCCTTCATTTCATCTTTGATATCTTTGTATCATGAGTCGATTTTTGAGGTTAACGCCCATCTTCTCCATGAGTTTTGAGGTATCGGTGTTTTCGACAAAAGCAACGGTTTTTTCGGAGAGGTTTGGTTTGGAATCTTTGGACCAATCAAGTTTGAGAAGTACTCGATCTTCGAGAAATTTATGTGCATCGTTGGGAGTCTTATAGAGAAAATTCCTCCCGCATCAAGGATGCCTTGAGAGATTTCATCTAGTCCATGGTAAAAGATTTGGATAATGGTTCCTTTGATAGCGCATGTCCATGACAAACTGAAGCAAATCTTTCATTCGCCAAGCTTCAACAAGTGATTCGTTTGGGTTTTGGTTGAAAGACGAATTTCTCCCATTAATCGATCAAACATGGCGGTGGAAAGATACGGCTCACAAAAGCTTGCCTCATCTCCTCCCAAGTATTGATGATTCCGGGTTAATTCATTGTACCATACTTTAGCATCTCCGGTGAGTGATGATGGGAAAAGTTTGAGTTTGATGGCATTGACATCGGTATCGCCATAACGAAACATGCCGCAAATTTTGATGAATTTGGCAATGTGCTTATGCGGATCGGCCCGCACCGCCATCGAATTGTCGGTCTTTGATCATAGAAAGTGATGTCCCTTCACGGTGAAATTGTCACCAAGGTTAATAGCAACAATAGCACTTTCGGGGTTGGTGCTATGGTTCGATTAGTTCCCACATGGGTTGATCGTCCGCCATGGGAAAAGGTAAATTGGTGAAAGGGTTGTAAACAACTTTGGCTTCTATAAGGTTATCAAATGGTGGGTTCGGTACTCTTGGTACACGATTTTCCAATGGTATGAAACGTGTTCTCCTTCTTCTTCGAATCAAACGTTCGGGTTGGTAAGAGGTGTAATTGGTTCTATTCCCGCCGCTCGAGTGTTCATACAATGTCCTAGAGAATCCGGGCAATATCTAAACACACGGACAAACAACTAAACAGCTTTTTATGGGTCGAGTAGGTAACCGGATTGGTTGCGGGATGCACCGATCGGTTAGACCGATTGATTGATGGGCAAAATCGTAACCGATTCGGTTGAGGAGCAACCGGATCCGTTAAGGTTTCGAGATTTTTTTTTTTTTTTGGTTGAATCGACCGAGGAAATTCAAAACTTGTTGAAACACAATCAAATCCGGCGGTAGCGCCAAAAACTTGATGTGCCCGGTTGGTGCAAGATTTAAATTTATAAAGGTGAATTACCAATATTACTAATAACACATACGAGCAAGTATACTCGTCCGTTATAGCAAGATTATGAAGGTAAGTCGGGATCGTTCGCAGGATTTGAGTGAATCTAAGCACAAGTTTGAATTAATGGAGTCTATCCAAACATATAACAAAGCAAATAGATATAATGAAATTCAGATGATTAAAAACTACACTTGCTTAAACTAGTTTCATATCATAGATTAATGTGATTGTGTTAACCTCTTAACATGTTGGTTATGATAATTAGTTGGTGTACTAATCTATTGTTCTTACAAGTTAAACTTTGATCAAGGGTTTAGTTCATAAAAACAAGCATTAAGTCTAGCCAATCAATTCAAGATCAATTCAAGTTTTATAAGTCTACATACATAAACTTAAACACAAAAACGTCCACTTGTTCATCAAATTGCTTAAGAAATGGTCAATACAAAAGGTAACCGATCATAGACAAAAGGCTACAATTGATTCTCAACAACTAATCTTACGACCATTTAGATGTTTCCAACCAATCCAATTTGATAATCAAAAAGCGTTTCTATTACAACCACACCTTAGTTCCTTTGTATAATCAAGAATAATGGGTAAAAACAATCATCCATAGACAAAATGATTATGACTAGTTGAATAACAATAAGTCCTTTCGACCACAACGATTACTATCAATTAGCCAAACTTGATTAACAAATGTCACTATGAAACTTTAGCACAATTGGGTCTTAGAATCAACTTGAAATTGAATTAAAACATGTTAACACAATCACTTACTAATCATATGATAATCAACATCATTTAAGCAAGTGTATAAAGAAACTAGCCAGCGATGAGTGTCTAAATACTCATCATTTTGTACTGTTTAGAATGCCAAAACATCCGAAACACTGTAAATGCATCAAAATGATAAAAATATCACAAATAAGTGTTTTATGTGTTTTAAATGCTAAAATATCAAAATCGATGAAAATGTATCAAGTTTGCATAATTGCGCTTTAGTCCCCAAGTTTCAAAAGTTGTCAAATCTGACCCCGGTAAATTAAAAATAAAGAAAAATGTTATTTAAAGTCCCTAGGATTCATGAGTTGTCAAATTTGATCTTTGAAATTTAAAATTGCAAAATGACAACTTTAGTCCTCAACTTTGAAAATGTCAAAATAGTCCCTGATATTTAAAATGGAAAATAATCAAATATGGTCCTTGTACTATTAAAGTTTGTCAAGTTTAGTCCTTGTGATAACTTTGGAGAAATGACAGTTTGGTCCTCAAGTTTGCGTAAATTACAACAATGATCCTTGTATTAATAACAAACCAAATGGACCCTTTTTCTATTTTTAACCCCACCAATAAACCTCGACCGCCATTATCCCAAAAGAACCTCCACCAAAACGTGAACCCCCCACTTATTAATATCGGTCAAATTTGGTCAAACGCTACCAAATACCACAACCATCAGACATTTCCTTCTCCTCTCGCAAACCAAAACCATTAATGGTTTCTCCACATTTCCACCTCACTTCCACCTTTACATTATCTACCCACTCCCTCCACCTCCACAATCCCCAAACTTCTTTAAATGCATAAACACCTCTTGACTATTTTGGCGCCAAAACTCCACTTATACGAATATGATGACTTTGACCAATCCAATGGTTGGATTGAGGTGGGATATGTTCAGAGATGTCGACAAACTCCAAAAAGATCATTATAAAGCAAGGAAGAAGCAATGTAAAGAGATAACTAGTAAAATTTTTAATTTGCTTATGTCGTTTTTTATATTTTAAGTTTTCCAGTGTATTTCAAAGCTTTCAAATACTTTGTAAAGTTATTTCAGCAGTATTAAGAACTTATTTTCGCTTCAATTTCGGTTTGTGTTTATGAATTCGCTTTATGCAATATTTTGTTAAAAATCTCATATAAGCTTAAAGTCAATTGTAGTGGATTATAAGGACTCATAAGCTCACTTAAGCTCCTTATAAAGCTTTTCTAAGCTTTTAGAGAACTTAAAATCGGCTTTTAGTATCAAATAGAAAAAATACCAAAATACCAAATAAATTAGTGGAAATTCAAAATCAATGAATATGGAGATTCATTCTCAAACAACTGCTATCACACCGAGATTCACACTCACTCTCTTATTATGGGGATGAGCATCTTGACACTGCTCTCGAAAAGGAACCGGACGAATTCATAAATTCTAGTGTCGAGAACCTTGTCCCAATCCCAAGAGAGTCACAGGAATTCTCGAGCATCCGTGTGATATCCCTACCCTCTTGTCTTCCCAAAAGATCATGTTGAGATGTTCTCCGATTCGATGATGATGATTCGTTATCTTGTGGAGACATCGTTTATGTGGAAGATTTACCTTATGAGCTTGTTAGCTTAGAAGAAGAGAATGATGAAGTTATCGACAATCGAAATCAAAGATGAAGCACTTCGTGCAAAATTATTGAATGTTAATCTTCTCATTTCTAGAATCGAGGCTTTTAATGAAAAGCCTATTTCATCTCCTATCCCCATTAAGGATAGTGACATTCTTTCCGATGATTCTATTCGGAAATGAAAGCCTTCGCTTTGATAATATGGGAGAGAAGATTAGTGGCGTTACCACTTTTCATTCTCATAATTCTCTCCCCAATTATGAATCATTTACATTGGAGGAGTTCACTAGTGAACCCACTCATATCAATTCGAATATGATTCATTCACCTTCAAGGAGTTCTCGATGAACTCACTCATATCATATCTCACGGAGTATGATAATTTCTACTTGATCTAGACACACCCATAATATGTCTTGATCAAGCAAGCTTAACCGATGAGATTCATGAAACTATGAATTCTCCTATCGAGGATGAAGAGTTAGTCATGATTTTTATCATGATTTTCTTTCTTTTCTTCATATATTCTCATCACTTCTCCTGTTCTTCACTCCTTCGAATGAAGACATTATCTTTGATCCCGGCATTTCCATGTACCATTATCTTGAGCGGAATATATCTCATCGTGTGGAACTTTCACGTGCTTCAAATGTGTATACAAACATCTTGAATGAAAGTCCGATGGAGATTGTCTCTTCCACTTACTTCCCATGAACAAATTATCTGGTCGAGTCAAGCTAGCGACTCGGTAATCAAAAAAAAGAGTTAAACATGGGTTTTCACCGTGTGTACCACCCTAGTGTGGGGAGTTGCCCATTGTTGTATATAAGTTTTCATTAAAATAATTTAAAAAAAAAAAAAAATGGCCGTAGTATTTCCCTTTTACGTTCTATGTTTCGCATAACCATGCGGTACTTTGAATATTGAGGGCAATATTCATTTCTAGTGTGGGGGGAATTCTCACTAATTTTATCATGTAATTATACCGCCCAATTCCCCCATTTTTGGCCAAAATTTTTTTTTTGGAGTAAGTGTTTTGCACTTACTCATTATGGTTATCGATCCACCATGTCTAATAAACAAAAGGATTGGCTAATCCAGAGCAAACGGCTCTTGGTAAAGATATCTCAAATCCGTTGACGCTTGCAATTTGCCCAAAATTGTATGGTGTTCATTCACCATATCTTTAATTAGTGAAGAGTTGGCTAGCCCGCAAGTTTATGGCTTGTGGTAAAGGCGCTTGGAAAACCATAATTGGTAATCGACTCACCAAAGATATTTTATCTAAGAGTTGGCTAGTCCGAAGCAAACGGCTCGTAAAGACAAATCAAATCCGTTGAAGTCGGTGATTTGCTCGAAATCATATGGTTATCGATGTACCATAGTTCTTACTTGAACTAAAACATTTGGCTACTCCGAAGTAATGGATTTTGGTAAAGAGATTCAAATCCATTAAGTTTTCTCAAAAGATTGCTAGGGACTAGCAATAGTTTAGTGTGGGGATTGATGAGTGTGTAAATACTCATCATTTTGGTCAACCGAACTGCAAAACATTTAAAACACTCGTAAATGCATCAAAATCTGAAAATATCTCAAAATTGCATTTTATATGTTTCGGATGCAAAATGTTTAAAATCGATGAAAATGAGCTAAGTTTGCATAATTGGCATTTTTAGTCCCCAAGTTTCAAAAGTTGTCGAAATAGTCCACGAGCACTTATTTTAAAGAAAAGTCACCAAAGGTCCTTTTGAAATCATAACTTGTCATAATTAGTCCTTTGGTGAAAAATTTCAAAAGTTTTGAGAATTTACAAGTTTGGTCCTTCAAGTTTTAAAATTGGCAAAAACAGGTCCTTGAAGTTTAAAATGTCTATTATGGTCTTTGTACTATTGAAACTTGGCAATGTGACCTTGAAACAACTTTGGAAAATTGGCGAATTGGTCCCTCAAGTTTGGTGAATTGCAAGTTTGGTCCTTATGATATTAATAAACAAAAACACCCTTGACCCTTGCTTGAACCTTGGCCCCCGCTAAAACCACCATGACCCCGCCATTACACCTTTGACCCTTTGCTTGAACCCCCGCCTACTAATATTAAACCCGGCCAAACCCACCAACTCCCTCCTCTTTCCTCCAAAAGTCCTTCTCCTTCACCCACTCTCTCGCAACCAACCCCGCCACACACCAACCCTCCTCCAAACACTCCACCTCACTCATGTCCAAAACCCATTAAACCTTCCCTCCTCACACGCTTGCGGACCCCAATTGATTTTTCCAAGTATATAAGTTTTCCTTAAAATGAAATTGAAGGTCGAGATCAATCCAACTCATCCAATGGCTCAAAAGGCAAGTGGGAAATGCTCGATGATGTGAGAGAAGGCCTTTTGCTATAAAAAGGAGGAAGAAGAAGGAGGGAGAGTGAGTCTTTAGTTAGTTTTTCGTTTTATTTTAGTTTACCGGCTTTAGTTCGGTTTCTATGTTTTTCAAGAAGTTGTAACCATTTTAGATTCTTTGTCATCATCTGTAATGTTTTAATCTGTTGTACTCTTAAAATTTCATTAATAAGATTTTAGTTTTCATTTTAGAGTTTGTCTAGATTTCGATTAATCGGATTCATCGGAAGCTTTTCAATACTGTTTTATTGCTTACATAAGCTCACATAAGCTTAATAAAGCTTATATGTGCTATTTGTTGTTTACATTTGCTTAATTTCGACTTCCTCATAAAAGTCAAAATAAAGTCAATAAAAGTCAACGATAGTCAAGCGTGTTAGTCAAAACGAGTTTGGGTGGATTCGGATTTCAGTTGTTAATTGGTTGATTTTATGATCGATTTAAGTTTTACAAATGAGTTTAAGTTAGTTTTCATCTAGGATAACCTGTCAAGTTTGCATTTGGTAACTTTAGGGAGTGTTTGTTTAAAATCGTTTGAATGGGTCAAAATGGTTTGTACCCACTTTGACCACTGAAGTCAAACCCAGTTTGAGTGTCCGAGACAAGTTATTTGAGTTAGAAAAGAGTTTTGCAAATTCTCAAAAGATTTAAGTTTTATCTGTTTTTAAAGAAAAGGAAAAAAAAGATAAAATTTGAGTTTCCTAAGTTTTTGCATAGCAGTTTAAGCAAGTTTAGGTTGAGATAGAAAATTGAAAAATGAAAAATGACTTTTCACCACTTATGTAATCAGTAGTTAAGAAAAAAAATTCAAAAATTGGTTAACTAAGTTTGTAAGTGGGTCAAAGTGGGTGGTGTTGGGTTAACATCATTACAGTGCAGTGCTGCAGTCCCATCCAAAGCTTTTGCGACTTGTTAACAAGTCATTGATGTTTTATTCAAGTCGGGTAGTGGGGCAAAAGCTAGATAGGTTGGTGTATTCCACAAGCTCGATGAGTTCATGATCCAATTTTCTCTTTAGCTTATTCCAATTAAGCTCCAAAGTAGCCCCAGGGTTCGCTTTTTGCACTGCAATTGTCACCCAGGTCACCCATAGATTTTCATTCTAGCTTATAAAGGGTTGTTAACTGCTTATTAGTTGTAATTTTGTGTATTTAGGTGGTAGAGCCTAGTGTAGTTAGTCTAGATATCGACTTATTAGGTGTTTATTTGTAGCTTATTTTGCTTATTTGTCCATTGTTAGTTTAGGACTCCCCTTAGTGTAATTTATCCCAACTGCTTACCCCTGCTCCATTTAGCTTATTCAATTTGTTCCAGCTTATTTTCATTTTGCTAATGCCTATCTAGTTATCACTGCTTATTTCTTTGATTGTCTGCTTATTTGTGTCTTTAATACCCAAACAGTGGTTAGTTTGTGTGATCGCCTAAAGCGAAGGTAAAAGCGGCTCAAACCGCTTATTCAAGTGTTTGACAAAAGAGTTTTTACAAAAAGTCTTATTTTGGTTTTATAAACAAAGTGCAAAAAGAAAATCAAGAAAAAAATAATTTTGCAAAAGGGAGAGGTGGGTCGAACCTGAGACCTCTCCCCTTAGAAGAAGCATAGTGTGTACCTGTATGCCATTGCGCCCTTGGGTCTTTTCTAGTTGATATTTACACAAACAAACCATTTAACCCATAAATCAGTTTTGCCTATAAGCTCTTTTGAGCTTATTCACAGCTTATTTTCCCAAACAAGAACTTGTTTTCTTAATTTTCCTAGATTCAGCTCTGCTCAAAGTAGTTTCGTGAATTTTTCATATTTTTACAAAATCGTTTAGTATTTTTAAATAATTAATTAGTTTAAAATCGTTTTTAATTGTAATAAATAAAATAAAACTCAAAAAAATATTCCGCTTTTTCCTAAAATTATTTTTGGTCATTTAGAATGTAGGAAAATTGTTCTCACACCCGTAACCCTTAAATTGCATTATTTTTCATTTTGGGGCTCGGTGTGTTCCCGATTTTAGCGTTTTACACCTTAACACTCTAGGACTTAGTTTAGCTTCGCTTTATCATTCCTTAGGCTTAGTAATAGTTCGGTTGTAGGAGTTAGATTAGACGATTTGCATTTAATTCGCTTTGTTAAATTCGTTTTAGTTTCCTTTACGCACTTAGAAAATCGAATTTTAAAAATAGTGATAGCGTTTATTTAATATAATTTAACTTTTAATTTTCTCGATTTTTCCTTTGTCATCTAGTATTATCACAAACCTTTTCCGCTCAAATTCACCGATCACTATACGTTTGGTGATTCAACACTGACTCGTTGGGACTTAACGACCGGGGATATAACACTATGCTCTCTGGTTAATTGCATTATTCTCAAGTGATTGACTCTTGTTGACCATTCACATGGTTAATTTGGGTTGACCGTTTGGGAGCCGATCAAGACACCCAAATCGCCTTAGCCTACCTTTATGCACTCATCTTTAGTGCATTATTGTTATTATTATTAAACCCTTAGTTCAATTATCTATTTACTTGCATGGTTGCTAAGTCGAGTCATATCATTTGTATACAGTTTTGGGACGATTGGGACTCATTGGTTAAAGTAATATTTTATGGAGTAACGGGAAAGAACGATAAATTCAATTCCATTTGTCAACATAATTAAATACTCCAAGTGTTTTAATCTTTTTAAATCGGGTCAATTAGTGTTAGTTAAATAAAAACTCAAGTGTATGGATGCTCCTATAAATCCTTTATATTTTGATGTCATCGTAGGGATGGTAGAGTAAAAAGTATGAAAACAAAATGAAAAATGAGAAAAACATGCGGGCTACCATCCTACATCTATCTTTATATTTATGTTTTTAAGTTTGTGTTTGTGTTTTGTTTCAAGTTGTTTGAGTCAAATCTTGGCTTAGAAACGCCACGTTTTACATGCTTGTAACATAAGATTTTTGACTTGCCACCACTAAATATCCTCTATCCAACAAAACCCTTTACTTCCCTACGCTAAGCCTGACGTTACAACCCTTGTAAGACCTCTTAGATATTTATTCCTAGGTGCTTACGCCAAAGCGGTGGAGGTTTGATCTATTCTCAAGCATATGGTAATCTATTTACTATGCCTGTAATGAGTGTTTATCTTTTAGTTCCATTCATATTATATTTCATATAAACCCGAGAGATGAGAGAATCCAAACACCAATTGTGAGGTGCTAGTATATAATTTCCGTGCTTGTTATGATTATTGTAGCGCTTGTACTTGTTGTAAACTATTTTAAACCAATGTTTCATGATCCCTAACTTATAAATTGATTGGTTAAAACACATTTGCTTGAGGACAAGCAAATTCCAAGTGTCGGATATTTGATAAGGATTTAAAACATACGTTTTAGGGGTCATTTAAGCCCTAATTCGACATATTTTATATCCGTTATCGCTTAAAATCGCTCCTTCTCACATTTTAGGTCTTTTGGAAGAAAAATGCTAGAATGAAGCATATTTGGATGAAACGGAGCAAAACATGAAGAAAATGGCAAAGTCAAGATCAAAGGCACTCCGGCCTACGACGGTGTCCCAACTAAAGGCTAAGCCGTCCTCTATTAAAGATTTGATCAAAAGTGCACGTGGCGGCTCGGTGAATTTTCGGTCCTAAAGCTCGGCGTCACGCCTAAACTCGAAGGCATCACTCATAAAATCTACACCGAGGCCCAAAATCCAAGATTCGACGGCGTCGCTACTAAAGACCGATGACGTCACACATCTCAACCGACGCCATCCCAATGATGAGTTGCCCCAAACGAAACCCTAATGACGACGATCGACGGGCCACTAGCAAAAGGCGACGCCGTTGCGATTGTAAATCTATATATAGAATTCGATTTTTACGTATTTTAGAGGTAGAAATTAGAGAGCAAACCCTAACTCGGTTGTAGTCCGACTTGGACAGATTCTAGGTCCCATACCTATTTTACATCACAAGATAAGTTTGTTTATCCAATTTATCTTTATGTCTACCCCATGTTCAATTGATTATGTGTATGCTTGCTTGTTTAACATGTCTAGATAAATTATTCTTGTGTTTGCTTAGATCTATGAAACCTAGTTATGAATTGTTGTTAGGTTGTCTCTTGTCTTAATCGGTAGATGCTAGAGTAAGGAAAACTGGCTTCTTCTTTCATTGTTGCGAGCTTGAACGTCTTAAATAGCAAAAAAAAAGCCTTTGAGTGCACATTAGGCCATTCATTGTGTTTATTGCGTGAATTGTAGCTTTAGGATATGAGTGTATTCTGTGGGAGATGCTATTGCACTTGCCGATCCGGGTATTCTAAAGGAGAGTTACAATTCATAGAACTAGGAATTAGGCACACCTATGACTAACCGGAATTCAACCGACCAATAAAAGATAACTAGGGAGTAATAGCATCTAAGTGAACACATCTTTAATCATCATACGAGCACACCTTAATTAGCATAACCTATCCATAGTTAATTAGATAATTCGATAATTAGTTAAAGTAGTGAAATTGGTAGAAGTACCATCCCCAATCATATACCCCGAGATTTTACCTTTGCTTTCTAAAAGACCATAAAAAGAATCTTCTTCAACCACACCTTCGCCATATATCTCTTTCTAGCATTCCTATTCCCCTAGAGAACGAAATCAATCCCTGAGGCTTACCCCATACTACACTACAACGATTAGGTTTACTGCCTAGAGGGTTGAAAAGCTTGCTCGTAGAAAAGGAGGTTTTCTCGACCCCAAACCCACGTATCATCGGTCTATAAGCCATCTTTCCTCACCCCCACTGAATCCAGCATTAGCACACAACGTTACACTACTACATAGTATATGAAAACTAAGCCAAAACTCAATTAGTAAATAAAGTCAAATGACCAAATACCTCGTGTCATTGGGATAGTCCGCTCGATCCAAGAATACCATGAATTGGTTAATCCATGGGCTATTCTCGATCACAATATCTCCAACATTTGCCCGCAAATGCATTTGAAATTCAAAGAATCCCGAATGCAATCTTATTTCACAATAGTTGTTGTCATTATCTCGGTCTCGCACCATAATAATTAGCTATGAACCTTGTAGGATGAGATGTATTTCATTCACGGATTCAATATACGCTAAACATAATCATTTGTGGTGAGATGCTTGTCATTCCCCTCGTATCCCTTTTACTTTCATAATCACTTTTTGGGTTATGGTGCTCGGGAACACCATTTCCATCAAAGTTTTGACGCAAAAGTTTAATTCCTTTTTGGCATGTTCAAGCTGATGCATTTAAACAAAGTAAAAGCATTTTGTGTGTGTTAAGTGCGAAGGTATGTTCAATAGTAAAATGAAAAGCGTTTAAGTGAGTAAAAGAGGATGTTACTAACTTTATAATAAGGGAAAAATACATAGTAATTCTTCTATCTTAAGTGAAATATTCACTTACAATGTACACAATTTAAAAACAAAACGATACTATTACATTGTGACCGGTTGTAATCAAAACAATTAGGTTGTGTTTGCCTACAATCTTACAAGGGCTTGAGTTTTTATTTTATGTTATTTTATCTTTTTCAAAATAAGCTACTTAATAAAATAAGTTTTGATTGTCACACAAGTTAACATAAGCTTTTATAAGCTATAAGTATTCATAAGTCAAAGCCGATTGAAATGGGCTTATAAGGGGATTATAGGGACTTACAATTAGACAATTTTAACTATCTCACAACATTTATATTATAAATATATCTCACACGTCTTAAGCAGGACTTGAACCCGCAACCATTTGATTAGAGAGCTTCTCACACAACATGAGGTACCATTGTGACACAAACCTTTTGGTACAATTAGACAAATTAATGAGTTAACATACAATAGCTTGAGATATATGTAAATTTAATTTGATGTATTTTTAAGTGATTTTACAATACTAAACTTAATCTCTAACTAATTTGTCAAGCAAGTTTATAAAAACTCATCTCAAGCTTTTAGCCTATAATATAAGCTCTAAAGCTAGCTCATTCATTTCAACTCCAATTTATAGCTCATTTTCCGCACATACCCTCAAGTTTGAGACAATTAAAAAATGTAGTAACATTTTAAAAGGGGTTTGTTATTGGCGCATCGCTCCTTTTGTATTTATTTTTACCTTTTTTTTTAATTTTGCTTTATTATTAATTACAAAATAGAAAATATAAAATTTGAAAAATTAAAATACTAATGAATCTAAACAGATAATAAAAAGCATTTTATGTATCTAGAAAATTTGTCCTAAGTCACTAATGTTTGTATTCATCATCTAGGTCACTATACTTCACGGGTTTTTCACATATGTTACTAAACCTTTTATAAGTGTCACCCTAGTCACTCGAAGGATTGGTAACCGGTTGTGGCCAATACATAACTAAACCTATACAAACAAGTCACTAAACTTTGCAAAAATTTGTCTTAAGTCACTAATGTTTCATTCGTCATCTAAGGTACTAAACTTTTCTAAAATTTGTCCTAAGTCACTAATGAAAATTTGTCCTAAGTCACGAGTTGTGGCACATGTTATTGAACCTTAAAGTTTTCGTTTTACACGATTTTATACACCTTTATACGCTTTTATTCATTTTATTCGCTTTTATACGCTTTTGTGTTTTCATCCGCTTTTATACGCTTTTGTCCGCTTTTATACGGTTTTGTACCTTTATACGTTTTATTCGTTTCATCGCTTTTATTCGTTTCATCCGTTTTATACGTTTTAAATGCTTTTTACGTTTTCGTCCATTTTCTTATGTTTTGCCCGTTTTCTATAGTTTCATTCGTTTTCGTCCCTTTTATGTTTGAAAACATAAGAAAATAGGCGAAAACGTAAGAAAACTAGACAAAACGTATAAAACGGATGAAAGCGAATAAAACGGATGAAACGAAAAACGATAAATAATGTATAAAACAATATAAAACGGATAAAACGAATGAAATGAATAAAACGATAAAAGGTGTATAAAATTGTATAAACGATAATTTTAAAGGTTCGAGAACATGTGCCACAACTCGCGACTTTGGACAAATTTTTCATTAGTGACTTAGGACAAATTTTCAAAGTTTAGTACCTAGATGATGTGAATGAAACATTAGTGACTTAGTGACAAATTTTTCGCAAAGTTTAGATCTTAGATGACGTGTGCCAAAACTCCTCGGTGTATACCTTAACCCAGTAACAACCGGTTGTTTCACTATTGGTATCCACGATAACCGGTTACGAAAGTATAAGAACTCTGATGACAAAAGATAAACATTAGTGACTTAGACAAATTTTTTGAAAGTTTAGTAACTTTTTGTATATTAACCCAAAAGTGATTTATAAAATTGTCTAAAAGGCGGGAAGGGTAAATTCGGTATATGAAAAAATCCATTACCAGCTGGTCCCTCAAATCAGCTATTTTATCGTTATTCGCTTATATGTTACAGTATTCCTTTTTCTTCTTATGCATTCACTCACTCTCAACTTCCTCACTTGTTGTCATCCTCTCTCAAATAACAGCAACAAAGGTACAATGTTACCCCTTAGTTTTCCATTCCTTTTTGCTCACATTGTTGTGTTTAATCAAACCTTTTAGAATATATCTTCATATTTATTTTGTTGGTTTCAGTTGTGGCATTTTCACATAAAATGAGTTGTGTGGGTACTTATTATTTTGATGTTTTTATTATTTTTTTAATCATGGTTTCTGATTTTTTGGCTGATTTTCACGGTGTTTGAATACACCTTCAGTAAAACTCAAACCGGGTAAAGCCTTTCCTTATCAGGAGGTTGGCGTGGCCATGTTGTTTGCACATAGCAGGAATTGAACTTGAGACCTCACGCATTTTAGTGTGATAGTCACAAACCCTTTTACCACTAGGCCACCCGAGAGTGGTTATTATTTATATGTTATTTGTTTTTGGGTGTTTGGTATTTGCTTATTTGATAGGTTATGTGCTTATATTTTGGTGAAATTATTAAGCTGTTTTTGTTTAACATTCCTTGTTACGAATTTACTATTCTTGGTCAAATAATAGGTTATGTGCTTAAGGGTGAAATAATAAGTTGTTTTTTGAAATAAGCTGTTTCAATAAGTTGATTATAATCAGTCTAGTGGGATATTTTGGTAAAGCTTATCTACAGAGCTTATCGGGTTTATTTTTAAAACCAGCTAATGACCACTTTTGGTTTTATTTCTAAGCAATCCCTTTCAATGGCGGAACTCTTCCCCCAAAAAAAAAAAGTTATGGCATCTAGGTAAATAATTTTGGTGAAATTATTAAGCTGTTTTGTTTAAGATTCCTTGTTACGAATTTACTATTCTTTGTCAAATAATAGGTTATGTGCTTATGGGTGAAAGAATAAGTTGTTTCTTGAAATAAGTTGTTTCAATAAGTTGATTATAATCAGTCTAGTGGGATATTTTGGTAAAGCTTATCTACAGAGCTATCGGGTTTATTTTTAAAACCAGCTAATAATCACTTTTGGTTTTATTTCTAAGCAATCCTTTCAGTGGCGGAACTCTTTAGGGCAGGGAGGTCCAGGCCCCAAAAGTTCTTGATCTAGTGTAGAATTTTATAGGTTTAGGGGTAATTAAGTTGATAATACAAATAAATATCCGATTCGCCCTCCAAAATAAATTCCCCACAAAATAAATGTGCAAGTTCCGCCATTGCTTTTACCCCGGCAGGGGTGTCACTGTCTACATCCTACCCCACACATACCCCACTCAGACGGGATTGGGTATAGTTATTGTTGTTGTTGTTGTTGTGAGTGTGTTTGGATAGAGCCAAAGAGCTTATGGGTTTCAGTGCGTTTTGACATTGCATAAGCTAAATAAGCATGAGTTTATAAGTATATCCGAAACACACCCTTTTAGTTTCTTATACCTTGAGTAGGTAATCAAGTTTTAGTGGTGGTTCATGGTCGTAAAAATTTGTCAGAAATTAGCTGATAGTTAGATGATAAAAAGAATAGGATGTTATTGGTTTTACTTTTTATGCATTCGCTTATTGATATCACATTTTAACGTATCCACAAATCTGCATTTGATAAAGTCATCAACAGCTTAATCATCCTACTCTTGAGAGAATATCTCCATTTTATATATAAACTGTGTAAAATGCAATTGTGTGCAAATCTGGTTTCTTGATATTTTATCACAGTCATGTGAGCTAAGTAAGTAATTATGGAACTCGATTAGAAAATCGCACATCTTTCTTTCATGTAGTAGCTGTATGACTCTTGCGTGATAACTAGGCTCTTGTGGAGTAGACTGTCAAATCTGAATGTGACACATAGTATATTGTATACGAGTACAAATACCTAATGCACCAATACTTGGTAGCGTGTGCTACAAAATTGTGAAAATGCAAGAGAGTGTATTACTCTAATAATATGGTTTAACATCTTTGAATATGAGATATATCATTAGTGATAGAATTGTGTTATTATTGGGATTTAGAGTCTTAGAGATAATCTCATTAAAACACAAACCGTAACTGTGTTTCATATTTCGACAGAAACTTGTTAGTGGTCCTGTTGATTTTCCATTTTCGCCTTAGTTCATGAACTTATTTACTTTTTGATGAATTTCATTCGGTAGTTCTTAGTGATGAGTTCTTCGTGTCATTATCGTAACTACATATTGCTCTTTGTAACTTTTATTTTTAGGTGTTTGGGATTGCTTTTAAAATATTTTATCTGGGTGTATGAGATTTTATAAACAGTTCAGTGTTTGGACTTTGGATAAGGGAAAGTGTTTATGCTTGTCTGCTTACTTTAAGGCCAAATGCTCTGTTTTGAACAAGCAGTTTATGATTTCTTAAGTTAAACTGAATATAGGATGAAATAAGCTATTAAGCTGTTATAACTGCTCAACTTTACCATGTACCATCTATGCGGACCGGCATTCGACTTGTCTATGCTAGGCAAAACACCTAAGTAAGAGCCTCCTCTAACTAAATCATTACTAAACAGACATAATTAAAATAGAATTTAGTTATTTAGTGTCCTTAATTAGGATTGTATTCTATGGACTTATCTATGCATTGGTGCTTGAAATAAAGTTAGTTGTTTCCTTTCTGAGTCAAAATCAGCATTCTTGAGGAAAAAAAAAAGTGTGACTCAAACCCTTTAGGGATATATGATGATCAATAGGTGTGAATTCTTTTCTCGAATCAATAGTTAATGTCTGACTGTCTGTTTTCTGTTTTAGAAGTAAACATCTTAGATTCATGTTGTAAACTGATATTTCTAGTTTTTGAGTAATTTAGCATGCTATTTATTTTGAAATGCACACATTGTTGACATTTTTTGTTATATTCTGATTGATATAAATTTTCAGAATTCATCAAAAAACAAAGACAAGCAATACCATGGCAGACGAGACGACTGAGAGGTTTCTAGAAAATGCTACAAGGATCATTTGGTTATTCATAACACTCAGTACAGGGTATATCGTATTTATGGAAACTGTTGAAATCCATGGTAGCTTTGTCCAATTTGTCCCTGTGGGCTTTGAAGATTTTCCAGAGGTGTTTGGATGGGCCGTCATCCTTATATTGATCGCCTTCGTAACTGCGCAATTGGATGTGGCATCTTTTGAGGAGAATATCTTCACAAAGGTTTGCAGACGCTGTTCCATTGTGTCTTTTGCTTTGGCTGTGTGCCTCTTGTTCATTTGTCGTCTCTTATCTTCAGCCACTTTGATTGGTATGTATGTTTTTTTATCTCCTAATTTCAAATTTACTTGTTAATATCAATTTCATGTCTGGTTTCAATAAGCTCCATCGATTTTATATCTGATCTTATATTGTTTATGATATTTTCATTTCAATTATCTTGATATGTGAATCTTTACAGAGTTTCAACCACAACAAGCTGTATACTGAAGTTTATTATTGTACAAGTATCTATACTAGTTATAAAGCCTAAACACCATAAATCTTAAAGTCAGAAATTTAAGTAGCAGTATTACCTAATTACCCTCCAACTATTTGTCACCAAGAAGAAGAAACTATATTGTCCTTAATTGATTTTGCCAACCCACATTTCCTTTTAACCTATTTAATCGCCACCATTTTCCATTTTGCATATAAATAACAATGGAAAAAATTTAACAAAATCACATTAAAAACCATTTTACTTTTTGGAACAAAAAATTTTATTGTCAAAAAAGCATGCAACCGTAGGGAACTCTCGCCGAAAAATAATCACCTCTTTATTGTAGCTTCATCGCGCGAGTACTTTGCTTGTTGAAAAATGATGATCTACGAGTCCAAGTTTCTTCTATTTGAGAAATTTTGGAAAATCTGATTTTAAATGTTGAAACTGCTCTCTTTTTGATGATTATTCATGTCTATGCTTGTTTTGATTCATTATATTATATTTCTGTTAATATTTTGATTTCAAATACACACTTTATGGAATATTTCAGGTTCGGTTTTGGCATATGAGGAGCTCTGAGGAATGAAGAAGCAAAAACCACTTCTTTATTAACGTCTTCGTTGAGTTTTCAGCAGCATATTTAGTTATTTTCTTTTCTTTCTGCAAACATCTAAATTTACTATGAGTAGTATTCTTGAATCTAATAGTAATGCATGAAAGTAGGTATGTTGTTATATGCTAATATGCACACCACGGCGGGATATGATGTTATTGAATGTACTTGGCTGTGAAAATAGATATGATGATCTTTAGCATGCACATTGTAATGAAAATGCGAATTATTCATGTAATCCCAGTTCCTAGTTAGAGATGTTACATGTGTATGTTATCAATATTTCTGTTTTCCCAAGCACACACTAATGATAGCGCATAGCCTAGTCGAAAGTCGAAAATTCTGAACAGAGAAAAAGACTTTTAACTAGTCCTAAAGAAAGATACAGGATTGGCATAAATATCCACCTAAAATGTGACGCGGATGGTATACTTAATTCCTGTAGTAGGCTAACAATCATATGTGAACCTGCTATATCAGTATCTGTGGACCCTCACATAAAATTTAAAAAGAGCTATAAAAATTCAAGTTAGGCATGTATAAATACTAGTTAACATATACTAAATCGTAGGCCTCACAAATGGTGGGCGCAGGCGGCTGCCCCACTTGCACGTGCTAATCACCTCCATGCATCTTGGGTATGACGTATGAACAATAACCCTTTAAATCATATGACTGAAACTTGGAAAGTTGCCTAAATTTCGCTGCCAATCAATGAACATTCCGCAAATCCATCATACAAATATACGAATTTCGGTATGAGAAATTACGTCAATAGCTAAATCCATTATCTCCCAGTTTCGTAAGACCAGGATAACCATCTTTTATTATATGATATTTCATATTTTGTTTTCCATGTCAATGAAAATATTTAAGTACGTACAGAGAAATCTTAAGATAACTTGAACTTTGGTTCATACAACAAACCAACATCCCTACCAAGCACGCCAAGCTCTTGTAAGTTTAAGAGTGCACGATGCAATGTCAAACCACGTACATGCCATTGGGGTATTTTTGCCCAATGGCTGCCATTTTGCACCCCTCCCCGTCATATGCTCGCCGTGTTGGCGAATTCCGAGTTTGGTTGTGGCTGAGGCGTGTACCGATTCGAATAATACTAGTTGGAGTGCTAGTCCAACTCGTCTAATATATATTTATCCTAATATGGAGTAGTCCTCATTGGTTTAGGATAGATTTAATGTAATCCTAGTTATAGTACAACGCGCCTATGTTAGTCTATATATACCACGAGGGGTAGGGAATTACATTGTACTGATTGAAGTTTTTGAGTAAGATTTCTTCAATTAAATATTGCGTGTTACCTGGCAATTTACTTTTTCTTTTACTGTGCAACGTGTACTGGTCCTGTAACCTGTGTTGTGCATCTGCTACTTGACCCTCTGATCCATCAATTGGTATCAAGAGCTTCGAAGGGTTATTGGTGTTTTGTAACTGTGACTTAAGGGTTACATAAAACCAAAATCGATCCAAGAAACTAACCTGTGTCTCAGGGGTTAGTCGTGACTGATCAGGTTGAAGAACTTTGTGTTGTTGTTGGTGATTTGTTGCTGCGTTGAAGGGTTACAGACACATGAAACAAACTTAGTTCCTAACCTGTGATCAACAATTGACGTGAAGAGCTGGTGACCTAAGTATCAACAATTTAGGTTACAGAATTACAAATCGACTTAAACCAGTGGTTGGTCTTAATTGCAGCCCACTGTGAAGCCCACTAGTCTTTTCTTTTGTAAACAGATTAAAGCCCACTTTTCTGAGTGAATACAGGAAGTTGGAAAAGTACTAAGGTTGATTGTCCCACCAATTATTGAACTTTATTTAGCCAAGAATATAAGGGCTGGAAAGTTCACCACTACAAACCTATTCACGATCAAGAACCAGGATGACAGGAGGTGCATCAGGTTCCAACAATCCACCACCGACAAAGGAATTGAGTTTGACGTTTCAGTGTCCGATGTTAATGTCAACTAATTATACCATATGGAGTATGCGAATGGAAGTTCTTCTTGGAATTCATGGAGTATGGGATGTGGTAGATCCGGGCTCAGACGATGCCAAGAAAAACAATATAGTTAAAGGCTTATTGTTTCAATCGATCCCAGAAGATTTGATTTTGCAAATCGGGAATTTGAAAACCGGGAAGGAGATGTGGGAAGCAATAAAAACCCGTAACCTAGGGGCTGATCGTGTGAAGGAAGCGAGGCTTCAAACCCTAATTACGGAGTTCGAGAATCAAGATGTCGATAACGGTACCATAGAGCGAATATGCCGCAGTTATCAACGACATGCCTAAATCCACCACGCTTGGAGAAGTCATGTCGGAACACAAGCTGGTAAAGAAGTTTCTCACAAGTCTTCCAAGACGGTTTGTCCATATCGTGGCGGCCCTAGAGCAGGTTTTAGACCTTAAAGAAACGGGGTTTGAGGATGTGGTTGGACGATTGAAAGCGTATGAATAAAGAGTTAAAGAAGAATATAAAGCAAACGATGCTCAAGAAAACTTGCTTTATGCTAGAACCGATAATTCCTACAAGAATAATGACTCAAGCGGAGGAAGAGGACGAGGTTCATACTCTCGAGGTCGTGGTCGTGGTCGTGGTCAAGGTAGCGGACGTGGCAACAATCAAAACCAAGGTCAACGTGACTCCTCGAAAAACCGTGAAGATAATGAACAAAAGGGTAAACAACATGAGAAACGTGACCTCTCACATATAAAGTGTTACCGTTGTGATGAGTACGGACACTTTGTTTCAAGATGCCCTGAACGAAACCGAAACCATGAAGTTAACCTTAATGAGACGCAAGAGAAAGATGTGTATCATGAGGAAGGTACGTTCTTTATGATGAACCATATTCAAGAAGCGATTTTCATGAATGAAGAAAAGTACACTCCACCAAAGAGCGAGTCAAATACCGATGAAGATGATGTATGGTATTTTGACAATGGTGCAAGTAATCACATGACAGGTAATTACTCTTACTTTTTCGAATTAAATGAAAATATTATTGGACGTGTTAGGTTGGAGATGGTTCATGTGTGAGCATAAAGGAAAAGGCTCAATTTTGTTCCAAGGTAAAAGCAGAGAACAAAAGTTGTTAAAAGATGTCTATTATATTCCGCCTTCGTAGTAATGTGATAAGTCTTGGACAAGCTACAATATTTGGTTATGATATTAGTATGCGAGGTGATTTCTTTACCGACTTGTGTTCGACATGACTTCTCCAAGCGTGGTGGATTTAGACGCAACACCGATAACTTTGCAAGATATTCGCTCTATGGTACCGTTATCCGACATCTTCAGATTCTCGAACTCCGTAATTAGGGTTTGAAGCCTCGCCTTCACACGATCAGCCCCTAGGTTACGGGTTTTTATTGCTTCCCACATCTCCTTCCCGGTTTTCAAATTCCCGATTTGCAAAATCAAATCTTCTGGGATCGATTGAAGAGAAGCGATTTTCATGAATGAAGAAAAGTACACTCCACCAAAGAGCGAGTCAAATACCGATGAAGATGATGTATGGTATTTTGACAATGGTGCAAGTAATCACATGACAGGTAATTACTCTTACTTTTCTGAATTAAATGAAAATATTATTGGACGTGTTAGGTTCGGAGATGGTTCATGTGTGAGCATAAAGGGAAAAGGCTCAATTTTGTTCCAAGGTAAAAACGGAGAACAAAAGTTGTTAAAAGATGTCTATTATATTCCCGCTCTTCGTAGTAATGTGATAAGTCTTGGACAAGCTATAATATTTGGTTATGATATTAGTATGCGAGGTGATTTCTTAACCATGCGAGGTAGTTGTGGAAATTTACTTATAAAGGTCCCATGTAGTGCAAATCGCCTTTATAAAGCTCAACTAAAAGTTGGTAAAGAAGATACAAACGAAGTGGAACGAGAATCAGTTGAACAACAACCTGTTATTGAAGTTGATGAAGTATTTGCGCTGGTAGCTCGACTCGAGATCATACGACTCTTGATTGCTCTTGCAGCCGGGAAAGGATGGAAGATTCATCACCTGGATATGAGAACGGCTCTTCTAAATGGTGATCGAAAGGAGCTCGATAGTAATTTAAAAGAGATGGGTTTTCTACAATGCGTGCACGAAAATGCGATCTATAGAAAGGCGCCCAATGGAGAATTTATCGTTGTTGTTTGTTAATGTGGATGATTTATTCGTGATCGAACAAGCTTAGACCTCATAAATAAGTTCAAAAGGAGAATGGTGTCTCAATTTGAAATGTCGGATCTTGGTGAGTTAACTTATTACTGGGTATCAAGTATCACAAGATGAGGATTGTATCAAGATCAAGCAAAGAGATATGCATTGAAATTCTAAAAGAAGTCGGTATGGAAGATTGCAATGCAACTTTATATCCAATTGAGAAGGGACTCAAGTTGACAAAAGCGTAAGATGAACCGAAGTTGAAGCTACTCAATATCGAAATGTTGTGAGTTGCTTCGTTACCTCTTGCACACTCGTCCAGATTTGACTTACTCGGTTGGAGTGGTTAGTCGATATATGCAAAGTCCAAGAAAATCACATGTTCGTGCAATCAAGCAAATCCTACGCTATCTTAAAGGTACGACTCGTTTGGAATTAAATACAATAGTTATAATGACATAAGACTTGTGGGATTTAGCAACATAATATTGACATTGATGATGGAAGAAGCACCATCGACATGTATTCTACCTCGGTACATCACCTATTACATGGTGCTCACAAAAGCAAACTACCGTGGCGTTATCTTCGTGTGAAGTCGAGTTCATGGCGGCTACTACCTGCGTGTCAAGCAATTTGGCTAAGGGAGTTATTGGCGGAAGTGACTGGAATGAGCGGGTAATTGTTGAGCATGTATCCGTGAAGAACAAAGAGCGACCCATTGACGAAGGCCTTGCGTGCATAAGGTTCAAGGAGATGAGATCGTTACTTGGTGTGCAAGAGTTACCCTCTTCGACTCGTAAATTCGGGGTGATTGTTGGCGAATTCGAGAGTCGTGCCGAGGCGTGTACCTTGAGAATAATACTTGTTGGAGTGCTAGTCCAACTCATCTAATATTTATCCTAATATGGAGTAGTCCTCATTGGTTTAAGATAGATTTAATGTAATCCTAGTTATAGTACAACGCGTCTATGTTAGTCTATATATACCACGAGGGGTAGGGAATTACATTGTACCGATTGAAGTTTTTGAGTAAGATTTCTTCAATTAAATATTGCGTGTTACCTGGTAATTTACTTTTTCTTTTACTGTGCAACGTGTGCTGGTCCTGTAACCTGTGTTGTGCATCTGCTACTTGACCCTCTGATCCATCACGCCGTTCGTCCCTTGCCATGGCATTCAAGGCCGTTGTTTGGCTTTTATTTTATTTTATTTTGTTAGTGAGTGGGGTAATTCTGGTGGTGTGTTATGGGATCCACGTACACTAATAATAGTTGTAGATGGAGAGTGTTTTATTTTATTTTGTTAGTGAGTGGGGTAATTCTGGTGGTGTGTTATGGGATCCATGTACACTAATAATAGTTGTAGATGGAGAGTGTTTTAATTATGGGCTATGTTATACAAACCCTCCCTATATTGTCACATCAACACAGACCTGTTATTGCCTCAAACTTCTGTGGCCTAAAAGGCCATAGTCCCTCGAAGAAGCTGGCCGTGGAGGGATACCTCCACATAGCTAGTTAGCAGGCTGAGGTCTCGTTCGATAACGGAATTAACCGGACAAATCGCTCCACCAACTAAGAACGGCCATGCACCACCACCCATAGAATCAAGAAAGAGCTCTCACCGGCAATCCTTACTATGTCCGGACTCGTAAGTTTCCGTGTTGAGTCAAATTAAGCTTGTGCTCCACTCTGGTGGTGCCCTTCCGTCAATTCCTTTAAGTTTCAGCCTTGCGACCAACTCTAGTAGTATATCGAATGAAGCAAAGAGTTTCTTGAAGGGTTGTTTGTGTAAGAAGGTTGTGCGTAGATTATCTTCTGATGAGTTGTTAGATCATCCGTTTCTAAAACTGTTAGTTGATGATGATGTCAATGAGGTTGATGAATCACAAGGCATTTTGGACATAAATGCCATTACCTCTTATTCATCGTTCTCTGATGATGATGGTAGTGGTTATGAAGGTAGTGATGATGAAGGTAGTGACAATGAAGCCAGTGATGATGATGAGTTGCGGATATCTTCTGATAGATCAAGTTATGCTTTCTCTCCTTGGCCAGATAGGGCCGCAGATGCGAGATTAAACGAAGTCAGAATTCCAGTAAGATTAGGCCTTTCCAAATGAGTTTAACGAGCAAATATTGATGGTGAGGTACTAAGTAGCGTGTAATTAGTGATGGAGATCATTCTTTAAGGCGTATATGATATTTAGAGTTGTTGGCGTATATGATCATTCTTTAAGGCGTATATGTTGTCGTCTTGCATTTGTTATAATCTTTTTGTCTCTAACAAATTTGTAGAAGTTTAATCTTAATATCAAATAGTGTTAATGAATTGTTTGTAAGGAAATGTCACAGACGATTTAATAACTGGGATGTAAATTGTCTGAAACTTTTTGCTGTACTTCATATCCGACCGAAAACCAAGTTTAGAAATCATATGCATACCCTTTTACTTAACTGAGATATAAAACCACATTGATTTGGTTGTTGAAGCTTAAAGTAACTGGAACAGATGTTGAGCCATAAAAGATACAACATGACATAAATATTAAGTTGCTTTGTTAAAACAATTGACAGTGGAGTGTATACTCTTATAAGCACTTATATATCCCAAGTACCATACAAACATTAATTTAATCAAAACAGAAGATTAACGTCACTTTTCCTCTTCCAAATATAGGACCTTTTGTTGTTCGGCTCTTAGTCGTTAGCTTCCTTAACCAAGTTTCATATAATTATGGATTTCGAAAGTCAAAGGTTTGACTTTGAAGTCAAACAGTAAACATGTACCATGTGTAGTGCAACTCGAGGTTTATCTGTTTCGCTAACTACTCCAATGCGATTAACATCCATCACAATGACCCATTTCAGCATGTTTAATCACTATCTTCCTGTTACTAATCTCGCCACAGAGGTCAATTTGCATAAACCAGTTACCGTTCTTGTTTTTCATGATGATGCTCTAAGCAAATTATTAGGTAACGAGCCATATTTCAGACATTCGTCAATAAGTTTATTTGGGCGAGTTGTCATAGGAAAAATGTAGTAGCCATATTTCAGACATTCGACAACCAAACATGCTGGCTGAGTCATTCAAAGCCACCGCCATCTACTGAACAAACTGTTCTATGAAACAAGTCATTTCAGTCTATTGTATATAATGAAATGTTTATTATATTGAGTCATTTAAATTTTAAAGCACCATGATTTGGAGATGTGTAGTAAAAAAAACTGCAATACTCAGTAGGTGAAGTTGACTGATCGATTTAGTGTGCTAAACTACTAATTAGAGAAGTAAATTATAATTGTCATTAAAAAAGTTAACTCTAAAGTGACGAAGGTAGTAGTATAGGGCTGAATACAAATTTGACTTTATGTTTAAACTGAGATTGGAGGGGTGAGCCAGGCTAAGGCTGTAGTGTAATGCCAAAGCAACTCGCAAAGACCCCAATAGCAAGCTACTGTGGTGGGTCTTTCCCCATAAAAAATAAGATTAATATCGAGTGAGCCAATGGCTCACATATCAGATATTAAACTGATAAGAACAGATACTACACTTGATCTTAGCCAAAAGGCCGAGAAAGGTATGCTTAATAAACTTCTAGGAGTCTGTTTTTATAGTCTCTGCCACCTTGCATGTAACCTACTCTATGGCGATGTGGGATGCATCTAAGTGAACCATTATTTCATTAAACTCAACACCATTCATTTGGCTGTTGATGCTTATAATAACTGGAACAGATGATGACCCATAAAAGATACAATATGACATAATAGTACTCCGTAAGTCGCTTTGTTACAACAATTGACATTCTCACTGTTATAAGCACTTATACCTCAAGTACCATACAAGCATTAATTTTAATCCGAATTACCGCCACATCAATCAAATCAGAAGATTAATGTCACTTTTACTCTTCCAAATATAGGACCTTTTGTTGTTCGCTCTTAATCGTTAGCTTCCTTAACCATCTTTCGTATAAATTATGAAATTTATAAGTCAGAGGTTTGACTTTGGAAGTCAAACAGTAAACATGTACCGTGGAGTAGTGCATCTCAAGGTTTATCTGTTTTTTTTTTTGCTAACTACTCCAATGCATTAAACATCACAAAAACCCTCTCACAATACCCCATTTCAGCATGTTTAATCACCATCTTTCTGTTTTCTAATCTCGCCGAGAAGAAAATGAGGATGTACTCACTATCCTACAGTGGAGATCAATCTATGACGGGATACAGGCTATCCGATGGTCCACAATCTGTATCAACTCCAGCATTTCCAGTTTCCCCACTTCCAGATTTTTGAAAGCTTTAAAAAATCTATTAGCTTTGCAAGAAGTAAGCATAAGAGCATGAGGAGTTCAGGAAGTACCACACAAAACATTGAGGTGACGGAGATGTTGTTGGAAGCTTATTTTGTGATTATTTGGTATCTCTTAAAATGTTTTAATTCTTTCTCGCATACTTTCTTTCTGTGATGATTTGGTATCTCTTAAAAATGGATACTTCCCAAGAGGTACACATGGCACATTGACGTGTTGGTCAATTGGGTAATAAGTGAAATCGGGTAATTCTTAGGCCGGAAATATTTATCAGTGGATGATTTTGTCCATTTTTTGGGAATTTTAACTGTACCATTAGAATTAAATCATATATGAAAAAAGCAATTCAGGAGGCTTGTAGACCCGTTTGACCCGTTTCCTTCAAAAGTTTGATTTACCGACAACTCGATCTTATAGTATTATTGACAACATCTTATCACTGTTGTACTGCAAGAAGTATACTATCAAAGTATTTGGAAAGAATATAATTCTTAATATCGATTACAGATGTTAAATTGATTCTCATAACACTTTTCAGACCAGCATTGAGAAAGGCATATCATAAAAAGAGTGGAGGCTCAGACAATACTACAAGGTTGAACCATGACGAAGCTAAGAACAAGAATCTGCACACTAAAGCTCCTCAAGATACCGATGTTTGGATCCCTGACAGTCGTGCTGGAATCTATTAACCCAAGGGACAAGAAAAGGATCAAGGTGTTCCGCCATGCTGCCAAGGATTACGCTGTTAACTGGTTTAATATGTCGTAAGACATGTTGTTATCTATCTTTTCTGCAAGTTTGTGGCTTTTAATCGTTGAGTAATCTTGACGAGTAACTGAATTGAAAATAATAACACTCTATAAAAGACTTGTGACCTTTGTTGATACATGTCGACTAAGTTGGTTGGCTTGCAAGATACTAATTTTCAAGCCTTGTACAAATGGTTTACTATGTTAATACCTTACTTTGATGCTTGTTCTCTAGACAGAGGTGAGCGAGTTCCTTTTAATTTTTTTTCCTATTGTATCAGAGATATTACCAGGCCGTCCAATGGATTTCGAAGTTCCTATTGTATCAGAGATATTACCAGGCCGTCCAATGGATTTCGAAGGCCCTGTGCGGTAACGATAAGTAGGGCCCCATGTTTGACAAACATAACTTTCTCAGGGTGTTCACCAGAGGGATTTGACAAAGGCCACCATAAGACATGTGAAATGTGTTACAATAAATAGAAAGGCTAGTGGTTTATTTTCATTTGGTTCTAATTAATGAAATCAAAAAGCGAAGTGTCTCATTAGAGAAAAAATTATATTTACTTACAAAATGCACAAAGTTGTAAATCCACGTGTGTTTTAACATTACTTTTTACTTACATAATATATACTTTTTTTTGCGTATATTACTTACATAATGATATACGCAAAAAAATTACTATATATTTTCTCTCATCACATTATGTCTACATTTTGTCCTCATGACAGTATTACAACAAAACGTGCCATACAAGATAAAATAACCGTTATTCTGTTATAAAACCCTACACCCCTTTTTCTATATAAACTCCCATCATTCATCAAATATTACCATCTTTCAAACCCTAACCCTTTTTTCAACTCTTCAGTTTTCATTCCTCCAACCCCAAGTTACCAAAAACCCTTAAGTTTTAATCAGTAAATAAGCAATGATGTTGAAGTTGAACGAATATAATATGAAGAAACGAAGCCTTACTGATAAAGAAAACGCTTACGAAGCGAAAAGAAGTAAACAGGAAGATTGTGGTGATGATGCTCCTTGGATTAGACGTTCAGTTGTTGGTAAAGGTAGTTATGGTTCTGTTTTCGTTGCTAATATGAATGCGCGATCTAGATATAGTTTGTATCCGTCCATTATGGCTGTTAAATCTGCAGAAGCGTCTGTATCGGGTTCTATTCAGAAGGAAAAAGAGGTTATGGATAATATTCGAGGGTCTGCGAATGTGATCAAGTGTTTTGGGGAGGAGATTACTCTTGAGAATAATCAGATTGTTTATAATTTGTTATTTGAGTTAGCTTCTGGTGGAACCCTAGCTGATGTTATTAAGATGTCTCATGGTAAAGGGTTGTTGGAAGTTGATGTTAAGCGTTATGCTAGATCGATTCTAAAAGGGTTAAGTCACGTTCATAAACGAGGGTATGTTCATTGTGATTTAAAACCTGAGAATATATTGCTTGTGGCTAATAAGAATAATGATGGTTTTGTTGTTAAAGTTGGTGATCTGGGACTGGCTAAGAGGGTGAATCAGGTTAAGAAGAAGGATCCGGTCGTTATTGGAGGGTAACCTTTGTATTTCTCACCAGAAGCTGTGATTCGTGGTGTTCAAAAACCGCCAGCTGATATTTGGGCATTTGGATGTATTGTGTTTGAGATGTTGACTGGAAAAAAACTTTGGCTTGCATATAAAGATTTGGGTAAGAATGAGGTTTTGATACGTGTTGGCTATGAGAATGAAATTGAGTCGGTTATAAACTCAAGTAGTATCTCGATTGAAGGGAAGAGTTTCTTGAAGGGTTGTTTGTGTAAGAAGGCTGTGCGTAGATTATCTGCTGATATGTTATTAGATCATCCGTATGTAAAAGGGTTTGTTGATGATGATGTCAATGAGGTTGACGAATCACAAGGCATTTTCGACATAAATGCCATTACCTCTTATTCATCGTTCTCTGATGATGATGGTAGTGGTTATGAAGGTAGTGATGATGAAGGTAGTGACTATGAAGCCAGTGATGATGATGAGTTGTGGATATCTTCTGATAGACCGAGTTATGCTTTTCTCCTTGGCCAGATAGGGCCGCAGATGCTAGATTAAATGAAGTCAGAATTCCAGTAAGATTAGGCCTTCCAAATGAGTTTAACGAGCAAATATTGATGGTGTGGTACTAAGTAGCGTGTAATTAGTGATAGAGATCATTCTTTAAGGCGCATATGATATTTAGAGTTGCTGGTTTATATCGATTCTTGTACTCAGTATTCTCGTTGAAATTTGATAAACTGTTCATTGATAATATACTATCGTCTTGCATTTGTTATAATCTTAATATCAAATAGTGTTAATGAAATGTCACAGACGATGTAATAACTGAGATGTAAATTGTCTGAAACTTTTTGTTGTACTTCATATCCAACTGAAAACCAAGTTTAGAAATCATATGCAACCCATTTAAGAATTGAGATATAAAACCACGTTCATTTGGTGTTGGTGTAGTGAGCCCAGAACAGGGTTAGATAATCAATGTCAGCAGAAACAAATACCAAATCAGCAGAAACAAATACCACTAGGTGGTTACCAGATATCACTTGGAATCATGTGATCACTTTCCAAAGTAAACTATTCGACCCTAATGTCTGGGTTACAGAAAACGATTATCATGAGAAAGACACAGAAAACGATTATCACTTACAAGCGAAAGAGTTATTGAATTGTGCCTGGGTTACACGAATATCTACTTGGGATAAGACCAAATGTAATTATAGAATTAGGCACAATTCAATAACTCTTTCGCTCTTAAGTGATAATCGTTTTCTGTGTCTTTCTCATGCATAAACAGATCTCCTATTTATAGGAAATACTCTTAGCTATTCCAATGGAATTATCTTAGCTATTCCAATGGAATTATGAGTATTAATCGGCCCATTAATAGCCTCATAATTATCCCCATTATAGCCGTTAGTGGTTACACGACCAATTAAACGTGGTCATTATGCGCTTGTAATCGCCACTTGAATAGGTCAAAGCCCGCTACAAGCGACCTTCATCAAGACTTTCATAGCACTATCGCTGTATTCACCGCTTCTGGAAACATCGCTATCGCTGGAAACATCGCCCGCTGGAAACACCGCCAAAGGGAAACCACAAGCAAGATTTCTACAAGCAAGATTTTCCACAAGCAAGACTTTCTACTAGCACTACCAATACAAACCACTATTAGAGTCGGTGTTCATGGACCTTATGGGTGTACACTGCCTCCCAACCCATTACAAGGTGTAACTAATCCCACAAGTGCACTAAATTTTCCAACAATACTCCCCAAATTTAGTTCACTTCCTTTGCATGAAAAATAAACATCAAGCAAAACATGTGCATAAACGAAAATGTCCCGAGGATTGAATTTCCATCTTAGTAAATTACACGCTCAAATATTCGAGAATCGTGGTGTTATAAGAATTGAACCCTTCAACCCATTTGAATACACCAAGATAAAATACACGCAAGTTTTCAAACACTTAAAAGCTCCCGACACTATACAAGCCATGTGTCCATATCCAAATTCATAAATGTTGTAAAAGCTAAAGTCCAAAGCTTCTCAAGAGGCAAAACTTCAACATTTACATAGGTGGTTCTCTTTATTCATGCTCCCGCCAAGCGCTTTTTCAAAGAAAATTAACCATTAAGAAGTAAAGACTTCATCCTCCTTTCAAAGAGTTCGAGCACAACCTTGGGATGTAAATAAAACATGTGCTCCGTCCATCGAATGTTCAACTTTCCACATTGAACTCAGCTCCCAAGTTTCCTCGTGAGGAGTTGGGTGTCCTAGCATTCAAAGGACTAAGTTGGACTTAAACCCATCCCTTTAGCGAGACTTTATAACCAAGTCTCTAGCTGCACCCTTCGTCAAGTGATCGCCTAAGTTATGTTGAGATCTCACAAACTCTATAGATACCACCCCATTCATGATAAGCTCACGAATCATGCTATGCCCGACACCTAAGTGTCTAGACTTACCATTGTATATCCGCTATAAGCCTTAGCCAATGTAGCTGCACTATCACACGGATAGAAATAGGTGCTATAGGTTTAGGCCACAATGGAATCTCGAAGCAAGTTTTCAACCATTCAACTTCTTTACCAAAGAATGCTAGAGCCACAAATTCAGATTCCATTATTGAACCGGTGATGCAAGTTTGTTTATTGGATGCCCAAGAAATTGCACCTCCACCAAGTAGGAATACCCACCATCGGTAGACTTAATTGTCTTCGATGTTATCGATCCAACTTGCATCGGTGTAACCTTCCAACACCGATGGGTAACCAGATATGAGAGACTATAATCCATAGTTCTCTTCAAATACTTGAGACCCTCGAATCGCTTGCCGTTGATGAGCACTAGGATTACTAGTATACCGCTCAATTTTCCCACCGCAAAACCAATATCGGGTCTTGTACAAGTCATGGCATACATCGCAGCCAATTACCCTAGAGTACTCAAGTTGAGATACGACCTTGCCATGATTAGGCATCGACTTCTCAAGTATCCATAGGTGTACTCACTGAGTACAATCAAAGTAATTGAATTTCCTCAAGACCTTCTCAATATAATGAGACCGAGAGATAGAAATTCTTTTACTTTCATGTTTAATCCTTATACCAAGGATAACATCGCCTCCCCATGTCTTTCATGGAGAACCTTAATGACAAAATTCCTTTGTCAAGTCAACCTGATTTTGGTCAGTGCAAAGATCAACATGTCATCAACATATAGACAAATGATGACTCCTTTACGTAATCATCAAATTTGCTAGATACACATTTGTCGACTTGGTTAAGAACATAACCACTAGACAAAACCACTTCATCAAATTTTGATGCCATTGTTAGGTGCCCGCTTAAGTCCATAAAGAGACTTAATCGGTTTACACACCTTGTTTTCATTGCCGTGTATGATGAAGCCCCGAGGTTGGTTCATATAAACCTCCTCTTCCAATTCACCATTCAAGAAAGTCGTCTTCACATCCATCCGATGAATAATCGATTGTGAATAGATGCCATAGCAATCGCAGCCTTATGGTATCGACACGAGCCACGTGGGCATAAGTATCAAAATAGTCTATCCCCGACTTTTGTTTAAAGCCCCGAATAACTAATCTAGCCTTGAACTTTCAATAGTTCCATCTACCTTCATTTTCCTTTTGAAAATCTATTTGCAACCCGAGGTTTGCAACCTGGTGGTAGATCAACCAACACCCAAGTGTTGTTGCCCATGATGGAATCCATCTCATCATTAATTGCTTCTTTCCGTAAAGCAATATCCGGGACTTCATTGCTTCTTCAAATGTCTTGGGATCATCCTCAACAATGAAGCAATAGGAGTATTGGTCCGAGACCTCATTCCTTGTTCCTTCAACTAAGTATAGTTGAAACTCATGTCCAAATGACTTTGAGTCCCGACCCTTTTGCTCTTCCCCGAGCATAGGTTCAGTTGTGAACCACAACCTCATCGTGGACCACCGATGGTTCATCATCGTGACCTCGATACAACAAATGTCATGAGTTCCATTAGGAATCCTCTAACTTGGTCTAGGGATCGATGAGAATCTATTCTCATCAAAGTTTGCATCCCTTGATTCAATTATTGAGTTTACTAAAACATATTCATTAGGTTCAATAACATAGAACCTAAAAGCCTTGGAATGCTCATCATATCCAACAAAGATGCGATAATGCCTCTTTCACCCAAAGTTTTAAACTTCGGATCGTGAGTCTTACAACAAACCTACAACCCTGCACCTCGAGATAGTTCAGTTGGGTTTCCTTTAGTCCGAGTTCATAAGGGGTAACCTTGTTCCTTTGTTGGGAACCCTATTTAATAAATAGCAAGTCATAACATAGCTTCACCCCATAACCCTTGACTCACCCCGAATATGACAACATGGAATTAACCATCTCTTTCAAGACCTGTTTTTCCTTTCGAAATACCATTTGCTTGAGGAGTATAAGGGCGATCGTTTCATGGATAATTCCAACAGATCGAAAATACGAGTATCCATGTACTCACCTCCCTATCGATCCTTAATCTTTTGATCAAAGACCCAAGTTGTAATTCAACTTCGCTTTAAACACTTTGAATTTATCTAATGCTTCATCCTTGGTATGTAAAAGATAGACATAACAAAATCTAGAAGCATCATCAATAAATGTCACAAAGTACTTCTTATTTCCCAAAGAAGGTGGCATGCAAATCACAGATCATCGTGAATAAGCTCCAAGAGATTAGTCTCACGACTAACACCCGAAAGGGTTTCTTGGTAATCTTGGTCAACATGCAAGTTTTACACTTTTCGGTGTCCATGTCAAAGGTCGGGATCAACCCATCCTTAGACATATCTTGCAACCTTTATAATGAACATGGCCAAGTCTAGCATGCCACAGGTAGAGTCGATGCCGTCGGTGGTGGTCACACAGTGAATTTACACTATCGGAAATGAATACACTATCGGTGGAAATATTAAGCTGAACATTTGATTACATAAATAACCAAAACCAATAAAAACACCATGCTTAGAAAGCACAAATTTATCGACTCAATAACTTGTTTATAACCATGATTATTCAAAATACTACTTGAAACCAAGTTTTTCCTAATATCGTGAACATGAATAACATCAAACAAAGTTACAATCTTTCCGAACTAAACCTAAGATCTACACAACCACGACCATGCACCAAGGTTGTTGACTCATTTCCCATGTGAAGAATAGAACCATCATTCATGACTCACAAGTCTTGAACCGCTTCTATCTTTACATACATGAACTGTTGCACGAGTCAACCCACCATGCAACATCATCATCCGCATATAATGAGATTCAAATACATATGTAACATAATAAATATAAAAGACTTATTAACCATATTTCGACCTTTCAAGGTGAGTTGGAAGAACCACCACCCTCGAACCATTAGTGCTCGATCCATTGGATTTACCACCAATTTTAACACCCTTGCAGTCCCTTTTAATGTGACCGCCTTGCCACATTTCCAACAAGTAGGTGTTGCCTTCTTGTTAGGATCTCGCCTGTGTTATCATGATACTTATGTTCTCCTTTGTTGTCATTGTACCGTGGAGTTGTTATGCTCCACCATATTGACAACAGATGGTCCAGCAAAGATTGCTACTCTTTGGCTTGTCATTATCCCGCACCTGCGAGAATCCTCAATGCAGATGATCGCCCAACTCAACCAGAGTTAATTACTCTTTCTTATGTTTCAAGATATGCTTGAAATCTTTCCAAGAAGAAGGAAGTTTATCAATAACACAAGAGACCGAAATAGCCTCATCCATGTGCATATTGTGTTGTGTAAACCTTCCAAGTATTCCAAGAAGTTCATTGTATTGTTCCATAACCGGTCTTGAATCGGTCATTTTGTAATTTGTGAAATTACTAACAAGGAACTTCTTACTTGATGCATCCTCACCATATATTTGGCATCCAAGGAATCCCACAGTTCTTTGGAAGATTCGAGTTGATAAATATCAAACAAAGAATCGACATACCATTGAGAATAAGACCTCTGATATGTAGTCATCATTCTCCCACTTGCTCTTCCTTCTGATCTGCTCTACAGTAGCATCATCACCATCATCGGGAAAAGGAGTAGTCAACACATAGACCACACTCATGCTTGACAGCAAGAAGTGCATCTTCTTCTGCCACCTCCTAAAGTCCACCCCTTCAAACTTGTCCAGCTTAGTAAAGTTTGAAGCCATGTGTTTCATTGCAGCAATTGCCATTGATTATCACTAAATAGTTTACTTTGATTGTTGGTGTAGTGAGCCCATAACAGGGTTAGATAATCAATGTCAGCATAAACAAATACCAAATCAGCAGAAACAAATACCACTAGGTGGTTACCGGATATCACTTGGAATCGTGTGATCGCTTTTCAAAGTAAACTATTCGACCCTAATGCCTGGGTTACACGAATATCTACTTGGGATAAGACCAAATGTAATTATAGAATTAGGCATAATTCAATAACTCTTTCGCTTGTAAGTCTTAATCGTTTTCTGTGTCTTTCTCATGCATAAACAGATCTCCTATTTATAGGAAATACTCTTAGTTATTCCAGTGGAATTATGAGTATTAATCGGCCCATTAATAGCCTCATAATTATCCCCATTATAGCCGTTAGTGGTTACACGACCAATTAAACGTGGTCATTATGCGCTTGTAATCGCCACTTGAATAGGTCAAAGCCCGTTACAGCGGTACCTTCATCGCATTTCATAGCACTATCGGTGGATACACCGCTCGATGGAAACATCGCTATCGCTGGAAACATCGTCTTGATGGAAACATCGCCAGATGAAACACGCTTGCTGGAAACATCGCTCGATGGAAACCACAAGCGATTTCTTTCCAAGCAAGACTTTCTACTAGCACTACCAATACAAATTAGAGTCGGTGTTCATGGACCTTATGGGTGTACACTCCGTACCTCCTAACCAATTACAAGGTGTAAACTAATCCCACAAGTGCACTAAATTTTCCAACATTTGGTTGTTGAAAAGCTCGTAGTAACTGGAACAGATGTTGAGCCGTAAAAGATACAACATGACATAAATATTAAGTTTCTTTATTACAACAATTGACAATTATACTGTTATAAACACTTATATCCCAAGTACCATCCAAACATTAATTTTAATCGACAGTTACCCTCGCCAATCGTAGCAGAGATTAATGTCACTTTTCCTCTTCCAAATATAGGACCTTTTGTTGTTCTGCTCTTAATCGTTAGCTTCCTTGATCAAGTTTCATATAATTATAAATTTAGAAGAGTCAAAGGTTTGACTTTGGAAGTCAAACAGTTAACATGGACCTTTTTTGCTAACTACTCCAATGCATTTAACATCACAAAAATCCTCTTAGAATACCCCATTTCAGCATGTTTAATCACTATCTTTCTGTTTTCTAATCTCACCGAGAAGAAAATGAGGATGTACTCACTATCCTACAATGGAGATCAATCTATGACGGTATACAGGCTATCCAATGATCCACAATATGTATCAACTCCAGTATTGCCAGATTCTTCACCTCCAGATTTTTGAAAGCTTTAAAAAACCTTTAAGCTTTGCAAGAAGTAGACATAAGATCATGCGGAGTTCAGGAAGTACCACAAAAAACATTGTGGATACGGTGATGTTGTTGGAAACTTATTTTTCTGGCACTAACAGCTCTCTTAATTAGCCGACATCAGTATGGTTTACAAAACTATATCATTGGGCATAGTTTATTTGTTAAATATGATTTAGAAACTATATATGCACTTCAAGAATCAAATCATATATGAAAAAGCAATTCAGAAGCTTGGTGACTTTTGACTGTTTGACCGCTTCCTTTAAAAGCTTGATTTATCGACATTTCGATATTATAGTATTATTGACAACACTCGATATTATAGTATTATTGACAACGACTTATCACCTTTGGATTGCAAGAAGTATACTATCAAAGTAGTTGGAAAGAATATAAATCATAATATTGATACATACCATGTGTTTTGAAGGCAAAGGTACCGCTTTGTAGAAAGTTTGGAACTTGTAGAGAATGGTGTAATGTGTCCAAACAGGATATTTCGACTCGATTACGCACATTTTATGGTAATGGTGGAAGGGTTAGTCAAACATGGGTTATGTGATGTAATAATATTCATTGAACTAGGGTGCGTTTGGTAGAGAAATTGAGAAAAAAAATGAAGTAGAATAGAATCTCGGAGAATAGAAATCAAGAGAGAATTTTGTTCCATTCTAATGTTTGGTAACAATGTAATTTGACCCGAGAAATGAAATTTTTTATTTAAATAATATTTTGTCTAAATAAAATTTTAAAAATATTTTAAAAAATATTTTAAAAAATATATCTTTTTTTTAAATTTATTTTTAAAATTTATGTACTTTCTTTAAAAAATTATTAAAAAACTTATTTTTTAAAATGTATTTACTTAAAAGAAAAAACTTGTTTTAAAAAAATATATTTTTAAAATGTATTTATTTAAAAAAACTTATTTTTTTAAAAATATTTTTATTTTTCTAAATAACAATTTTTAAAAAATATTTAAAAAAATTATTTTAAAAATTATTTAAAAAATATATCTTTTTTAAATTTATTTTTAAAATTTATGTACTTTCTTTAAAAATTATTTAAAAAATATTTTTAAAAATGTTTTATTTAAAAAAACTTGTTTTTTAAAAAATGTTTTTAAAAATGTATTTATTTAAAAATAATTTTTAAAAAAAATTTAAAAATATATTTTAAAAAATAATTTGTTTACATATATATTTTTTTAAAACAAAATCCATTATTTAACAAAATTATAGTTGTAAAAAAAAATATCAAAATAATAATTATCCATTTCTCCAATTTCTCCACCAAAATAAGGGAAATGGAGCTAGCCAAATTACACTACCTAAGGGTGGTGGCAGTCATGCCTACCACTTTTTTCCATGCCTAGTCATCTACCAATAATATCTCGCCAACTCACCTCATACCAATCTCATACCTAACAATAGATTTTTAGTGGCAACCATGCCTAACTTAATAACTTTTTTTTTTTTTTTTTTTTTAAACAATTTAATAAAAACATAATTTTTTATTAATACTTAAAAGAGAATTACATAAGACATGAAAGAAAATTACATAGTACTCATTAAATAAAAACACTAGTCATCAAGGTATGGTAAGTCTTGAGCGTCCACATACTCCGTAAGATCAAAACGGAGACGGTGATGGATATTTTCATCTTGTAACTCCGGTAGTATATTCGGTCATAAACTGGCGCGACCGGGCGGATCCATTATATGAATCGGTGATATTGCCACCCCGTCGCCTTTTAAAATCATATTGTGTAATATAACACACGTATGAACTATTTTTCGAATCTTTGCGTGATCATGCTTGAGAGGATGACCGAGAATAATCCATTTTGCTTTAAGACGACCAAAAGCTCTTTCGACATCCTTTCGTGCGAGACTCTTGTAGCTTCTTGAATTTCTTTTCTTTTGGGTCGAGGGATGAGGATAAGCTTTAACAAACGTTGAATATGCGGGATAGATTCCATCGGTAAGATAATACCCACGTTTGTAAAGCCGCTCATTTCTGATAAATGAACTATTGCGCCGCTCCATTACGATGAGTAAGATCTGACGGTGATTGATTCAAAACATTGATGTCGTTATTTGCACCGGAGGACCAAAATGAATGCCAAAACCACATATCATTTGAAGCAACGACTTCAAGCATAATAGTCGGGTATTGGTGATCACCTCTTTATATTGCCCTCTCAAATACTTAGGCAATTCGCCAAACGAAATGTGTACAATCAATGCTACCAAGCATTCCAGGAATGTGATGTTTCTCTTCATGTGCCTCGTATAAGCGTGCAACGTCGTGGGTTGTTGGCCTACGTAAGAACTCTTGCCTATATAATTGGATTACCGCTTCACAAAAATGATCAATGCATTCACCTACAAAGTATACAAAAATTTAATATACGAATTGTATAAAAAATTAAAATACGAATTATATAAAAAAATAATACCGAATTATATAAAAAATTAAAATACGAATTATATAAAAAAATTAATTCCGAATTATATAAAAAATTAAAATACGAATTATATAAAATAAATAATACCGAATTATATAAAAATAATAATAACCTGATGTTCTTCGTGCCATGTTTAAGTAATCATCGTATCTATCCGGAGGTCCACCCGTACCGAGTTGACGAATAGCCGATGTACATTTTTGCAACGTCGTGAAACTTTTTTCCCCTAGCGCCTACACCCTCTTGAAACCATTCAAATTCGCTCAATATCACCTACAATTTTAGAAACAAACTCTTATCCATACGAAATCTTTCACGAAAAACATGAGAGCGAAACTTTGGGTCTTCTACAAAATAGTCATTCATTAGAGTTTCTAGCGCTTTTTCACGATAACGGGTAACATATCTTCGGGTAGAGCAAGCCGTGTCTTCAATGCTATCGCACGCGGCTAAATAGGTTTCTATGGTAGAACCGGTAGAAAATATGTCGGATGAAGAGTCGGATAAAAAATCTAACTCTTCATCGGATGAAGAAGATGAAGATGAAGATGAAGATATACATTTTGTTATGAAATACAAATGATATTGTTTGAATAAAATATGAAATGTATTGAATTTAAATAGGGATGAAAAAAAAAGGAATTAACTTTTGGTTTAATAGCTTCAAACGGATATATTGACCCATTAAATGCCTCCAACGTACACTTTTTTCTTCCATGTCGATTCGGGAAACATTGCCGAATTGGTGTTCCTCTCTTGCATGCCGCTCCAAACCGATTCTCATGCATTGGTCATACCGCTCGGTATGGACCAAACCGCATCTCATGCCTACTCGACTGCCACCACCCTAAGTCTCTCAATTTCTCTCCATTTCTCTTTCAAATTCTCCGCTTTTTCAATTCTCTGTGTACCAAACAAGAGAAATGGAACCATTTCCAATTCTCTTGCCTCAATTCCCGCTATCAAACACACCCTTAAGAGAATCCAAAACATACAAATCTTTTGATGGATTTGTCTCAGGATGACAAGGTTAATGACATAAAGAATTGAGAAATGTGAAACGTGAAAGTAGAGGTGCGGGTCTGCATCATGGAAAGAAATGGTGTCGTGGTAAACGGTAAAAATGATGGACAACCAACGTTGTACACATGAACATTTTAATGTTAGACAAACAGCATTGTAAAAATTTATGGGAACAGTGTTTCTCTTTCAAAAAATACTATATCAAATGACTTATTCATCACACACATATTAAGTAAGTAACATAAAACATCATATCACAAAATAGCTTTTAATATCATTAGTTACCCATGTCACATAAAAAAGTTTCAAATCAACCCAAAAGTTCTCCTTAAATGTGTGATTCATAATGGGGTATAAAAATCACATTAGCTCGGTAATATGCCAAAACTTAAACATGAAATCAAAAAACGAACCAAGATGATGAAGCGAGCACGTTCTCTCTAGATAACCAATTCAGTTTGAACTCATCTAAATTGTAGTCATTGCCTCATCATTTATAAAACTTCTCTCGTGCGGTTCAAAAGAGATCTGAAACTTCTCCAAGAGTTTTTAAGGCTTTCCCGGTTCCATCATGAAGATATTTTCTTTCAATATATTTTAGATCACGACTTTCTTTTCCATGATCCGCACAATTTGCTTATGCCGTAGTTCTTCCGTTGGAAGACCTATAATATGTCTTAACGTTACACGGATGGCAAATAGAAAAAAGAAAATCAAAAAGTGGTGAGTGCTTCCACAACATCGAAATGTTTTCCAAACGATAGTTGCTGCACGTTCCTAGCTGGAAAAGGAACCATTCTTCTAAGGTCATCAAGGTCTATGTTCAATGGCACACAATTATCTTCTATTTCGATGTCAAAGTTGCTTGATAAATCAAGTGCTTCTCTCACCTTAAGAAAAAGGACTGATCAATGGGATGGGAATTACAAAGACATAGTATATTAGTATGAGCTCAATATGTGCGGAGTACTAAATGGAAACAAGAGACTAGGCATTTTCGTGCCTTTGTATGAGAAATAAAGTAACTTTGAAGCGTGAATTTGTATGTTCATTTGCTTGCTCGAGAAACAATAAAGAGTCACTCTTTAAGGAAGCACAAGTAATTTTAAGGGTTTCAAGCATGCAATCGGACATTGTAAGGTGCAACGTCTCGAGAAAAGGAAACTTTGATATTATCATGTCGATAAATGCATCATCGACTATCGTTCTCAATAAACACAACTCTCTTACGCTTTCTAATGTATCCATTCTGATTGTAAACCTTGATAAGCATGAATAGGAAATCAACTGAAGACTTGGGACATCATAAATTTCCAAAATGCTGTTAATTGCAATACACTAAGATAACGAAGGTTCTTTACTTTTATAGCCTCCAAGTGCTGGGGATAAAGAATTTCTATCTTCTCAAGTAAGCTACAAGAAGAGAATAAGTTATGAAGTGCCCTTCACTTAGCACAATCTAGTAACTCGAGTACGCAGAAATACGAAAAATGGGCATTGTTCTTTTGTTTGCACGACAAATCATTGAGCAAGGTTTAAAGTTGATTCACTGCACCACTACAACAAAAGTGGCTTTTAGGACCCTTTGTGTGGGACGGTATGATAATGGAGTCCTAAAAAGCGCTTAATAGGACATATGAGCGTTTAGGTCCTTTTAAATATTTGCTACTTAGGCGATGTCCTAAAAGGTATATAATAGGATGGTCGATGATTTGGGGTCCTATTATCATATAACTTAATATGACACTTAAAATATGGGTCCTAATAAATTACCTTTATAAGACGTTTATTCATTATGGTTGTATTATAATAAACCATAATAGGACACGCGTGAGTTTTGAGTCATAAGACATCGCTAGTTAAAACGCTTATTCACAAAAGTTTTATTTAGCAAAATTTAATAGGACCTTTGACGTCGGTATTATAACGTTAACCTTTATAGGACGCTTATGTACAATGGTTTTATAACATCATTTTTAAAACGATTTTTGCAAAAGTTTTATTATAACAAAACTTAATAGGACCCTTAAAGGATGCATATTAATTATGGTTTTATTACAATACACCATAATAGGACACTTGATATATAAGTCATAAAACATTAATTATTTAAAACGCTTATTCGCAAACGTATTATTAAAACATAACTTAATATGATAGTTGACACTTGGGTCCCATAGATTGATACACCATCATAAGACACTTGATATTTGAGTCATAAAACATCGGTTTTATGGAATACTTATTCACAAACGTTTTTTTTATAAGAAAAGTGAATAGGACCCTTGACAATAGCGTCTTATAACGTTAACCTTTTTATAACGCTTATTCATAATGGTTTGTTTATGATACACCACAATATGGCACATCTTTTAGAGTCGTAAAACATCCGCTTTTTATAACGCTTTTATTGAGCTTTTATAGAACGCTTAATTGCAAAAGTTTTATTTGAACACAAATTAACAGACCCTTGACAACCGTGTCTTTTAACATTAACCTTTATAGTACGCTTATTTGTTGTGGTTTTATTATCCTACGCCATAATAGAACACTCCTTTATTTGAGTCATAAAACATCGCTTTTTAGAACGCTTATTTACAAAAGTTTTATTTAAACATTAGTTAGTATGACACTTGATACTGGGTATCAAAACTTGATACACCATAATAGGACACTTGATATATGAGTCGTAAAAGATCGGTTTATGAAACGCTTATTCACAAAAGTTTTATTTAAACATTAGTTTTATGCCATGTAGGATTTCCACTAAATCCTTATTATAATAATACTTCCTATTATTTTTCCCCAATTATAAACCCTAAATAAATAAAAACATAAAATGTCTTCCTCCTCAAATAGAAGTAATCGCCACCACCACCAACACATTGTGAACACCAGAATTAGCGACTCGAGGACAATTGATTTCCTTTAAGGCATTTTCTTGGATGTGGTTGCGTAGTGATAACCATTTGAAGCTCAAAATCATCACCTATGTCAAGTCGTGAAGATGAGTTAAGCTCAAAATCATCTTGGTGATTACTTTCCACCTAATTGGAAATTCAAAGGATTAACAAAGTCGAAGCCAAAAGTCAAAAGGCAAGAAGTCAAAAGGCAAAATGTTGAACAAGTTGAAGAAGTTCCGGTAAAGGATACAAGTTTTAGGTCTTGCTAACAATGTTACTTGGGATGCAATAAAAAGAAGACATTTGAGTCAAAACCATCGAGGATAATGTGTTATATGTCTTTGTATTGTTATATGTCTCAATATTTTGGAAGTTATGTATGGGTTATCTGTCTTTGTATTGTCCTTATCTATCAATGATAATGGTTAATTTGGTGCATTATTGTTGTACTATACTAAGCCGTAATTGCACTCACAAAATAAACTAGGCTTGATTAAAAAAAAAAATGATGCAAGGTGGCATCTCGATCTAATGGGGTGATTAGCGGACCAAATTAAAGCAACAAGATAAGATCTAGAATCCCAATTAAGCTCGAATTCTCTAGTCAAGAGTACAAGCTACTAAAGGAAACAAAAACAAAGAGACAACAATGAATAAGCGAAATTAAGCTCTTAATATGGGCATTTGAGCCAAACAGTGATAAGCCATATTGACCCGCTTGACCCATTTGAGCCAAACACCCTTGCTGAGGTTGTATAAGAAAGAGTTATACAAACAAGAATGAGGATTGTCATTGATTCTTAACAACTAATTTTACATAAAAGCAGGGACTATTATTATTTAGCTAATTGAAATCATTAAGCTTCTTCAACTAGATCTTCTTCATCGGCAATAACTAAGTCATTGTTGTCCACAACGGTTCCATCGAAACCACCTCTAACCAATTCAATATCCATTGTTTCGCCATGTTGAGGACACATAAATGAGTCACCCCGCAAATGTGTTTCCACGTCATCAAGAATTGTTTGTTCATCCATGTCATAAACATGTCTCGGGCGCCGCCTTGATCACAACTTGCCATCCTTGTCAACACTATCTCGCAACGTAAAATACTTGATGTGCTTGAGAAGTTAGTATAAAAGGCTCGTTATGAGCCTTCAATCCTTCAAAATTCAATAGAGTAAACCCGCTGTCATCTTCTTTTTCCTTGAACCATTCAAATCCAATCACAATCGAACAAAACTACTTTCTTGTCAATACCATACTCCAACTCAATTATATCATTCAAAACCCCGTAGTAAGCTACATCTCCGTGATAGGATTGTTATCTCGTAGCACTCGAATAACCGCTTGTCATGGCACTCAAGAATAACCCCACTATTCATGTTTTCCTATTATGTTCTACATCTTTTGTGTGAAATCGAAACCATTTATGATAAATCCTTTATATTTTTCACATACTCGGATGGACCACTTGCCAAGCACCTTAGACTTTCTGTGATTCGTGATCCCTATAGCATGTAGCTCCTCAACCGAAATAAGGCAAGATGTGTTAATTGTTTTGTTATTAGTAGGTCGAAAATGCTATGTCATTATAATTATTTTTCAAAAGTAATAAACATGTGTATATGCCTTACATGATCTTGAAACCACGACTCAAAGTGTCACTATGTAAACGTTGAATGTCACGCTTACGCTTTCTCCGATTTTGATGATGAACCAACGCCAGATGTTCACCGCAGGTGTTAACAGATGATAATGATGATAACAACGACAACTATTAATCGTATAATATAATTTATGAAACTCACAACTAATATAATTACTTACGCTCAAATTCATCAACTTCACTACAATTGAACAACACATATGAATGTGCTTTAGCCAAATGTCAAGTTCCATCATTTCTACCTTTGTAGCACCAATCGGTCGACCCGCCATAGAAAAGATAGGTAAACATCCTCATAACCATCGTCATCATTATTTCGACTTGTCTTATTATGTACGGTCTCAACATCATCGGATAAGTACAAGTGAACAAAACGACACACACTCTTCGCCTAGATATCCTTCGCAATGGAACCCTCCGGTTATTCCTGTTTCAAGACGTAAGATTTTAATGTAGCTAAACACCGAGATATCAAAACCAATAATTTTAGATTCAATAATATTTGTTAATAAAGGTATTTACTATAATAGTAATGTGCACCTCTCGATTGGATACATCCAACGGTAATGAACTCGTCCCTCCTAATCGGCCTCAAGCAAGATGAACCGAAGATGAACCATGACATCAAAGAATGATGGCGGAAAAATCCTTTCTAAATCACAAAGTATTTTTCCAATCTCGGTTTCCATTTGAACCAAATCATTTGGATTAAGAACCTTAGCATAATTGTTTATAGTAACGACATAGCTTCATCACAAGATAGCGCACGTGCTTAGGCAACACATTTCGCAAGGCAATGGGAAGCAATCACGCATCAAAATATGGCAATCATGACTTTTAAGTCCAAACAGCTTTGGAGGTTTTAACTCTACGCATCTTGATATATTAATGATAACCATCCGAACTTTCACCTTCTTAAGCACACGACAAAAATATCTTTCTTTTTATCCATTGAGAAACAAGCGGTGGCAAATAAACTTTGTTGTTATCTTGAACTATAGGATGAAGTTCACGCCTAATGCCCATTTCTTGTAAATCTAGGCGTGCTTTAATATGATCCTTGGTCTTCCCATCTAGATTCATTAGCGTTCCAAAGACACCATCACAAACATTCTTCTCAATATGCATTACATCTAGATTATGGCGTAGCAAGTTATCTTTCCAAAGACGGTAACTCAAAAAATACTTTTCTTCTTCCAATTAAAAGGTAACTGGGTTGCTCTTCATAAGTTTTCCAAATTTAACTTCAAAACCATCTAACTCATCAAGTACTTCTTGTTCGTTAAGCCAGGGTTGCTGTCTCGTTCTTCCGTGCCATCAAAAGAGTTTGTATCTCTTCTAAAAGCATGATCGAGGGCAAATATCGACGATGTCCCATAAAACATTGTTTTTGCCATGACTCAAGCGTGTTGATTTTGTATGTTTATGGTAATTAGGACATGCAAGTTTACCTTTGGTGCTCCATCCGGATAAATTGGCATAAGCAGAAAGTCACCGATCGTCCATAACAAACAAGCACGCATCCGAAAGTTACTTTTGTTGATGCATCATAAGTGTCTACTCCTTTACGATCCCACAACTCCTTTAGCTCAAGAACTAACGGTTCCATATAGACATCTATATTATTCCCGGAGCGGATGGGCCGTGTATAAGTAACGTTAGAAAGAAATAAGGTTTCGCATGCACATCCAAGGAGGTAGATTATATGGCGTCAAAACAACAAGCCATGTACTATGAGAAACATTCATTGTTCCAAAAGGGTTAAATCCATCACTCGCTAAACCAAGCGACATTACGAGATTCTTTGGCAAACTTATCATACTTAAAATCAAATGCTTTCCATGCCGGGAATCTGCAGGATGTCTCAAGTAACCATCTTTCGTGCGACTCTCTTCATGCCATCTCATGGCGGCCGCTTTTAGATGACATAAATAACATTTGCAATCGTGGTAAGAGCGGAAAATGACGCAACACCTTTGCTCCAATCTTCTTACTTGTATCACCGTGGTTGACTCATCCGCACAATCATCTTCACTTGCTTTATACCTTGACGTATGGCATATATCACATTCTCGCTTTATTAATGTTTTCTTTCCAAGACAAAGATACAATCATTAGGACATGCATCAATTTTATCATAACTAAGTCCCAACTCTCGAATTATCTTCCTTAGCTCATACAATGACTTTGGTATAGAAGCATCGGGAAGGCTTCCTCATTGTATCTAGCATCTTGTTGAAAGCATTATCACATTTCCCAACACACTTACCATGAAATAGTCTAATGATAAAAGAAAGAACTCGATAACTTACACCTGTGATATAGTGGTTTCTTTGCCTCCCAACACTTTATAAAATTTTTTCGCCTTTAGGTTTGGCATACTCATACTTTCGCTTTGTGTTCCCATGTCATCGGTTAGTGTGTCATCACCAAACCGATGGAAGGCATCATTCACCAACCCTTGCATGTCATCTTCAACATCCAACATTGGAGCATCACTTGATTTGGGCGAAAGGTGGAATTGTATAACCTTTCATAAACCCGACACATAACGGATGTGTTGTAGCCTCCGTCCGATCAACCCATATCCGATTACCACAATCAATACATGGACATGAAATCATCCATTTTACCCTCATTATAGAAAATATGATCAAGAAAGTCGTCAAGACCTTTTTATATTCAATGGTAAATCTAGGTAAAGACATCCAACTCGTATCCATCTTAAACCTAATTCAATTAACCACGTAAAACCACATATAATTGCAACAAAAGAAAGGAGCCTAATTCAATTAACCATATGTTGTTTCATAAAAATTAGCAAAACGATTAGGGTTTCATTTATGAGGTATTACCCGGTCTTGATGATGGTGGTGATTCATGGCAATTTTGGATGGTGGAAATGATGTGGATTTGATCTTAAAATTAGAAATACCTTTACAATTTATTTTTAAGCTATTTCTTAATTAATTGCCTAATTATTACTTCAAAGCTAGACAAACTAATTTATATCTAAAATTAAAATTAAAAGTCAAAATTGCATAAGTAATTAAGCGTACTCATGACAATTGATTTCCTTTAAGGCATTTTTTGGATCGTTGATCTGTTATAATGTAAGTTTTCTTGGATGCGCTGAGTATTATAATGCATTTTCTTGGATGCGTTGATATTAGTGATGTTTGTTGTTTGTACCATATAGGGTTCAAAATGTAAGACATTTTACCGGCTAGATCCTCGAGTTGCCTAATGACTATTACAAACAAGAGGTTTTAATTTGATTCAAAAGGAAAAACGCTTGAAAGAAGACAAGTATGGAAAAATAAGAGATTTGGAAAGGAGATTGAGTTTCAAAATAAACTATGGAGAAGCAAATGTTTTTTGCTGAATCGAGTTGAAAGAAAGCAAGTCTAGTGTGGTTCTTTTAAGAAAATTGTTATTGTTTTGTGTTTCGTTATTGTTATGTTGTCAAAATTGTGTAATGAAATGCTTGTTATGTAGGTTTGATGTAATGACCTTTGTTTAATGAAATGCTTGTTATGGGATATATGCGTGGATGCATTTACAGTTGTTAATGTTTCACTTGAGATAGTAATGGATGCATTTACGTTGTTATCAAAGAAGTTGAAGCTAAATGGGAATTGAAGTTGCAAGAGAATGAGTAGTTAATAAGCTCTTAATATGGGCATTTGAGCCAAACAAAGGATAAGCCATATTGACCCGTTTGACCCATTTGAGCCAAACACCCCAAGCAGATAAGCTAAAGGAATAATAAGTTACAAATAAGCTACAATAAGCTAAATAAGTCTGTAACTACATGAGTAGTAACTAGATTAAGCTAAACACTACCGGATAAGCTAAAGGAATAAGCTATAGACCGAATAATCACTGATCAAATATCACAGCCAAACAAAGCCAAAACCAACAACCTTGCAGCCCTTGTGGGTCCCACTAGGGTTGACAGGATCCAAAGTGAGACTTGATATGAAAAGGTGACTTATTGAGGTTTCTAAAAGCTAGGACTAAAGGTTTGGGTCCCACAGATAAGCACTTGATGAGGGCTTGAACTTGGGTGGTCAACACCGATCACTCGCTGTATGGGTGGAATCGACAAACAAAAGCTATATGCAGACCTATCTAATAAGCTCAAAAGTTTGAAATAAGCCCGAATATTATAGATGAGCTTATTGGATTTCAAAACCAATAAGCTCACCGTGTGGCCCACTAATGAAGAAGCTAAGGCACATGGAAAGTTGGGGTTTTGAGCTGATGCCCTGGTGCAGGGCAATGGTTAGCCCTGCATGCCACTTTCAACTATCACATAAGCCAGAGAAAAAATCATAAAAATAAGCTAACTGTGGGATTCAAAAGCTTAGATGGGGAATCTCAACACAAAATTCACAAAAATTCTCCCAAGATCTGAGTTTCTGACTAACATACCATTTTGACTTTTTGATTTTGAACTTAAACTTTGACTTTAATGAAACTTGTTTGATCCGTATGCACTAATTATGATTATTTAAGCTATGATAACACTAATTTAAGATACATGAACAAGATTTAGACCAAGTGGGTGAGATTTGATCCTCACATGTCCCAACAAAGGACCTGAGAGTGAAGGTACTTTGATTTTGACTTCTCTAGTTCAAACATTGGTTTTATTGTTTTACTAGTTCTAATATCACCTAAAGGTCATAGTGTGCAGATAAACAAGTGAAAAGGCAACTACCACATTGAAACAACACAGAACCAAACACCCTTAATAACCGAGTTAACAAATTTAAAAGGCAAATGATCAATCTAAATCATAATACTGATACATAAGCTTGTACTAGGCTAAATTAAACACATATAAACAAAAGCAACCAACATTTAACAATAACAACTAACAAGCACAGATTATCAACATAAGCAACATAAGCACATATGGATTATCATCAAAACACATAACAAAACAAACGGCCATTAAACATAAATATGCACATACCATTGAAATATTAACCATAATAAGTTATCCTAAACCATTGTTCAGAAACCATTGTTCACAAACCATCCCCTTCACCCTAAATACATAACAAGTTTTCATCAAAATAATTACATAACCCAACAACATGAGACCATCGACACAAAACCACAAAAAGACCCAACAACTACCTTCATTTTTCATCATACTTCCGTAATCTTAATGGTCTCCTTCTTCAATGTTATCAACCTCGAAAATCAGCGACAACACTTGCAAGAGATTCAACCAATCGCCTCTCAATGAGCTGGACTTCATGCATTGAATCATAAACATCCTCACCGCCATTTCTTCATCAAGATTCAAAGAAAACACCTCGCAATTGGTGCCTGCTCGTATCCACTTGCATTCTCATGTCGCTCTCGACGGCCGCAACATTTCTCATGTTGACCTCATTCGTAGGTATCTCATTGATATTGAGAAAATGAAACAATCATGAAGCTTTTCGCACCCACAAAGATCTTTCAGCCTTCAAGTATGGAGGGCGTATATTCTCAATTAGGGTTGTATATAGTGAAAAAGTTATGAACTGAAAATAGGATATGGATGAACTAAAAAAATAAAAATAAAACCAACATATATATAAAGGGTAGATGCATGAACTGAAAAAATTAAGAGTATTATTGAGAAATAAAATAATTAAAACAAGTAATGATGACAAATGAAGAGAATGCAGAAAATCAAAGGTCTAGAAATACTTACGAGTTCCCATAATATTGATGATTATTATTTTAATTGGGATGACTCAAAGTGTAACCAATTCATTTGAGTTTGAAGCAGTTGTAACAAGGAAGGAACTAGTAACTCGGTGTTGAGTATAAATATATTTCGGTCGGGTTCTGCCCACCATCTAACCGCTTATTAATCGTGGTAGGTTCGGGTTGTGAATAAATTAATTGGGTCGGTTTGGGTCGACCCATCTAACCCGCTTAAGCTTTTTTCTAAATGTGGCAACTTTTGTATTAAAAAGGTTGATCGTGTCAACCAAAACCCGCTTAACCTTTTCAACTCGTGAATTTCAAAAGATCACGCCCATCTTTATAAATGGTTATAATTTGAATATTATTTTAAAATATTCATGATTATTATTTTCAAATTGAATGAAACCAAACTAACCGAACAACCCGACAAGACACTGGGTCATATGAACCGTGATATTGCCTTGTTGTCGACCTTGATGAACCTTAATGATGAATCTTCATTTGAGCTAAAGTATATGTTTGGCCACTATGTTATCTCGCAGGGAGTATGGATGCATCCTATATCTCATATCACAAGCATCGGATTATCCGTTATATGATATGATATGTTATGTTTCGGGCTCGTGTTGGATTATCGTCCTATCTATGACTTCATGCGAAGCAATACATTCAATCATAATAGTCGGCACTTTATGATCACCTCACAGATATTGGCCTCGCAAATGCCTAGGACAATTCCTCCGCTCAATATGTGTAGAATATAGGCTACAAAGCATCCCCGAATGTGACGCCATGGGAAGTCGACTTACGTAAAAACTCTTGACGATATAAATGAACGATCAGATCCGTTGAGAGTTATTCATATTAGCTTTTTCAAAGTTAATATTTCATAAACTTTACGCTTTTACCAAATCAATCCGAATCCAAAGCAACACCTACCTACCAAACGGGCCCTTAGTTGATAACCCGAGCAACGATCGGTAATACTCTAGTTCTTTTTAGTTTCACATACAATAAAATACCTATATATACCTATATATTATATATATATACAATAATACAATACTTTTCATATATCGATACTAGGTAGTATTAATTAATTTACTTATACATCAAATTATACCCTATCACCGATTCATCCCGCCAGACCGATTACAACCTACAAGGTGGTCGACCGCCCGACTCATCGATTCGCGATTTTAATTTGCAACATTGGATATGAACCTTTTGATATGACACTGATTATGATATGATATCCGACTCCGCTTTCAAACCCGAGCCATTTCATTATTATTCATATGGTTCCATGCATGTCCGTCTCATTGATGCACCAATGGCATATATGACTCTAGTGTGGTTTATCGTCCTACATCTCACTTTATCTTTCGGGTCAACTAGATGCGGATACGCTTTAACAAACGAGACCACGAGGATAAATCCCCTCCAGAAGAAAATAGCAACATTTTAAATAACGCCCCGAAAAGAAATGAACTATCTGGAGCCGCCCATTTCGGCAAGAAGATACAACAGAGAATGATTACTTCAACACATTGATAATGTTGTTTGACCCGGGAAGTCGGAAAACGAATGCCAAATCTACTTCATTTTAGTTTCACATACAATAAAATACTTATATATTACATATATACAATAATATAATACATTTCATATACTATATAATCGCTAGTAGTTAATTTAATTATAAATCTAATTATAATCTAAAAATTAGGGAAAACTTACACACCCACCACGCTCACATAAACCCGCTTAAAATTTTGGGAAAATTTCGATTCATAAATAACTTTTTACCGAAAATCAAGCATATCTTTTCGAATTCAAGTATTTGATTCGATTTTATTAATGGAAATCGTTTTTCACATTTTGCTAAAATCTCAATTTTGGTTTAGGGTTGTATGTGGGAAGCAAAACAAGGATTGTGGGTTTTCACTTTTGAATGAAGATCCGACTCAACAGTAATGCAAACCTCTTGTTATTATTATTGTTGTTATTATTATTATTATTATTATTATTATTATTATTATTATTATTATTATTATTATTATTATTATTATTATTATTATTATTATTATTATTATTATTATTATTATTATTATTATTATTATTATTATTATTATTATTATTATTATTATTATTATTATTATTATTATTATTATTATTATTATTATTATTATTATTATTGTTATTGTTATTGTTATTATTATTGGTATTATCACCGTTATACATTGTTAGTGGGAAATGGTTGGTCTGTATGTGTTTGGTTGACCTCTTGTGATGAGTCCATATGTGATCATAAGTCGCTTATTTGTGATGGGGTACAAGTTGTATTTAAGTTGCTCTGCTTAATTTAAATGAATGTTGGTATAATTGTAAAGTTGGGTCAAAGGATTTGGGTAGTGATAGTGATAGTGATTTGATATCGCTTCTAGCTAATGTATTTCATTCTCGAACATGTAACAGAATCGATTTGATTTCGCTTTGTTGTTCTCAAACGACTATTGTTCTTTGCAATCATAATAATTTTATTTGTTTTGTGCACCGCTTATGGAAAATAACAGGATGCAACGCCAAATCACCACGAGAAATACGAATGATTATGAAATGTCCGTAAGGACAAGGATTCAAGAAACCAACAGAGATTACAAGCTTGGGAGTGAAAATATTGCTAAGTCTTTGACAAGTCTAGTAGAGAGTGACAAAAGAAAGAAAAAAAAGAAACCAACGGATACCGTGAGAAAGATGCAGATTATATGTCCGGTTCGACTTCCATCTTAATGTCGAGGAAGATAACCCTGAAGAAGCGGTTACAAACAAATAAAAAGGTACGAATAATAAATTTGGCTACTATATTTTCTTTATGTTTGTTTTCTAACAATTCTACTTGCATGAAACAGAATCGAAAATACATTGCTCCACATTCATGACTAGATATAAAATTTAGCAAAACGAATGAGTGTCTCAATGTCTCTAGTTGGCTAACATCTTTAATCTCAATCGCAAAAGGGACAACAGATTGATACAGGAGAGGCAATACGTAGTAGGGTACAGGAGTCCCACCAAGTCCAAAAGAGAAATGATCAACCAAATTTCATCAACAGAGGAGATTAACGCAATCGAGAGAAACTTAGTTGTAATTGACAACCATCAAGACCACGGGAGCGTGACTTGAGATCCGATGGTAACTATACATAAATTTCAAATACTATATATATGATATTAAATTACTATTAAGTGTATATTCGATTAACTGCTTTCGGTGCTTACTTGTTTTTTTGTTTTTTTTTATTTTATTTTTTTTTAAATTTTAATATAGATAACAATGAAGACCTTTATGATGTTGAAAATGATGATATCGAAGACATACCTATGAATGAAGATATTGAACAACATGCTACTTCGTAAGATGATGTAGATAAAGACATGGATGATTTGGAGAATGAGGATGATTTGGAGAATGAGCATGATTTGAGTTTGTGAATGATTTAACAAAGGGCGGCGATGATCTACTCTAGGAGAAGAGATTCAAGTCGAGCATTCGAAATGAAGAAAACCATGTAGTTACACAAGCTCGAAATGAAACAGTTAACATGGTCTACTTGATTGCATCGCTTTTAAAATCATATATCATATATTGTGTCATATAAGAAGAATATATAATAAAGTTAAATTAAAACAAGACAAAATACAATGCTAAGATATTGCCTCCATTTCAATTATTTAGTATTTTAAATGTATACGTATCTATTGTAAATCATGTTCACTTTTGTAGTTCGGATTGTAAGCAAAAGAAAGAGAGGACCAACACGTATGGCAAAAGTTTGGGCCCAAGAAAAAGGGGATAGAATTCCTATTTTAGTTAATGAACACGGACAACCTATTAACGACAAAAGTAGTCATCCGACTCATTTCATGGGAACACTTTCAAGGAGTGGAAAGTATTGTCCGATTTATAAACCATGGAATAAAGTTGATGCTAAAAAAAAAAGCTTTGCTTGAACTCTTAAAGGTACACAATGTTAAATTTGTATGTTAATGAATAAAGTATTTGTTTTCTAATGTGAGCTATTACATTTTTAGACAAAATTTGATATTCGAAGTCGGAGAAAATGGATATTGCAATCATTCAAGGTAAGTGAAGAACCGGAGGCAAGAGTTAAGGAACACTACCATGATCCGTCTTTGTCGGCTACAACAAATAAGATCTAGGCCAAAGCAAGTGCAAAATAAACAATGGAAGAAGCTTGTGAAGTATTGGAACATGAAACACTAAGGTGTGAAATATTATTTCACTTTAAATAACATTAATTAATTTCCCATTATGATATTTTACTTTCATGTCAGAGAGTTTAAGTGAAAAACAAGGCGAATCGGGCAAAAAGAAGATGATCCAAAGAACCGTAAAAAAGTTATGCTCAAAGGGAAGAGTTAAAGGTAAGTGTATGGAGAAGTGGGATTGTTAATGTATCCTGGATATCCACCGTTAATATTCATTTTTTTTATTCATACGTACATATTTGGGACGAGATCCAACTCGATTGGATCTTTTAGTGCATGCTTCTCCATAGATGGAAATACCAAAATGATGACACCGCAAAAGCGATTGTAAGTAATATGCTTTTGTGTTTGCAAAGTGTATTAATAGCATAAGTTAAACACAATATGCTTTTTTTGTAATACATGCTTTTACTATATGTTGTTCATGTTTATATAAAATGCGTGATGATATGAAACAACTTAGTGATAATCGCCCGGGGTTCGATTGATAATCCCGGACCGATGATATTTTTCTACGATTATGGGTAAAGATCGAAATGGTGATGCAAGCATGTATGGTCTAGGTGTTCGTGCTTCATTGTTTGGGGTGTAATACCAAGTCGCTTAGCATGTCATAGAGAAAACAACGAATTGAAGTCTAGAAATGGAGAACTTACTAGTGAAATGAAAAGTTACTGAGCCCGGTTATCGAGAAGAATGGGTCGAAGGATAGTTCCATTGTTCCACCTCTTACATCACAAGATTCTCCGTTGTAACCAATGAACCTCCACGCTTACGGGTATGTTTGTATTATAAATCGTCTTTCTAGTCGTTATAGCTTATTTTATCTTTGATAGCTAATGAACCTAGGCTACAAGCTTATGTATCAAGATTATGATTTAGATTGCTCATTTGCCTTTTTAAATTTGTTAACTCGCTTATTATGGGTGTTTGGTTCTGTGTTGTTTCAACGTGGTAGTTGCATTTTCACTTGTTTATCTCGCACACTATGACCTCTAGGTGATATTAGAACTAGTAAAACTATAAAACCAATCTTTGAACTAGAGAAAGTCAAAATCAATTACCTTCACTCACAGGTCCATCCTGGGACATGCGAGGATCAAATCTCACCCACTTGGTCTAAATCTTGTTCATGTATCTTAAATTAGTGTTAATAGCTTAAATAATCATAATTAGTGCATACGGATCAAACAAGTTTCATTAAAGTCAAAGTTTAAGTTCAAAATCAAAAAGTCAAAATGGTATGTTAGTCGAAACTCGGATTGGGAGAATTTTGTGAATTTTGTGTCAGATTCAAGTCTTGAGATTTTTACATGTTGAAATTCCCATCTAAGCTTTTGAATCCACAGCTTAGCTTATTTTATGATTTTTCTCCGGCTTAGGTGATAGTTCAAAGTGGCTCGCAGCTAACCATTGCCCACGCACACAGGCATCGCCCACACTCGCAGATACACCGATCAATTTTGACCTCCTTTGTATACCCCAGCCCCATACCGCAGATTACATCCGCTTAACCTAATACATGTGTCTTGACTATAAATTGATAAATGTTTGTTGAAATCGAAATCTAGGTCGGGATGAAGTTTTCCTTAAAAGCATTCTAAACTCAACCGAGACCGTAGCAAAAGGACGGTGAGGAGCTTGAACCCAAATGATATAGTTGGTGGCAGATTGGACGAGGATGGTGTGAGGTAAACGCTCAAGTACCAACAAAAAGTGATGAAGTGTTGGTGAGACCCTATGGGTTATTTGCCACAATCAAGACTGTTGGTGCAACCATAGCATGGCCTTGTCCCTTTATCTCTGTATGTCTTTGTTAATCTTGTGATACCAATAATTTTACTAACATGGAGCTTAATGCTTATACATGGGTGTTTATTTGTAGGTGGTCCGTGAGGATCGAGAGATGATGCATGATGACCACGGACTAAGCTTCTTGTTGCGTTAATTTATTGTTTAATGTTAACAGACTTTATGTTAGATTCGCTCACCTTATTTATGTTTAGTGATTTTGTTATGACAATTGCTAATTTGAAATACAATTTCGTTTTATTCATTTAATATTTAGTTGATGTTTTATTCATATCGTAATAATAGAGTGTGCATGGTGAAAATAGCGTCCTATCATATGACTTGTCCGGACTTTGAAAATAGCGCCCATCCTATTAAACTTATTAACCGTCCTAACAATTAACTTAACATTGTAAAAGTGTCCTAATATGTTGTTATTAGGACGTTATTTAGGTTGTTAATAGACATTTTATACGACCAAAAATTGGTTTCATAATCTTCTTTGAGATATTAGAACCCTTTAGTGGTGCTAAAATAGCTATAATGGTATATGATAAGCGCCCTAACAATTATCTTTTAAGCACGCTTGTATGTGTATCAAAAGATTAAAATTAGGTAACAACGCTTTTACAACATTGTAGAAGTGTCTTTTTCCCTAATAAATTCTTTATCGAAGAACTTTAGACTCATTATCATAAAAAAAAGCAAGAACACCTCTCAAAAATCGCTGGTACCGTCACAATCATTCATCAAATATTACCATCTTTCAAACCCTAACCCATTTTCATCTCTACAGTTTTCATTCCTTGTATTAAAGGCTAACCAACAAACTTTAAAAAAAATGAAAATAAACGTCTTCTTCAAAATTTTGAACGATCACAATGTTTTTCAAAAGTCAAGATAAAATTTTATTCATGTACAATGTGGTTCTTAAACTGTGCAAATTATTAATGGTTATTCAATTTGGGGAAGTGTATGAAGTTCAATTATGGCAAGATGCAAACGACTCTCAAGTAGGCATGCCAACCTCTTGAAAGGTGAGAGTTTTACTTTGTTTGAGTATGTGTGACGATATCGTTCAAAATGTCTAAAGCATTGATTATCATGAAAAAAAGTTTTGCTAACAACAACATGAGAGCGTAATTAAGGCGTTGTATTTACTACAAATTGGTTCTAATAAACCATTTCAACCAATCACAACCAAGGATTTGTCACAAAATGCTCAATTATTAGAGTAAATTGCAAAAATCGTCCTTGTGGTTTAGCCAAATTGATTCGTCCTTCTTGTTCAATAAGTGCAAAATGGTCACGATTTGGCCTTTGTTTAATCAGGTTTAGTCCTTTGACTTAGCGCCGTTAGAAGGACTCAGTTAGTATTTACACTTTAGCCCTTTTGACTAACCAACGTTGCGGCACCCATCCTTCAAATCACAAGGGCGATTTTGCAATTTCTTTTTCGAAAAAAAAAAAAAATCCTACGTTTTTATTTTTATTTTTTTTGAATATTTTTTCTCGAAAATGTTTTTATGAAAAAATGTTTTATATAAAATGTTTTATATAAAAGCGTTTATAAAAAGTTTTATATAAAGCTTTTTATATATAAATATTTTATATAATAATATTAAAAACTTTTTATATAAAGCGTTTCATATAAAACAACATTTTATATAAAACTTTTTATATAAAAACATTTCGAAAAAAAAAGTTACTTGAAGATAAAATTATTTAAAAATATATCGAACAAAAGCGGATAAAAGCAGACAAAACGTAATTTTTTCCGTTTTATCCATTTTGTTCGCTTTTATCTGCTTTCATCCATTTTGTTTGTTTTCTTTTACTTTTATCTCATTTTTCTTACGATTTTGTTTGTATTTATATAAAATGTTTTATATATAAAGTCATATATAAAATGTTTAATAAAAAGTTTTTATATAAAATGTTTAATATAAAAACTTTTTATATAAAAACTTTTTTATAAACGTGTTTATATAAAAACTTTTTATATATAAAACAATTTATATAAAACATTTTTATATTAAAACGTTTAAAATCAGATAAAAACGAACAAAATGGATGAAAACAGATAAAATCAGATAAAAACGAACAAAATGGATAAAAACGGGGAAAATATTACGTTTTTGTCCGTTTTTATCCGTTTTTGTTCGATATATTTTTTAAATAATTTTTATCGTCAAGTAACTTTTTTCGAAAATGTTTTTTATATAAAAAAGTTTTTATATAAAAATGTTGTTTTATATGAAACGTTTTATATAAAAAGTTTTTAATATTATTATATAAAACATTTATATATAAAAAGCTTTATATAAAACTTTTTATATAAAACTTTTATATTATATAAAAAGTTTTTATATAAAAATGTTGTTTTATATGAAACGTTTTATATAAAAAAGTTTTTTAATATTATTATATAAAAACATTTATATATAAAAAAGCTTTATATAAAAACTTTTTATATAAAACTTTTATAAACGTTTATATAAAACATTTTTATATAAAACATTTTAGAAAAATATTCAAAAAAATAAAAATAAAAGCGTTAGGATTTTTTTTTTTTTTTTTCGAAAAAAATTGCAAAAATCGTCCTTGTGGTTTGAAGGATGGGTGCTCAACGTTGGTTAGTCAAAGGGCTAAAGTGTAAATACTAACGAGTCCTAACGGCGATTAAGTCAAAGGACTAAAGCTAAACGATGCCAAATCGTGACCATTTTGCACTTATTGAACGATGAAAAAATCTAATTTGGCTAAACCACAAGGACGATTTTTGCAATTTACTCTCAATTATTAGAATCATCATCTAATTTATCAAGTTTTTTTTTTTTTTTTTTTAGAAATAATCCAATAATCAATGTTTTAAAACCCGAGATGTTTTAAATGACCCACTTGTAGGGGTGTTCATGGGTTGGGTATACCGAATAAACGAAAACCGAAACCGAACCGAACCGAAAATAACCGAACCAATTTGTCGAACCGAATTAAATATTCGGTTTTCGTTCGTTATCGTTTTAACAATCAAACCGAAAACCGAATTTAAATAAATTTATATTTTTTTTTTTATATTTATATAAAAAAATATTAAAACTCTTTTAAATATAACATTTTTTAAGCTTAATTTTTTTTTTCTTTCTAAAAATCTTATAAATAAATGAATAAATAATTAAATTTATGTAATTCGGGTTATTCGGTTCGGTTTTCGGTTATGGGGGTTCGGTTTTCGGTTATTCGGTTCGGTTAAATCATTTTAATTTCGGTTCGGTTCGGTTCGGTTCTCGTTATACCCGGAAAAAATTAACCGAACAAACCGAACAACCGATCTTAGAACCGATGAACACCCTACCACTGAGTGTTAGCGAGGCTTAAGTGTATGCGGCCCATGTTGGGTTATGTAGTCTCGCCCATCTTTGGGTGTAGGGTTATGTTTATATAGTCACTTGTATATATACCCAATCAGTGTTTGATATTCAATATACGTAATATCGACTTCTGATTAATATAACGACTTACATGGTATCAAGAGTTCCAACCGATCCTAACAAACACGACTCCGCCTTCTCTCTTCTCGTCGGTTTGGTTCCTTGTTTGGTATTTTCTCGACTAAGTTTAGTCGATTGTTTGGTATTGTTCTTCAGTTTGGTCGACAGTTTAGTCGGCAAGTTTTCTCGACTAAGTTTAGTCGACAGCTTGGTATTTTTATTTCGGTTTGGTCGACAAGTTTGGTTCCACCGTTTGGTTTTTATTCGACTAAGTTTAGTCGATGTTTTTGTTTTGGATTGACAAGTTTTGTTCAACAACTTGGGACAGTTGGTTTGACAATTTTTTATTCAAAAAGTTGGTTTGACAAGTTGGGACGGTTTGGTTTTTTATTCGACTACGTCTAGTCGACAATTTTTTTAGACGTTTGGTTTCGACTTTGGGTTGTTTTTGTTTTTTTTTCGACTACAGTTGGGTTGTTGTTTTTTAATTACTTATTGTTGCTACTCCAATCATGACTAACGACGACCCACCTCCCACACCCAAGCACTTACCCTATCGGATAAACTCATGGCTATGAATCACTTAACCGCGTTTGTTCCCGAAAGCGGGCGTTGATGCGATGAATTACTCATCGTGGATGTATTATTTTCCCATCTTTGTCGTGGCTATGGGATTTTGGATCATCTTGTTGATCCGGTTGCTTCTTCATCCACTCGCCTCCTACGGATCTACCACCTAGGACGCGGAATGGACCAAGATTGACTTCATCATTCGGTCTTGGATATTCTCCACACTTGCTCCATCACTAAGGACACGATTGGTTGATCTTAATCCTAAAACTGCAAAGGATGCATGGACACACCTTGCGGCTATTTTTCAAGACAACAAGCGCCCGCGTGCTATGGCTTTGAAAGCTGAACTTGGCAACTTGAAGCTTGGAGCTTTATCTATTGATGGGTATTTTAAGAAGATTGAATCCATGTTTTCGGTTCCTACTGGTCTTGGTTCCCCCCTTAGCAATGATGATGTTGTTACTTTCGCACTTGAGGGTTTACCTTCCACATATGAGACCATCTCTACCGTTATTGTTAGTCGGGAACCCTTTCCCGATCTCCAGACGGTTAGATCATTGTTGACTACTCATGAGATGCGCCTAAAGTCTAGGGTTCAAGACCCTCTTGTCGATGCTACATCCGCTTCTCCGATGGTTTTAGTGGCAAAAACTAACCCTACGCCTCGGCGTGGAACTTCTTTGGAAAAGGTTAACAACCCGTGTTGGAGTTTTGCTAAAGGTTCTTGTCGGTTTGGTGAAGCTTGTAAGTATCTTCACAATGGTGTTCATGGCAAGTCTACTTTGCTCCCTCGTACTTCGGGCTCGGTTTCCGCTATGTCAAATGTCGCACGATCGGATATGGATATGTTGCAAACCTTGTTGGCTAAATTTGGGTTGAATGTTACTAATTGTTTCACTAATACTTCTCCTGTTGCGTACTCCGTATCTCAGCCTAGTGCATTACCATTTGGCTCGGCCTACTTGTCTTCACCAGCATGTAGGCCCAATGTCTTTTTACTGGTTCGATTGGGAGGGGTCCACGAGTAGCTTGCACAGGTTCTTTTCACAAGCGGTTCAACCGCGACAAGGGTTCTTTCCATAAGGGTTCGGCCGCATCGGGGTTCAGCGGCGATTTGGACCCACGGCGCGATTCGATTCATGACGGGGTTTCTTACTAGCCATGGGGTCGTTTCGGGGTTGATTGGGCGATTCATGCCAGGGGTTCAATAGCCACAAGGTGCCCCTTTTCATCCGACTCAATTGATGGGTCCGGTTCTCCAGGTTCGGGTCAAGCTACCGTTTTGCCGCATGCATTTAATACCAATACTCTTGAGATCCGGCCTCGAAATTGGAACATGGATACATGTCGTCATCTCATCTTAATGATTACGTACATTGTCTTAGTGATATTCTTAATATGTGCATTTACCGTCTGCATTGCGATTGGTGGCGGGCGTTATATTCCGTTACTAACTACGGCCATAGTGTTCTGTCTACCCCTTTTAGTCCACTTCGTTTAAATAACTTTTTAATCACTCCCAATATTGTCAAAAACTTAATTTTCGTTCGTCAGTTTGTTCGTGACAATTCTTGTACTGTTGAGTTTGACCCTTTTGGTTTTTTTGTGAAGGACTTCCTAACTCGACGGGTGCTTCTCCGATGTGATAGCACGGGTGATCTCTATCCTGTTACGAAGCCTCCACTATACCTCAAGCTTTTCTTACCAGTCAGTATACATGGCATCAACAACTTGGACATCCAGGAAGTGAAGTGTTACGTCGTCTTGTGTCTAGTGATTCTATTTCTTGTAATAAAGAGAAGCTTCCCGTTCTTTGTCATGCTTGTCAGCGTGGCACACATGTGAAGCTTCCATTTGTTAGTTCGTCTAGTTCTGTTACTTCCTGTTTTGATATTGTTCACTCAGATTTGTGGACCTCCCCAATTCCGAGTCTTTCTGGTTTCAAGTATTATGTTTTATTTTTGGATCATTATTCTCAGTATGTTTGGGTTTATCCGTTAATCAATAAATATGATGTTTTGTTTAAATTTCAGTTGTTTTGTAGTTATGTTCGTACTCAATTTAAGTGTGAAATTAAATGGTTTCAGTGTGATCATGGTGGTGAGTTTGATAATCATACTTTTCATACCTTGTTTTCAACTAATGGCATTCAGTTTAGATTTTCTTGTCCTCGCACCTCTCAACAAAATGGTAAATCTGAACTTATGATTCGTACAATTAATGACCTTATTCGTACCTTATTATCTAAAGCACATTTACCACCTAATTATTGGACTGAGGCTCCTAATATGGCTGTTTACTTATTGAATATATTACCTTCTCGTGCCATTAATAATGAGACACCTTTTACCCGTCTTTTTGGTGCCAAACCCGATTATAGTGTCCTTCGTGTTTTTGGATGCCTTTGTTGCCCACATATTGATACTAATCATAAATTAGGACCACGTGCCACCCCTTCAATCTTTCTAGGGCATGCTGGCAACCATTTTGGCTACCGTTGTCTTGACCTTAATACCAATAAAATTATCATTTCCCGGCATGTTACCTTTGATGAAACCGTTTTTCCGTTTCAAACACATAAATCCTTGCCTCCTCCCTCCTATGATTTTTTGGAAGATTCTTCCGATCTAATTTCCACCATTATCCGTACCACACCCCTTGGTCCAACTTCGGACCCGATACCCACTACACAAATTGAACCATCTACATCACCAACACCAGTTACACCGCCATCACCACCTACACCACCTACACCTCCTACCCCGCCTATGCCATCACCACCTTCTCCACCACCTATTATTGTTCCTACAACTCCAATCCCTAACCAACCTACCGTATCTACTCATCCCATGGTCACTCGTTCTCGTGTCGGGACTACTCATCCTAATCCTAATTATGCTGGTCATGTGTCTACTATTTCTCCTTTACCTCGGTCGTATAAGGATGCTCTTAATGATCCCAATTGGCGTAATGCTATGTATGATGAGTATAATGCACTTATTAAAAATAAAACTTGGACTAATGTACCTCGTCACGAGGGTGCCAATGTTGTTCATTGTTTGTGGTTGTTTCGTCATAAGTATTTGGTGATGGCACCTTAGTCGGCATAAGGCGCGTCTTGTTGCCAATGGTAGCACACAAATTGATGGTGTTGATGTTGATGAGACCTTTAGTCCGGTTGTTAAAGCGGGCACTATTCGTACTATGCTTAGGCTAGCCATTTCTCGTCATTGGCCTATTCATCAGCTTGATGTCAAGAATGCATTTTTACATGGTGATTTAGCTGAGACTGTTTATATGTATCAGCCTCCCGGATTTCGGGATCCTGTGCATCCCCGATTATGTTTGTTTATTGCGGCGGTCACTTTATGGTCTTAAGCAAGCCCTCGAGCATGGTTTGTTGGTTTCTTTGCTTATATTACTACTTTTGGGTTTAGTTCTAGTCGGTTGTGACTCTTCCTTGTTCATTTGAGGTGGTGTCGACATCGCATTCTTGTTGCTTTATGTGGATGATATTGTTCTTCTTGCTTCATCGATCGTTTATTCTGAGATTATATCTTCTTTACATCGAGTGTTCTCTATGGTGATTTAGGTGCTCTTATTTATTTTTGGGTATTTGGTTTACGTGACTCCTCCGGGATGTTTTTGTCACAGCGAAGTATGCTATGGAGGTTTTAAAGCTTGCACATATGGTTGGTCAGTAACCTTCTCGGACTCTGCTGATCACGAGTCCAAGTTGAGTCTTGGTGGTACTCCGGTTGTGATCCCCGTTATCTCGGAGTCTTGCGAGTTCTCTTAAGTATCTCACATTTACTAGACCTAAAATTACATTATCTTTGTGCAAGCATTTTGTCTTTTATGCATGATCCGTGAGCCGCACTTCTCTGCTCTTAAGAGGATTTTGCGCTATGTTCGTGGGAATTTGGACTATGGTTTCTGATTGTGTTGGTCCAAATAATTGAGTAAATCTTGATATATTAAAGAACAAATTCATTAAATAATGAATAACAATAGTTACAAGATTTCTCAATACCAACTAGACTACATGATAACATCCTCAATTTTTACGGGGATAATCTCGGTATATTATCCCATTGAATGACAAATAAACTCTCATTGATCCAAGCTATGCTTGTGTTTCAATGAGAGGATGATCTATCAACTAATACTATGTATTATGTGTTTGTTTAGGATACATACCTATCTCTATTACAATACAAACATATATAGGAAAAATACAAAGACTTGTGGTGGTAGGTGAGATGTAACATGTGGTGGTAGGTGAGATGTCATCCATCATGTGGTCCATCTTCATCTTCCTCTTTGGAAAAGCACCAACCATCTATTTGAATGTGTCATCACAATATTCCCACTTCTTTGGTAATATCTTGTACTTGTTTGACTTATTCTCTTGAAGTTCCCACCCATATTTTTCGATCGTATGTAGAGATAGGTCTTGGGATCACCGAGACATTTGTCAAAATCTCGTGTCACCGGTGTTGTTTGTAGCTCGTATATTTTACTCAGCGACACGTGTCGTAAGTAAAGAGCACTAAACAACACTCACTGATTCTTTATCGATGAGTCACCACTAGTTATTTAGTGAGTTAGGCTATTTTATTTTCAAATCTTGTTCGTGGTGATTGGGTCAATTTATTAGACCCAATGATCTCCTGTTGAATATAGGGTTATAGTAGAAAAGTTACTAAAGTTTACAAAAATTTGTCCTAAGGTAATATAGTTTCATTTTGTTCGGTTAGGTTACTAAACTTTCGGTAAGCATACACTTGAAAATTCGATGTTAGTCCGAGTAACTTGGATGTATATTTTTGATAAGTTCGATAACTTTGAGTGAACAAAATTCAAAGTTCAATAACCTTGATATTCACTTTTATAAGTTCGATTACTGAGTGAACAAAGTTTCAAAGTTCAATAACCTAGATGAACAAAATGAAACTATATTACCTTAGGACAAATTTTTATAAACTTTAGTAACTTTTGTGTACCATAACCCTTGAATATACAAATAGCCTAAGGTGATTGGTAAAGGTATAAGGCGAGGTTCGATCACGAGGTTGAGTTGTTCGGTGGTGGGGTTGAGCGTGGGTTCAGTTGTATGATCCTTTAAGTCTCGGTGACTGTGTTCAATGACGAAGGTTCAATAACCGAGTTCGGTGGTCGTGATCGAGTTGATGACCTTGTTCACTTTGACAGGTTTGAGGGGTTCAGTGTCCTCATTTAGACCCTGAGGGACCTGGTTCACTTTGATTCATCAGTGTCCACCCTCTTACATGTTTCGATTCCAATGATACAATTAAGGACCTGGTTCAATTTGATACATCAGTGTCCATTTTCTTGTCACTTGACTTTGTAACACATACGTACATTTATAAATGCAAGATACATTGGAACAAATACATCCTGATAAATTTAATTTATCGATTACCTAACACAACCATCGGTCTTGGATCTTTCTTTGAAGTGTCAATGACTTCTTAGACCCATTTTCATATCCAACCAGATTTCTCACAATGTTTGAGACTCGGGTTCGGATCTCGTTTGTCTTCGAGCGCAATGCGGTTAGGTATGCTTTTCGATGACTCGGGTTTAGTCACCAAGAGCTCGATGGCTCGTAATCAGGCACCATCAGTTCGACCATTGCTCCCTTGAATTAATTCTCCTATCATATGGTCTTTGATCTTCATTGCCTTAATAGAAGCATCACACTACTCACGACTAGTTTCATGATCCGCAACTCTTTAACACATGATGAGTTTGTATCTCACCCTTCCCGATACATTCTGATTGACTCATTTCTTGCTCGTGCTCGGGATGAAAACCATGCTCCTTGATTCAAACTCATAGTGCCCGATTCTTATCGGACCTTGAGTCGCAAAGGATCAATCATATCACAACCTCGAATCGGTGTCACGTTCGGTCTTAGTCCGAAACCATATTGACACTCCCTTTATACCACAAACTGTTTCCATCTCCCAATCGGTTTCAACTTATCGGTGAGTTTGATAGATAAACATCAACCTCTAATCAACAAACGACCCATTTAATTTCATCAGTCCCTTGTATCATCATTTTTAGCCCGTATTTGATTTTCACCATCTGTTGTGTTCTTCTTTGAACCTTGACATGCCCCATCAACCTATTAACAACTATACTCCCAAGCAACCTCATACATAAATTGTCTCACAAAGGTATCATTAAAGATGACTAAACAAACCATCTCGCCATCTCACCATCTCGTTCGCATCCATCTCTACTCATCTTGCCATCTCGTTCAATTCAAGACGATTGACCAGTGAGTGTTCGCCGATGATGTGAATAATTTTTGTGATAAATGATCTTTGATGACCGCTGCTGCTAAAGTCACCATAGTGAGTTGGGTATCTTGTGTCGAAGATGATTTTGAATCTGTGATTCATGATCTTTTGTAGATCGATCTTTTTTTTAGAGGTTTGTTGAGAGAGGATTAGTGATAGATCATTTTTTAGATGTATGAGAAACTTTATGTTTGTGGGGATTCGAGTTTATCATCTTTTTGATGATTTTTGTTTTGAGTGACGGATTTTGATCGTTTTTTTTGCGTGAGTGGTTTAGATAGTGGTGTCTTTTTGATGGAGGGTGATGGTTGATAGATCCACTATTTTTTTATTTTTTTATTTTTTTTTTTTGTGGTAGATGAAGGATTGTAGTTGTGTTTTGTTTTTGTGGATAAGGCTTTGTTAGGTGTATGTGTGTGATGATAAGATTTGTGTGGTGGCGGTGGTGTTTGTTTTGTCATTTTGTCAAATATCAGTGTCTTCTCCCCCTCAAAAATTGCTATCTGATGTGATTTTAAAGATTAACACTTGATTTTTTGACAAATGAAGAATGTTATCAGCAGTCTTGAACGGATCTAGATCATGAGCATAATCCACCCGCTCTGATACCACTTGTTGGTCCAAAGAATTGAGTAAATCTTGATAAAAATGAAGAACACATTCGATAATAATGAATAACAATTTGTTACAAAATTACTCAATACCAACTAGACTACATGATAACATCCTCAACTTTTTACGGGGATAATCTCGGTATATTATCCCCATTGAATGACAAATAAACTCTCATTGATCCAAGCTATGCTTGTGTTTCAATGAGAGGATGATCCTAACAACTAATACTATGGATTGTATTTGTTTAGAATGCATACATATCTATTACAATACAAACATATACATAACAACTAATAATACAAGACATGTGATGATGGTGACATGTGGTCCCACATGTGGTCCATCTTCATCTTCCTCTTTGAAAAGCACCAACCATCCTTTTGAATATGTCATCACAATATTCCCACTCTTATGGTAAAGTCTTGTACTTGTTTGACTTCTTCTCTGGAAGTTCCCACCCATATTTTCGATCAGTATGTAGAGATAGGTCTTGGGATCACCGAGACATTTGTCAAAATCTCGTGTCATTGGTTTTGTTTGTAGCTCATATATTTTACTCACGACCTTTGTATCGAAGTAAAGAGCACTAAACAACACTCAGCGATTTCTTTATCGTTGAGTCACTCACTATTTATTTAGTGAGTTAGGCTATTTTATTTTCAAATCTTGTCTGTGGTGATTGGGTCAATTTATTGGACCCAACGGTCTCCCTATTTGAATATACAAATAGCCTAAAGTGATGGTAAAGATGTTGATCTAAAGGTTGATTGAAGGTTTAGGTTGCTTTCGGTGACGAGTTCGGTGACCAAAGGTTCACTTTGATGCTAAGAGGGACCTGGTTCATTTTAGATACATCAGTGTCCTTTCTCTTTTGCAATTCCCTGAAGGACATTATAATCACTCAAGTGAAAGGACCTGGTTCAATTTTTGATACATCAGTGTCCATTTTATTTTGTCACTTGACTTGGTATTATAGCACATACATTTATGAATACAAATACACTGGTACAAATACACCCCAATATACTTATAATCAATACATTCCCTGATGTTGCAAAAGCTGTGATATCCCACTTGTATCATTCCCTGAAATTTTCAGGAGCTCAATTTCAGAATCTCCATGGGTTCACTCCGTGATTTCAGGCACTCTATGTTTAGAGACACCACGAATTGAGGAACTCGGTTTCAGAAGCTATTCAAGTTCAGGGAGTCGCTTGTTCAGTGAGACCACGGTTCGGTCTCGGGTTAGTACTCTTCAACACAACCGATCCTTTCATTTTACGCAACACAGTTCTTGTGAAACCTTAGTTTCCCAATCGGACTTCTCGAGTTTCAATCTTGAGGCCCGATTCTTGCAATCACTTTGACACTTCGATTCGTGTTCTTGATGAACACTAAAACCCATTATCCACTTATGACTATCCTTCCAACACTCCTTACACAATACCCATTCTCCACAGCCTACTTCCCGATTTCGTGCACGCATTTTCACCGTTACTTTGGGTTGGGGACTTGGTTTCGAGTTCATTTGTCTTGGTACTCATTTTTGGTGACTTCGGTTTTAGTCACTCTGAGCTCGATGGCTTTCGGGTTTGTGGAATTTGGTTTTGGACTCACGACTTCTTGAGTCACTTTTGGTTCGAGGTTAATGTTATGGTTTCATAGACTATCGGGTTATGGATTCGGTGACCATGTTTGAGACTCAGTATCAATTGTCACTTCCTGATGTGTTCATCAGCAGCTTGATACTTGTCAAACCCCTATCATCCATCTCCAATCACTACTGAATCATACATCCCAACTCCTTCATATACTTTCAAACTGAACGACCTCTTTAAGCTTAGCCTGAATGTCATATTAACGCTTCCTGATGTTGCAGAAAACTTACTCCGAAAACCTCAGGTTTGGAGTCTGTTTGTTTAACCATTGATAAACACCCACACTTATCAGTTCCTTGACCCACTAAAACCCATTTTGTTTCAGTTCCCTGATGATTTTGATCCTCGGTTTTAGATAATTTTTCAGAGAGTCAACAAAACCCCCTTGTCATACCTGATTCCTTAGGTACCAGCTATCTAAACCGGCAATCACACCATACCAGGCTAGCCTAATTCTCTTAACATATTATACACCCCAAAGCATCATATACCACTAAATCTTATCAGGTACACCACTTTAACCTATTCAGGCAAAGCCTGAAATTCATATTAACACACCCTGAATTTGATGTTGCACCAAATATCTACCTCAACACAACATGAGACACACAATCAAAAACTTCACCGAGTTATAACAAAACTCAGTTTGATGCACGCCCCATGTCACCTAATCTATACCACTCCACAAAAAAACTGATTCCTAACACACTGATAACCAATTTCAGCTTCAACCCATTTCAATCTTAGAACCACCAAAAAATAATTATCCTCGAGTCACGCCGCAGTACTCCCTGAATCAACCATCAGTCTTGGATCTTTCTTTGAAGTGTCAATGACTTCTTAGACCCATTTTCATATCCAACCAACAGTTTCTCACAATGTTTGAGACTCGGGTTAAGTCTCGTTTGTCTTGAGCGGGCGGTTGGGTATGCTTTTCGATGACTCGGGTTTAGTCACCAAGAGCTCGATGGCTCGTGTTTGAGCACCATCGAGTTCGACCCTTTGCTCCCTTGAGTTAATTCTCTTATCATATGGTCACCGATCTTCATTGCCTTAATAGAAGCATCACACCACTACTCCCGACTAGTTTCATGATCCGCAACTCTTTAACACATGATGAGTTTGTATCTCACCCTTCCCGATACATTCTCGATTGACTCATTTCTTGCTCGGGCTCGGGATGAAAACCATACTCTTGATTCAAACTCATAGTGCACGATTCTTATCATACCTTGAGTCACAAAGGACCGAATCATATCACACCTCGAATCGGTGTCACGTTCGGTCTCGATCGAAAACCATATTGACACTCCCTTTATACCACAAACCTGTTTCCATCTCCCAAATCAGTTTCAACTTATCAGGCTGAGTTTGATAGATAAACATCAACCTCTAATCAACAAACGACCCATTTAATTTCATCAGTCCCCTTGTATCATCATTTTCAGCCCGTATTTGATTTTCACCACAGTTGTGTTCTTCTTTGAACCTTGACATGCCCCATTAACCTCTTAACAGCTATACTCCCATCAACCTCACACATAAATCGTCTCACAAAAGGTATCATTAAAAGATGACAAAACAGAACCATCTCGCCATCTCACCATCTCGTTCACATCTCATCTCTACTCATCTCACCATCTCGTTCAATTCAAGATGATTGACCAGTGAGTGTTCGCCGATGATGTGAATAATTTTTGTGATAAATGATCTTTGATGACCGCTGCTGCTAAAGTCACCATAGTGAGTTGGGTATCTTGTGTCGAAGATGATTTTGAATCTATGATTCATGATCTTTTAATAGATCGATCGTTTTTAGAGGTTTGTTGAGAGGATTAGTGATAGATATGTTTTTATATGTATGAAACTTTATGTTTGTGGGATTCGAGTTTATCATCTTTTAATGATTTTTTTTGGTGACGGATTTTGATCTTTTTTTTGCGTGAGTGGTTTAGATCGTGGTGTCTTTTTGATGGAGGGTGATGGTTGATAGATCCACTCTTTGTAAATCTGGATGCGGGAATTTTTGTGGCGTGTGTTTGTGTGTGTCTGGGTTTGATGAGTTTTTTTTTTTTTTTTTTTTTTTTTTTTTTTTGGGTAGATGAAGGATTGTAGTTGTGTTTTGTTTTGTGTGGATAAGGTTTTGTTAGGTGTATGTGTGTGATGATAAGATTTGTGTGGTGGCGATGGTGTTTTGTTTTGTCATTTTTCAAATATCGATGTCTTCTCCCCTCAAAATTGTTATACTGATGCGATTTTGAAGATTAACACTTGATTTTTGACAAATGAAGAATGTTATCGCTAGCCTTGAACGGATCCGGATCATGAGCATAATCCACCCGCCGGATACCACTTGTTGGTCCAAATAATTGAGTAAATCTTGATATATTAAAGAACAAATTCATTAAATAATGAATAACAATAGTTACAAGATTTCTCAATATCAACTAGACTACATGATAACATCCTCAACTTTTACGGGATAATCTCGGTATATTATCCCCGTTGAGCGATAAATAAACTCTCATTGATCCAAGCTATGCTTGTGTTTCAATGAGAGGATGATCTATCAACTAATATTATGTATTATGTGTTTGTTTAGGATACATACCTATCTCTATTACAATACAAACATATATATAGGAAAAATACAAAGACTTGTGGTGGTAGGTGAGATGTAACATGTGGTGGTAGGTGAGATGTCATCCATCGTGTATCCATCTTCATCTTCCTTTTTTGGAAAAGCACCAACCATCTATTTGAATGTGTCATTACAATATTCCCACTTCTTTGGTAATGTCTTGTACTTGTTTGACTTCTTTTCTTGGAAGTTCCCACCCATATTTTTCGGTCAGTATGTAGAGATAGGTCTTCGGGATCAATGAGACATTTGTCAAAATCTCAATGTCACCGGTGTTGTTTGTAGCTTATATATTTTACTCATCGACACCGTGTCGAAGTAAAGAGCACTAAACAACACTCACCGATTTCTTTATCGATGAGTCACCACTAGTTATTTAGTGAGTTAGGCTATTTATTTTCAAATCTTGTTCGGGGTGATTGGGTCAATTTATTGGACCCAACAAGTTGTTTTCATCTACTCGACTCCTTGATTGCATATTCGGATGTCGATTGGGTGGTTGCCCAACTACTCGACGGTCTACTGGATATTGTGTTTTCTTGGTAACAATTTACTCTCGGTCCTCTAAACGTCAACCGATGCTTTCTCGTTCAGGTCTTGGTGAGTATCATGGTGTTGCCAATGTTGTTCTTGAGACATGTTGGATTGAATTTACCGTGAGCTTCATACTCCGTTATCTTCAGCCACTATTGTGTATTGTGATAACGTGAGTGCTGTGTACTTGTCTTCTAATCCGGTTCAACATCGATACCAAACACATCGAGATTGATATTCATTTTGTTCGAGATTTGGTTGCTACTGGGCAGGTTCGCGTTTTACATGTCCCTTCTCGGTTTCAGTATGCGGATATCTTTACTAAGGGCTTACCTTCTGCATTGTTTGATGAGTTTCGACATAGTTTGAGTGTTCGTTGTACTACCGCTCCAACTGTGGGGGAGTGTTAGCAGGCTTAAGTGTATGCAACCCATGTTGGGTTATGTAGTCTCGGCCCATGTTGGGTGTAGGGTTATGTTTATGTAGTCACTTGTATATATACCCAATCGAGTGTTTGATATTCAATATACAGAATATACGACTTACAGATTAATATAGCGACTTACATTGAGTCGTCATTCCTGAGTTCAACGTGTTCAACCAAAGGATCGAGCCGGTTCTATACGCATGTATATTTTTCATAACAATTTTTGTACGTATGTGTTTTTCCAATTTCGATTTGTCATTCAATTGAACCGATAAAAATGAGATGACTATATTGTGTTTTAATATTTAATTTTCATATCTACAAATAATAAAACAAGCAAAATAATCAATTTATAGTTCTAGTTTACAATGATTTATAGTTCAAGTTTATAAAATGAGATAACTCTACGGTGTTTTAGAATCATATCTTTATTAATGAACTTTTTAAATCAAACAAATATAATACCAACATTAGTTTATATCTCTAATTTGTTGTTTCATCCAAACTTAGCCACATAGTCACCACCACTTTAGCTTTTCAATTTAACTATAAACTTTTCAAATCTTAATATGTTTGTCCATACAAATATAAAACTTAATCTAACGCAAATTTTGAGTTTAACAAAAATGAAATGACAAAAGGGTTTTGTTAGTTTTAGAGAAATGAAAAGGTTTTTGTTGTATAAAAAAAAAGAAAAAAAGTCATGCCCCGGCCGGTTTTATCAAACCGAGTCGACCCGAGTCAATAAAAAACTACCAGTTCAATCTTATTCTCAAATAAGCAAAAATCCGGTCACATCCGACCAGGTCTCCTTACCGATTCCCGATTCTATCGGTTAAACCGGCCGAGTCGGCCCGTATTTTAAAACATAAATAATAATCACTCATGAGTTTTTGTAGTGATTGACATGCCTAATTTCATGCCTAACTATTAGATTATAACACTTGGAGTGATCAAAAGCTATCATGAAAAGAGAGAAACCCCATACTACACTTGTCATATGTTGAATGAATTAGACATAAAATTAGTCATGCTATTTAGACATGCCAATCATTTTCCATAAATTTATTCTCCCATGTCATAAACTGAATTCCGGAAAAACAGGGATAAAAGGCGGGAAGGGTATAATGGGTATATAAATATTCGTTGCCAGGTGGCCCCCAAATCAGCTATTTTGTCCTCACTCACTTATTTTACTCACTCTCAAAGCTTCATCACTGTTACGTATTATTATTCTCTCTCAAACAACAACAACAAAGGTACAATTTTACGCCTTATTGCTTATTTAGATAGCTTATTGCTTTCAAATAAACTGGTTTCTGTGCTTGGATAGTGAAATGTGTTACATATATTGTGTGTTATAGGAACAGATGAGTAGTTTCGTGTGTTTGGTTGAGCAATAAAACTCTCTATGCTTATTTTAAGCTGAAATAATAAGCTGTTTTTGTTTGAGGTTGTTTATATATCAACCTGATTATATAATTAGGGGATTGAATTTACAGTGTTACGTTTTGTGTGGAACTAATATGTTTTTAAATAGAAGTTTATTAATGTGGTTAGGGGGTGTTTGGTTAAGCTTAATTAAATAGAAGTTTATCAGATGCATTGTCCTTATTGTGTTGTTTAAAAGCATATACTACATGTTTGTTGTTTCATTGGATATGAGAAGAAGAAATGGGTATTTCGTAAGCTTAATAAATTATTGTTAGTAAGGGTGCGTTTGGTATAAGTTTTGGAATCACAATCGGTAGACTGATTACATGGAATAGATCTAAACCAACCACTTGTGAGTGGTATGGAGTATGGAAATTATTAAGGAATGAGTCCATAACATGAAACCCATATATGTCAACCAAACATGTACAATCATAGTCATCATCATTCCCTCATTCCCATACCTCCCAACCAAACACACCCTAAGTTTATTATGTGGTTAGGGGTGTTTGGGTAAAGGTTTTTATTGCGTTTTTAATGAACAGCTAAGGATCATTTTTAAGTGTTTGGATAGCGCCATACCGCTTACGCATTTCAGATTCATTTTGTTTTGACAACAAATTATAAGTAACCCCAAACACACTATTTTCATTTCTTATACCCCGATAATGTGGTAAAGCTTTAGTTATGCTCTATGTGGTTAAGGGGCTGTTTGGATAAGCATATTCAAACACCTCATGCATTTCAATACATCTTATTAGTGTTTGGATAGAGCCGACTAATCCCAAGGCGACGTTGTGTTTTGATTTCGCATAAGCTATATAAGCATAAGTTGTTTAAATACATTGCTTTACTGGTAGTTGTAAAACTCATTAGAAATCTGATTATTACGTAATACGACATGTGAATTCAGTTGTGTGCTTATTTAAACGGCTTAAATAAACTGGTTGCTGTGCTTGGATGATGAAATGTTCTATTATGCTTATTTGAATAGTTTATCTGCTTATTGTGTGTTATAGACACAGATGAGTAGTTTGGTGTGTTTGGTTGAGGAATAAGACTCGCTATGCTTATTTTAAGCTGAAATAATAAGCTTTTTTTGTTTGAGGCTGTTTATATATCAACCTGATTATAATAAGGGGATTAAAAATTGCGGTGTTACCCTTAGGGGTGAACTAATTATGTGGTTATGGGGTGTTTGGGTAAGCTTTATTAAACAGCTTATTTCATCTTTTATATTATCGCTTATGAGCGTTTGGATATATATACATATATCCAATAAGCTTCTGCTTATCAGATGCTACATATATCCAATAAGCTTCTGCTTATCAGATGCATTGTGCTTATTGTGTTGTTTAAAAGCATATATAACGTGTTTGTGGTTGACTTGTTTCATTGTATGGATGAAGAAGAAATGGGTATTTGGTAAGCTTGATGGTGAAATAAGTTGTTTTTAGCAAGTTTATTAAGTGGTTAGGGGGTGTTTGGGTTAAGTTTTTTTATTGTGTTTTTAATAAACAGCTGATAATCACTTTTAAGTGTTTTGACATCAAATAATAAGTAAACCCCAAACACACTCTTTTAATTTCTCATACCTCGATAATATGGTAAAGCTTTAGTTATGCTTTATGTTGTTAAGGGGGGTGTTTGTTGGCCTTGTTTGTGGATCTATGGTCTTTAACACAATCAAAATATACCAAAATAGAAGAAAAGATTAAACTTTATAAACATAAACTACTTTTCCTATCTATTTATACATACTAAAAAGATACAAATGAAGGGTTGTGATGGTTCAAATGAACCAAGGGATGTGTCCCTTCAGGCATAACTGCCAATAAGTGTTTTCCTAACTGCCTAAAACTAACTTTATAACTGTCGTTGACTTTTGCTCCAGTTTGACTTTCGGGTTTGACTTAGAGATTGGGATTAACCCAATAGTGTTTCGATAAGCATATTCAAACACCATATTGCATTTTAGTACAACTTATAATCACATTTTAGTGTTTGGATAGAGCCAATCAGCTTACGTATCATATGTATTGTGTTTTGATATCGCGTAAGCTATATAAGCATAAGTTGTTTGAATACGTTGCTTTACTGGTGGTTGTAAAACCCATTAGAAATCTGATTATTAGGTAATAAAATTGATTCAGATGTTGTGGTTTGTATGCATTGGTCTTAAATCAGTAAATCATACATTCATATGTATCCACTTCTCTACGTGTAATATAGTCATCTGAAGGTTAATCATCTTACTCTTAAGAGAATATCTAATGAACTACTATCTTCATTTGTTGAGCTTAATATTTATGATGCATAAATGCATGATAGTTGTTTCCGTTTTGAGTCAAATCTGTTTTCCTGATACGTATTACAATTGTGTGACTTAAGTAAGTAGTTATGGAAGTTGATTAGGAAACAGTACGTCTTTCTTTTGTGTAGGGTTATAAATCTAGCATGAACAGGTTTTTGCAGTCGCCCACCAAAAAAAAGGGACGGCTAATAGTATTGTATACGAGTACTAGTATAATGCAGCACTAATTAGTATTGTGTGCAACAATATTGTAAAAATGCAAGAGAAATGTATTGCTTTTAGGAAATGGGTAACATCTTTGAATATGAGGTACATCATTTGACATATACATATACGTTTTAGGCGCTCTGTTGTCATTCCATAATTGTCTTAGTTAGGGACTTCGGGAACATGATACACTTTGATGAATTTAATTTGCTAGTTCTTACAGATTTTTTATTTATTTATTTATTTATTTTTTCTGTGTCAGTATCAGTTTTACATCTTGCTCTTTAACTAAAGTTTTCTAGGTGTTTGGGATTGCTTACTTAAATAGTTTATCCGGGTGTATGGGATTTTATAAATTCAGATGAACAGTTGAGTGTTTGGATAAAGAATTGTGTTTATGCTTGCTGCTTACTTTAAGGCTAAATGCTCTGTTATAAATAACCTGTTTAAGATTTCTTAATTTATGCTGATTATTCCTGGCGGATGTTGGTGAAATGAGCTGTTATAACTGTTTGGTTTTCATTATCTATTTTAAAAGGTTTTTTTTTTTTTTTTTTAAACGGCTATTTGTTTTAGAAGTAAATATCATAGTTTCCGATATTTATATGTAAACTGATGGTGATCTTTTTGGTGAATACAGCATTTGTTGATCATTTTTAAACTTAAAAGTTTGATTCATTGTTCTGGTTGTCTTTGAAGTCTTGAACCATTCATCAAGCAGTACCATGGCAAATGAGGCGACTGAGAAGTTCCTACGCAATGTTCCAAGAATCATTGTGTCCATCTTATCTTACCTTTCAAGGTTTAGCATCTCTATTGAAACTATCGAAATCAATGGATGGAATATTCCGGTGAGCTTTAAAGATTTTCCTGAGGTGTTTAAATGCGCCTTCATCTTTTTTGTGATTGCCTACATAACTGGATTCTGGTCTCTGATGTTCTTTGATGAGGGTATCTTCACCTTTACTAAGTTTCTCAGATGGTGTTGCATTGTGGCTTTCACATTGGCTGTGTACCTCTTGTTCTTCTGCCGTCTCTTATCTGCAGCCGCTTTGATTGGTACGTACGGTTTATTATACCTTCAAATTATTGCAATTTTACTTGTTCATAACGATATTATATCTAATTTCAATAAGCTCCATCGATTTTTATATCCGATCGTTTTTTTTTATGATACTTTCATTTGATTTAAGATGGAATCTTTTACACAGTTCCAAACCACAACAAGCTGTATGCTAATGTTTATAATGTCTAAGTATTGAAGAATGGTGATCTAAGAATCTCATTTTAAATGTTCGAACTGCACCGTTTGGAATAATTATTCACGTGTTATGTTTGTTTTGGTTCATTAAATGTCATTTCTATTAATTTAAACGATTCTTTGAAAACTTACACACATTTTCAATTATTTCAGGTTCTGATAGTGGTTGGACATATGAGGAGCTCTAAGGCATAAGGAATTCGAGAACCGTTCTTTGTTAGTGTCTTCATTGAATTTTCAGCAGCATCTTTAGTATCTTTTTCTTATTGCTAACAAATATATTCACGAGTTATCTTGAATGCAAAATAGTAATGAATGTAGGTATGGTGTTATATGCACATAGTAACGAAAACAGGTACGATGTTCTTAAATGCATGTAGTTGTGACAATGGTCGATGTATATGATGTCTTTTGCCTGTTGTTATGAGAACACGAATGATTCATGAATCCTAGTTTCTAGTGTTGGTATTGGTGTTTCTATTCTCCCATGCGTATTCAGGATACCCTGTCAAAAATTGTTTGAGTCACATTCTTGAAAAGATATATATCAGTGATAGTACCAAGTCGAAAACTACTATGAGCCCAGAAGAGGACTTTTAACTGGTCCAAAAGAAGGCTACAAGGTTCCTGCAACGAAAACAAGTCCATAAAAAATAAAAACCACAATATGTGCTTATGATTATCTAAAGATGAACTAAAAAGACAAATGAACCAACGTGCCTTTAGATTCTCGCAATAAAAACAAGTTCATCAAAAACAAAATCCACAATATGTGCTAATGTAGCTTTATGTTTTCTTTTGGTTATATGGCTATTTGTTTGGTAACACGTACGTTTCATTTGCATAAAGTTTTTGTTTTCAGTAACGTATACGCATGTGTTTCTTTCTGCAACATATTTGCGTAATACACAAATCATTATCTATGTTTGTGGTCTCTCTTTAAAATACCGGTGAATTTCACGGGCTTTTAGCTAGTTAATTGTATATATTTTAATAACTTTCATTTCAAGGCATTATACAAAAATAGTTGATTGATCCCTGTTACAGTTTTGGATTTATACGACTCTAGTTAGATTAAATATATATATATATATATATATATATATATATATATATATATATATATATATATATATATATATATATATATATATATATATATATATATTACAGTATGATTTGGTTTAGCTTGGTGTTGGTTTAATGAAAATGTAAACGAACTTAAACCATTCCAATTACATTCCATATATAGATGAAATTAAAATATTCATAGCAAACTATGAACACAAATACACAATAACATTTTTTCTGAGAAAATGGAACATGAATTAGAAAATATGGAAATATATGAACATGTAATATAAGTAAAATGTTGTGAAACTAAATTCAGAGATTACAATGCCAGCTATGGTACAATTCTTGGTGATATCAATTTAAACATAGAAGTAATCGCTTCATACTATGTAAGAAAACAATTTCATCTTAGCTAATTACTATAGTCCAACAAGAAAGGTCAAATATCATGTATTCATACAACGAAGCTTTTTAACTCTATATATAGATCCTTTAAAATCTCATACATATGCTCAAACTCTTCAGTAATCATGGAGAGAAAAAGATATGACCTTATATCGGTAGTTTCTTTTATGTTCGTTCTTACTTTCACTATTTTCAGTATCACTTCTGCGAGTGACAACCAAGAGGAAACGTACATTGTACACTTGAACTCTCCTGATGGCAAAGAGTTTGCTACACCAGAAGACCGACACAGTTGGTACAATTCTTTTTTGCTGGCAAGCAGTACTGGTTCAAATGAGAAAGCAAGTATAATCCATGCATATCACAATGTGCTTACCGGATTTGCAGCCAAGCTGTCTCCGGATCAAGTAAAAGTAATGGAAACTTTTGATGGGTTCATATCTGCAACACCTGAAAGGGTGTATGAACTACACACAACTCATACCCCGAAATTCTTGGGGTTACATGAGAATTTAGGACTATGGAGAGGATCAAACTACGGAAAAGGAATCATTATTGGGGTTCTAGACACCGGAATTACACCAGGCCATCCTTCTTTTGATGATGCAGGAGTCCCTACTCCACCACAAAAATGGAGAGGCAAATGTGAAGTTCGGGATGTAACAATAAGCTGATTGGGCGAGAGATTTTACTAATAGTGGTTCACCACTGGATGATGAAGGACATGGGACTCATACATCTGGTACCGCTGGTGGGAACTTTGTAGATGGTGCCAATGTATTCGAAATGCCTATGGTACTGCAGCGGAATGGCACCACTTGCTCACGTGGCCATGTATAAAGTGTGTGATACTGTTGGTTGTCCTGAAAGTGCTATCTTAGCAGCCATGGATGCAGCTATTGAGGAGGGGTAGATGTGCTTTCACTCTCACTTGGTGGAGCTTCGCCCATATTATCAGGATGGTATGCAATCGGGCGCATTTAGTGCTATTCAGAAAGGAATCTTTGTAAGTTGTTCAGCTGCTAATTCAGGGCCAGTTAACTCAACACTTTCAAATGAGGCACCATGGATTCTCACAGTTGGTGCTAGTACTGTTGATAGAAAGATAAGAGCAACCGTATCTCTTGGGAACAAGGACTTGCTAGATGGAGAATCCTTATTTCAACCAAAAGATTTCCCTCAAGACTTTTTGCCTCTCGTGTACCCAGGGTTAAATGGTGGTCAACAAGCAGCATGGTGTGCACCAGGATCATTAACTGATGTCAAAGGAAAAGTTGTATTGTGTGACAGAGGTGGTGGTATAGCTAGAATTGACAAAGGACAGACAGTAAAAGATGCCGGAGGAGCTGCAATGATTCTCGCCAACCAAGTGGCAGATGGGGTTACTACAGAAGCTGATGCTCATGTTCTTCCTGCATCACACGTTGGTTATAAAGATGGTATTTTGATCAAGACATACATCAATTCAAGTTCATCACCTGTTGCTACCATCATATTTCGAGGAACTGTAATTGGCATAAAAGATGCTCCCGAGGTGGCTTCTTTCTCATCCAGAGGACCTAGTTTGACAAGTCCAGGAATTGTTAAGCCCGATATCATTGGCCCTGGAGTTAGTATACTTGCAGCTTGGCCTGTATCTGTTGAAAACTCGACACAGACAAAATCCACGTTTAACATGATCTCTGGTACTTCGATGTCATGCCCTCATCTTTCAGGGATATCTGCATTGTTGAAAAGTGAACATCCTGATTGGTCACCAGCAGCCATTAAGTCCGCAATTATGACCACAGCAGACCAGCTAAACCTGAATGGCAAACCCATCCAGGACGAGCAAGAGCTCCCTGCAAACATATTTGCTAAAGGTTCTGGACATGTCAACCCATCGAAAGCTAGTGATCCAGGACTTATTTTTGACATTCAATCCAACGACTACATACCTTATTTGTGTGGTCTAGGTTATACAAGCAAACAAGTTGGGGTCATTGTGCAAAAAAGAGTTACATGCTCAAAAGTAATTCCGGAAGCACAATTAAACTATCCTTCCTTTGCTGTCACTCTAGGAATCGGTGATGATAAAAGCTTTTCAAGGACAGTGACTAATGTTGGTGCAGCGAATTCAACTTACACCATCAAAACTGTTAATTTACCACTTGGTCTAATTTTAGGCGTTGGTCCAGCGGAGCTCATATTTACTAAAGTTAACCAAAAGTTGACGTATGATGTGATTTTCATACGAGATAGACAGTATGAGGTGAAGCCTTCATACGCGCAAGGATCTATGACTTGGAGTGATGGTAAATACTCCGTCAGAACCCCGTTCTCTATCAAGTTTGTGTGAGAGTAACAACCAAAGTGTTCCTCCGTCATTCTGCTACTATCCGATAAAATGCACTTTTGTTTCCATATAGGGCATGGCTGCTCATCGTTAATAATACTAGCTCTCTTTTGTGATCTTATCATTTCATGCACAATCACATTTAATCCTGATTCTTAATTAACATGCACTTACGGAAACATGATACATATATTGATATATAATCAAAGAACAAAATACTGTTGGAAATTTAGTTCAATTGAGGGATATGATCATACTTGGAAATGGGTTTGGAGTTACGGAGTGTACACCCATTACGTATCTCACTCTAATAGTGGTTGATTCAATCCTTCAGCAAGTTATTAATGCTAGTACTAATGTTACTACTGTTGGTAGAGTTACTACTGCTAGTATTGATGTTACTACTGTTGGCAGAGTTACTACTGCTAGTACTGCTGGAATTAGTTTGTAACTGCTTTGACCTATTAATAGTAGTTTCAAACTCGTAGTTAACACCAGTAACTTGGTCTTGTAACAACTATGGCTATAACGGAGGAACATTATGAGAAGATTAATTGGCATATTAATTCTTATAATTCCATTGACTAAGAGTAAATCAATCCTATAAATAGGATACACATCTACATGGAAATGGATAAGGAGTATAAACACTTAAAAGCGAACAGGTTCTTGATTTGTGCCTAAAACAAGAACACCACTTAGTCTTATCCCATAGAGATATTCGTGTAACCCAGGCATAAGGTCGAATAGTTTCTATTGAAAGTGATTACACGATTTCAAGTGATATCGAGTACTCATTGATTATCTACACCCAACTGGGAACACTCCAAAAGGAAACCAACAATAAATAGAAAGTATTTTGTGATAATTAATGGCTGCTGCTATGAAGCATATGGCTGCTCACTTCTCCAAACTGGATAAGTTTGAAGGGGTGGATTTCAGAAGATGGCAAAAGAAGATGCATTTCCTGTTTTCAAGCATAAGTGTGGTGTATATTCTGAGCACACCAATTCCAGATGATGGGGATGATGCTACTGTATAGCAGATGAGAAAAAGGAGCAAATGGGAGAATAATGATTACATTTGTAGAGGTTTAATCCTCAATGGTATGTGTGATTCTTTCTTCGATATTTATCAGAATGTTGAATCTTCCAAAGAACTATGGGATTCCTTGGATGCCAAATATATGGTTGAGGATGCATCAAGTAAGAAGTTCCTTGTAAGTAATTTCACAAATTACAAAATGACTAATTCAAGACTAGTTATGGAACAATACAATGGACTTATTGGTATACTTGGAAGGTTTATACAACAGAAAATGCACATGGATGAGGCTATTTCAGTCTCTTGTGTCATTGATAAACTTACTCCTTCTTGGAAAGATTTCAAGCATACCTTGAAACATAAGAAGGGAGAGTTAACTTTGAACTAATTGTTTAGAAAATATTTTTTGTTTATGCATAGAATCTATATATACGATGGATAGAAGATTGTCAATCTTGAACTAATTGGCATTTAGTTTGATATTAATAAGTTATGTTGCGTTTAGTTGTATAGAAATTACTGCTTGTTTACTAATATCGTGATAGATGCTAGTTTTAGGCTAGATAGGTGATAGTCGATTATGAATTGGCGTTTAGTTTGCTGGATGTAGTTATTAGATGAAAACGAGGAAGTAAATTTATTTGTTGTAACTATATGATTTCGTACTATTATGTTTGGAAATTCCACGATGCATAGGTTAATTTCGTACTATTATCAATGGCCTTTCACTTGTTCCTCCTGAAATATCAATTCATAAAAATTATCTCACAACATCATTGTATTTTAGAGTCTTGATTAAATGGATGATAAAGTACTAGTCTATATATAGTACCTTGTGGCTGATAATATCATCCATAAGTCTTACAATCACACATGAAGCTTTTATAATCGGAGGATATGAAGACACCAACTTAAGGGTATCCTCGGTGACGATATCACCCCTACCAACATAAGATCTCGCTATCATCAAGCCGTAAGTACCAGTCACCATTGAGACAGACATGTACTCCTCAAGAGTTGGCATGTACCCCTCTTTTAACCATCTGGCTTCTACCAAGTAGTTGCGAACCAACTCTTTTGCCTGTATTGTATCGGAGAATAGAAAATGGCATAACATTATATTTATCCAAATCATGAAATAAAAGATTAAAGAATATGTAATTTACCATCTCCTTGACATAGTGAATTTGATATATTTGACATAGTGAATTTGATATATATTTGAAGATTCACAAGCTCTTGATATATCAGTTTCATGTATTCTGGAAGCATGTTCAGGCAGCTTATTGACCATCTAGAAATTATGCAGTTAATTGATTATACGAACTAATAATAGTGTCTACTTTGTTGGTATAAAAGCATAATAATGTATATTGTTTACCTTTCAACAGCTTGTGCAAAGATTTTGAGTTCTTCATAAGTACCATAATTATCAGACGTGTCATATAAAGCGACTAACCACATGCATGTTTTCATTAGGAACATTCTTGTTCGGGATTGTTGAGGCTCGTAATATGAAACATCTAGTCGTGTGGGTGCTGGTCTATTAACGAATCAAAGTGAGTCCGAGTCATTATGGGTCAGCTAATGTTTAAAAGTTAAAACGGGTCATAAAATAGCAAAGTGATTCACCTCTCTTGATGGCATTCCTTTACAAGTTAAATAGCAGAACAAGTTGAATTTAAGTTGGGTTGTTGGGTCATAAAATAGCAAAGTGATTCAGCTCTCTTGATGACATTCCTTTACAAGTAAAATAGCAGAACAAGTTAATTTAAGTTGGGCTGTTGGGTCATGAAATAGCAAAGTGATTCAACTCTCTTGATGACATTCCTTTACAAGTTAAATAGCAGAACAAGTTGAATTTAAGTTGGGCTGTTGGGATGATTTGATAATATGCTATCTGGTGATAAATTTTTAGGTGCGTAATATGCTGATTGAACGAAACCGTAGTGTGAAAACGAGGGGGGTGAATACATTTCGCTTCAAACTTAAAACTTTTGTATCAAATATAGTATAAACCATTGCATTTGCAAATCTCGACGCGAGGATGCATTTAACGACACGGCATGTAAGGCCAACCCTTAATATCACATAAGATTCCGCAAGATTAATGGTTCATTATAAATCAAGTTTCACCATTATTAGTCCGGTTTCTTTTTCTTGATCAAGCGTGTCATAATATGTAAGTGTTAAATATAGTTTGTGACTATATAAAAGACCAAGCATGTATCACAAACATAGACATCAACCACATAGAAAATAAACAATGTAATGCAAGAATAAGAGTAAAGCGATAAGTAAAAGGATAGACAAACCAATGCGAGGATTTATAGTGGTTCGGCTACAAGGACACCTTCCTTGCCCTACTCCACTCCCCGAGTCACCTACTCGAGAGTTCGTAAACACTACACGACACCAACTACTTATGGCGGAGAAGCCTTCACAACGTCGCCTACTCTTTTTCCGGTACTAGGCTAACCACCGGGTTCTTTCACACCAAGGTGAACCACACCTACCACAACGTCTCCTACCCTTAATTCGGTGCTAGGCTAACCACCGGGTTCTTTCACACCAAGGTGAACATACCTACCACAACGTCGCCTACCCTTTATTATGTACTAGGCTAAGTACCTAGTTCCATTACAATGGAGGAACTACTACCCAACACTACACAACACCTAATCCCAAAGGAGACCTACTCCTTATTACACCATCAACAAGGATATCAATATCCTTTGACCCAATATTAATCTATCTTGTACATCGAATCACACCATATCGAATGTACACCTTAGGCACCTTTCACTAATGCCTTTGACTCGATCTTCAAGGCACCTTTCACTAATGCCTTTGATCTTGACTTCTAAGCACCCTTCACTAGTGCTTTCAATACGGAAGATCGACACCCTTCACTAATGTCTTCGTCTTGACCCTTTAGACATCTTTCACTTATGTCTATGACACATCTATGACACCCGTTATGTTTTGTGGCCCAACATAACAAACCTTGTGTTTTATGGCACAAACACATAAACCATCTAGTTTAGTCATAGATACAAGAATATGATACAAGACAATATCTAAGACAATGTATCTAATGGATATGAAATCCTAAGCTAAACATCAAGAACCCAAAGCATGATGTAGTTAGCCTTCAATGAATGAAGATGACAAGTTTCTCAAGCTTGTTGTAGAAGATCTTCATATGCTTGTATGCTTGTGATGGGTGATCACTTCAGTAGGTAAGGATGCAAGATCTCTAAGCTTGCTATTGAGGATCACTTCGGGAGTATGCTTACAACAAATGAAAGTTAGAAGCATTATGATCATATGAAATGAGGGTGGTTTACATGTTTCCTAATGATATAACTATCCTAGAAATGGTGGAGAGAAACTATGTGTGAAGGTGTGACGAAATGGTAAGAAGTGGCTTCCTATTTATAGGCAAAAGACCAAAACCATGCCTCGCCCCAAGGATCCCTTCGAGGATCCGCCCTTGTAATTCTAAGGGATCCGTGGGTCATTTGAGGGATCCGTGCACGCTCCTCTTTACCCATAGTTTATGGGTTGAAACCATGGGTCTTTTTATTAGATACAATGTATCTCATGGGTGCAATGTACCTAGTCAAGTGGGTTTGGGTAATCCATGGGTTATGGGTCAATACCATTTGTAGTTTTTACCCATTTTAGTATACACTAGTTATATTTTATAAAGTGTTTACCCATAGTTTATGGGTTGAAACCATGGGTCTTTTTATTAGATACAATGTATCTCATGGGTGCAATGTACCTAGTCAAATGGGTTTGGGTAATACCATGGGTTATGGGTCAATACCATTTGTAGTTTTTACCCATTTTAGTATACACTAGTTATATTTTATAAAGTGTTTAACTAAACATGTTTAATGGTTTGTTAGGGTTTGATCATAAGCAACATAACAAACATGTACGAACTCGTGTTGTAGCATACAAGGATTTGAGTCATCGAGAGGTGTGAGAGTAGGTTGAGACAAAATATAATTACAAGTAACTTATACATTTTACGTTATGTATTACAAGTTACATGTTTGTCATCAAAAACAAATGAGAATGTATAGATTAAATATCGTAATATTTGCACTAACAATCTCCCTTTTGATGATGACAAATATATGTAAACGTAATAGATAGGTAAAATGTCAAAGTTACTTGTGTCCGCATTTCCTATACATTACCTTCTCTGTTTACACTCTTCTCCCCCTTTTGTCGAACCAAAAAGGGTGTGTCCTTGAAGTTTAAACTTAATTTCTTCCAAGAATGGCGAGTTTGCATCATTCCTAGTGAAGTTAAAAGAAAGACACCTTATTGCTCCAATTGGCACACCACGCCAATACCTTCAACATGAAACACTAATGACGAAGCTTAGCAACTCATGACCTTGAGTTTGCACGTCTTCAAGAGGTGGTGATCTAGCCTTTAAGAGGAACCTAGAGAATCACACAAAAAAATAGAAAGATCCTTTGAATTATAACCATTATTGCCAACGGGTCAATGGATCAAATTTATGAGGCTTAACCTACATCAAGGTTAGTGTTAAAAAAATAAAATTAAAATAAATGATGAGAAAGAAATCTCCCTTTTGTTGAAACATAAAGGAATTTTGAAGAATGAATGTGCATGCTGCCCCTTGACGGTTGCTCCCCTTGTTAAGGCGCCAAGTATTTTAGGAAGGCTAAGACGAAAGTATTGCAAAATTTGCAATGTTTTGCTTCGACGAAAACTCCCCTTTATTGAGAGCGTCAAGTTCTCCTAGTGTGTTTTGAAAATCTACAAAACAAAAGTTAGTGCAAAATTATATTCGCCCTGGACGAGTAAGTCATATGATGCACTTTATAAATGCTCGACGGAAGCTCCCCTAGCTCGAGGGCCAAGAAGAACCTACAAAAAAATTAGTGTAAAATTTCATCCATAAATAGACGAGAATCCATACACATCAAAGTGTATATATATGAACCTACAAAGAAAGGATTAGTGTCAAAAGATAATAATCCTACTACTTGCATCATCATGGTTGGTTTAGAGGTTGTAAGGTTTGTTCAAGGTAAGAAAAAATGTGCTTAGGGATGAGACGATTTCATTACGAAATTCACTTGGCTTTTGACAACATAGATGTTTGTGGAGGATGGTTGAGCGACCATGAATTGTAGTGGTAGTGAGACACTTGTAGGATGTGGTTGACACAAGTAGCTTGTGGTTTGAGGTTGTGGTTAACACAAGTAGGATGTGGTAGAACATGAGATATACTTCATCACGTAGTTCGTGAACTAGACCTTGGATACGGTGATAATGATAGAAATCATCATTATGACTTAGAGGTATGGAAGTTGTGGTAGAGGTGATGAAAGGTATCAAGGTGAATCTTTGACTTGGTTGATGACTCAATATAGGTGGTAGACATGATGACTTTGTGACTAGTGACAAAGTAGAGTAAGATGGTTAGGATGATGCAAGATTAGGAATATAAGAAAATGTGCAAATGATCACAACTTGACTTGATGATGAAATTGACTATTGTCATCCTACAAGAATCCAAAAGAGTTAGTACAAAAGGAAAACATTTATACAAATGGATAAATTGTTCACATAAAATCATGAAACGAAAATAAAGAACACGTAAAGAATCATATAAATGCAACTCATTTATAGACATATAAGAAAATGATAATCCTAAGTGTTGAACAAGTGCTTGTGTGGGGAAAAGGAAATTTGAAATGATTATCTAAAGAGATAAAGTACCTACTGTTCCACGGATCCCACGGTTCCCTCCAATGAGGGATCCGTCTAGGCTAATCCTAGGGATCCGGCTTTCAGCAGCTAAGAAAGGATAAAAATGATGTTTGTAAGGTCTAAAGCCTATACCTCCTTGAGTGTTTCAGTCTTCCTAAGTGTTTTAAATGAAGGAGTACTTAAATGATCAAGGGCAATGAGTGATGTAGCTAATGATTGCCTTTTATGGAAAGAGATGGGGCTTTATGAGCACCAGTGGATGATCAAAGATGACACTAAGAGATTTGAGAGTGTTTAAATGATCCTAGTGATCAGATGATGAATTAAGAGAGATTTGGAAAATTCTTTAAAAATCATAAGAAATTAAAAACTAGTTTTTGGCCTATTTTGAGGTAAGAATGACTAAAATTAATTTGCTAAAATTGAGAGAAATATCAAACTATGTGTTTTGAGATGAGAGGAACAATGTGTAAACATTGGAGCGGAAAGATGGTGAGTTTGAAACTAATGATAAATAAAAAAAAAATACTTCAAATGTGATCCTAAGTCATCCATGAGTGAATGTGAGATCAACTGAGCCTAAGGAAAGTTTAAGTGATCCTAATGTAGCATGTTTAACTAGTCTGTTAATACAAATAAGCCGTAAAAACGTTTATTTATATTTTACGATCTTCTAATGTTTTGTCGATAACAAACGTAAAATCATTTTAACGAAACAAATAGAATACGTAAATAGTTTGAGTTAATAGTTTCCTAACACACTTACGCTTTCACATAAAACACTAAAACAAGTATAAGTGATTTTATGATTTAAATACATATGTACAACAACTAGTGTTTACATATTGAGTTAGCATATACTTAAACTAAGTATACTAAAATGGGTAAAAACAAGTATATACTAAATGGGTAAAAACTAGCAAATGGTATTGACCCATAACCCATGGTTTTATATATACCACTTAACCAAGTTCATTGTATCTAGAAAGAAAACCATAGATCAACCCATAACCCATGACCCATGACCCATGACCCATAACCAAAAATACCCACGGGTAAAGAGGAGCGTTCCACGGATCCCTGGCTTTGAGCTAGCCGGATCCTAAGTGGAAGGGATCCGTGGATCCGGGGAACAAGAGAGAATTTTCTATAAATAGAGAGCCATTTCTTCCTTTCTATTCATCACTTCACACACATACTTTCCCAAGTATTCTAACCTCTAACCTCGGATCCAAGTGATCTATGTAGTTTGTCTTTTGTTTTTGTGTGATCTTCTAGGTTCCTCTTAAAGGAGAGATCACCACTTTGAAGACGCAAGTGAAGTCCATAAGTTGCAATGCTTGTCATCATCAAGACAACTAAGGTTCTCTTGTTGATAGTTCTTCCTTTCTCCATAGGTATTAGGTTAAAGGCATTAGTGAAGGATGCCGAAAGTGTTAAGACGAAAACATTAGTGAAAGGTGCTTATCGTTCGTGTCAAGAGCATTAGTGAAGAATTCTATAGGTGTCAAGACGAAGGCATTAGTGAAGGGTGCCAAGTGTTGTGTCAAAGGCATTAGTGAAGGGTGCTAAGCGTTGTGTCAAAGGCATTAGTGAAGGATGCCAAAGAATCAAATCAAGTAGCATTTGGGAAGAATTCCTAGGTCGTATAATCGATGAGGTGCATCGTTATACATATAAGTATTTGTTTATTTACAAGGATGGTGATATCCTTAATGGTGTTGTAACAAGGAGTAGATCTCCTTGAGATTAGGTGTTATGGTCGTGAAGGGTAGTAGTTCCTCCATAGTAATGAAACTAGGTGCTTAGCCTAGTACCTAATAAAGGGTAAGCGACGTTGTGATAGGATTAGTTCTCCTAAGGTGTGAAAGAACCGGTGGTTAGCCTAGCACCGTATAAAGGGTAGCGGACGTTGTGTTAGGTGTGGTTCGCCTTGGTGTGAAAGAACTCGGTATTTAGCTTTGTACCGGAAAAAGGTTGCGACGCTGTGAAGGCTTCTCCGCCATAAGGAGATTTGGTGTAGTGCTTACGAACTCTCGAGTAGGTGACTCGGGAGTGGAGTAGGGCAAGGAAGGTGTCCTTGTAGCGAACCACTATAAATAACTTGTGTCGTGGTGATGTGCTTCTTACTCTTTATCTTTCATTACACGTTTATATATCTATCTATCAACGCCCAACATAAACAACCAAATAGATTGACATAAGTCTATCTAAATATTTAAAAGGAAGTTTTAAATTGGTAAACTATTCAACCCCCCTTCTAGTTTTCCACACCGCATCGAGCTTCGTTACAAGTTTCTTAAAGTATGTTGTACTTTAAAGACTTGATACGATCCGTGTATGTTTGAAAACTACAAAGAAGGATTTTTTGGGTCATATTTTTTAAATCGTTTTGTTGGACATTGATAGATGATTCTAACAACTTTTGTTCCTAAGAAATCTTCATGCTAGAATCTCTCCAAAATCTTCATTCAAAGAATAATGAAGTCAACATTCAAGGAAGGATCTAAAAAGTAATCACAACTTCATTTACACTAAGTACAAAGGATTACTTTAAAAGCTCATGAAGTATCTTTGGTATTATGCCAAACCAAGAAGCATAGAGGTATGTTTTACTTTTCATTAGATAAGTTACATGAGTTCAATTTATCTTCATAAGTTCTCTTTGTTTATTTATCACTAACATCATTAGAAGTCTCTTCGTCACTTTTCCGCCTTTTTCATCATCGGAATAATACTCCTTTGATTCGTCAAACTAACGCCGTCATCACATATGAACCTTCGATATGTGATTCATCAAAAGCCGTCATCCAAAAACAATCTTCATCTAATACCTCCGAACTATTTTTAGTATGCTAATTTATAAGCCTACTACAAAAATAATGCCAAACAACCCTTTTTCGTCCACAGAGGCGGATCCCCTAGTTGTACTAGCCGGATCCCAAACATAAAAGATCCGGGGAACCATGGAAGTAACTCAACTATACGCTTTCAAAATTCACCACTAATTGTTTTTACCTCTATTCACACAACACAAAAATGACCAAGCTACAAAATTCATCCTCATTGGCTTCCATACTTTCAAGTATCCCCTCCTAGAACACCATTGTAAGTAATTACATTAACTTGTTGTAACTTTCATCATCCTCATCCTAGGGTTTATGGTTTCTTAATATCTAATCAATTAACTCAATTAGGGTTTTGCAAACTAATCATGAAAAGGGGGATTTTAACAAAATCACTTTGTGTTCACAACATTGTTAATACAAATCAAAACCATAAACCCATTCCAACTAATTTCTCTTAATTGAAAATTTGTATTTTTAGGACCAACCATACCCAAAGCCACTCAACAAGATCATCATGACACCGTCCATTACCTTACTCACTACTATCATAAAATGGGATTGACCAAAACCGACCGTAAAATATTCAAAAGCCTTGTAAAACGACTTATCCACGAAGGTCGTGTAGTCAAGGAATGTTTCCTTGAAGATACCGACATTCATCAAGTTTTCTCGACAATCAATTTTGATTGTCTCCTTGACATAGATGAACAAATTTGTCCGGTCTTTATTTTTGAATTTTACAAAAGCTTTAGGATCATTAGAAACACCGACAATAGCATCTCAATCGCCTTCATCATCAACAAACAAAACTTTATTTTTCCTCTCAACACCTTTGCTCAAATTCTTCGCATTCCTTGTGAAGGAATTTGTATGTACTCTCAAGATTGGACAATTAACGCTCAAAACCTTGCACTTGATTCTAAGCCTCTTTATAACACTCCTCTCGACGATCCCGAAACCATTAGAGATACTATCTTCAAAGTTAGGACCGACCAATCTCGTTACGACCGTAACAAAAAGCTTATTCATCGTGATCCCTTTCAAATGGAACTTTTCGAAATGCATCCCATGTTTAGAAAATGGGAAGAAATCCTTAGGGAAAATGTCATTAGCCTAGTTGGAAACAAAGATCATCCAAACGCATGTCTTGTGCAAATGATCTATTGTCTTACCCACCAAAGGCCATTTAATCTTGCCTATTACATGGTAAGGAGAATGGTGGGTATTCAAAGCTTCAACATGGTACTTCCATATGGTATGCTCCTAACACGACTTTGTAAGTATGTTGGTACATTGCAACCATCTCCTATTAACGATGATCATTACCTTCCGATCACGCCATGGTACCTCTTATCAAACAACGCCTAAATGGTTCATGGTTAATGAAGAGAAACTCAAGCTCTCGGACTCCTCGGCCGGTGAAGAAGAAGATGAAGATGAGGAAGATGTCGACCCCGTAGCCAACATCAAATTAGAAATCCTTGAATACCACGAACAACTTCCAACCATTCCAAACGAGACCGCGGAATTTAAACAATTGAGGGGCATGATTCAAAACCTCGCTTACAACCTCACTAAGCCGTCAAAAAGGAAAAGAAAGGATTGACGAAAGAGACAATAGGATTATGCTTATTTTCGTTTATTTTATGTTTGGATGATTACGTGTTAGTTCTTTTGGTTTATGGAAATTTGGATAGTGTTACTTTATCATATTTTTATAAGTGGTATTTTGTGATGACATGCTTGTTCTTATTGCTTTACTTATTGTTTTATTAGTGTGCAAAATCTGCATATTATTTATGTGTAGATTCTGATCTGCAGATGCTGGATCCCAAGGATTAGCCTAGCCGGATCCCTTCTTTGAGGGAACCGTGGGATCCGTGACATCGATCGCTAATTCAAAGATTTCTTGCATCAAGATAAACACTCTAGATAACATCTCATTAGCTAAGCATATGATTTTAGAATCCAACTAGAACCTTTTCAAGGATGAGAAAGGCTTAGACTTACTAAAGGCTTACTTAAAATCTTAGTCAAAATGTCTCTTGATTTATCAACACATGAAAGCTCACCATATTTCTGCCTCAATAACCCACAAACTATTTCTCATCTCTCAAAACACTTAAGAGAACAAATTAAACATTTTTAGGAAATTACTTCTTGTAAGACAAAAATTAGTGTTTCAATTCTTGTGATTTTTAAGAATTTTTCTAAATATCACCTCAAGCTTAAATCTGATCATCAGGATAATTTATTATGACTTGACACCTCCAAAACTCTTAGTGTTATCCTTGGACATCCATTGGTAGTCATCTTGTCCCATCCTCCTTCCATAAGAAGCAATCATTTGCTATAACACTTATTACCTTTGATCATTCAAATACCCTTTCATCTTAAACACTTAGGAGAACTGAAACATTCAAAATGAGATAGGCTTTAGCTCCTAGAAACCTCATTTCAAACTTGTCATAACTGCTGAGAGCCGGATCCCTAGGATTAGCCTAGCCGGATCCCTCCAAGGAGGGAACCGTGGGATCCGGGTGACAGTTTAGGTCAAACGTTGCTAAAACAATCATTTCAACTTATCTTCCTAACTCAAACACTCCATCTCATCTTAAATGACTTCCTAGATCAGTGAAACTCTGAATCTCAACCTTGTGCATGTTGATCATCACATTTCCAAGAACATTAGTGGATTAAGTCTTAAATGCAATTGCTAAGTTCTTTCCTTTATAAGCCACATTGCCAAGAACACTTTAGTCATCAAACACAAACATAATTATCAGCAATTGCAACCATCTCCCTTAGTCACCTCATCATGAGAAAAACTCCTAGTGCTAACTCATCCACTCAAGAACCACCCAAGAAACTTGCTAGAATCATACACGAAGTTTCCTCAACCGAATCATCTCCGGTTAAGTCCACCAATGCTAGGATTTCCCTACACCAAGGAAACCAATCAAACTAATCCCCAAGAAGAGTGTTCCACTAGGATTTCATCACCAAATTCTACTATACCAAACATAACCTCCACAACTCAACCAACATCATTAGTGCCTAGAGCCACCTCACAATCATCTCCACACTCTCACAATGTAGAAGAGTTACCCTCTTGGCCATCTCATCTTTCACCATTACCAACAAATTCACTTGAAAAGATTGAGCAACAAAATCAAAGTGTTGAATCAACACTTGCTTCAAAAATAAACTCCATCATTCCTCCCAATAGTCCATTTTGGATTATGAGAAGACATCAAAGGCAACCACCCGACCATATGGAAGTTGATGCTTCTTTGTCTTCACCCTCAAACATTGTAGAGCCATCACTTAATAAGCCTCCACCAATTCCTCCTTCATTTGAAGATACTCAACCCACTTTACTTGAAATTCCACTACAAGAAATTCAAAACCATGACAAGGATTGCTATCATTATAAACATGTTGAAAGGTTGATACATGAACTACGTGAAGAGCAACGTTTCATGTTTTATCACCTCTCGAACGTTTCAAGAGGTTAACAAGTTTAAAATACAATGATCATCATAGTCAAAAGCTCAAACTTAGAACATTTAGGAAACCTTTTCATCCTTGATCATCATTAAGTTTTAGTTGAACCTTGAATTTGGGTAACTCATTAGCATTAGTAGTACTTGTATGGCTAGTTCATTCTCTTAGTCTTAGAGATTTGTTTGGTTATCTCTTGTTTTATTGAATGAACATTTATATGTTTTGATTATTCGCATGCGTTGTGCTCTTTATTGCACACATATATTGTCTCCACTAGCATTGTTTGACACATCTTCATTGCTGAAGAAACTGTCAACAGACAGCCGGATCCCTCCATAATGCCTAGACGGATTCCTTCAAGAAGGGAACCGTGGGATCCGTGGATCAGAAGCACAAATTTCTACTAACTTGAGTTTTATTTGCAGGAAATTATGCACTATACTCTTGTTTTTCTAACCTTTACTTTGTAGATTTTCAAAATAACACATGAAGATTTTGACACCATAAAGCTAGGGGGAGCTTTGTGTCAAACGATATTGCAAAAACATTTGCAACATTAAACCGTTTTTGGATTATACTTCATGATACCCCATTGCATCTTTGCAATCTTCAAGGGGGAGCACGTTTTCGTCACTTAGACGAACCATTTGCAAACTTAATTGCAAACACAATTAGTTTATTTTACGTCATGTCCTTGACGCCTTTGAAAGGGATGGACTCGTCTGGGGAGTTAAGACAAGTACCATTCCGCTACTTGCTCTCTTTACATTTTTACATTTTTTATATATAAAAATTGTGTTAGTCTTTTAACACTTTTTGTTTCGACAAAAGTGGGGAGAAGAAAGTAAAACTACATATTCAAACTTTTACAATTTTAGCTTTTCCTTAAAATAATTTTATGTTTTGTCATCAACAAAAGGGGAGATTGTTAATACAAATAAGCCGTAGAAAACGTTTATTTATATTTTACGATCTTCTAATGTTTTGTCAATAACAAACGTAAAATCATTTTAACGAAACAAATAGAATACGTAAATAGTTTGAGTTAATAGTTTCCTAACACACTTACGTTTTCAAATAAAACACTAAAACAAGTATAAGTGATTTTATGATTTAAATACATATGTACAACAACTAGTATTTACATATTGAGTTAACATATACTTAAACTAAGTATACTAAAATGGGTAAAAACAAGTATATACTAAATGGGTAAAAACTAGCAAATGGTATTGACCCATAACCCATGGTTTTATATATACCACTTAACCAAGTTCATTGTATCTAGAAAGAAAACCATGGATCAACCCATAACCCATGACCCATGACCCATGACCCATAACCAAAATACCCATGGGTAAAGAGGCGTTCCACGAATCCTGGCTTTGTGCTAGCCGGATCCCAAGTGGAAGGGATCCGCCGGATCCGGGAAACAAGAGAGAATTTTCTATAAATAGAGAGTCATTTCTTCCTTTCTATTCATCACTTCACACATACTTTCCCCAAGTATTCTAACCTCTAACCTCGGATCCAAGTGATCTATGTAGTTTGTCTTTTGTTTTGTGTGATCTTCTAGGTTCCTCTTAAAGGAGAGATCACCACTTCTTGAAGACGTGCAAGTCAAGTCCATGAGTTGCAATGCTTGTCATCATCAAGACAACTAAGGTTCTCTTGTTGATAGTTCTTCCTTTCTCCATAGATATTGGGTTAAAGGCATTAGTGAAGGATTCCGAAAGTGTCAAGATGAAAGCATTAGTGAAAGGTGCTTATCGTTCGTGTCAAGAGCATTAGTGAAGAATGCTATAGGTGTCAAGACGAAGGCATTAGTGAAGGGTTCCAAGCGTTGTGTCAAAGGCGTTAGTGAAGGGTGCCAAGCATTGTGTCAAAGGCATTAGTGAAGGATGCCAAAGAATCAAATCAAGTAGCATTTGGGAAGAATGCCTAGGTTGTATAATCGATGAGGTGCATCGTTATACATATAAGTAACTGTTTATTTACAAGGATGGTGATATCCTTGATGGTGTTGTAACAAGGAGTAGATCTCCTTGAGATTAGGTGTTGTGTCGTGAAGGGTAGTAGTTCCTCCATAGTAATGGAACTAGGTGCTTAGCCTAGTACCGATAAAGGGTTGGCGACGTTGTGATAGGATTAGTTCTCCTAAGGTGTGAAAGAACTCGTGGTTAGCCTAGCACCGTATAAAGGGTAGGCGACGTTGTGTTAGGTGTGGTTCGCCTTGGTGTGAAAGAACTTCGGTATTTAGCTTTGTACCGAAAAAGGTTGCTTATCGTTGTGAAGGCTTCTCCGCCATAAGGAGATTTGGTGTAGTGCTTACGAACTCTCGAGTAGGTGACTCGGGAGTGGAGTAGGGCAAGGAAGGTGTCCTTGTAGCGAACCACTATAAATAACTTGTGTCGTGGTGATGTGCTTTACTCTTTATCTTTCATTACACGCTTATATATCTATCTATCAACGTCCAACATAAACAACCAAATAGATTGACATAAGTCTATCTAAATATTTAAAAGGAAGTTTTAAATTGGTAAAACTATTCAACCCCCCCCTTCTAGTTTTCCACATAGTCCAATAAGGTCTAGAATGTTGGATTGATGCAAGGAGGCTACAAAGGAACTTCTGTCCACCCGGATCCCACGGATCCTTCTCTTGAGGGATCCGTCTAGTTACATCTAAGGGATCCGGCGTCTAAGACATATTTTCTTAACTGAATAGTTGCAGAATTTTGCTCTATGTTTCGAATTATAAGACAAATTGTTTCTACAGCAAGCATACATGTATACACATTAAGCAAATCAAGGAGAACATGTATAGATCACATATAGGCAATCAAATGAGATCGAGCTCACAAATAACACAAAGGTTTAGCAAACTTAAAGCTCTATTCAAGAAGCCCAAAACAGATTTACGGTCTAGATTAGTAAATCATTTACACTAACAATGACATGCAAGGTATGTGTCAAGAAAGAAAAGAGCACATGATGGTGTTCAAGACAAAAGAGTTGTGGGGTGCTAGTTTAGGAGAATCTAGTCATTACGGATGGTGATTAGCATACAATGGGCTTCGTCCATGAAGTCATGTAGCTCTTCTCGATCAAAGCAAGATAATCGCTTGATGAGGTAAGTGGTTGTGATTAACAACAAAAAATTAATTTTACAACTTGTTTGATTAGTAATCCTAAGACAATGCATAGTATTTCCATTGTAAACTTACTTTAGGAAAACATAGGAGTGTAAATTTCTCAAGTAAGAGAATGAATATGATACTATTACTAGCGGTGCTCAATTACGGCTAAACATGACCATTTTTACGGGCGGTTCCACATACCCAACTTCTATCAAGTAAGAAATTCAACCGTTAGGTCAAATTGAGTTTCTAGTGCAATAAGTTCTCCAAGATTCATTCTCAGTTAGGAAAATTTATATTCCTACAATGGCTATCAAGAGTAACAATGATGATACTTTGCTCGCTTTTATTAATAGTATACTTGAAACAGCTAAGGTGACGAAAGTGTCATGAATTTTTTTTCCGTATGGTGAACAAAGAAATAGTTGGATGAGCTAGTTCAACATATGTTGTTGGAAAGCTCGAGTTTGGACTTTCGGATATGAACAATTATATTTGCGTTGCAAAATAATTTACTTGAGTATATCGGATGAAATAATCAAGTTGTCAATCCTACTATGAAGCTTTGGAAAGCGATCATGAAAATGAAAACGGGAGAGTACATCATCAACACAAGTGTAGGTTATGATCCGATGTACGTTCTTGTTGTTCTTAGAAAACGATACAAGAAAACAAGAAATCATATAAGCACATAAAACATTTATGTTGCACACATGACAAACTCAATAAAAAAGCCATTTAGTGTATTACATGTTTTAAACATTTTTCAACTTATATGACTTATCTAAGTATTTAACCTAACATTTTCGACACAACTAGATGTTATCCCAAACACTCCTTCAAATAGCACATTGATTAGTAGAATATTACTAAATCGACAAACAAGAGAATGAATAGCAAGGTAAGGAAGCCACATATGTTATTCAATCAAACAAGCACAAAAGCTATTTGAGATAAGAAAATAATCACGTAATGCAAGGAAGACAATTTATCATTTAGCATAGCATACGAAAGTTCTTTTCATCGCTTTGTGTTAAATATAAACATGTATACCAAGCTTGATTAGTTTCTTTTATAAATATGATCAAAACCTTAATTTCAAAAGAGGACACATTGTTATTCAAAGATGAAAACATCCGTCTCCAATTAGATCAAAAGTTTGTGCAAAAGTTATGACCAAAAATGACTTTCTATTATAAATCAATGATTCTGTAAATTTTTGATTTGAATCAGTTTATGAAATCAATTTTAAATAAAATTAGACTCAAATACCTTTAAAACGATAGGTGGTACGACTTCTAACAACTTACGGTTAATTAGTTATGAATTTTTGAAATTCGCATAAAACTGTTTTCGTACCACGGATCCCACGGATCCTTTGCTTGAGGATCTGTCCGGTGTAACTCGAGGATCCATGAATCGACGTAATTACAAAATGCACGTTTTGACCCGACGAAAAGGTTTAACCTTTGTAGACTTTTAAGTGAAGTTATATTACCCAATTTTACCTTTATTCAAGCTTGATTCACAAGATATCTAACAACAAAACTTCAAAGAGAAAAACAATCAACAAAACACTTTTCATATTTTGCTTGACTTCACCAAAAATTTGATACAAGGACCATACTCGTTTTGAAAACCATTTGTTTTAAAAACTAGAGCCAACCCGCTCTGATATCAATTGGGAAAACGTAGAGGGGGGGGGGTGAATATGTTTCCGTTTCAAACTTAAAACTTTTGTATCAAATATAGTATAAACCATTGCATTTGCAAATCTCGACGCGAGGATGCATTTAACGCATTACGGCATGTAAGGCCAACCCCTTAATACCACATAAGATTCCGCAAGATTAATGGTTCATTATAAATCAAGTTTCACCATTATAAGTCCGGTTGCTTTTTCTTTATCAAGCGTGTCATAATATGTAAAGTGTTAAATATAGTTTGTGACTATATAAAAGACCAAGTATGTATCACAAACATAGACATCAACCACATAGAAAATAAACAATGTAATGCAAGAATAAGAGTAAAGCGATAAGTAAAAGGATAGACAAACCAACGCGAGGATTTATAGTGGTTCGGCTACAAGGACACCTTCCTTGCCCTACTCAACTCCCCGAGTCACCTACTCGAGAGTTTGTAAACACTATACGACACCAACTCCTTATGGCGGAGAAGCCTTCACAACGTCGCCTACTCTTTTTCCAGTACTAGGCTAACCACCGGGTTCTTTCACACCAAGGTGAACCACACCTACCACAACGTCTCCTACCCTTTATTCGGTGCTAGGCTTACCACCAGGTTCTTTCACACCAAGGTGAACCACACCTACCACAACGTCGCCTACCCTTTATTAGGTACTAGGCTAAGTACCTAGTTCCATTACAATGGAGGGACTACTACCCAACACTACACAACACCTAATCCCAAAGGAGACCTACTCCTTATTACACCATCAACAAGGATATCAATATCCTTTGACCCAATACTAATCTATCTTGTACATCGAATCACACCATATCGAATGTACACCTTAGGCACCTTTCACTAATGCCTTTGACTCGATCTTTAAGGCACCTTTCACTAATGCCTTTGATCTTGACTTCTAAGCACCCTTCACTAGTGCTTTCAATACGGACGATCGACACCCTTCACTAATGTCTTCGTCTTGACCCTTTAGACATCTTTCACTTATGTCTATGACACATCTATGACACCCATTATGTTTTGTGGCCCAACATAACAAACCTTGTGTTTTATGGCACAAACATATAAACCATCTAGTCTAGTCATAGATACAAGAATATGATACTAGACAATATCCAAGACAATGTGTCTAATGCATATGAAATCCTAAGGTAAACATCAAGAATCCAAAGCATGATGTAGTTAGTCTTCTATGAATGAAGATGAAAAGTTTCCCAAGCTTGTTGTAGAAGATCTTCATATGCTTGTATGCTTGTGATGGGTGATCACTTCAGTAGGTAAGGATGCAAGATCTCTAAGCTTGCTATGGAGGATCACTTCGGGAGTATGCTTACAACAAATGAAAGTTAGAAGCATTATGATCATATGAAATAAGGGTGGTTTACATGTTTCCTAATGATCTAACTATCCTAGAAATGGTGGAGAGAAACTATGTGTGAAGGTGTGAATAAATGGTAAGAAGTGGCTTGCTATTTATAGGCAAAAAGACCAAAACCATGTTCTGCCCAAGGATCCCTTCTGGAGGGATCCGACCCTTGTAATTCCAAGGGATCCGTGGGTCATTTGAGGGATCCGTGCACGCTCCTCTTTACCCATAGTTTATTGGTTGAAACCATGGGTCTTTTTATTAGATACAATGTATCTCATGGGTGCAATGTACCTAGTCAAGTGGGTTTGGGTAATACCATGGGTTATGGGTCAATACCATTTGTAGTTTTTACCCATTTTAGTATACACTAGTTGTATTTTATAAAGTGTTTAACTAAACATGTTTAATGGTTTGTTAGGGGTTTGATCATAACGCAACATAACAAACATGTATGAACCTGTGTTGTAGCATACAAGGATTAGAGTCATCGAGAGGTGTTGAGAGTAGGTTGAGACAAAATCTAATTACAAGTAACTTATACATTTTACGTTATGTATTACAAGTTACATGTTTGTCATCAACAAAACAAATGAGAATGTATAGATTAAATATCGTAATATTTGCACCAACACCTAGTAATAATTCCTATTTTCAACTCAGACCCTTTTGACCAGTTAGCCCGTTACTAGCCGATGGGTAATAATTCTTATATATTTTATGTTTGCAGCGGTGGCTACAACATTAAGACATTATCTGGTTCAATGGAGCTGATGAAATTTGAGATGGTAGGCTTGACAATACTTTTAGGTGCCGCAAAAGCACTTGGTCAAATTAAATCAGATGGAGTAGAGGTGTGATGATATGCAATTATCCATTCCAATATAAATTATATCTTCACTCAATAATTTAAACAATATTAGTTATTACTTGATTTTCTGCTTTATGTATCGCCTTTTATTTGGCAAAACATGTTCATTTCATTGTGGTGGCTTGTGATATATGATTAGTGGAAGTGGCTTGAGGCCCGAAGACGTATTGACTACCCTAAACAGAATGACAACTAAGGTACAATTCAGGTACTTGTGCAAACAACCTTTACAAGTATGATTTTTTTAGGGGTGCAAGTCACTGTTGATATTAATTAGAAAAGCTTTTTAGGATTGCATGTTTAGGCTGTTTGGGATTGCATATTGAATTAACTTTTTATAAGGCTGTTTGGGATTGTTTATTGAATTAATTGCTTATAGGGCTTTTTAGGATTGCTTATTGGGTTAATTGCTTATAAAGGATATTTGGGAATGCTTATTAATTTACTAGCAGGGGTTGTTTGGTATTGTTTATTAGAACTACTTATAAAGGGATAAATAGTTTCTACAAGCACTACTTAGTAGCCTTTATACTTTAATAAGCAATCACAAATGGTTTTCTTTATCAGCAGTCTCAATAAGCAATCATAAATAACGCCTATAAAATGCAATTTCAATAAGCAATCCCAAACATCCCAAATTAACTCTTTTTAATAAAAAATAATAATAGACAGGTTATATCTTTCCATCACTTTCATCGAATTAAGAGTATTCCAATTAAGCTTTCAAAATCAATTTCTTCTATCCTCACACGTCTTATTTACAGGTTCAAGTAGGTGGATCACCTATATATAAGGTTGAGAGAAAGCTAGGCAAAGGTGGTTTTGGTCAGGTCTTTGTTGGCCGTCGAGTTTCTGGTGGAACTGATCGCATATCAGGTCCTCGTGACATGGAGGTAATGTTCTCATACTAAGCAACCAAGTTTGTTGGCCGTCGAGTTTCTGGTGGAACTGATCGCATATCAGGTCTACAGCTATGGCCCTCCATACGAGTGGCAAGCTTACAAGTACGTGTGCAATTAAATTTTGTTGGAACCTTTTTAAGATCAAACATCCATCATCTCAAGATCATCCTATAGTTTTGATATTAACAGACATTATAGTATAGTTTCATTAAGGCAGTTTTATAATTCTATGTATAGTCCTATGCCTGTAATTTTCATATAGGTTGGGCCATGCCCCAAACGACCCATATTGACAGTTTTTATGGTTGATAGTTATTTGACAGTTATACTTTCAACCATTGTGTATGTTGGCTTCAATGAACCAACACAAAGGCACCTATTAGAAAGATATAAATATGTCAATTCCTGTAAGTCAAAATCAATCAATCAATTTAATACAAAGTTATTTATATTTGAAATTCCCTCCATATTTGTTCTGTCCTAATTTGCATACATACTGCATATTTTTCTCACTGCACTACAAAACACCATATCAGAAAACATGGCCTATCCTAACTCACATCTTGATCAAAGTTGGTCAAGGCACAAACTTGCCTTGAACCATCCTAAGAAGTGGCATCAGAGCATAGGTTTAAGGAAGCCCATGAGAAGATTTCATGAGTCTGTTCTACTGAGACAACAGAAAAGGGAAAGAGAAGAGAGAAGTTGGGAATTTTCATAAAGCAGATTACCCAAGATTGCAAGAATATGCTTAAAGAAAAACTTGAAGAAATCAAGGATTTCAATCAGTCTCTCCCACATCCCCACTACACTGTTGCCTCACACAACAAATTCAGAAACTTTAGATGTTTTAAGTGCAAGAAGGAAGGGCATATGATCAAAGACTGCCCTATAAGAAAGATGGAGGAAGAAGTGGGACAACAGAATGTTCCAAGTAATTATGCAGAAAACTCATCTGCACATCACAAATTCCAACGCCCCACTGTAAGTATTAAGTTTCTAGAATTGATACACTTTGAGACAAAATGCATGTTAAAAGGAACTGATCAAGAGAACTGGGACAATATATGGTACATTAGCAATCATATAAACATGCATGTCTGTTCTAGAGTCAATATTTTCTCCAAACTTAAAGAAAAATTCATAGTTGGGAAAATTGAAGAAGAAAACAAATTACTTTTTACATATGGTATTGGGGAAGTGATTGTTAAAAATGGGAATAGGAAGTACTTAATCTCAGGGGTCCTCTACACCCCTGAGGTATCTCTAAACATCCTATCAGTAGATCTCCTTGAAAAAATAAGGAGTGGAAGTTCTCTATGAGAACAATACATGTACATTAAAATACATGTTCAAGGATCCCAAAGCCCATACTTTCAATGAAGACTCCCTCAGAATCAAGCACAATGACTTCTTGGATAATCACTTTGAAGCCTTAAGTGCATCTGCAAACCCACAGTCACATGAATGTGATAAGAATGAAATCAAAGGAGTGACCTATTCTACCAAAGTCACCACTTTAATGATTTCACAAATTTTATGAATCTTATCAGTATAGATAAATTGGTTGGGCAACAATGGGAATATTTCAGAAAAAGGTTCATATCTACCCTCAAATGGTTCTATGAAGTCTACCTAAATGGCCCTTTGCCTGGTCCTCTACCACCCCAAATCAATGGCAAGACAGTTCACTTGATGGACCTTTATAAGGTTATTGAGTGCTTGGGTGGTTATCTTCAAGTACACTTCTCAAAGAAATTTGGACAAGCTGCAGAAATTCTAGGCTTTTCTTACCATGAAGGTGAAGACCTCAAGCTATGCACAACACATATATTGATGTTCTTAAAAGTTACCATAATACTGTAAGAGTGCAAAAGATTGGACAGATTTCAGTCCCAATCAAAGCCACAAGCAATGTGGACAAAGGCAAGGCTTCCTACTGCCTTAACAATCAAGATCAGAAAGACAGGCTGCATGCATCTATAGGGTCAAAGAACTACACCAAGCCTGAACATTTTGGCATAAAGCTTGAAGATGAGACTCAAGAAGGCAATGCCTACAACCACCATCAAATTGGTCAAAGCAACCACCAAATCAACAAAGAATCAAGGATGAAAGACTCATCAAATGATGACTTTGTCATCATTTGATTCTCGAAAATGTAAGAATCAAAGATCGATGGATTTTGATCTTAGGGAGGTGACTGTTGGAACCTTGTTAAGATCAAACATCCATCATCTCAAGATCATCCCATAGTTTTAATATTAACAGACATTATAATATAGTTTCGTTAAGACAGTTTTATAATTCTATGTATAGTCCTATGTTTGTAATTTGCATATGGGTTGGGCCATGCCCCAAACGACTCATATTGACAGTTTTTATGGTTGATAGTTATTTGACAGTTATTTTGACAGTTATACTTTCAACCATTGTGTCTGTTCGCTTCAATGAACCAACACAAAGGCACCTATTAGAAATGTATAAATATGTCAATTCCTGTAAGTCAAAATCAATCAATCAATTTAATACAAAGTTAGTTATATTTGAAATTCCTCCATATTTGTTCTCGTCTCTAATTTGCATACATATCGATATTTTTCTCATCGCACTACAAAACACCATATCGTAAAACATGGCCTATCCTAACTCACATCTTGATCAAAGTTGGTCAAGGCACAAACTTGCCTTGAACCATCCTAAGAAATTTTATGTGAAAACAGATTAACATATCTCTTTCTTTTCTCCAAATTTAATTTAAATAAGGGACAAATATGATTTTGTGGAACAGTACCCTTGGTGGCAGTCATGGAGTGCCAAAAGTTCAATATAAAGGAAATAAAGGAGATTACTATGTGATGGTATGCTTATAAGTATTCCTGCTCATATAGATGAATAACGATTAAAAATTACAGTAATAATTTCTTCATTTTTTAAATCTTATTTTCCAGGTCATGGATATGTTGGGGCATAGTTTGTGGGACGTCTAGAATTCTTCTGGGCGAACGTGAGTTCCTAATCATGTTAACATAAGACAATGCTTTGTACTTATTTATCATGTCATTTACTGCATTTTTAATATGAAACAATGCATATTGTGTTCCATTTCTTTTCTTTTTTTGTTTCATGGAAATTGTATACCAAGAGTAATAGAAACTAGAATTCATTCATGTAATTGAATCTATTAAGTGGTAGTTGATGCTATATATCATATGATGAGTAACTTGATTTTTGAATTTTTGCTGCAAAAGAGAACTTTATTTAAACCTATTTGATATTGAGTTGTCTGTGCTGCCTCTTGCTACATCCTATATTCTATTTGATGATTTTTTGCGTATTTGCCAGGATGTCGTCTGAAATGGTAGCTTGTATAGCTGTGGAGGCTTATTACTTCTAGATTTGAGATTTTTTTTCTCTTTTAAGGGAAAAGGTTAATGTTTAAGTTTATTTCTTAATGCAATTGTGCTGAATTACTACTATTTGTCTATCTGAATTAGTTACGTACATGGTCATGTAAAGCCGGAGAACTTTTTACTTGGTCAACCATCAACATCTCAAGAAAAGAAACTATTTCTTGCTGACCTAGGGCTTGGTAAGACATCTCATTCTTAGATGATTATCTACACTTTCTACTTATCTGTTAACACATCCATCGATATATGAAATGCAGCAATGAAGTGGCGGAGCGTGCTAGTGGTCAACATGGTAAATGTTGATTATGATCAAAGGCCTGACATGTTTAGGTAAAAATCCGGCTTTACTGAGCGGGTGATTTGCTTAACTAATTTGAAGTGCTTAGTAGTTTATTAACTAGCAAAATAAAATAAGCGGCAAACACTTGAACAACAAAGTTAGGCTTTTTGCAAAAAGCATAAGCTTTTTTTATAAGCTAAGCCAAACACTCCCTAACTAAATATAAGTCTAGAGTTTAATATTCATTTCATTTGCATAACATATCTTTCTCATATTACCACAGAGGAAGAATTAGATATGCTAGTGTGCATGCACATCCGGAAGAACATCCAGAGAATAGATGATCTAGAATCTTGCTTATACACTTGTGTTTCTTAACCGTGGAGGTTACCTTGGCAAGGGTATCGTATTGTTTGGTTAAAAGTATCTTTTGATGTTAGTTTATATTAATGTTGAGATTATTATGATAATAAGCATATTGATGTTTGTTAGGGGATAATAGATCATTTTTAGTATGCAAGAAGAAATGGCCACATCTCCGTGTAAGTTTGTGTATCTTGATTCAATAATAATGTTTGGTACATCAAGATTATATATGAAAACTTTATTAACAAACTCTAAATCTGCTTATTATTCAGATACTCTAATACAACTCTAAGATATTCGAACTTTTCTCTAAACTCTTAATTGTAAACTCTAAAACTTTTTTTCCGAAATCGCACTCTAATGCCAATCTAGGAGTCCTTTTATAGGCTCAAGGATATCCTAGTCGGTTTACAATTGATAACCTTGTACGACAAGTAATCTAAACATGGAATACAATACTTTCCATAAACGAATATAACAGCTTCTTACGTGCTAGCAAGATACTTTGACTTTATCTTGCAAGACTTTGACTTTATCTTTAGCAAGATTTTGACTCTTTGACTTCTTCCAAGATTTCTGTACCATAAGACTTTCATATCTTCAAGATTTTGATGTCTTCAAGACTTTCATATCCCAACAATCCTCCCTAACTTGAATTCTACTTGCTTGACTTCAAGTTCCTTTGTGAATATATCTTTAATACTTCATCTTTAAAATGGATTGTTCTTTAGTCTTTATAGAATCGTGCTTTGTCAAAGTATCTCTTAGAATTGTTTTCTTCACGCAAAGATTCAAAGAATCTCCATCTTTTCAAAGAACACAAAGAACATATGACAATGTGTACAATAATCTAATTTAAGTTGCATACTATTCTCATCACATCTAAGTGAATCATTGAAAATTCAATGGATTTAGAACTCTTTACCAAAGCCATTATCTTTGGAGTAGCCAAATGTTTTGGTGTGTAAGACCATGGTACATTGATAACCATATGATTTTTAGCAAACCACCGACTATCAACATTTGTTTTGTCTTTACCAAAAGTACCCTTACGGACTAGTTAGTTCTTTTATCGAATGGTGAACTAATTACCAATAATGGTTTTTCCAATGCCTTTACCACAAGCCATTTCTTGTGGGCTAGCCAACTCTTCACATTCCGATATGGTGAGTTGATGACCATCCAACTTATTAGCAAGTTGTCAACTAAAAACGGATTTAATATATCTTTACCGAGCCGTTTGCTCATGGATTAGTCAATCCTTTTGTAACCATGGTGGATTGATAACCTATTGATGTTATCATCATTAAAACCATTTATTCAACCTTTACTTCAAAATATTTATTATTTAGCAAAAGGTTTCATCTAAAATTTACTTAACTGGTTTAGTTCAAGAACAAGACTTTGATGAAAGTATCGTTCGATCGCCAGACTTTGAATAAAAGTACCGATATATCAAAAGTATTTATCCAAATAAAATTCATACCGCTTAAAGATCATTCTCAAGAATGGTAGTCCGGTCTATAAACAAATTGATCACCATGCAAGCAATTTCATCACCTCTTCTACTTCCAATCCATGCTCTAGCATTCTTCTCATTAGATCAACTCAGAAGAGGATATCTTCTTTCTCGCAAACATGTGAATCATTGTTCCATTTTCTAGCTCCAAGACATGAACTCCGATTCTTCAAAGAATCTCCAAGAAACTATTTCCCGCTTTTCTTGATCCTTCCAAATATCATCAAGATTTCTTCATCGCTTCCCACATAGTTATGAGATCACCTTGTAAACCAATCCAATCCCTTCTAACGGATTATCTTCAAAATAAGTCTTCACAAGATGATATAAGTAGAATAGATCTACTCGCTATGATATGCAAAAATCCATAGCCGTTTAAAAACTTTGAAACTTTTATCTTCTTTGTGAAAAACCATATAATCTCCATTCTTAGATTTCTCAACTTTGAAAGCACCGATCTTTGATCTGCTCATCTTCATGTCATTATCTTCCTTGGTATAATCAAAATCTACTATTCTCGAGATAATTCTTCAATTCATCAACAGCCTCGGATCTTAATTCAACCTTTCTTTCTTTGAAAACCGAACATCCAGATCTTCGCTTTTTCTTTTCCTCTTAAGCTTTTCTTCCTTCGACTTCATCCAATAAGCTTCTTCTAAAATCTTTAATGCTCGCAACATCTTTCTTATAAGCTTCTCTCAAAGATCATATAATCTCTTCATGTCCACATAATTTAGCTTTTGCAATCCTTTAAATCCTCTCGCCTTTTAAGTATGCCATCATTGCATTCCTTTCTTTAGCCAAATTAGGTCTTCTTGACATGAATCTAACAGTGTTGGAGACGTAAAGGTTCAAGCCTTCAAGATCCAATTCATCTTGCACCTTTGAGTTGCTTTCTATCCAAAGCTTCTTGAGCTTCTCGTTCTTCTCTATCTTTAGCATTTATCTCTTCTTGAACTTTTCTAGTCGCAGCTTCATTCCTTGCAACTTCAAATGCTCTAAGTTCTCGCTAAAGTAAGTTTCTTCTTCTTAACTTCAACCAAAATACCTTTTCCTTGTCTTTTGGATCAATTGCGTGTTGATCGGTTCTTGGTTGTTCTTCTTCTTGTACATCTCTAATGGTAACACCTCCTCTTGGTTGTGACAAATCAAGAATTGTAGCAACTAATTCATCATCACTTGGTGAATGAATAGGTTTAAATCTAGGTTCCTCCTCTTCCTCTATAACAACCGTAGAAGGACCGACTTCTTCTTCAAAATTCAAAACCCTTGGAGTTATTGGTGTTATAACTTCGCCTAGATGTATCATGAAACTCAAGATTTTGATGTTCAAGACTTTGTTCATCAAGACCTTGAACATCGAGACTTTGATTATCGAGACCTTGAACTTGTACTTCTTCATCTTGTTCCTCTAAAAATCTTCTTTCTTCTTCAAAACATCTTCTTCGATTCTTTTGTCTTCATAACATCTTCTTTCAAATTTTCTTTGTCTAAATTCCTCCCAAGTTGATGTAAGATGATTTAGGAACCGCTCTTCGCTTCAATTCCTTACGAAGTGCTTTTCGACGCTTGTTTTCCTCCTTAACCCATAAGTTGAAACCTTGAATATAGGGTTTAACAAAATTTCTCAACCGTAAGTAGTTTCGCTCAACTTCCTAATAGTTTTAGCTTGTCGCTCAATGCTTTGTTCAACCTAGCGCCTTTGTCAAAGCATAGTTATCCATAGTTAAACCTTCACGAGGAATGTAGGAGCAGACCTTGAACCTCCGAAACGTAACGTTGTGGAGATGGAGTAGGTGCGCTCAATCTCGACTTGAACCTCGGGACCAAGAAACATCACCATGTAACGAAACAAGATCTTCACGAGAAGCAAGATTGCAGATGCAAGATTTTGGGAAGCAAGATTGCGATGCAAGACGTTGTGAAGCAAGACTTGGTCATTATTAGAACCTTCGCTTCTTCATCCTCTTCGGTGCATTACGAGCGACTTGTACAACTTCCATCATGGATGTTGTTAAAGGAATATCTCCACCTCGAACAAGTTACTTCTCTTAGCCATGAATGTATAAATCTTGGCTTGTTGCACAACAAGTAGTAAAGCAAAGAGGGTTTGAGAACATCACCAATTGCTTGTTCAAGAAAACTCAGATAAACCTTGGATACATCAACCAAGTAGCCCCAGATGATATATGCGATAACATTCCATCCAAAATAAGCCGTGAAAAGTTAAAGACTCTGTCCGTAGCCAAGCCAACCACTGCAGATGCAATATTTGAACCAAACTGCTCCCAAGAAGTGCTTTTAGAACTTATGCAATGGAGCAAGACATGGATCAAAAACTTCCATTGAGGACAGAATAAGGCCTTCTTAAAAGTTTGTTCAGTCAAAGAACCTTCATAACCCAAATTACGAAAAGTATCCCAAATCAGTTGCTTGTCAAATCTAATAGTCCCATCATCATCACCAAATAATAAATCATCACGAATGGAGACCTCTGTTATCTTAATAGTCTTTCCAGCAACTGAGGATCTAATATAATATTCATCCTCCTCCATATTCTCTCTAGCATTTGCCCAAAATTCTTGAATCCATGGTTCAATAACATCCGGCTCAACTAAAAGAGCATAGCTAATAAGCGACCCAATTAGATAATCAATGATATCATAGAAAGCCACGTCGCCTCAGTCTTTTCCAAATTAGCCACCATATTGTGCTTCAAACGCTTAAACGATTCACCATTGTTGAAAGAGTGAGCACAATAGAAAGAATGTATCGAGTAATAAAGAGATGGTAATTGGAAGATAAGTATGGAAAAGATGTGAAGTAATAATATGAGAGGAAAATCGGAAAGAAGTTATTTATAGTGAGACTTGAAAATCACAACCTAAATAACAAAGTTACCGTTATTACCAATTACCCTTTAATATTACCGTTGGAACAAGATTTTAATACGACAAACAAGATTTTTTCCACATAAGCGATCTTTCCCAAGCAAGATTTTCCCAAGCAAGACTTTGAGGAAATACAAGATTTTGCCAAAATCTTCATATAAAATAAGTATAAACTAACATCCTCCCTCGAGCAATACAGGACTATATCAAACATCTTATAGTCCTCCCCTAAACATAGCTTAATAGTTAATCATCCCAATGCTCACGACCAGTGATTGAATCGTGAAACATCAAAACCTTTGGTGAGTAGATCACTACATTATCATCCGTGTGAACTTTAACCACATTAATGAGCCTATGCTCATAAAATCTTTGATAAAGTGATGCCTAATCAATATGCTTTATCTTGGAATGATACAGGATTCTTCACAATACAAATAGTACTCTCATATCAATATTGATAGGAGTATTCTTAAAGTTGAACCCATAATCCAAGAGTTGATTCTCGCATCCATAAAACTTGACCACAACAACTTGCGCAGCCTACATATTCGCCTTCAAGAGATGATGTTCCGCAATTGTTTGCTTCTTGCATTGCCATGAGACTAACCTTCTTCCAAGATATTGACATCCACCGGTTGTGGATCTTCTATCATAGTTATCTCCTCGCATAGTCACTATCTCGAAAAAGCTTCTAAGTGAAAAGGTGACTCTTTAGATACCACAACCCCAACTTAGGTTGTTGTTTCAAATAATGAATATTCTCTTTATCGCATTCAAGTGAGAAATCTTTGGTGAAACTTGATATCCGCACATAAGCAGATCGCAAACATGATATCGTGCCTTGATGCAAGAAGATACATAAGAGAGCCAATCATAGATCCGTATAACTTGACTTCAACAGTCAGTCCATCTTCATCCTTTCCCAATGAATTGATAGATTTAATTGGTGTAGTAATGACCTTCATGTCATCAAATTAAACTTCTTAAGTATGTCTCAGAACATACTTGTCTTGGCTAATAAAATCCCTTCCTTGGACCGCTTAACTCAAGTCCCAAAAGAATGTTAACTCTCCCATTGAACTCATTTGAAATTCCTTCGCATCACCGCTCAAACTCCTTAACCATGGACTGCTTGGTAGCTCCAAAGATAATATCATCAACATATACTTGAACTAACATGATATCCTTCTTTGTCTCTTAATAAACAAAGTCTTGTCTATAGCTCCTCTTCGTATCCATGTTTTAATAAGAATGTGAGAGCCTCTCATACCAAGCTCTAGGTGCCCGATGAAGACCATATAAAGCTTTAACCACCTTATAGACTTTGTTAGGATGCTTAGGATCTTCAAAACCCGGAGGTTGTTTCACATACACCTCTTCCGTAATAGTGCCATAAAGAAAGGCACTCTTGACATCCATCCGATAGACTTGAAAACCCATATAAGAAGCAAAAGCAAGAAAGATTCTAATTGCTTCAATCCTTGCCACAGAGCAAAACCTCATCATAATCTACCCTTCTTCTTGTCTATAACCCCGAGCAACTAACCTTGCCTTGTTCTTGATAACATTGCCTCTTTCATCTCTTTTAACTCTAAAGACCCATCTTGTTCCAATAACTCTCTTCCCATCCGGAAGGTCAAATAAAACCCAAACCTCTTGAAGTTTAAATTGAAGAAGTTCTTCCCTGATAGCTTCAACCTAGCTTTCTTTAGTCAAAGCTTGAGCAATATTCTTGGGTTCTTCTTGAGAGATGAAACAAGTAAATAAGCAAGTTTGATGGTCCTTATGATTTAGCTTGCTTTGTTTATACACAAAGCTAAGTAAAGCATTGTGAGGTTTTGTGAAACCCTTAGCTTTGTGTCTTGTCATAACTCCGTATGTAGAAGGACCAATGATTTGATCGCTTGATGATTCTTATGAATTCGTAAGATTGGAGACGTGAACCGCATATGCATCATCCAAGTTAGTATAATCAAGACCTTCATTGGAATCGAGAAAATACCTTCATCTTCAAGCTCATCATCGCTTCTTCTAACCCTGCATGAAGGATCATCCAAATCATCTAAAGCATCATCAATAGGTGCAAGAAGACTTTGGTTGAAAGTACTTGCCCAAAATAATCGTAAGAGAACTCGCAGCCTTGTTCTTCTTCTTTGCCTCTTCATAAGCTCTCCTTTGTTCATCGTGTAAGAATGTGCTAATACATCTTGAAGAAGCATCGATTAAGTTCCTCTTGAATAGATTGACCCTCTGCAGATAAAGAGGATTGTGGTGCAACAAAGATTTTGTTTTGGAGAATCAAGACTTTGCTTAGGAACATCAAGATTTTGTTTTGGACTCATAGGATCTTTATCGTGAACAAAGATTAGGTCTAAGATGAATATCATGAACAACATATTGAATATCTTCTTCATTATGCAAGGGTTGATTTTCTTCTCTAACAGTACATAATTCATTGAAGGAGATAAATCTCAAGATCAAACATCCAATCAGACCCTTCCTTTCTCATTGTCTTGATCCTCTAAAACTCAACATGAAGACAGTCTTGAATCTTTTAGTAACTCATTGTAGACTCGAATCCTTTATCGTTAGTGCAATATCCCAATAAGTAACCTTCTTCGGACTTGCCATCAAACTTCCCTAGATTATCAATGGTGTTCAAAATAGTAAGAGGGCATCCAAAAGGCTTCATAAACGAATGTTGGGTTTATTGCCCATCGACAATTCATAGGGTGTCTTCATCGTGGTTTTGTGACGTAAACCTGTTGAGTACATAACATGCAAGACTTTACGACACGCCCAAAATTGAATAGGAGATGAGAATCGCTAACATGGTCCTTGCAGCTTCAATCAAGGTTCTATTTTTCCTCTCAAAGACCATTTTCTTGTGGTGTTCCAAAGAATACTAAACTCCCTTTTATGCCTTTATTTGCACAAAAATCATCCATAGGCTTGTTCTTGAATTCGGGCCCATTATCACATCTAATACCTCTAACCTTGAGTCTTAATTGATTTTCAAGTGCTATTATAAGAGTTTGAATAGCATCAAAGGTATCATCCTTAAAGCTCAAAAGAAAACCCAATCGAATCTACTACAATCATCAAGAATAACCAAACAAGATTTCTTCTTATTTAAACTTGCCACGTAGACAGTCCAAATAAATCCATGTAATAGCTCCAATGGTTCTCTAATATTCCTTTCATCAAGCTTCTTGCAGGAAGCTTTGTGTTGTTTACCCTTCTTGCATGCCAAACATGATTGATCATTCCTGTAAGTCTTTGAAGGTAAACCTCTAACTAAATTTCCTTTGACCAGTTTGTTGATGTTCTTGAAATTCACATGGCCCAATCTTCTATGCCATTGATGTGCCTCTTCAGATGTTGCTTTAGCCACCAAACATGTGGCTCTTCCATAAGAATGTAGACTCTTCATGTCTAAACTATACACATCATTTGTCCTTGGTACCCTAAGTACTACCAAGTCATCATCAACGGGTTTGAAGTCGAAGAAAGGATAAGACATTCGTGTCGTTGAATAACACAGGATGCTTTTATCACAAATTTGAGAGACCGACAACAAGTTGAACTTTAGCTCCTTCACATATCGACATTCTCAAAATCAATTCTCCCGGCTTTAATTGTACCTTTCCCCGTAATCCTTCCTCCATTGGGATCATTCCCAAATGCAACTTTTCCTCCACTATACTTCTAAAATCGACAGGATCTCTTTATCACTGTCATACTTCCGAGCAACCACTATCCACAATAAGATGATCTTTAAGCTCCTCTTACGGGTTGCCCGCACACAAAGAAAAGAGTTAGAACTTTAGGAACCCAAGCCATTCGACTTGTGTTCCTCGAGAAGTTACAAACTCAAATTCTTTGAGTATGTAATTCTCACTATCTCTCAACCGATGATCCAAAATTATCTTTTGACGTTTAGCATGTGGATTTTCAAAACTCTCGGTTTTCAACATAAATTTCTTTCACCGCATTGTTAGCATTTTCTTTTGACACAAAAACATCTCGATTCACTTTTTGTTGAACGTCATCGTATGTCTCCCAGCAGTTCTTTCCCTTTAACCCATTCGGTTTTAACAGAGGTTCTTGTGATCTAGATCCCTATATGATCCGTGATAACTTCTAGGTTGATAATGAGTTCTCCTAGAATTTCTATCCCAAGTATGGTTTTGATTACCTTGTCTCTGAGCGATGCTTTGGAAAATCTTGTGAGATCTTGAGTTCTTCTCGATGTGGGTATCTATGATCCGGTGTGAAGTTTCATGATTTACCCTATTTGAATTAGTCCACATGGTTTGTGCTCTCTAGGTCTATGATTGTTAGACTTATTTCTTGGAAACTTGCTTAGATATTCCGAAAGTGTCATCACAATCTTTGATTAAATGAGTAGGACTATAACACACAAAACATGACTTTTGACCCATATGACCAAAGTGATTTCTTCTATGTCTATGCCCAAAATTATTTTGCCTTCTTGAGGACCGATAAAATTTGTTTTGACCAAAATTATCCCAAAAGGTTTAGCGATCTTGTTTTGAAAAGGTTTTGCGAAAGTATCGCTTTTGAGCGAAGACTTTGATTTAAATCTACTGGATTTTGAACATTGTTTTCAACAGTTTCTTTGGGTTTCTCGGATCTAGATTTTGCAATAAGCTTCTTCCTAAACTCTAGACTATCAACACCATAACGAGAAACATCGGGCCTAGAGGGTGATGACTAATGGGATGAGGAGCAAACATGATAACCATTGTCTTTCTTATATTCGGGAGGTGGTTCACTTATCGAGCCATCATTACTAGATGAATCTACATAGTTAATGAGCTCATCATCACTAGTGGTTATGTCCTCAAAAACACCATCATCCACGATTACTAGGTTGGTTTTCATCTACCTGCTAAAGTCCATTCCAAATCCTAAGCTTTGTTCTAATGTAAGCCCTTCCTGCTTTTTCAACATAAGCAACATGGGACAAACCGACTCTCCAAGCAAAAACTTAGCTAACAAATCATCTCTTTCCTTAGTTAATTTCTCAATTTGACAATTTTACAATTTAGTTTCCATTCACCGAGTTTTAACCGATAATCCTGTTGTTCATATTTTTCATTGAGCCATTTCATTATTTTCATGTGTTATGATTTTAGCTTCTATAGATTCTAAAGTGATTTGGTAACTGCTACCTCGGACCTAGCCCTAACACAATTATCTCTTTCAATCACATAACTGTTAAGCAATTTTTGATAGAACTCATAACAGTTTGAGCATACCTCTGATACCAATTGATAAGATCGTTTATAAGCTTGGCTAGGGATCAATAACAAAGATAATAAACCATAATACGCAGCGGATAAATCAAAACAATACTTTGTTATTGAACAAGGTTTTTCATTCACTAATACTCTAATAATCTTAGATGTTTATAGGAACACGTCTACTAACTAAACTAATAACCTAGGCGTTTACATGAACATACGCCTAGGAACTAATCTAAAACCCTAGATGTTCTCCCTAACGTCTAGGCTAAACACACACCTTTTACTAATCGTCTACATATTGGAAGACTTAATTAAAAACCTACACCTATGTCCTCTTTATATACTAGAGGATAAGGACTAAATAATAAAACTTTCATTGCAAGGAAGCCCTTCCATCTTTTAGTAGGTTTCCTTCTTGTCATATTAAGTCCCTCTTGTTTCATTCTTTTTGTCTTTATCAACTCAAACTTGTAATTCCCAACAATCTTCCCTAGTTGATAATGACAAAACCATTCTTGAACGAACTTCCCTAGACGCAGTAGAAGTTGAGATCAATAAATCTCGCCATAAATGAAACAAGTATGTCTTCCTTTGTCTTCCCTTAATCCATGCCACGTCACTCAAACATCTCTTCCCTTTTGTTATTATCAAAATAGGGAACGATGCAAATAATGATCTTGACCACCACGAATCAATATCATACTTCCAATCTAAGCCATCCAATGCTTCAAATCGCCCACCATTACGCATCATAAGAAAAATGGATCCAAAACACTAGAAAACTTCAACTAGTAGTAGTAATAATGATCAACAATAGTAAAATCAAACAACTTCCCTTGAGTGATGCATGTAGATGGTTAAACTTTTAACAATAAGCTTCCCCTAAAAACCATATGTTAACCATCTTCTTGATTCTTCAAAATCTGTAGGCTTTATGTAATGATTACATGTGAAGAACACCAAATATAACGAACTTGATGAAGAAGTAAAATTTCCCAAACTTGTGTCTTAAATCGTTACTATCTACGGAACTCCATACTTATACGAAGCGAATATAAGTAGACCGCAATCCCTTGACAAGAATCCTCAACTATATGAGACACTGAGCACTACAATGTAACTCCTTCAAGTGATAGACAATGTGTGCATAGAGCATCATAAGAAAAATCACACATTGCTAGATTCATCAAGCTAGATGATAAGAACACAAACCAAGCAATTCCACTTCACCTTCAAATAAGTGATAAATAATCCTCTTAAGTAATCAATTCTTCAATAAATCTCCATAACGAGCCTTTTAAAATCCTTTTAAGATCATAAATTTCTTCCTGTGTGTGAACAATAACCTCTCGTGTGTGTCATCCAAAATCATGCTCAACTTCCCTTAAATAAAAAATCTTCTCATAATAAACCATTATATCATTAATTCAAATAAATTTCGCCATGCAAAACCCCGACCAAGACGTTGAGAAGGAGCAGTACTTTCATCCAATCGTGAAGCAACAAGATACTTTAACAAAATTCGACCGGTACTTTCAAATAATCATGCATCAAGACCTTTAAAAATCCTCGAGCGATTACTTTAAAAATAATAGCAGAAGAAGATTTTGATCTCGTCTCGAGCAAAGATTGAACAACTCCAACAATGCTTTGAGAACAAATGAATCTGCGGTAAAAATAATGAACGAAGCTTTGGGAACAAGAAGTGCTTTGAAAAGATTACCGGTACCTTCAAAAAATTTCAACAAGATTTTGAAATATTTGCGATATGACAATCGATCACCAACCCATGAACCAATTAGTATGAAACCATTAAATATTCACATTGTCATCGTGGGTCCCAAGAAATAACTAACCTCAGAATCTGTTATGAGCATCGACGTGATCATCTATCCTTCGACCATTAATTTACCAATCGGATGCGACCACATGCGAATCAAATCACCACTAAACTTGAAGATAATAGCCAATCAAAATAAATCCGAGGTCCCATTATGAATAAAACCACCGATCGGAAAAGCCAAGCAAATCAAAGTCTTCATGTAACTGCTCTCGAGCCCCAATTAAAAGTCGAACCCCACGTGCAAAAGGTCATGATATTCAATATAATAATCCAAGAGGTATGCACCCCACGTGAATGTTTTTCAATTGTAAATCACTTTTACCTTCTCGTGTAGACCAACCATGTGAACCATAGTTGTATGAGCCAAATTTGACGGCTGATGTGACGATTTTAATAACAGCTCTCCACCGACCCATTAATGCTTCACTTGCAAAAGACGACAATCAACAATTTATTGCATCGACTTTAAAAGATAAATTTATGAGTCAGCCTTCAAAAGTCGATACTTTAGTAACCCTTATCTGCTCCAATACATCGACATAAAAACCTTGCAATCCCTATATCAAGAGCTCCCAGCTCTGATACCAATTGATAAGATGGTTTATGAGCTCGGCTAGGATCAATAACAAAGATAATAACCATAATACGCTGGCGGATAAATCAAAACAATACTTTGTTATTGAACAAGGTTTTCATTCACTAATACTCTAATAATCTTAGGCGTTTATAGGAACACTTACTAACTAAACTAATAACCTAGGCGTTTACATGAACATACGCCTAGGAACTAATCTAAAACCCTAGATGTTCTCCTAACGTCTAGGCTAAACACACACCTTTACTAATCGCTCACATATTGGAAGACTTAATTAAAACCTACACCTATGTCCTCTTTATATACTAGAGGATAAGGACTAAATAATAAAACTTTCATTGCAAGCAAGCCCTTCCATCTTTTAGTAGGTTTCCTTCTTGTCATATTAAGTCCTCTTGTTTCATTCTTTTGTCTTTATCAACTCAAACTTGTAATTCCCAACAATATAGGATACATAATGGGCCGAATATACAATGGGCCAATACTAATACTAATCTAATACTAATACACTAACACTCCCCAGTTTGAGTGGGAGGAGACCGAACACTCAAGTCGTCACGAAAATCGAAAACAAGGCGATGGTAACCCTTGGTAAAATATCGATATCGAAACCGAGAAGGAACATGCGTAACTCGAACTTGACCAAGAGCAACCAAATCACGAACAAAATGAATATCAATCTCAATATGCTTGGTACCGATCTTTGAGCAGGGTTAGAAGACAAGTACATCGCACTCACATTATCACAATAAACAATAGTAGCGAGATGACAATGGTGTATGAAGCTCACGTAGTAAATTCGAAGCGAACATGTCTCGAAACAACGTTGGCAACACCGCGATACTAAACCTCAACCTTTGAACGCGAAATCGTCGGTGACGTTTAGAGGACCATGAAACTAAGTTGTTGCCAAGAAAACACAATAACCTAATGTAGACCGGCGAGTGGTAGGGCAATGACCCAATCAAGATCCGAGTAAGCAACCAAGGACTCGATGAGTAGAAGAAAATAAGCGTAAACCATAAGCCAAAGTCCCCGAACATACCGTAATATCCGCTGAGAGCGGTGAAATGAGGCTCACGAGGATCATGCATATATGAACAAACTGCCGCGGCATAAGTAATATCGGGTCTAGTGAAAGTGAGATCTGCAGAGAACCGCAAGACTCCGATATAACGTGGGATCGAAACCGGATCACCATCATCACCCAATTTAGACTCGGCGTCAGCGAGTCCGAGAAGAGTTACAACCAACCATATGTGCACGCCCAAAATCTCCATAGCATACTTACTGTTGTGACAAAACATCCCGGAAGAGTCAAGCGAATCGACACACCCAAAAATAATTAAGAACACCCAAATCTATCATAGAGAACTCCTTATGCAGAAGCAATAATCCGTTGTAATAAACTATCGAGGAAGCAAGAAGCACAATATCATCCACATAGTAGCGTAAAAGCGATATCATCACCATGTTGGTAAATAAATAACGAAGAATCACACCGACCAAGTAAACCCAACAAGAAGAATATAAGCAAGAAACCATTTGAAACCATGCCCGAGGCGCCGCTTAAAACCATAAAGAGAACGTGTAATAAACAAACATAATCCGGATGCTCAAGATCCCGAAACCGGTGGGCGATGCATATAAATAGTTTCAAACAAATCACCATGCAAAATGCATTCTTGACATCAAGCTGATGAACAGGCCAATGTCGAGAAATAGCTAAACTAAGAACAGTCCGAATGGTGTCAGGCTTAAAAACCGAACTAAAAGTCTCATCAACATCTACTCCTTCCACTTTTGTGCTACCATTGGCAACAAGACGTGCCTTGTACCGACTAAGAGTGCCATCAGCCAAATACTTATGGCGAAATAACCACATACACCTAACAACATTGACACCCGCAGGACGAGGTACACAAGTCCAAGTTTTATTCTTAATAAGTGCATTATATTCATCAAACATAGCATTGTGACAACCCGTAATTTCAGGTCATTTCTCAAATTTACTATTCATCTCAGAAATTTACTATTCACTGGTTACTATTCATCATTTTACTATTCATCGTTTTTGAAATCAGTTTGCGACTTTGAGAGGTTATTTCAAAATTTCACTATTCACAAAACACTATTCATTCCCAGGAGAAAATCACTATTCATGATTCACTATTCATCTTTTTCGTAAACTAGGTTTACGATCAAACCCTTGATGACGTATAGTGCGGTACACATATACGGGTCATGAACAAACCGACCACATAATCAAAAGGTAATACTTACAAGAAAACATAAAATTTTCCGGATTAACAAACACTAGTATACTTCTCGACTTGGGCCAATATCAATAAAGGCTTGGGCTCACGACCACAAGCCCAAGCCCAAATCTATTCTCACGGAATGGATATCCGATATCTTCTAAAATAAGAAGATAATCATTCCCAACCGACTTAGGCGGGATACGCCGAAGGTTGGGGAACACGGAACCAACAAGGATTCCGTGCGTATATAAAGGGATCATACCCTCGTTTAAGGTGCGATCTCATAACCCTAAAACTCCTTAAACCCTAAACCGATTACTCACTCTCACGCCGGAGGATAATCGTGGAGACAATCCCCGGTAAGCCTAACGGTGTTTCTTGTCTCTTAGTGCGGTCTCAGCGGCAATTCTCAATTGGTGCGAGCCGGAGCTCCAAATCGAGCGTCCAACTTTTGTATCAACAAGTGGCGCCATCCGTGGGACCCTACACTAAGAATCGACACTAGAATGACAAAACACGGCAATCGGCGATCGCGATCGGATCTTATGGGGAAGAAGTCGCGAGTGGACTAACCCCTAGCGGACCTGCAGGACAACCGGTCTTTGCTAAAAATAAAGGGTCGGTCAAGACTTGCTCTTCCTCCGGTAGAACCGCACTCGGGAATAACCCAGTCACTACAACCACCACAGTGGAGTAGACCCAGCTGCGCACTCGGGAACAACCCGTCTTTACTACTCCCTTCCAATCGGTGCTAAGCCCGGCGACAAAGGTACGGAGGCACCGGTCGGGATAAGGGTGCGGCGGTGAAACAAGCGCACTCACTCTCGGGGGAGTCGCGCGAGTGCACCGAAGCTTTCGTATCCCAAAACTACGAAGCATTGGCGCCCTCATGCAAGAGGAAGAGAAGAATAGATCGGCGGAACACGAAGGCCCGACTCAATTCGATTCGAATCGATACTTCCCACGCGCCACGGAAGGAAAAGCGCGAGGAAGCGGTCATAAAACCCGGTATTCAAGAGAATCGGGAGGAGAATCGAGGGTGATGAGACATCTCACTCGCAACACATGAGTGATGATGATAGAAGAGCGGCGTACCGGTGTCTCGCGGGCCCGGGTAGCCGTAGAGTACATGATAGGCGGGCGAAAGTATTCCCCAGTGAAAGCCCTTGGATCCGGACTATGAGTCGATTCGAGGATGGCGGCGCAAGCGCCGTAAGAAAATAAATTCATCTTGACAACTCCTCGGACAACGAGGATAGTGATCTTGGGCATTGGAAATCCGAGCGGCGCGATAGCCAAGAGGAAGACATGTCTCTCCCATGGCGCCGTCGAGAAAGTGGATGCGTTCACGGACGCATTAGTGATTTCTCGAGAACAAGAAAAGGCGCATGCCCGCAAATGTTAAAACCTATGATGGGACGGTGATCCGATGATCACCTAAAATTTTTGAATCACCGCGACCATCGGCCGGCCACAACCGGTTTGGTGCCACATGTTTAATTCCCGCGGTGGGAAGCGCGGGCGGTTCAACAAACTCCCACGAAGGGCGTGAATGGTTTTGAAGAGTTGAGAAAGGCGTTCGCCTAAATTTTACTCAACGCAAAAGTGTGCTAAAACCTGTCGAACTCGCCAGGTAAAAGCGAACGAGGGAGAATCCACGGCGCATTCATGGAACGCTTCAAAGATGAATGCATGCGAGTTAAAGCATGCCACGAAGTCTTAAAAATCTCGGGCTTCATGAATGGGATTAATAACCCGAACTCATCAAGAGGTTGAGCGACAAGATCCACGAGACCTTGATGAACTCATGAAGCGCTCTCGGTCTTTTGTCGAGGAGAAGCGCCGTGGCGGATAGCAAAAGAACCATTCGATTACGGTCACAGGAACAACACAGGAGACAATCCAACGACCGAGGTAATAACCGTAATAGGAGCTATCGCAGCGGAGGCGGCGGAGAGCAGAGATAATGGCGGTATACTCCCAGTCAAAACCCCAAAGGAAATACTCGCGGCGGAAGGGCGAATTTCCCAAGACCACCGCATGATCGCGCACACGAAGATAAGCGCCTTTGGAAATGGATCTTGTGACTACCACGCGCAAAGGGTCACACCACTAACGAGTGTGTCCGGTGCGCCAACTCATCGACAAGATGGTCGAGGAAGGCGGTGGACCACCTAGTTAAAAACATTAAGGAGGAAGAGATAAACAAAAGAATGGAAGCAAGAAGGAGACACCCAAAGATAAGGTGACACAATCTACATGATCCGGGCGTGGCGAACCACTAGACAAAAGGTCGACCCGGAGTTTTCAGAAGAAGTGAAATCTCTTTCCTACTTTAGCTGCGGACAACGCAGGCGTGAGCCTCTCACCATTGAAATCGGTGCGGGTGGTCACGACATACACCGCATGTACATCGATGGTGGAGCATCGGCAAATATCATGTATGAGCATTGCTTTAGAAGACTACGACACGAAATCGTAGTCGGTTAAATCCGGTCAACACCGCACTCACGGTTTCACGGTGAAAAATATGGCCCATGGGACATTGCGATTACTAGTCGGCGTTGGCAGCGCAGACCATTCTCGACAACTGGATGGATTTCATGGTGATCAAATCCCCTCGTCATACAATGGCATTATTGGGAGACCGGGATATCGACCATGCGGCGGTGCCATCAACGGCGCGGGATGCTTAAATTCCCGATGAAGGGGCATTGTCACTCTTTACAATGCCACGGTACCAAGCAGAGAATGTAACACGGTTACATGCGAAATGGAACCAATCCCAAAGCGGTCTTGGCCAAAATCCCCAACTTGAAGGTCGCAATTCACCCGAATACCCGAGCGGAAATAACCATTGGAGGGTCATTGTCGGACAACGGCAAAGCGGTGTGTGCGCGCTCCTACAAAAGAACGTGGATATTTTCGCGTGGGAGCCAAAACACATGACGGAGTACCACGCTCGATCACGAGCATAAACTTAGAATCCGACAAGGATACTCACCGTCGCCGGAAGAAGCGTGGCCAAGCTCGGAGAGGCGCGGCGATCTGGCGAGGTACGAAATTGGTAAAGCGGGAATTATCGTGAAGTCTATTACCACGGCGGCTTTCTAATCCGGTAATGGTCAAAAAAGCGATGGCGGTGGCGAATGTGTAGACTTCACCGACCTTAATAAAGCATGCCCGCAGGATGCTATCCATTACGAGATAGATTGGAAAATAGAGTCCTTGTGTGGATACCCGTTGAAGTGCTTTCTTGGCGTACAAGGGGTATCACGGATACAAATGGCCCGGAAGGCGAGGAAAAAGCGACTTTCCACACAAGCCAAGGCGTGTCTTGTTACACAAAAATGCCGTTTGGCTTGAAGAATCTGCGGTGCCACCTACCGCGGTTGGTAGACAATGCCTTTGAAAAGCAGGTGGGCATGACACGGAAGTCTATGTGGATGACACGGTCATTAAAAGTCATCTTGAAAGTGAACTTGTGCGCGACATAGAAGAGACATTCAAGACTCTACGAGATCAACATGAAGCTAAACCTAAGAAATGCACCTTGGCGCTACGAAGGCATGTTCTTAGGGTACTTGATAGAGAACGATGGCATAAAACCTTGTCCGGAAAAGACCAAGGCGGTAATAGAACTTCCTTCACCACGCGCGCGAAGGAAGTCCAATCCTCAATGGAAAAGCGGCGGCCTCAGCGGGTTCTGTCTAAGTCGTGAGAAAAGTCATCGCCTCTTTTCAAAACACTCGAAGTGTATAAAAAGGGTGACTTCGGTGGACAACGGAGGCGGAAGAAGCTTTCACCACACTCAAGCGACATCTAGCAGCGCTCCCAACACTCGTGGCACCCGACCGGGAAGAGGCGATCATGTATTTATCGGCAACTCATGGGGCGGTCGGTAGCGGTGCTACTAACGAGATAGGGACTCGGTGCAAACCCCTATCTATTTTGTCAACAAAGCTCTCAAGAAGGCGGAGATGAACTATAGTGCCATGGAAAAATTGGTCTTGGCATTAGTGTTTGCCGTAAGCGGCTGGCGGTACTTCAGCGCACCGATAGCGGTAATCACGGATCAAGCCATCAAGCGGATCATCTCCAAACCCGATCGTCGGGGCGACTCCGAAGTGGAGTGTGTTGCTAAGCGAACATAACATCTCTTACGGACCACGTACCGCAATAAAAGGACAAGTTCGGCGGACTTCATCATCGAAGCGGATCTTGACGAGGTACCTACACCAAGCAAGAAAGCACTACAAGATCCATGGATTTTGTTTACTGACGGGTCCTCGTGCGTGGATGGCTCGGGGGGCGGCCTTATTCTCACAAACCCGGAGGAATGGAATTCACTTACGCTGCGTTTGAATTTACCTCGACAAACAATGAGGCGAATATGAAGCCACGATCATTTGGACTACGCATTGCGGCTCGAATGGGTGTACGTAACTTGGAAGCAAATGTGGACTCCCGACTAGTGGCCAACCATGTGTTGGGTGAATCGTGGCCAAAGAAGAAAATATGATTCGATATCTTGAGAAGACTAAGACAACGATCAAAGGCTTTGTGATTTACTATCAAGCAAGTCCTAGAGGAGAAAATCGCAAGCGGATGCTTGAGCAAGATCGCCTCGACAAGCTTCGCACACTTATCAAAGCAAGTCTTTGGTGGAAACAACGAAAAGCAAGTCAATATCGAGATGGAAGTCTCCGCGATCATAGAGGAGGATGGTCCTACATGGATGACACCAATTGCGAATTCTTAAGCAAGGGACATTACCCCAAGCAGAATGACTCGCGAGAATCTGGCGCCTGTGAGAGATTCAGTGCGCGACAACATCTTATGTCGGCGTTCTTTCCTCCAACCATGGCTTCGATCGTCGGCCTTTACAAGCAAATTATGTGCTGCGAGAAATCCATGAGGGTTCATGTAGCATGCATGCGGGACCACGGTCCGTTGTAGCACGCGCCATGCGATCGGGATACTCTTGGCCAACCATGCATAAAGATGCGCGGGATTTGATAAGGAAGTGCAATGATTGCCAAGTCCACGAGACCCGTGCCGCGCAAACCACGGCATGAGTTAACACCAATCACGGCGCCGTGCCATTCTACAAATGGGGCATTGATATCGCGGTCCTTTTCCAATAGCGGCGGTCTCAAGTTTCTCATAGTAGCTATAGACTACTTCACCAAGTGGATCGAGGCAAAAGCGGTGGCGACAATTCATGGCAACCGGTAAAGCGCTTTATGCGGGACAACATAGTATGCCGCCGGATTACGGAGAAATCATCTCGGATAACGGAAACAATTGCATGACAACCCCTTTAAAGATTGGTGCGAAAAGTTAAACATCACCCAACACTTTGCGTCGGTTCGCACCCACAAACCAATGGTTTAGTCGAGCGCGCAAATCGAAGTGCGGGTGAAGGAATCAAAGCACGTTTGGACAAGCACAAAGGAAGGTGGGTTGAAGAACTTTCACATGTACTATGGGCGCACCGCACCTCGGTTAAAACCGACGGGGATACCCCTCTCTCTAGTATACGGGACGAAGCCGTTATACCAGCGAGATCGGCATGCCAACTATCCGCCTGCGGAGATCAATGTGACTACAAGCGGCGGCGAAAGGCGTGTCGACTTGGACCTCTTGGAAGAAAGGCGCGAGCAGCGGCCATACGGGAGGCAAGGTCGAAGTCAAAATGAAAGGATACTATGATGCCAAGGTGCGCGGTGTTTCATTCGAGACCGGCGACTTTGTCTACCGCGCCAATGAGGCAAGCGGCGAAGATACGAGTAGCTCGGACCAAAGTGGGAAGGACCTTACGAGGTTCTTGAAGCAGCAGACGCAGTGCGTCCGACTACGAGGTTTGGATGGTCGTGACCTACGCGCGCATGGAATATCGGCAACCTCGAGAGGTGCTACCTATAGGAATAGCTACGGCATAGCGCGCAGAGCGCTCCGCACTTTCGGTGCTCAATAAACATTCATGTACTCGGTTTTATTTTTCATATTCTTTGTTTTCTTTGTTATTTCTGATAAACTTGCAAGTATTAATAAAAGCGTCGCGGTTTCTAGCTAACTCCAGCGACACATTTTAAGTTGTTATCTCCATATCTTGTATGCTTTAACAATTTTTATTTTGCCCACGATGGCGTGCATGCACTACTGAATAAACCCACGATGGTAAAAGGATAAGTTGACCTACTAACTAACTTGTTGAGTAAGAGGGTTGCAAACCCATCAATCTTGGATCACGCATCCTTGTTAAACACCTTGTTCTCAAGCGTTGGAATAAGATATGCGCATCCACGGCGGTTCTTGTGATAATGCACTGCGATGCGTTTAACAAGCGGGAACCAAGATACTTGCTTCCTTAATAAGATATTCTGACCTGTTGAATATCATTACATACGGTTATGATTAAATACTTAGAATTATTTTCAAGTATACTATAATTTTCATACACGACTATGAATTTCCTACATTGGCGAGACGAGATATGTATACATTACAAATGCCTACAAGCAACAAGCAAAAAAGAAATTTTATTTATAACTACGAGTTATTACAAGCGATATCAAACATATCCGCTACAAGCTATTACAACGCCTAAGTGACGAAGTGCCAACATGACCTGTCGCTTCTTTAACTTCGCTGATGCTCTTCAACACATCTGAATCATTAGGCGATACGGTGGCCACACTGACTGGCACTCCATCAGACCTCGGCAAGTGAGCCGCACCAAGTCCACACAGGATGGCCTTACCTGCAATACCTTTTTTCTTGGCAAGACGGGTGGCATGCGCTTCCAAGACCTCCTTCAGAGGTACCTCTTTCTCCAATGCAAAGGGATTCTGACTATCCCTAGGGGCGCAAAGCGGGTACTTGGGCTGCGACTCATGGGGTTTCAAAAATAATCCGGTGTGTGTCGGCATCCTCAAGACGATGGCGTGCCAATGTCAACCGGCCATAATAACACTTATCGGATAATCTTGGTCGCGCTCAAGCTCCGAAATCATTGGGAGCTCTAGGTCTTTCATTTTTTGCATGGCAGCGACCAAATGATCATAGGATTCAGCATTATAACCCGGTACCTTATCAACAGGTGCTTTCAACAGTTTTGCTTCATGGAGTTGTTCCACTGCCTCTGACTTACCACGCTCTAAAGCGCACTGCACAACCTCCCCAAATGCATTCACTACCTCTGTTGACTCTAGGGTACTAAGCGCAGCCAATCGGAGACCGTGGCCTATGAGCCACCTGCGTTCAGCTATCACTGACATAAGCTGCGGATACAATTCTTCATCGTACTCGATGCTCAGCTTACGCAGCTTTGCCTCCTGTACCTCCAAGGACCAGCTCACAGTATTCCCCAGCTCCCCCAACTGCGCAAACAAACTTTCTTTACCCTGTTCCAAATGTTTTAGTGCTTGACATGAGACTTATACACAGCGACATCGGCGCTCTTGATTCATTTGGCACATTAGCGCCATTTTGTCCTCGGCCTGTTTTTGCGCATATGCGCTGAGACCAGTAGCCTCTGCACGGGCGCTATCCAGTTGCGCTTGGGTGCTTGAAAGTTGCGCCTCCAACAGAGCTATTGCTTGGTCCTTCTTTGAGCTTTGGTCCTCTCCACCAGATACTTGATCTTTCAGCTTCACAATCAACGAAGCCTGATGGGCGGAGACTTGAACCAATTCTTCAACTAATTGATCCAGGGGCACATCTGCATTAGCTTGGTTTTCATTCTCCTGGCTCGGCGGCTCAGAATGCGCTGACTGTGTTGGACTCGCCTTAGGAGGTGATTCTATGACCTGCTCCATCCTGCGAATGATCACCAGCGCCATGTTAGAATCACAATTAGCACATTCACCAACTAACAGGAGGTTATACATGTATGGTTTTACTTACTTTGGCTCCGCATCATCGGCAGATGGGTGCGACGATGCTTCATCAGTGGAGGACAACTCCACAGTTTGAATCACGGGCCGCTTCTTCCTTGACGGGCCCGCACCATGATCTCCTCGGGTCCTTTTGCGACTAAGCGCAACTTCCTCTTCTTCTTCCTCTTCAGGATGAGCTCCAGCTATGGGCGCTGACTGCGCTACCAGCGACGTTACCTCAGGATTGGGACGGCTCTGTAGCGGTGTTGCCTCCACTGCAACGGAGGAACTAGTCCCTGTATCCCTGCGATCGGTTCCATGACCGCCCTTGATTGCAGCTAAGATAGGCTCCTCGTCATCCTCAACGGTCTTACTCCTGTCTTTACTGCTCACGGGCCGCTAGGTTGTACTGACGGTGAATAGATCCATCTGCGCAAGACAAAACACATATACAAACGGGTTATATAATGCGCGAAAAAGGCGGAAGATTATTCTTACATTATTTATCTGTGAGGTGCGGAGGAATAAGTACCCACCACGGCCATTGGCGTCTAAAAGATAGGGATCTCATCTTGGGGCCAAAATAATTGCGGTGATCCCATGTGCACCAAAATCCCTCGGGATATGCACTAATAGGGATGCGGTTCGCATTTATCAATTCCGCATCCTCGGCGTTATAAGACCCGGGCAATGGGCACTCATCCCTCGTAGTGTTCCTCGAGTATAGAACTCATAATTCCACGGAAACATGTATCATCTACCGGAAGAAATACTCCTCCAATTCCTAAGGCGTCTAATTTATATCGTATATACTGCGATCTAGTAGCGTTTGAAAAAGTTACCCACCCATGCGCCCACGTAGTGTGGTAAAAGCGCGGAATAAGTTGATGGTGGGATTAATCCCAACAAGCGGCAATTTACTTGAAATTAGTAATTTTGGCGCGCCGATGCGATGTAAGCTGCGATATGTGTAGTGTATAATAATTTAACACATCGCATAGAAAGCGTGGCGAGGGGCGCGTTGATTCGCAAATTTGAATAACCGTGTGTATACACCACTTTCCGCCGGAAATCCGCGATCGTGCACGCGCATCCGGAACCACCGGATGCGTCCGGGTATAAAATGTCGAGGTAAATTCCATCGGATCGATCAAATTAAGGTCGGAGGTGAAGTCGGACAAGCTGTTTAACCATGGTGATATACTTTTACGCTATCACGCGCGCTGTGTTACCTTTGTGGTTGGTTGTTTTTGGGGATAACGACTCTTAATTTGCTTTAGAAATGGCGGAAGGTGTTTTTACTGTGAGGAATCCGGTGAAAATGAATCCCCAAGTTATATACTTCTCCTCTTCCACACGATTGGCGACACGTGGATTCCACTAGTCTTCATTGTGTGGTCGAGATGACTTGATGTGACAACGGGGCAGTAACTTTCCCCCGATTAACGAGGTCTTGACTATTCACATGGATGTCTCGATACATTGCACCTACGGGTAGGTGTATGGCTTCTTGGATACGTTTCGTACATTATTTGTTTTTTGGACTACGATCATTAGTCTAGCATCCGCAGTTACGCACTGCGCATACTAGACTGGGGGGACATGATGACGTATAGTCTGGTGTCGGGTCATGAACCCGACCACAGCCCAATACTTACAAGTCCAGCACGACTTGGGCCAATATCAATAAAGGCTTGGGCTCACGAAAGCCCAAGCCCAAATCTATTCTGGAATAGATATCCGATATCTTCTAAAATAAGAAGATAATCATTCCCAACCGACTTAGGCGGGATACGCGAAGGTTGGGGAACACGGAACCAACAAGGATTCCGTGCGTATATAAAGGGATCATACCCTCGTTTAAGTGCGATCTCATAACCCTAAAACTCCTTAAACCCTAAACCGATTACTCACTCTCACGCGGAGGATAATCGTGGGAGACAATCCACGGTAAGCCTAACGGTGTTTCTTGTCTCTTAGTGCGCGGTCTCAGCGGCAATTCTCAATTACGAGAGTCCAAATCGAGAGCCGGAGCTCCAAATCGAGTTTTAGTACGTCCAACTTTTGTATCAACAATCTATATTTTCTCCATGATCGAGACTTCTATGATCAAAAGTTAAAAGCTAAGACTTTTGATAATGTTACAAGCTTTCTAAAACCCTTGAGTTTGTTTTCTAACACTCGATATTCACTATTTTACGACTAGCTTTTCGAGGCCATTTAGCCATTTTCATAAGTTGGTTAAATTATATTGTTTTACGACGAAAAACTACATTTTCTTGATTTATCACTTAACGACTATCATTGAATGTTGTTTCAACGTAAGTATTTGAAAAGTAATTTATAACTTGACATGACGTTATAAACTTATTTTTCGACGATAAATTTTATTTTCAAAAATGCACAAGTGGTATGGATATCATATGAGTTGCATGCATACCATTACATCATGACTTATATTAGAATCATATCATTCATAATAGGTCGCGGTTAGAGATTGCGCGTGTACTCACTTTTGCCATCATATCATTGTACCAAGTGAGTTTTCATAGCCCGTTTACAAGTTTATACTTTATTTCAAACCTACGGGAGAATACATTGCACATCATTTTATTACGATACCAAGTATATCAAATTCATTACATTGCTTAAGTTACCTCATTGCCAATTGAATGTCCCCATATCATAATCATGAACCGTTAATTACGGAGTAAGCGAGGTGAGTGAATAGATCTATTGAGGGTAACTCCTCCATCCGGTTGGTGGTCCCAATGGTCAAACGGATGCATTTCATTTAATATCATAATTTGAGTTTTTTGCAAACACTGCTGTTGGGCGAACATCATGATCGGTCTAGCGATTGTCATGTCTTTGTTAGGAATTAGAAATTCCGGTATTAAAGAGTCGGTCACCTCAAGTATATGTAATCGTTAGAAAGCTCGTAGTCGTAGTAATTCTTAAGTTAAGTAGTATTTAGTTAAGTAACACCGTGGAGGACGGACGGGTCTTTACCCACCTGTATGCCCGATCCTGACCCGATGTGTGGCGATTTATGTAAGACTATAAATACTCTCTACCTCCCAAGGGTAGAGTTGGAGCTCATAATAATATCTTTCACTTTCTCTCACTAAGTTCCCTAAACCTCTAACTTTCTCTCTAGAATTCCATCTATATGCTACTTTGTGTTATGGTTTGATGTGTATGTGAAAAGTTAATATCTAACAATTGGTATCAAGAGCCATGGTTAGATCATATCTTGCACATCTTTGGATTTCTAGTGGTTTTTAGGTGGTTTTGAGTTTGAAAAAGTTTAGTGGTTTTGCATCATTTGGTTGATTTCTTATGTTAAAGTTTGAATTTTGTTAGTACTTTCATGTTTAGAATCATCACAAGTGTTTAGGTTTTCATTTGGTTAGCTTGAATCATCTTGGTTGGGTTGTTTTGGATTGAAAAGTGATGTTTATAAGGTTTTTCTTGCTAGCGACTTAGCTCACGGTTTATTTTTCTTCATAGCGACTTGCTTCACAAAATTGTAGCGAGTTACGCTTTAAACCCAGCGAGTTAGATCTAGCGAGTTAAAGTACAAGTAGTGGACTCTCCACTACGAGTAGCGACAGTGGTAGCGACTTGGTCTCAGAGCGAGTTGCTCTTTAGCGACTTGTATCTCTAGCGACTTGTGTAGCAAATTTACGCCAAAATTTGGCTAGCGACTTGGTCTCAGAGTGAGTTACTACTTAGCGACTTGCTTTTCGCTCTAGCGACTTGGGACTCTAGCGACTTAGTGGTGTAGCTTAATTAGTTGTTAGCGACTTGGTTCAAGAATTCGTAGCGACTTGGTTGATTTTTCCGTCAAAACTTCAAACGCCATAACTTTTGAACCGTAACTCCGTTTTCGTTCTACCCATCAAAGCGACCGTGAGAACGAGGAGAATGGCACGCCAAATTAACTAAAGTTCATTCGGTCAATCTTCGAGGTCTAAATCCGCTCGAATGAAGTTATTGAGGTTTTAAGTTTTAGACCTAAATTTCTCGTGAAAAAGGCATAAACCAATCAGAATCACAACCAAACAACATCTACGCTAATACTACGAACAATCTAAAGTCCTATCACACAATCGTCCTTCATTGTATCGATCCATCATCATCTTAACACATCATGTCTTACTCACCGACCCAAAGGATCTCGAAGTGCTTAAATTGTATGATGTGTGGATAATAATGATAATGGATGCTACATCGAACGATTAAAGATGTTTGAATTAAACAATGAGGATGTGAGATCTTCATGTTCGAGTACAATGAGAATGCCACGCAAATGGAATGCGACATTGAGCCATATCGGCTACTTCATCCGCACCTCATACAATTGTTATCCATAGTCGGGGATCGAACATGTAGTGCTCTTTTCCGCCAGACTTACCTACATTGACAAGAAGCTTTGTTGAACTTAGAACATTTAAAGCGCAACTTACTAATGAAGAGGTTCAAAAGGATGGTTCCAGCAGCTCTTCAAGTAATCTACAAACAATTTCACCATTCATCGGTGGGAATATTCAATAGATTACAATCAACACTTGATCGGAATTTCCTTCAAAAACATACCGAATGGAAATTAGAATTCATTGAGACATTTATCCAACTCATGGATAATATGAAAAGTTCATTGAAGAATCGCACAAAAGAATGAAGACGTGAAGGAGTGTCGGGTGCGGTTGAAAGATTGTTGTGATAAGTTGGGTAATGTATCTAGTGAAGAATCGGGTGGTGCCGAATGCGTAATGTTAGAAAACAAATAATGATGAGTCGGACAATGCTAAAATAGAATCTTCAAGCTCATGTCCACAAGAGAGAGAGGTGCACCAGTCACAACCCGTGCAAGCTAATGCAAAGGAACGCTACATGGAAGCTTCGGATGTACTAAGATAGAGATGCACCGCCACAACTGTGCACGTTAATGCAGAGGAAACTTGCATGAAAGTTTCGATACCTAGGTATGCATCTTCTTCTCAAAATGATGATTATGGATTGCATGAGTACACTACATTTGTGCCTCGATGATTCCTTGACCATCGAACTCAATACCTATAAGGATCAAGTTGCCATATCGAACAACGTGCTAAGTTTGAACTTACCACTCGTGAGCGGTGAGATGGATATCCAAATGCGTACAATTATTAGAAAAAGTAATTTTAGAGAAGAAGTATTAAAACAAGAGTTAAACTCCTTACAAGAAAAGCTTTCCAAAGCGCTAAGCAAAAACACGAACTTCAAGAAAATGTTAAAATGCTAAAGCAAGAATTCAAGGCTAAGGAATCAAAACTTTTGAATGATTTTTCCAATCTAAAAACTTTGAAAACAAGCTTGAAAATAAGTTGTACGCATACAAGGAATACCATTCAAACCGCTCACATGATCACTAACATCGAGTCTTAAGCGATAAGCATAGCATTCCCTTGTTGAGGAACCAAATCAGAGGTAATTAAAAGGCTAGAAATGCTCATAAGGTGCTTTATGATGGTAATGAAATCCTTAAGCCTAGGCGAAACCTAGTTGCGTTGAGTGCACCGAGGAAGATAAGAAATCGATGAAGTCACTAGGGAGAAAATGAATAAGAAGTTAGAAGATCACGAGTGTAAAAGAATAACATAACGATCAAACCCCATAATTACACTAAAGAAAATTGGATCTCCTTGAACAAGTTTAAGCCTCAGACTCTATTAACCCCCGAACAAGTGTTCGGAAAAGGATATGGAAATGCAAAAGTCGAAAATCTTGTTGAAAAGAATCCCCCTTGTCGAAACTCGCCTAAATCAACTGTGGTATCCTCCTAATACACCAATGCACTTAGTTCTAGATCTCTTGCCACTAAAAGCAAGACCTTAATCGATGAATATGTTATCTTTCAACTATTTGTTGATTTTGAGAAAACTTGTAAGAAAAGGATCACACCCACCGTATAATCAAGGGAAGGGGTTTTGAGCAAACTAAAGAATGCTATTTAACCGAGGTCATGCCTTTCTTTAAACAACTAAAAGATCAATTTGAGAGTCTTAAAAGGGGCGATTCGATATTAAAGAAATGGAAAAGGTATTTGATGCAATGATTGTTGAGGTTAGTGACTATGAGAGAGAATTAAAATATAGTGAGATTGAAAGGAAGAACTTGCATACACCGAATGAGAATCGATTTACGAATGTATTGCTCAAGATGTGTTTTCATCGCTACAAATTGTTCCATTAATGCTTCTCAATTTCATGAATTATCTGTTGCTCGAAAGTCTCCCATGATCGTGTCATTGAGCTTGAAACAACAAATTCAAAATTGCATGAGAAAATAGAAACAGGATGATCATGATAACTTGGTCAAACATTATTCTAAATTAGAAGTTGAACATCTTGCTTTGCAATTAAAACATCAACATCTCAAAGAAAATGTTAAAACCTCAAATATCAAGACATCCTCTCGATGCTCCCGAGTTTGTTGCGCTTTTGAAATTAGCAAGCGTGATGAACAAATTCGAGCTCATTGTAACACGATCAAAAGATTGAAAGCCCAAATTTCACAACCGAAAGGTGAAAAGAAGGATGTGACTGGTTCCTATATGCCTCCACCTTTAGATTCTCGAATTTCCAACTTCAAAACATAATTGATAACTTGCAAAGGAAAATGATTGTTTTAAAGTGAAATTTCAAAGGTTAATGATCAAAACAAAGAGTTATGTGATTCATTTAAAGTTAATCATGATAAACAAATTGAAAAGATAACTTTACTTAACGATATTGAGAATCAAGCGTGAGGTGAAAGGAAAGTTGCCAATCCCAAATTGCAAATACTGCTCCTAAGGTTTCGCTTGTGATAAATATGCTATCGATATGTTATATATTCCCCGCCCATTAGGAATAATGAACTTGCACATAAAGCATATCTCTCATACCTTAAGGACGGTTTGAAGGGTCTCAGTGAGATTGTTGAAGATGAAAGATTAGAAAACCTTTGATAGTACTATAGCCTATGCTCTGCATGGATGCCAAACGATCTCGGGAACTCTTAGAGTATGTAATTGTCACAAGTCCGAAATCTAGCAATAGGCGAGATAGAATAGTTGTGCCTTGTTCTATGCCTAAAGCCAAGCATGTGACCCTTGATATGCCTTGTTCCATGTCAAAATTCAAGCAAGCAACCTTGATGTGCCTCCTAGAACTTCATATCCCAAAGACTTCTAGACCGTAAATCAGAAAGTAGTGAAGCCATGTAATGTTCCCATCGTTACTTCTACAGATGTTAAGATTGACACTAAAGTTAGCGGGTCAAAACCTAGAAGCAATGCAAAGAAGGATAGGATTACGCAAACTAAAGTGTTCATGATAAGGAAGTGAAAGAACACCATAGGGACAAGCGGTTTGATTTGAACAAAAGAATCGTGTTAGTTCTAGTATTAGCTCAAGCTTATCGAAATTAATTCGAGGCCTCATCTTGTCTACAAAACATGTAAAAATGTTTAGTTTCCGTAATCATGATAAATGTGATGTGTTATTTCGAGGTCTAAGATTCATAACCCGATTAAGAAAGTTTGGAGGCGAAGCAGTTAAGCAATCTTGGAAACCTACGTGGAATGTGTTTACAAATGTAGGATTTCAATTGGAAGCCCACAGTCGAATATTAACGAATGACAAACCTTACCCCTTAGCTAGATCCACTATGCCTAGAATAGTGCTGTTAAGGTTTGGAAGCCAACTGGTAGAATAATCCCATTAAGCACAAAATGTCATTTGACTAAATCGATGCTTCTAATAGTTCGACTCCTAGGGATAATGCCATTGCATCTAGGGTTTCGCTGATTCAAAGGCATTTAGGCAACCAAAAGGAACCCATCAAGACGTGGGGATCCAATGTTTCCAATTCTCTGTCTTAAATACGTTGTCCAAGCGGTCGCATAAATCGTCCCTTGGTATTTGGATTCGGTGACTCTAAACATATTGGGCTCTTAACAATGACGCTCGCTCAAATCGATTCGGGCCTCGTACTTCATCATTATGGTGTCTGCAGATAACACTTCAAGCCCGTTCCTCATAGAAAAGAAAAGTGCACGCATACGTGCGCTTTATCTTTAGCTAAAGATAAATTCTCTCATGAATGGCCATACTCATCTACACTCTTCATCAACAAGCTTCATGTTTTTCCATGCTCATTCGGTCTTCAAGTGGATCTACGCTCATTGGTGTATACTCTTATTCACTTGTTAAATCAAAATGGCAACCGGATGCAATTTTGAGGGGAGAAGAGTGAATATACTACATGATGATGGATGTTTAAATAATGGTTATACGACTTAATTTTTGATGATGATGAGTGTATATTCTTTTTTATGAAGAGTGAATATACTAAGGATAACTGGGATTCATTGTGATTCAAAGATATGTTTGATGAGTACTTTCAATCTCCGACGAATGTTGATCATCCAGCTTTTGAAGCTCATGCTCCGGTTTCTATTGACTCAACTGGTTCACCATCTAAGAAGTACCTCTTGGAATTCTCAAGAAACCTTATCTCCAGTTATTTCACAAGGCGTTTATAATGACTATCATGATATTGTAAGTTGCACTATTGAATAATGATCCGCTCTTTGGTATTCCTGTGCCAAATCTTCACGGATTGTTGTTCATGGATAATGATCCGCTCTTTGGTATTCCATTGCCAAATCTTTACGGATTATTGTTCCTCTCATTGTGCACGCTATAAATCAACCACATGAACATTAAGGAAAATGACTACCTCATTCGCCGAAGACATTTGTGGTGAACCTTCGGATCGGTCTCTACATGTATACCTTTAGGAAGAATGCATTAATGTCGAGAAATCATTTTTCCGGTTCATTCGGTGGATCGACGTACATCCGGTTGTGCGTTTATTCACGTGTTGGGCATTTGACACAAGTCGATTACTCGGAGTTAATCAATTATCACTTATTTGAGATTGAAGTTAAATTTCAAAGGCATGTTCTTATTTGATAACTTGCTCGGGTCTAAGAATTTTAAGTTGAAGACTTGGTTTATCTAGTTACCGGTGACGGGATGGATGGTTGAAGATCGGTAAACTATCACTTTAAGGAGTTACGTAGTTTTACTCGATTGACACACGTAAATGACGTTGTGGATAATCGCAAGAGGTGTTAAAGTCTCATACTTTGGTTAAGTATTGAGTACTTAGAGATTTGCTTGAAGCATAAATTCTCGACCTAATTGTTCTTCCAACATTAGTGCAAGCTTAAGATGCAAATGCAGAATTCTACTTTAGTTTCAAGTTTGGTATATCGGGTTTTCTTCATCGGTGATCACTTCAAATTGTCTGAATTGGTTGATAAAGATAGTCGAGAGAGTTTCGATGTGATTGATTCTCACGAGATATATTTGTGCTAATTGTGTTCTTCTCTATTTCAAGTATATGAGTGTATTATGTTTCTTTGATTCGAGGTATAAAACTAGCAAGGGGAAGGAGACATATATCTAAAAGCACAACGAGTACACTTGATGAACTTAACACTTCTACCGAGTGAAGTTATCCGGAAAGACAATGGTCATGACCGTAGAGAAACTCGATGTTTTACTCGTAGCCTTTGGTGTATTATTCCAACCATTTGGGGAAGGATATATTATTCCAACTATTTGGGGGAAGGATGTATTATTCCAACTATTTGGGGAAGTGGTCTCTGAGACCTTTGGTATATGTTACTTGACGTTCGGTTGGAAGAAATGTGAGAAGAATATTTGGAACGTGAGATGATCACGCCTATCAACATCTTATATACGGTTTATGATAAAGTGCTTCGGTTATTGACTCATGTACACAAGGTAATGATGATTTCGATGATATCACAACCATCAAAGGAGAGATATGTGTACATCAAGGATGCACACCATGTTCACTTGATCGAGCTAATTCGATTATTTCGAGTTGACATCCACAGAGATGATTAGTGACTCAACATGCTACATGGATGTCATCGTCTCTACCCTTGTTGGGTACATGTGTACATTATGTGATTGGTTATATGTTAGATAAACTGGAATGCACTTGGTAAAATGGAGATGTTGATATATTGTTCCCCAAATAGACAATCGGGTCAATCTCGAAGAGTAAGGTGTACATCGGGATGCACAACAAGTTCATGTGATCGGTCGTGTCGTTAATCCGGTTTGATAACCACCGAGACGATCAATGTTTCAACTTGTTACCGGTGTTCTCGTGTTCTTGAGGTCTTGAGCTTCATTCAAAGAGACCGCTTTATATTCTACTCTACTTAGGAAATGGTCTTTATTCGATGTTTATCGGTTTGGGGAAGCTACCAAAGATTCAAATTGAGAAGGCTCATGTTCAAGATTTTCTTAGAAGCCTCGAATGCTTTGGTGGCGAAAGTTTAAGAGATGTTGATTCCTTTCTTCACAACGTCTTTGAACGATATCATTATCTCGGTATTCATTTCATCATTCTCTTAAACTAATCTATCTCTTGTAAATATTTATTCGAAAAACAAAATACAAAATTATAAAACCCTAAAAAATCAAATAGAAAAATATAAAACCTTCAAAATCCATAAAAATCAAAAAAAAAAAAAAAAAATAGTGTGTCATTTTGTCATGTTTTTTCGGTTCGATAATATCTATGGTCTTTGTGCTGTCATTCAAAGAATGACACGGGTCTTTAGATATTGTTGAATTTTTAAAAAAAAAAAAAAAAAAAAAAAAAAAAAAAAAATTGAGAGAAAGAGAAACAATGGTTTATTGTCATCTTCAGGCAATAACCCGGCTTTAAAGAAAGAACAGAGCCATGTTTTACCATGTTTTCAAATCCTATGCTCTGATTCTATAAACATTTATCTGCTGAAAACCAAATGCTTTGAAAAATAACTCGATCTCTATTTTTGAAAATCATCAGGACTTATTATTCAAAATCTCTATCACTCAATCAACAACCTATGTCATTGATTGAGGGGGAGAATGATTTCAATTAAATTAAAAAGTTATTTGGCATTAAATTGTTTTCAAAAGATATACATGCATGTTTTATAAATGGAGTTTAAAGTCTCAAAATCCGATCCGTGTCGGTTAAAACACTCTCACAATCAAGTCACAATTCTCCTTAAAGCTTTCAAAATCAATTTAAATCTATACGAGATCACAAATCTCAAATGATTTGATAATTGTGATCGGGGAGAATGTGTGATTTAAATTAGATTTAAAGCGATAACTAGGTAAATGGTTATAAACGGATGTACATGCTATCCACGCCACATGTGACAAACGATTTCAAATTTTCAATGCACATGTTGAGGGGAGCATCTATCTTAAACCTTTGATTTTAAACGTGATCATTCATCCTAATGTGCGAGTTCCTCTAGTATGTGCAAAACTCTTTTCAAACCTCGAGGCACATATTGAGGGGAGCGAATTATGGAAACCTCATCCTTCCGGAAATGCTATACCCACTTGATCCATTGAGGAAGTGATGTTGATATCTTTAGAAAATGGTAATCAAAAAAGTTAATTCTTTCTCTTGCCTCCGTGCAAAACACTTTCAAATACTTGATGCACATGTTGAGGGGAGTTCTCGTTCTAAAATATCAAAACAATTCGGTACAAAATGCTTTGATAATACATCACAAGTATCCGAATTGATTTTCAAATGGTTTCTATTGGATCCTATGGCGGGACGAACAATACCAAATTGACCGACCAACTTTACTTTATGTACGGTGATATAAGGATGATAAGGTTAGGTATTGGTTCCCATGATCCGCTTGAACCGGAGGGATCTACCAGGGACAATCCACTAGTTAGTGTAGAAGTCCTTAGGTATGATGATAAAAGGAGAAAAGTGAGATATGGGAAGAGTGCGAGACTAAGGACCGAGCTAGTCTTGGAATAAACCCAACAAGGTAATAGCTATGAAGTCTCGGTAAGCATCAAGGGTTGAAGAATTAAAAGAATTGAATGAAAATAGGGTGAAAACAAATAGCCCTCCATTAATTCAACCTTAGGGCGGCAGGGTTCACTTCATATGCTCTTGATGGTAACATCGGTATTGAAGACAAGACGTCATGGACCCGGTGGACGACCGCACTTCAACTTTCCAAACCACTCAAGTTCCTCTTAAAAGGACTTGTTTCATTCTCACGGGAACCGACATTATCTATCGACTTTCTCTTAGAGATTGTTGATATTGAAAAGGAGACCCTCTCCCTAGTCTCCAAGCACGGGATCCAAATATGCACAAATTGAGTCTAGAGCCACGAGATCATCAATAAATCTCATTAGGACACTTTCAATGAAGACTCTCGTTTCACACAATGTGGAAAGAGATTATATCATGAGTCCTCGCATTATCCTTGTGGTATTGCCGAACATCCGAGTGATGTGTTTACACACTCACAATGAAGATGGAAAGCCTTGGAGCCAACATCAAACAAGCTCTGGTAGGTGGCATGTGTGATCTATTATATGGATCAACCATGTGACAACTGAACAGAAACAATGGGCGATTCAATTTCTTGAATCAATCACAGTTCGAGTTAGGGATTAACGGATACCTTTGAAAACCGGTCTTTGTGCTTATAAACTCTTTTCTTTAGCACATCGACCGTGTACTCATTTTTCAAACCAAAAGGTATTTTTATGATTGATAATTGATTTTCAATAAAACCTTCGTTGTATCGCAAAAACAATTTCTATTGAGCAATACACGATTGTTTTCAAATCTCTTTTCATCAATCGGTGGACTTAAAATTATTGGTTCACTCACTCCGTGTTGTCTTCTTTGAGATGTTCGGTTTGAGAACGCTAGAACATTGCTGAAACCTGTCAAGGAGATTCTTAGGAATCCTACGATCACAGCAAGACTTGTCTTGATCAGCGAGGGAACCGTGGGCCGTGTACCTCAATTCAACAAAAGTGATCAAAGACACTTTCGTGTGTTTTATTGCTAAGCTGTTGTATGCGGTACTCCGTCTCTTGCAAATGATCGAATGGAGCGGTCAATCCTTAGCCGCATGCTCACTTAACACATTCAACTCAAAGAAATCATGACTAGTGCATCAATGACTCGATATTTCACACCAAGCTTCGCTACGCTGCCGCCAATATCATGATTCAACAAAGCTTCCGCTACTCGATGATAAGATATCATGATCCGAATGTGAGCATGTGGGTCCCAAAGTCACAACACCACAATGGATGTGTCGAGATTGTTGATAGTGATGATCACAAAGATGGCTCAAAATGATTATCACGTGGATCGGTAAAGACCTCCACTTGATGTAACCAAACATGCAATGTGAAGAATCAATGACTACGAGCTTAGGAGCAAAGGACTACATCAAGAATGCAAGATCAATTGTTAATGTATTATCTGGTTGTATTCAATGTATTTTGGTACATGATTGAGGTGACCTCCTTGGGGAGATTGTTAGGAATTAGAAATTCCGGTATTAAAGAGTCGGTCACCTCAAGTATATGTAATCGTTAGAAAGCTCGTAGTCGTAGTAATTCTTAAGTTAAGTAGTATTTAGTTAAGTAACACCGTGGAGGACAGACGGTCTTTACCCACTGTATGCACGATCCACGCCCGATGTGTGGCGATTTATGTAAGACTATAAATACTCTACCTCCCAAGGTAGAGAGTTGGAGCTCATAATAATATCTTTCACTTTCTCTCACTAAGTTCCCTAAACCTCTAACTTTCTCTCTCTAGAATTCCATCTATATGCTACTTTGTGTTATGGTTTGATGTGTATGTGAAAAGTTAATATCTAACATGTGCTTATAGCAATTGTAACATTTTTATGTGACATATTTGTCATACATGGCCTATACGTGTGGTAGTCGTATAAAACATTTTCATAAACCTATTATTTCTCACCAACATTATTGTTGACCGTTTTAGCAATGTATTTTCAGGAATCTAAGGATTTTACATCATGGCACGCATAAAGACCCATCATAGAGTCGCGGTGACGATGCGTCTCACTTGTAAATTATGGCACTTTTAAAACATCGTTTGGCTTGTAATAAACTTTTTCCGCAAACGTTATCTACTTTTGGGACCTATCTTTGTAACTCTGAATGCTTTAAATAAATATCAAACGATGTGCTTTTCAAACGACAATTTAGGTCGTTCAATATAACTGTAACTGTGATGCTATGGCAGTCATCCCCCAGGAATTCCATTCCGCTACAAAAAATGCAAGCCTCCAGCTGTGATGGAAAATCAGAAACCGCTAGTGACATGTTTTGGTTGTGGAGAGAGGGGACACTACAAGGGGGATTGTCCAAAAGGGAAGAATCAAGGGAACATGAACTAAGGTGGAATGGCACAAGGAAGAGCTTATGTTATGGGAGGAGGAGAAGCCAAGGAGGACCCGAATGTTGTCACGGGTACGTTCCTTATCAATAATCGTTATGCATCAGTTTTATTTGCTTCAGGAGCCGATAAAAGCTTTGTGTCCATTATATTTGCATCTTTACTCAACATCAAACCAACCACACTAGACACTCCTTATAACATTGAATTAGCTAACGGTAACTTAGTTAGTTCTGACACCATTGTCGGTGGTTGCACTCTCAATTTCCTAAATCATCCATTCAATATAGACCTTATGCCCGTAGAACTTGGTAGTTTCGACGTCATCATCGGCATGGATTGGTTATCCAAACATCGTGCAAGAATCATTTGTGATGAAAAGTTGTTCATCTTCCTTACTGGCGCGAAACCTTGATCATTCGTGGAGAGCAGTGGAACTAGACTCGAGATTACATCATGCATCAAACCGAGAAGTACATAAAGAAGGGTTGTTATGCTTTCTTAGCACATATAATGAGAAAAGAAGTCGGAAGAGAGGCGACTTGAGGATGTACCAATTGTTCAGGAATTTCCTGAAGTCTTTCCCGAAGACTTACCAGGACTTCTGCCGGCACGTCAAGTAGAATTTCAAATTGACTTAATGGCAGGAGCTGCACCAGTTGCACGAGCACCTTACCGACTAGCACCATTAGAGATGCAGGAGTTGTCTAACCAGTTGCAAGAACTTTTAGACAAAGGATTCATTAGACCTAGTTCCTCGCCTTGGGGAGCATCGGTCTTGTTTGTAAAGAAGAAGGATGGATCTTTCAGAATGTGTATAGATTATAGAGAGCTAAACAAGTTAACTATGAAGAACCGTTACCCACTTCCCAGGATCGACGATTTGTTCGATCAGTTTCAAGACTCTAGTCTTTACTCAAAGATTGACACGAGGTCGTTACCATCAACTTAGAGTTCGTGAGGAGGATATCCAAAAAGACATTTAGAACTCGTTATGGTCATTATGAGTTTCAAGTAATGTCGTTCGGATTAACCAACGCACCTGCAGTATTCATGGATCTCATGAATAGGGTGTGCAAACCGTATTTGGATAAGTTTGTAATAGTATTCATCGACGATATATTGATTTACTCAAAGAACAAAGAAGAGCACGAAGGATACTTAAGAACGATCTTAGGGCTACTCAAGAAGGAGAGATTGTATGCCAAATTTTTCGAAGTGTGATTTTTGGAACCGAAAAGTACAATTTCTTGGTCATGTCATCGATAGTCAAGGATTACAAGTTGACCCCGCAAAGATCGAGGCATGAAGAGATTGGGCTACCCCAACAAATCTCTACGGAGATCCGTCAATTTTAGGACTTACGGATATTACTGAAGATTCATTGAAGGTTTTTCAAAAATAGCTAAAGCTTTGACCAAATTGACACGGAAGAACCGAAATACGAATGGGAAAGAAACAAGAAGCGCCTTTCGGTTATTGAAGCAAAAGCTTTGCAAGGCGCCAATTTTGGAACTACGAAGGAATTGAAAACTTATTGTATCATTGCGATGCTTCACACAAGGGCTTGGAGCTGTGTTAATGCAGAACGAGAAGGTGATAGTTTATGCTTCTCGACAACTTAAAGTTCATGAGAAGAACTACACCACTCATGATCTTGAGTTGGGAGCCATAGTTTTTGCACTCAAGATTTGGAGGCACTACCTCTACGTTACTAAGTGTACGGTGTTTACGGACCACAAGAGTTTGCAATATGTTCTTGATCCGAAGGAACTTAACATGAGGCAACGTCGTTGGTTGGAATTAATTAGCGATTACGATTGTGAAATTAAATATCACCCGGGGAAAGCCAATGTCGTGGCTGATGCTCTTAGCCGGAAAGAAAGACACAAGCCTTTGCGAGTCAGATCATTAGGAATGACGATTAGTTCACCTCTACCATCAAAAATCCTCGAGGCTCGATTGAAGCACTCGAGGAGGAAAATCGACCAAGTGAAAAACTCTATGGTATGCCGAGAATGCAAATGGCTTTGTAAAGAGGTCGGATGGAGTATTATGCTTCAAGGATAGGATTTGGGTACCACGTTATGGCGGGATACAAGAGTTGATTATGCATGAGTCGCACAAGTCGAAGTATTCTATTCACCCAGGTTCTGATAAGATGTATCAGGATCTCAAGAAGCTTTATTGGTGGCCGAACATGAAAGCAGAAATTGCCACGTATGTTAGCAAATGCCTTATTTGCTCTAAGGTGAAAGTTGAATACCGAAACCTTGAGATTACTTCAAAGAACGAGAAATTCCCTAATGGAAATGGGGCGCATTACAATGGATTTCGCCACTAAACTCCCTAAGACATCGGTGATTCTGACGCTATTTGGGTAATTGTTGATCGTCTTACCAAATCAGCCCATTTCATACCAATCAGAGAGACTTACTCCATGGAAAAACTCACTAGACTTTATGTCAAGGAAATAGTCTCAAGACACGATGCACCAATTTCCATCATTTCCGACAAAGATAGTCGATTCACCTCAAACTTCTGGAAATCATTACAAGATTCATTTGGAACCACATCAGAGATGAGCACTGCCTATCATCCTTAGACCGATGGTCAGAGCGAGAGAACGATTCAGACATTAGAAGATATGCTGAGAGCATGTGTGATTGATTTTGGAAATGCGTGGGCTAACCATTTGCCATTGATCGAATTCTCTTACAATAATAGTTATCACACCAGCATAAAAGCAGCACCATTCGAGGCACTCTATGGTCGAAAGTGCCGATCACCTGTTTGTTGGGCCGAGGTTGGCGATGCACAACTCACTGGTCCAGAAATGGTTCGTGAAACAACAGAAAAGATAGTTCAGATCCGAGATAGACTCCGAACTGCCAGAAGCCGATAGAAAAGTTACGCTGACGTATGACGCAAACCATTAGAATTTCAAGTTGGCGACAAAGTTATGTTGAAAGTATCGCCTTGGAAAGGCGTGATACGATTCAGAAAATGCGGGAAGTTGAACCCGAGGTACATTGGGCCATTTAAAATCTTGGACAGAATCGGCCCTGTAGCATATCGACTCGAGCTTCCGTCAGAACTCAGCCATGTACATAACACATTTCACGTTTCAAACCTCAAGAAATGTCTTTCGGATGAATCACTTGTAATTCCATTAGAAGAAATTCAACTCGACGATAAACTCAATTTCATGGAGGAACCAGCAGAAATCATGGACTGAGAGGTCAAACATTTGAAGCAAAGTCTTATTCCTATCGTGAAAGTTCGCTGGAATTCTCGAAGAGGTCCTGAGTTTACTTGGGAACGGGAAGACCAGATGTGGCTCAAATATCCTCACCTTTTCACCGATAACACCGTAGAAACCAACATGGATTGAATTCCTTTTTGGGTGGGCGAATGTGGCAAATCGTAATTTCAGGTCATTTTACAAACTTTGAAAATTTCACTATTCATCTCGGGAATTTACTATTCACTGGTTACTATTCATCATTTTTTAAGTCAGTTTACGACTTTGAAAGGTTATTTCAAAATTTTATTATTCACAAAACACTATTCATTCTCGGAGAAAAATCACTATTCATGATTCACTATTCATCATTTTCGTAAACTAGGTTTACGAGTAAAAAATACGCGTAACCTGGAGGGTTAAGCCGCGTATTCATGGAACATCATTGAGGACATTTCATATAGACTATATGATGTAGACTAAATAACGAGATAACAAAAATCGGACCTGTTGATTCACACGAATACCCAGAACGATCCTACCAATAATCGTTGATTCACCCGAATGCCGATTATAGGGAATTCTTAGCAAAGCTGCCAAAAATAGACTTTTGGTATTTCATAAACCGATTATTCCACATTACAAAGGAAGTCTTAAATAGGACTACAAAATAGAAAGCGGGCCCTAGAAGACAAACGGGCTGAAAGTTATTACATAAACAAAGTCCAAAAAACCGAAAAACACTAAAATGCAAATAACTCATAAAATAGAGTGTTTCGGGCTCGAAAGTTCTGAAACCGGCGAAGTCGGGTTTCCCACGTCTCCTCGTTCCAAGCTTCGATTTGGTGGTAATTTGTAACACCCCAAAATTTCACAGTGAGCGTTCGGGTCATGGGTGCTACTAAATCAATATACACAACACAAGGTAATAAAGAATGGAAATTATATTCCATTTTCAAAATATAGATTTATTTAAGAAATAGTTTTACATCATTGTTTCAAAGTGCGGAAGTAAAGCCCATAAAATATATATTGTCCCATTATAATTTATATTAGAATGTTTGGAAACACTTGGATGCCGTCTTCAATGAATGCCATTGCCATTGCCACGCCAAGAAGTAAACCCGAGAAAACATGCTAAAATGTCAACACAAAGGTTGGTGAGTTCATAGGTTTAAGTAATCAAGTTTTCAAGTTGGACCACGTTGCACATATAGCATCTCCGTGAATGACACTATATGCAAAAGGCTATTACGCTAGTACCAAGTTCATGCGACCGAAACTACGACGGTGTGCATGCATCTAGAAGCATGATAAATAAAATCCCGCAAGTGTATTTCAGTACACTCAATCAATACGATATGATATCACTGACGTTTGCCTATCCGGTCAAACTCGAACGGGGTGTCATCCCCAATAGATCTATTCATAACAATCGCGCCTCCCAAAGGGAACTAACGGTAGCATAGTTGGGATTCAAGGTTGTTTCACATAATAGTGTTTTCGTTTGGTCCGAAAAGAGTTTTGCATGTTTCTCACCCCATAGTTTTATAAAGCAAGTAAATAAGAGTAAAAGTGGGGCTATAAACTCACCTTAGCATTTCGGTGAATAAGTACAAAGAGATCGAGTGTGATATAGCGGTGGCTCTACCGAAACCTAGAGCGAGATGGCAAGACTCAGTTTGCAGTTTTGTGTACTCACGACTCGAAGTTTTTAAATAAATTTAAGAGTTTACGAGTGGTTGTGTTTAATGTTGCTTGTGTGGCAGAGTTTACGTTTAAATCGTTTCAAAGTGTTTTGTAAGTATTGGCTCTTGGATAAAGGTACAATTTTACTTGTATGCGAGTTAACTTGAATATTGGTTCAAGTTAGATACAACAGAATTGCATTTATTTGATTTATTTGGTTTCGAGGTGTGAAAACATATTTTAAAATCGTAGTTAAATAATATATTTGAACAAATACATTATTTATAGTTTACGCCGATGTGGTTGCCAAATAAAAAATGTGTGTTAAACGTATTTATCTTAAAGGAAAGTGGTAAAATATATAAGTTTACTAAGCTTATAAATGTTTTGGATGAAAAGTGTCAAAGTGTTCAAATTTGAAGATTTGAAGTTGTGAAAGCGATTACGTCACAAACTTGTAAAAGTATCAAGTGGGTTAAAGTTTAGGGTTTGAAAATGTAAAAGGCTAATATAGTTTTAAACTTATAAAAGTTTTAAAGCAAGTGGAAAGGAATTCAAATGGGGGGAATGAATGTGTAAAATTTTATAAGTTTTAATAACTTATAAAAGTTTTGAAGAAAGTGTCATGTGTGTAAACTTATAAGGGTTAAAGTTGTAAAGATTGATATAAGTTATAAAACATTATAAAAGTTTAAAAATATTTGACAAGTCTTTAGAAGTTGGAGGGCTGAAAACGTACAAGTTAATATTAGTTATATTTTATACAAGCTTTTGAGAAAGGTAGCAAGTCATTTGAATTTGGAGGGCTGAAACTGCCAAAGAGCAAAAGTTGAAAAAAAAAACAACAAAAATACCAAAAACTGCCATTCCATGGGTTCGAACTTGGGTGGCTTCTGTGGGAATGGAGCGTCTTCAACAAGTGAGCCAAGAGCTCTTTCACGTTATAGGCTACAACTTATATACATTTAAGTGACTAGTTACTGATTTATTCTTAGTTATATAATTTGCTCAGTGTGCATGCTTGGTGTTCCAACTAGTATGTGAAGCAAGTTTATAACTCATGAGCTTTTGATTATCCCTTAGTTATTTATCTAACTATCTTAAGAACCATTTTACTTTCCACCACACAAGTTCAACAAGACACAAACATTACGTGCCATATTTAACGAAAACAAGTATAGAGAGTTTAAAAGACATGTTGTGTGTATTACAAGAACTAGACACGAAGCTTGAAATTATAAAGGAATTGAAATAGGATTCGAGGGACTTACAACACCAAAAATGGTGGCGACGAGGCACGAGGAGTTCGAGCAAAAGAGATACGAATGAGAACCGAGAGGACTTTAGTTTTCAACACCTTAACTCGATATGAACCTAACCCGAAAAGAATCCTTTGAACACACCGAATGTTTTCGAAAACTTTTCGACTTGACCCGCTATTTTGCTAATCTATACCCTTGCTTATTAGTAACAAATTAAGAGTGGTGGGTTTGTGTTTGAGTTTTGCGTTGTGTTGTGAGGGTGAAAACGAGGGGTGTGTTTTGTGTGTTTCAAGAGTGAGACAAGGAGGGTTTATATAGTGTGTTTCTTACTCAAGCATGCATGAAATCGACACAAAATTAGGGGCATGTTTAGGATGGGTCACATCAACCACAAAGATGAGAAACATATTACATGATGGTCTATAAGGTCAAGGGTGGCCAAATGGGTATAGGTCATTAGTTTACTAGTTGTAGGGTGGCTTAAAAATAGTCTTTGTCTCCCTTTGGTTCTATTTACACGCAAAGAAGAAGCCAAAAGGATACAGCTTGTGTTTGTTTTTCTGTCGTGAGGAGTAGCAAGCAAAAGCAGCAAGAAAAGTGTGGCCATGGTTTGGTACACGATAGGAACACAGAAACATGAAATTTATTTTTCCAAGTATTAAGGATGGGTTTGACATTTGACCAAGGATTGTCATTTTGTGTTTTTGCTTTTGTTGAGGTCACGCATGCATGCACAGAAACATAGAAATCACAATTTGTCACAATATTTGACAAAGTGTATATGTTGGGCTAGGAGTTGGAAATGGGCTTGGCTCAAAAGAAATAATAGAAAAGATTGGGTTGGTTTGTGTCTAACGAGCTCAAGATAAGGAATAGAAGAGTTGTATCGGGTTTGGGTTAAGAGGCCCGGTAGGAAATAAAAATATAAAAGTTTATTATATATTTATTTTATATAATTTTTATTATCAAGGTCGAGGTGAAAAATATCCCGTGACTTGTCGTGTTTAAAGTTCAAAACGAAGAAGAGAAAAAATATGGCCGCGAAAATCGGTAGGGAAATTTACGAGTTGTTATAGTACCTACCCCTTAAAAGAAACCACGTCCTCGTGGTTTACGATGCGAGAATCGTCGAGGTCGATACGGTGACGAGATGCAAGAATATATACTTTTAAAACGTGACGTGGAAAAGGAATAGTCGTTCAAGAAAGATTCGGTGACGTGAGGCGATAAGTGAACAACAGATAAAGGATTCATTAAACGGAATACAACGCGGTTTTATAAAAGAGTATGATAGTTGAGTTCAAAACAGAAATAACAGAGTCGTATGAGGTTACGAAGGATAGAGCATAAGAGTGCCATAAGAGATCGTGACCAGTGACAGAGGTGGTTTAACTATATGTATCAGAATAATATAAATCAACTAGTTGTATGTTACATAAAGAAATAACATATAAGCAGTGATGAGTTGTACGTTACATAAGGAAATAACGTATAGGTCGATACAGTGACGAGTTGTACGTTACACACAGAAATAACGTAGAAGCAGTTATGGAAGCATAGCATAGTGCGATATTGTAATAGTGGGCATGTTACGCAGTTTAACATAGAAGGGTAACAAGTATAAGCATTCGTAGTCTACTCTACACTATCCTTAAATTAATTATTCCTTAATCTCATTAAGTTTGTTACATCAACATTATTCTCATTTAAACTTCGCGACCCAATCAAATAAGAACAGCCTTAAAGTTTAAATGAGAGTAAGAATATACACATTTAAACTTCGCGACCCAATCAAACAAGAACATCCTTAAAGTTTAAATGTGAGTTAATTAAGAAACTTAATGACCTTGAGATATAATTAATTTAATTCAAATGAGAGCTTATCTGAACCTAAAATACAAAGAATAAACATAGCACGACTACATCGTGTAGCAAGAGGCAAGGCATGGCGGACATCGGCGGTTGTGGCGGCGTTGAAGTGTTTTAGGAAAATTTGGTTATAGTTTAGGTTTTGAAAATACCTAATTCTCTATAACCTTGGCTCGAATACCAATTTGTAACACCCCAAAATTTCACAATGAGCGTTGGTCATCTTGGTGCTACTAAATCAATATACACAACACAAGGTAATAAAGAATGGAAATTATATTCCATTTTCAAAATATAGATTTATTTAAGAAATAGTTTTACATCATTGTTTCAAAGTGCGGAAGTAAAGCCCATAAAAATATATGTTGTCCCATTATAATTTATATTAGAATGTTTGGAAACACTTCGGATGCCAGTCTTCAATGAATGCCATTGCCATTGCCCACGCCAAGAAGTAAACCTGAGAAAAACATGCTAAAATGTCAACACAAAGGTTGGTGAGTTCATAGGTTTAAGTAATCAAGTTTTCAAGTTGGACCACAGTTGCACATATAGCATCTCCGTGAATGACACTATATGCAAAAAGGCTATTATGCTAGTACCAAGTTCATGCGACCGAAACTACGACGGTGTGCATGCATCTAGAAGCATGATAAATAAAAGCCCGACAAGTGTATTTCCAATACACTCAATCAATACGCTATGATATCGCCTGACGTTTGCCTATCCGGTCGAACTCGAACGGGGTGTCATCCCAATAGATCTATTCATAACAATCGCGCCTCCCAAAGGGAACTAACGGTAGCATAGTTGGGATTCAAGGTTGTTTCACGTAATAGTGTTTTCGTTTCGGTCCGAAAAGAGTTTTGCATGTTTCTCACCCCATAGTTTTATAAAGCAAGTAAATAAGAGTAAAAGTAGGGCTATAAACTCACCTTAGCGACTCGGTGAATAAGTACAAAGAGATCGAGTGTGATATAGCGATGGCTCCTACCGAAACCTAGAACGAGATGGCAAGACTCGGCTTGCGGTTTGTGTACTCACGACTCAAGTTTTAAATAAATTTAAGAGTTCTGAGTGGTTGTGTTTAATGTTGCTTGTGTGGCAGAGTTTACGTTTAAATCGTTTCAAAGTGTTTTGTAAGTATTGGCTCTTGGATAAAGGTACAATTTTACTTGTATGCGAGTTGGCTTGAATATTGGTTCAAGTTAGATACAACAGAATTGCATTTATTTGATTTATTTGGTTTCGAGGTGTGAAAACATATTTTAAAATCGTAGTTAAATAATATATTTGAACAAATACATTATTTATAGTTTACGCCGATGTGGTTGCCAAATAAAAAATGTGTGTTAAACGTATTTATCTAAAAGGAAAGTGGTAAAATATATAAGTTTACTAAGCTTATAAATGTTTTGGATGAAAAGTGTCAAAGTGTTCAAATTTGAAGATTTGAAGTTGTGAAAACGGTGTACGTCACAAACTTGTAAAAGTATCAAGTGGGTTAAAGTTTAGGGTTTGAAAATGTAAAAGGCTAATATAGTTTTAAACTTATAAAAGTTTTAAAGCAAGTGGAAAGGAATTCAAATGGGGGGAATGAATGTGTAAAATGTTATAAGTTTTAATAACTTATAAAAGTTTTGAAGAAAGTGTCATGTGTAAACTTATAAGGGTTAAAGTTGTAAAGATTGATATAAGTTACAAAACATTATAAAAGTTTAAAATATTTGACAAGTCTTTAGAAATTGGAGGGTGAAAACGTACAAGTTAATATTAGTTATATTTTATACAAGCTTTTAAGAAAGGTAGCAAGTCATTTGAATTTGGAGGTGAAGCGCCAAAGAGCAAAGTTGAAAAAAACAACAAAAATACCAAAAGCGCCATTCCATGGGTTCGAACTTGGGTGGCTTCGTGGGAATGGGCGTCTTCAACAAGTGAGCCAAGAGCTCTTTCACGTTATAGGCTACAACTTATATACATTTAAGTGACTAGTTCTTGATTTATTCTTAGTTATATAATTTGCTCGGTGTCCATGCTTGGTGTTCCAACTAGTATGTGAAGCAAGTTTATAACTCATGAGCTTTTGATTATCCCTTAGTTATTTATCTAACTATCTTAAGAACCATTTTACTTTCCACCACACAAGTTCAACAAGACACAAACATTACGTGCCATATTTAACGAAAACAAGTATAGAGAGTTTAAAAGACATGTTGTGTGTATTACAAGAACTAGACACGAAGCTTGAAACTATGAAGGAATTGAAATAGGATTCGAGGGACTTACAACACCAAAAATGGTGGCGACGAGGCACGAGGAGTTCGAGCAAAAGAGATACGAATGAGAACCGAGAGGACTTTAGTTTTCAACACCTTAACTCGATATGAACCTAACCCGAAAAGAATCCTTTGAACATACCGAATGTTTTCAAAAACTTTTCGACTTGACCCACTATTTTGCTAATCTATACCCTTGCTTATCAGTAACAAATTAAGAGTGGTGGGTTTGTGTTTGAGTTTTGCGTTGTGTTGTGAGGGTGAAAACGAGGGGTGTGTTTTGCGTGTTTCAAGAGTGAGACAAGGAGGGTTTATATAGTGTGTTTCTTACTCAAGCATGCATGAAATCAACACAAAATTAGGGGCATGTTTAGGATGGGTCACATCAACCACAAAGATGAGAAACATATTACATGATGGTCTATAAGGTCAAGGGTGGTCAAATGGGTATAGGTCATTAGTTTACTAGTTGTAGGGTGGCTTAAAATAGTCTTTGTCTCCCTTTGGTTCTATTTACACATAAAGAAGAAGCAAAAGGATACTGACTTGTGTTTGTTTTTCGTCGTGAGGAGTAGCAAGCAAAGCAACAAGAAAAGTGTGGCCATGGTTTGGTACACGATAGGAACACAGAAACATGAAATTTATTTTTCCAAGTATTAAGGATGGGTTTGACATTTGACCAAGGATTGTCATTTTGTGTTTTTGCTTTTGTTGAGGTCACGCATGCATGCACAGAAACATAGAAATCACAATTTGTCACAATATTTGACAAAGTGTATATGTTGGGCTAGGAGTTGGAAATGGGCTTGGCTCAAAAGAAATAATAGAAAAGATTGGGTTGGTTTGTGTCTAACGAGCCCAAGATAAGGAATAGAAGAGTTGGATCGGGTTTGGGTTAAGAGGCCCGGTAGGAAATAAAAATATAAAAGTTTATTATATATTTATTTTATATAATTTTTATTATCAAGGTCGAGGTGAAAAATATCCCGTGACTTGTCGTGTTTAAAGTTCGAAACGAAGAAGAGAAAAAATATGGCCGCGAAAATCGGTAGGGAAATTTACGAGTTGGTATATAATTCGCCTAAAACGGAGCCCCGTAGCCCAAGTTATGCCCATTTTAGTGAGGACCCTTTTGTCACACGATCTTGGGCCTCCAGAAACATCATGGCCTGTTCATCAATACTTGGGCCCACATCACTATAGTTAGTCTACATATCATCAGTAACATCATCGTCATATTAATTTATGCATGGGTTTGCATATTTCATTAACGTAAATTTATTTATTAAATAAACGCTATCGCACGATCATTTATTTTGAATAATTGATAAAAAAAACTTACGAAAATTGTCACGATATATTTTTATACTCATTTGAAGACTATAAAATTATAATATTAGTTTACCCGACGTTTTGAATTTATTTTGTATATAAATTGTTATATATATATATATATATATATATATATATATATATATATATATATATATATATATATATATATATATATATATATATATATATATATATATATATATTCTGACGATTTTAAGTAAATTCAACTCGATAATTATTTATTCACTCAATTCTTAGAAATGTATTTTTATAATTTTAATGACTTCGATATATTTTATTTTGTTCCGTTAAAATCTATTTCTAGCTAACGCTACACTAAATACCTAATTGTATTTACCAATTACACATTATACTTAAACTTAAAATACATTTAACTACAAAACTCATCAAACCCTCCCCAATATTTCCCCTAGCCGACCCCCCTTAGTCACCAATTTGTAAAAAAAAATATCTCTAATCTAGTAGATGTACACATATACATATTAGACTAGATATTTGCATTATACTCATATTATACTAAACAAACACATACAACAAATAATCAAAGGTGAAAGAAAAGTCAAACCCTCTCATCCCCATTGTTGAGGTTCGACCAAGGCATAGAAACAAGAAGAAAACATAAAATTTTCAAGATCAAGTGATTAACAAACACTAGTATACTTCTCTTTTAGGGTTTTGAAATAAAAACCAAGGAGTATTTAGGAACCTAGTTACCTTAAACCTCATCATAATACAAGTAAGCTTTTCATAATCTTTATTACTCTTTCACAATCCTACTTGAGCTATTTTTATTATTCTAGTAAGAAAACATGCAAGTATCATATGTATTTATACCACTTTTAATTGTTTTTAGTACTTATTATGAGTTTTAATCATCCTATAATTATTCTAATGAAAAATATCATTGTAGATGATGTTTAGGAACCCATGACACCCTAAGAAGGTGTATGGTAGGTTTAGAATAGATTTGGTGTTGATTTGAAGTGATTGAAACAAGTATTACGCTAGAAAAATCATTTTCGACAACTTAGAATTGAGGTCGATCGTTTTACAAAATCTGGAAATTTCGACAGGTCATGGAATAGTTTGGTTTATATTTTCAGAAAATAGACTTTAAAAGCGAAACCGTGGTCGCTTGAACGGGTTAAAACGGATTTATAACGAAGAAGTTACGCTATTTTCAAGTTTTGCGACGAAAACTAATTTTCTGAAAAATGGTAAGCTGATAAGGGTTGTTTTAAGGGCAAAAATGAGTTTTAAACATTTTCTAAATGAGTCAATTTATCAAAAATATATTAGTATGTATTAACACGAAACCAAGGATATATAAAACGTAGAAAACGGAACGATTAAGTTATACGCGTTTTAAATAGGGTTGTCGTAACGATTTTTCACAAGTAATATCACTTACATATTTTTACTAGACCAAAATGGTTGTCGCAAGTGACCATGTTTGGAGCCGTTTTTCACATCGATAGAATACTTTTGAGAAAACAATGTCTACAAGTAAAAGTGAGTTCGCCTATTCTATTTTCCAAAATAATCAACAGTTCGTCAAACGGAGTTGTAACGAATAAATTGCGGTCACTCAAACTTTGCCGAAAACTAACCTTAAACAATATTTTTAGTCCGACTACCCTACTTCATCTATATTTTTCTCCATGATTGAGACTTCTAAGATCAAAAGTTAAAAGCTAAGACTTTTAGATAATGTTACAAGCTTTCTAAAACCCTTGAGTTTGTTTCCTAACACTCGATATTCACTATTTTACGACTAGCTTTTCGAGGCCATTTAGCCATTTTCATAAGTTGTCAAATTATATTGTTTTACGATGAAAAACTACATTTTCTTGATTTATCACTTAACGACTATCATTGAATGTTGTTTCAGCGAAAGTATTTGTAAAGTAATTTATAACTTGACAAGACGTTATAAACTTATTTTTCAACGATAAACTTTATTTTCAAAAATGCACAAGTGGTATGGATATCATATGAGTTTGCATGCACAACATTATATCATGACTTATATTAGACCATATCATTCATAATAGGTTGCGCGTTAGAGATTGCGCCTCATTTCAGTGTATCCACTTTTGCCATCATAATCATTGTATCAAGTGAGTTTTCATAGCCCGTCTTTCAAGTTTATACTTTATTTCAAACCTACGGGAGAATACATTCCACATCATTTTATTACGATACCAAGTATATCAAATTCATTACATTGCTTAAGTTACCTCATTGCCAATTGAATGTCCCATTTCATAATCATGAACCGTTAATTCTGGAAGAAGCGAGGGTGAGTGAATAGATATATTGAGGGTGACTCCTCCATCCGGGTTGGTGGATTCCAACTGGTCAAACGGATGCAATTCATTTAATATCATAATTTGAGTTGTTTGGCAAAACACTCTGTTGGGGCGAACATCATGATCAGTCTAGCTTCGGTGTCATGTGCTTATAGCAATTGTAACATTTTTATGTGACTTATTTGTCATACATGGCTTATACTTGTGGTAGTCGTATAAAACAATTACATAAACTCTATGAACTCACTCAACCTTTGTGTTGACACTTTTAGCAATGTATTTTCTGGTATCTAAGGCATATACTTCATGGCATGCATAAGGACTTATCATAAAGTCGCGGTGACGACGCGTCTCACATGGATTTTATGCATTTTAAAACATAGTTTGGATTCTAACAAACTTATTTCCGCAAATATTGACTACCTTTTGGGACCTATCTTTTGTAAACTCTGAATGTTTAAATATATCAAACGATGTGTTTTCAAAACGACACTTTAGGTCGTTCAATATAACTGTAACTGTGATGCTATGGCAGTCATCCCCCAGGAATTCCAGGTTATAATTATGACAACCAAAACCGTAACACTAACCATCATCAACAACATAATAGAAGACAAGAAGCTGCAATGGTTTATGTTGCTGCACCAATAGAAGGCCGAGGTTATGCTGGAACCTACCCACTATGTAATCGTTGTAAGTATCATCACTCGGGTCTTTGCCCTGCTAAGTGCCACAAGTGTCAAAAACTGGGACACCTTGCCAGGGATTGTAGGGGCAAGGCCATAATTACGTGTTTCGGATGTGGTGAGCAAGGACACTATCGGAACCAATGTCCCTAAAACCAAGGTCAACAAGTTGAGGGTGCTCATGAGTGAGCATACATGTTAGAAGGAGGAGAATCTCAACAGGATCTCAACAACGCGGAAGACTAAAAAAGTTTAGAAACTAACAGTCTTATTTCCTTATGCACTATGTTGTACTAAGTTTATGTCTTCCATCGTATTCGGATCTTTATAACTTAAGATGTATTACTGTTTGATAAACCACTTGTTGTGAAATATTCTCATCTATCGTACTTTCTTTTCCTTTCTGATTCGTTATTACTCACACAAATTTTTACTTCCTTTTACTTTAACTGCCATTTTATAAATGACATGGTTTAAATTTGTTTAAACATTGAGAGTTATAACAACTAAACCGAACGTCACATTATCGTTCCTTAATTATACATAGCCTAGCTACCTATGTCTAATTCTGGACGGATCATGTTATGTTCGGAGCAGTTATTTATAAATCTTAGTGCAAGCAAAATTTTCACATATTCCAAAAAGTCAAAGTGATGCTCATCGGAGATATTCTTCCAATATTTTCTCTATCGCAGTGTTTATACACTCTCAATCCTAGCTATCCGTAACGACACTTCTTCATGTCTTCTTTCCTCGTTATTCATCACAAACCCTAAACCTGAGAAACCAACATGAACTGAATTCAGGGACAGAATTCCTTTTTGGGTGGGCGAATGTGACAACTTGTAATTTTAGGTCATTTCTCAAACTTTGAAAATTTCACCATTCATCTCGGGAATTTACTATTCACTGTTTACTATTCATCATTTTTGAAGTCGGTTTGAGACTTTGAAAGGTTATTTCAAAATTTTACTATTCACAAAACACTATTCATTCCCGGAGAAAAATCACTATTCATCATTTTTCGTAAAATAGGTTTACGAGTATCAAATTCGCGTAACCGTAAGGGTTTAGCTGCGTATTCATGAAACATCATTGAGGACATTTCATATAGACTAGATTTAGTCTACATATCATCAGTAACATCATTTTCATATTAGTTTATGCATGGGTTTGCATATTTCATTAACGTATATTTATTTATTAAATAAACGCTATCGCGCGATCATTTATTTTGAATATTTGATCCGACACTTCCAACAATTATCCTGATATATTTTTATACTCATTTTAAGACTATAAAAATTATATTATTAGTTTACCCGATGTTTTGAATTTATTTTGGTATTTAAATTGTTATATAAATATTCACGACGGTTTTTGTAAATTCAATTCGATAATTATTATTTCACTCAATACTTGTGAGAAATGTATTTTTATAATTTTTATGACTTCGATATATTTTATTTTATTCCGTTAAAATTGATTTCTAGCTAACGCTACACTAAATACCTAAATATATTTACAAACTACACAATATACTTACACTTAAATACCTTTAATCATTAACATACATCTACTCCCTCCCCATAATACCCTTGCCGACCTCCCCCCTATGAATCACCATTTTGTATAAAGATCTTGACTAGTAGATGTACACATATACATTTTTAGACTTTACACATGTATTATACTTATATTATACAAATCAAAACTCATAGTTACACACATTCTAAAGGTGAAAAAGAAAGCAAAACTCTCTCCTTTTTCTCTTGAGGTTCGGCCAAGGCATAGAAACAAGGAAGAAATCATAAGTTTTTTAAGTTCAAGTGATTATATAAACACTAGTATACTTCTATTTAGGTTTTGAAATAAAAACCAAGAAGTGTTTAGGAAACCTAGTTATTTAAACCTCATCATAATAACTAGTAAGCTTATTATAATTTTATTACTCTTTCATATTCATACTTGAGTTATTTTATCATTCTAGTAATAAAACATGCAAGTATCATATGTGTTTACACCACTTTTATTTGTTTTTAGTACTTATTATAAGTTTAAACTATCCTATAATTATTCCCATGAAACTTATCATTGTTGATGAAGTTTAGGAACCCATGACACCCTTAGAAGGTGTATGGTAGGTTTAGAATAGCTTTGGTGTTGATTGGAAGAGTTTAGAACAAGTATTACACTAGAAAAATCATTTTCGACAACTTAGAATTGAGGTCTGATCGTTTTTACAAAATCTGGAAATTTCGACAGCTCATGAATTATTTTGGGCTAGACATTCAGAAAATATACTTTAAAACGAAACCGTGGTCACTTGAACGGGTTAAAACGGATTTATAACGAAGAAGTTACGCTATTTTCAAGTTTTGCGACGAAACTAATTTTCTGAAAATTCAAAGCTGTTAGGGTTTATTTAAAGGGCAAAATGAGTTTTAAATATTGTCTAAATGAGTCGATTTATCAAAAATATATTAGTATACATTAACACGAAACTAAGGATATAAAAACGAGAAAACGGACTTATAACGACTAAGTTACACGCGATTTAAATAGGGTTATCGTAACTATTTTTCACAAGTAATAACACTTATATATTTTCTATTAGTCAAAATGGTTATCGCAAGTGACCATGTTTGGAGTCATTTTTCATATCGATAAAATACTTTTGAGAAAACGATGTCTACAAGTAAAAGTGAGTTCACCTAGCCTATTTTCCAAAATGTTCAACCGTTCGTCAAACAGAGTTGTAACGAATAATGTATGGTCACTCAAACTTTGTCGAAAACTAACTTTAAACAATATTTTTAGTCCGACTACCCTACTTCATCTATATTTTCTCCATGATTGAGACCTCTATGATCAAAATTTTAACGCTAAGACTTTTAGATAATGTTACAAGCTTTCTAAAACCATTGAGTTTGTTTCCTTACACTCGATATTCACTATTTTACGACTAGCTTTCCAAGGCCATTTAGCCATTTCCATGAATTGTCAAAGTGTATTATTTTACGACGAAAAACTATAAATTCTTGTTCTATTTCTAAACGACTATCGTGGGATGTTGTTTCAACATATATAAGCGTAAAGTATTTTATAACTTGACAAGACGTTATAAACTTATTTTTCGACGATAAACTTCATTTTCAAAAATGTACAAGTGGTATGGATACCATATGAGTTTGCATGCACAACATTATTTCATGACTTATATTAGATCATATCATTCATAATAAGTTGCAGTTGGAGATTGCACCTCATTTCAGTGTATCCACTTTTGTCATCATAATCATTGCATCAGGTGAGTTTCATAGCCCCACTTTCTATTACTTAATTGTTTTATTAAACTCTTTGGGGGAGATACATGCTCATCTACTTTCATGACTACCACGATTATTTGCAAACTATGTGTTTATCTGAACTGAATGTTTAGTCATACGAAGTAACATTAATGCCATACTTAGAGTTTCTATATCATAGACCATTGAGCTAACTGACTTGGTATGATCACGATCTAACGGACTTGGATAATGTTGTGCTAACGGACTTGGTATAATGTTGAAGTAACAGATTTGGTACAATCATGAACTATCGGACTTGGAACGATTTGAAACCGTACTATATTACGTGCTATATCAATTGACTATTGATACATTAGGTTATGTACTATTATGCGAATTTATTTGACGATGTGTGCTTGAACATAAACTATACATATTTTGGCAGTGGGTTGTAAACACCCAAGTTGCAAGCTTTGTATGGGCGGAACTTGGAACTGAGTGGATTTGCAATGCCTTTGCTTCATGAACGTTCTTTAAAGGTTTTTCATGACAACACAAACTCTATGAACTCACTCAACCTTTGTGTTGACACTTTTAGCATGTTTTATCTCAGGTATTTAGCATATCATCATGGCATGCATGGAGTCGTTGAGTTGACGCGTCTCACATGGGATTTATGCACTTTAAAAACATCGTTTGGCTTGTATCAAACTTATTTCCGTACATGTTGACTATCATTTAGGACCTATACTTTGTAAACTCTGATTAGTTTACTCAATCAAACGATGTATTTTCCAAATGACACACTGTAACTGTGATGCTATGCCAGTCATCCCCAGGAATTCCATTCCGCTGCAAAACATGTATTTTGGGGGTGTGACAGATTGGCATCATAGCAAGATTTATAGAGAACTAGGTTGCATCATTCACCCTAGACTATAACTACATCATCATAGCATCTCATCATTTCATCATAAGTGCATATTCACTATACATGCGGTTTATACGTACATTTGCGAGTTATTTACTTTCATTTCAAATCGATTGTCACATAGATGTCTTCAAATAACCATTCCATTATCCTTTCTTTAGACTCCAATGTGGAGAATGCCTTGTCATTCCTTACCACAATTTTAAAATCAGTTGACTCATTACCGATAACATCGGATGCCGAGACGAAGCCTTCAAGAAGGTTGAAGTCGCTCTCACTCCTCTGTTTCACCACCAACATGTCGTGTTACACGCTATTCACACATTAAGTCACTAAATTGTCATACATATGAAGCACTTACGACATCTCATAACCCATCTCCTAGGAATTCGTCACTCATTTTGAAAAATAACCTCAAACTTATTACCTCACATCACATCCCTTTAGAGCGTTTATTCTTAACATAGGACTTTGCTACGTCTCACCCTTCCTCTTATTTTGAAGAGTTATGGCACCGAAGAAAGCTGCACCAGAAATGACACAAGCTGCTATCCAAAAATATGTGGAGGATAGTATAGCCGAGGCACTAAGGAAAGAACGAGCAACGATGAATCGCCGCTGCTGAAGCCGGTTCCGCTGAACTGATAGACTTGTTCTTTGCTACAGGAGCTACAGGAGGGTCTGGAGTTCGAAATTGTACATACAAGGACTTTAAGAACTGTGATCCCACAAAGTTCAAAGGCACAGAAGGAGCCACTGCTATGATCCGTTGGTTTGAGAAGATGGAGTCTGTATTTCTTCTATGCAATTGCCCAGATGACTACAAGGTGAAGTTTGCCACTGGTACACTCCTAGATGGCGCTATGTCATGGTGGAATTCATATGCGCAGCCTATTGGTATCGAAAATGCTTACAAGCTCACGTGGGATGAATTCAAGAAGCTGGTAACTAAGAAGTATTGTCCACGCACATAGGTGAAGAAACTAGAAACAGAATTTTATGAGTTAGTGACTATTGGTTATGACATCGAGACTTACATCAGAAGGTTTCAAGAGTTGGCTGCTCTTTGTCCATCTATTGTAACAACTCGTAATTTCAGGTCATTTCTCAAATTTACTATTCCTCTCGGGAATTTACTATTCATCGGTTACTATTCATCCTTTTTGAAGTGGATTTGATATTCTGAGAACGTATTTCAAAATTTTACTATTTACGAAACACTATTCATTCCCGGAGAAAATCACTATTCATGCTTTACTATTCATCATTTATCGTAAACTAGGTTTACAGTATCAAATTCAGCAGAACTGTAAGGGTTTAGCTGCAATTCATGAAAATCATTGAGGACATTTCATATAGACTATATTTAGTCTACATATCATCGATAACGTCATCATCATATTAGTTCATGCATAGATTTGCATATTTCATTAAACGTATATTTTCCTATTAAATAAACGCTATATCGCGTAATCATTTATTTTGAATAATTGATCCGACACTTCCAAAATTATTATGATGTATTTTATACTCATTTTAAGACTATAAAAATTATATTATTAGTTTACCCGATGTTTTAAATTTATTTTGTATATAAATTGTTATATATATATATATATATATATATATATATATATATATATATATATATATATATATATACTCCCTTAAATACACCAATATCCCCAACCAAAAACCCATCCTAAATTTTAAGATTCAGCCACCCAAAGCAACACCCGAGCCTAAATTTGCACACACCCAAACCAAAATCCACACCTAAAATTTCCGAACCAATAAAACAACATAAATACCAATATCAACACTATCTTCTCACCTCATTTTCTTTCATTATTTCTCACTCATCCCCACTCATTCCACCAGCGCACACACAAAACACCAAATAAAATCTCTTTTATCTCATATCAAACTCACAAACCCATAATCATAAACACAAAAACTCTACCACAACCGAGACAAAACTCATCACCACCAATAACCCACCAACAACGAAACTCATCACCACCAATAACCCCACCACCAAGATTCGCCACCATCGAAACTCACACATCATTGAACGTTTATTCATGTATTGAAGGTTTAATCATGTATTGAAGGTTTTTTAGTTATTTTTATAGATCTATATATTTTTCAAGTTTCGAAGGTTTTGTTCAAATTCTATCATTTTTTTTACAGATCTCAGTCTTTATAACATTTTTGTTGAAAGAAACTTCGAAATAGTTGATGTAACGTATGGTGGTTTTAGTGATGTTTTAATGTTGGTTTCAGTGTTTCGTAGCTAGACCCATCACTCATTTTGGTATATCCAACGATGGATCTAAATGTTTTGTGCTAGATCCATCATTTTGGTGGTTGTGTGGTGTTTTGAGTTTGGTTTTGGAGCACGCAGTGGTAAACGGGCTTGATAGACTTGAGCCACCATCGTGAACCTGACCTGGTGCGGGTGGGTTAATCATATATATTGGTGGTATTGTTGTCTTAGCTTTGTTTGTGTGGTTAGATCTAACTGGATCTGTTGAGATCTAACAATCACTTGGCATTATTATGGTTTTTTTGTTGTTTGTAACCACCCTTTCATAGTGGTTTATGTTTGTGGCGTTTGTCTTAAACCGCAGCCGTGAAAGTGGTATTGGTTACGGTCTCAGTTCGTGGTTTCCGGTTGGTGTGTTTAGTTGGTTGTTATGTGAAGTTGTTTCTGGTTGTTACTAGCGCTTGTGGATTTTAATGGGTTTTCTATGCATTGTGTTAGGTTACTGATATTGCTCGATCAGTTGTGTTTCTAAAATTATTTTTATGTTTTCTTTGTTCAAAAAAGTTTAGATCTATGAAAAACCAATTATCTTTCGTTCTATTTTTATCGATGGTAATATCACTTAAGGCCGGAATCATTGGGAACTTGTGTGCCAGTGTTTGCTCTTTGACTTTGGCAGTTATGAAAAATATTATTTGTGGATTGGCTAGGTAAAACGGAAGGATGGTTTAAGTGTGAGATATCTCCGCTTTGCAACCTCTGTTATTGCAGCCATTGCATAAAACTTCATAGTTGTTTTGTTGTTATTGAGATTTGGTGTTAGTGGTGTGTTCTTTTCATAGTGGTGTTGTTTGATGGTTTTTGGGAATTGGTGATTACGTTGTGTTTTGTATTCTTGAGAATCAATAAGGTTTTAGGCCTTTTGTTTCATGACCTTGCGTAATATGTTAAGATTCAAAGATACATAGTTTAACTTTTCGAGTTTGGCCAGAATCTGATGTGTAATGCGTGTTTGGCCGATAGTGATGCTGAAATCTGATTGTGTCTTTGGAAATGATGATGTTTTAGGTTTGTTCACGCTGTTCTATTTGTACATGATGATTTGATGAGTCTTAACTTGGCGAGGCAATAAACAGATTAAATCGAGCCTAAATTATGTTAGTATAAAGTACATGTTTTGTTTGTAAATTTAAGCAGATAACAGCCACCACAACTACGAGTTTTGTATTTGGTGGTTTTGGTTTTAGTTTTTGGTGGTCTCGGTTGTGTTTAGGTAGTTTATGTGGATGTTGATGTTGACAGTTTTGGACCGTATTGTGTTTAGTTTAATGGATTTTGCCCTTTTGTTGGATCTAAATGATTTCACACAAATGCTGAGATTTGTTATGGTTTCAGTAGTTTGGATTTGTTGTGGTAGAAGTTTTATACAAAGATCGATGGATTAATGTCTTTTTTATAATGGAGTAATGTGTAGTTTGCAAATAAAGTACTAACAAAAAATAAAAGAAAAAAAAAAAAATGTTTTTCAAATGAACTATTGTACTACACAAGCAAGAGAAGTACAAATTTTGAAATTTGGTCTATCCCTGGCCATATAAACAGCTGGTTATTGGCTACCTCTGCAAACAATGAAAGCGAAATGACATATGTACAACAAAGAGTAAAGGGAAACTGAAAAAGCAATGAGAATAGTGAAAAAATTGATGTAAAAAATAGAACTAAAAAGGAATCAAAGCTATTGGCCTATTCATACTTTTATAATGTACAATGAGTATTATTAAAAAAAAAATGTTGGTAACTACTGTCTTTCTCACCCATTCATACTTTTATAAAGTACAATGAGTATTATTAAAATCTCAAGTCTTTCTTGCCCATCCATACTTTTATCAGTGACTATCAAAAATCTTTTGAATAAATAACAAGCATCGTTAAAGATGCAACAAACTAAAATGTATTAATTCGTTATTTCAACTGCTGCTCATCGTCCTGAACAAAACCTTGTTCATGTGAAATGTTTTCTTAGCGAGTGTCCATCCTCAAGGACCTCAACCATTACTACATGTGTATTGCCAAAAACACATACAATCATATTATGTCTAAAAGTAGAAACTACTGCCGTCATGTGCGAGTACTCTACTAAAGAGAAAATAGTTTCCTGTCCGACTTAGCTTTCCTATGACAAACTCTAATGCTACAATACAGTGGTTCGGAAAAAAATATTCGCCGTTATAAGTTGGTCAAAACTAGACACGGTACCGCTAGGCTGGTGCTGGCTAGTATATATATATATATATATATATATATATATATATATATATATATATATATATATATATATATATATATATATATATATATATATATATATATATATATATATATATATATATATATATATATATATATATATATATATATATATATATTCTGACGGTTTTCGTAAATACTACTCGATAACTATTATTTCACTCAATTCTTTTAAGAAATGTATTTTTATAAAATTTTACGACTTGATATATTTTATTTTGTTCCGTTAAAATTTATTTTAGCTAACGCTACCCTAAATACTTAATTATACATACAAATTACACAATATACTTACACTTTTATATATTTAGTCATTCAAAATTTACCCCCTTGTTCCCTAAATAACCTTGCCGACCTCCCCTATGACTCAACAAATTTTTACACAAAAATCTAACACTAGCTTGTACACATATTCACTTGTAGCTTTAACACTTGTATTCTACACATCTAATTAATAATCCTAACACATACACTACACACATTGAAAGGTGAAAGTAAATCATATTCTCTCCTTTTTCATCTCTATGGTCGGCCAAGGGCAAGAACACAACAGAAACCATTTATTTTTCAAGCTACAAGTGATTTCACAACACCAGATTACTTCTATTTAGGTTTTGAAATAAAAACCTAGGAGTAATTAGGAAAACCTTGTTCCATAAACCTCATCATCATACTAGTAAGCATTTCATGATCATTATTAATCTTTCATATTCATACTTAAGTTATTTTTATCATGCTTGAAAGAAAACATGCAAGTTTCATGTGTATTTATACCAATTTATTGTTTTTAGTACTTATATTTAGTATATATCATCCTATAATTAATCCCTTGAAACATATCATTTTTTATAATGTTTAGGAACCCATGACACCCTAAGAAGGTGTATGGTAGGTTTAGAATAGATTTGGTGTGGATTTGAAGTGGTTAGAATAAGTATTACGCAAGAAAAATCACTTTCGACAAACTAAAAATAGGGTCTGATCATTTTTGTAGAATCTGGAAATTTCGACAGGTTATAAATATTTTGGGCTAGATATTCAGAAAATATACTTTAAAACGAAACCGTGGTCGCTTGAGCGGGTTAAACGATTTATAACGAAGAAGTTATGCTATTTTCAAGTTTAACGATGAAAACTATATTTTCGGAAAAAACATGCTGTCCAGAATTTTAAGGGTCAAAATGAGTTTTAAGCGTTATCTAAATGAGTTGATTTATCAAAATATATTAGTATACATTAACACGAAGCTAAGGATATATAAAACGTAGAAAACGGACTTATAACGACTAAATTACACGCGTTTAAATAAGGTTGTCGTAACTATTATTCACAAGTATAAAACACTTACATATATATTTTCTATTAGCCAAACTAGTTGTCGCTAGTGACCATGTTTTGAGTCGTTTTTCAAATCAATAGAATTCTTTTTAGAAAACGATGTCTTCTAGTAAAAGTGAGTTCACCTAGCCTATTTTCCAAAATGTTCAACCGTTCGTCAAACGGAATTGTAACGAATAAAATACGGTCACTCAAACTTTACCGAAAACTAACCTTAAACTATATTTTAGTGCGACTACCCTACTTCATCTATATTTTTCTCCATGATCTAGACCTCTATGATCAAAAGTTAAATGCTAAGACTTTTAGATAATGTGACAAGCTTTCCAAAACCATTGAGTTTGTTTCCTAACACTCGATATTCACTATTTTACGACTAGCTTTTCGAGGCCATTTAGTCACTTTCATGAATTGTCAAATTATATTGTTTTACGTCGAAAAACTATAATTTCTTAATAAATCACAGAATGACTATCGTAGGATATTATTTCTACGTAAGTACTTGTAAAGTATTTTATAACATGACGAGATGTCATAAACATGTATTTCGACGATAAACTCTATTTTCAAAACTGCACAAGTGGTATGGATATCATATGAGTTTGCATGCACAACATTGTTTCATGACTTACATTAGAACATATCATTCATATTAGGTTGCAGATAGAGATTGCACCTCATTTTAGTGTATCCACTTTTGTCATCATAATCACTGCATCAGGTGAGTTTCGTAGCCCCTACTTTTATACGTTTTGAACTATTTTGGGGGAGATACATGCTTAACTATTTTTTACAAGTACTTTAGATTTTTAAGGATAACTTCTATCATGATCACCATTGTTTCAAAACCGAATGTTGTACTATATGAATTGTTCTTGTTTACGTGCTATAGTTTTACGTCGAATAATGTGCTATATCAGTTGACTACTGATACATTGAGTCCTGTACTATTGATTATGTTCTATTGTTCTACGTCGAATTATGTGTTAAATCAATTGACTATTGATACATTAAGTTATGTACTATTATGTGAATTCATTTGACAACATGTGCTTGAACATAAACTATACATATTTTGGCAGTGGGTTGTAAACACACAGGTTGCAAGTTTTGTATGGGCGGAACTTAGAACTGAGTGGATTTGCAATGCCTTTGCTGCATGAACGTTCTTTAAAGGTTTTTCATGACAACACAAACTCTATGAACTCACTCAACCATTGTGTTGACACTTTTAGCATGTTTTATCTCAGGTATCTAAGGCATACACTTCATGGCATGCATGTGGACTTATCATAGAGTCGTGGTGACGATGCGTCTCACATGGATTTTATGCACTCTAAAACATCATTTGGGTTGTATGAAACTTATTTCCGCAAATGTTGACAATCAATTGGGACATATCTTTTGTAAACTCTGAATGTTTTATTATATCAAACGATGTATTTTTCAAACGACACTTTAGGTCGTTCAATATAACTATAACTGTGATGTTATGACAGTCAACCCCCAGGAATTCCATTCCGCTGCAAAATAGGTAATTTGGGGTGTGACATCTATGGTTTCGGACAATGAGAAATTATTAGAAAATTTCATTGGAGGACTTCCACAAAGTATTCAAGGAGATGTAACTTCTTCCGATCCACAAAAAATTGAAGAGACTATCAGGATAACTCAAAAACTCATGGCTCAAGTTGTGAAAAGGGAAAACATTATCAACAATAACTGCAACAACAACAACAACAACAACAACAACCAAACTAACAACAACAAAAGGAAATGGGAAAAAGACCGTGGAGGTTATAATTATGACAACCAAAACCGTAACACTAACCATCATCAACAACGGAATAGAAGACAAGAAGTCGCAATGGTTTATGTTCTTTGCACCAATAGAAGGCGAGAGGTTATCTTGGAACCTACCCACTATGTAATCGATGTAAGTATCATCACTTGGGTCTTTGCCACGCTAAGTGCCACAAGTGTCAAAAACTGGGACACCTTGACAGGGATTGTAGAGGCAAGGCCATAATTACGTGTTTCGGATGTGGTGAGCAAGGACACTATCGGAGCCAATGTCCCCAAAACCAAGGTCAACAAGTTGAGGGTGCTCATGAGAGAGCATACATGTTAGAAAAAGGAGAAGCTCAACAGGATCTCAACAACGCGGCAGACTGAAGAAGTTTAGAAACTAATAGTCTTATTTCCTTATGCACTATGTCGTACTAAGTTTATGTCTTCCATCGTATTCGGATCTTTATAACTTAAGATGTATTATTGTTTGATAAACCACTTGTTGTGAAATATTCTCATCTATTGTACTTTCTTTTCCTTTCTGATTCGTTATTACTTACACAAATTTTTACTTCCTTTTACTTTAACTGCCATTTTATAAATGACATGGTTTAAATATGTTTAAACATTTAGAGTTATAACAACTAAACCGAACGTCACATTATCGTTTCCTTAATTATACATAGCGTAGCTACCTATGTCTAATTCGGAGGATCATGTTATGTTGGGAGCGATTATTATAAATCTTAGTGCAAGCAAAATTTTCACATATTCCTAAAAGTCAAAGTGATGCTCATCGGAGATATTCTTCCAATATTTTCTCTATCGCGGTGCTTATACACTCTCAATCCTAGCTATCCGTAACAACACTTCTTCATGTCTTCTTTCCTCGTTATTCATCACAAACCCTAAACCCGAGAAACCAACATGAACTGAATCCAGGGACAGAATTCCTTTTTGGGTGGGCGAATGTGACAACTCGTAATTTCAGGTCATTTCTCAAACTTTGAAAATTTCACTCTTCATCTCGGGAATTTACTATTCACTGGTTACTATTCATCATTTTACTATTCATCATTTTTTAAGTCGGTTTGAGACTTTGAAAGGTTATTTCAAAATTTTACTATTCACGAAACACTATTCATTTCCGGAGAAAATCACTATTCATGATTCACTATTCATCATTTTTCGTAAACTAGGTTTACAGTATCAAATTCACAGTGTAGTAAGGGTTTAGTTGCTGTATTCATGAAACATCATTGAGGACATTTCATATAGACTAGATTTAGTCTACATATCATCAGTAACATCATTTTCATATTAGTTTATGCATGGGTTTGCATATTTCATTAACGTATATTCATTTATTAAATAAACGCTATCGCGCGATCATTTATTTTGAATATTTGATCCGACACTTCCAACAATTATCCTGATATATTTTTATACTCATTTTAAGACTATAAAAATTATATTATTAGTTTACCCGATGTTTTGAATTTATTTTGGTATTTAAATTGTTATATAAATATTCACGACGGTTTTCGTAAATTCAACTCGATAATTATTATTTCACTCAATACTTGTGAGAAATGTATTTTTATAATTTTATGACTTCGATATATTATATTTTGTTCCGTTAAAATCGATTTCTAGCTAACGCTACGCTAAATACCTAAATATATTTACAAACTACACAATATACTTACATTAATACCTTTAAGTCATTAAAATACATCTACTCCCTCCCCATAATACCCTTGCCGACCTCCCCCCTATGAATCACCATTTTGTATAAAGATCTTGACTAGTAGACGTACACATATACATTTTTAGACTTTACACATGTATTATACTTATATTATACAAATCAAAACTCATAGTTACACACATTCTAAAGGTGAAAAAGAAAGCAAAACTCTCTCCTTTTTCTCTTGAGGTTCGGCCAAGGCATAGAAACAAGGAAGAAATCATAAGTTTTTCAAGTTCAAGTGATTATATAAACACTAGTATACTTCTATTTAGGTTTTGAAATAAAAACCAAGAAGTATTTAGGAAACCTAGTTACTTAAACCTCATCATAATAACTAGTAAGCTTCTTATAATTTTTATTACTCTTTCATATTCATACTTGAGTTATTTTATCATTCTAGTAATAAAACATGCAAGTATCATATGTATTTATACCACTTTTATTTGTTTTTAGTACTTATTATAAGTTTAAACTATCCTATAATTATTCCCATGAAACTTATCATTGTTGATGAAGTTTAGGAACCCATGACACCCTAAGAAGGTGTATGGTAGGTTTAGAATAGCTTTGGTGTTGATTGGAAGGGTTTAGAACAAGTATTACACTAGAAAAATCATTTTCGACAACTTAGAATTGAGGTCTGATCGTTTTTACAAAATCTGGAAATTTCGACAGGTCATGAATTATTTTGGGCTAGATATTCAGAAAATAGACTTTAAAACGAAACCGTGGTCGCTTGAACGGGTTAAAACGGATTTATAACGAAGAAGTTACGCTATTTTCAAGTTTTGCGACGAAACTAATTTTCTGAAAAATTCAAAGCTGTTAGGGTTTATTTAAAGGGCAAAAATGAGTTTTAAATATTGTCTAAATGAGTCGATTTATCAAAAATATATTAGTATACATTAACACGAAACTAAGGATATAAAAAACGTAGAAAACGGACTTATAACGACTAAGTTACACGCGATTTAAATAGGGTTATCGTAACTATTTTTCACAAGTAATAACACTTATATATTTTCTATTAGTCAAAATGGTTATCGCAAGTGACCATGTTTTGAGTCATTTTTCATATCGATAAAATACTTTTGAGAAAACGATGTCTACAAGTAAAAGTGAGTTCACCTAGCCTATTTTCCAAAATGTTCAACCGTTCGTCAAACGGAGTTATAACGAATAATGTATGGTCACTCAAACTTTGTCAAAAACAAACTTTAAACAATATTTTTAGTCCGACTACCCTACTTCATCTATATTTTTCTCCATGATTGAGACCTCTATGATCAAAAGTTTAACGCTAAGACTTTTAGATAATGTTACAAGCTTTCTAAAACCATTGAGTTTGTTTCCTAACACTCGATATTCACTATTTTACGACTAGCTTTCCGAGGCCATTTAGCCATTTCCATGAATTGTCAAAGTGTATTATTTTACGACGAAAAACTATAAATTCTTGTTCTATTTCTAAACGACTATCGTGGGATGTTGTTTCAACATATATAAGCGTAAAGTATTTTATAACTTGACAAGACGTTATAAACTTATTTTTCGACGATAAACTTCATTTTCAAAAATGTACAAGTGGTATGGATATCATATAAGTTTGCATGCACAACATTATTTCATGACTTATATTAGATCATATCATTCATAATAGATTGCAGTTAGAGATTGCACCTCATTTCAGTGTATCCACTTTTGTCATCATAATCATTGCATCAGGTGAGTTTCATAGCCCCACTTTCTATTACTTAATTGTTTTATTAAACTCCTTGGGAGAGATACATGCTCAACTACTTTCATGACAACCACGATTATTTGCAAACTATGTGTTTATCTAAACTGAATGTTTAGTCATACGAAGTAACAGTAATGCCATACTTAGAGTTTCTGTATCATAGACCATTGAGCTAACTGACTTGGTATGATCACGATCTAACGGACTTGGATAATGTTGTGCTAACGTACTTGGTATAATGTTGAAGTAACGGACTTGGTACAATCATGAACTAACGGACTTGGAACGATTTGAAACCATACTATATTACGTGCTATATCAATTGACTATTGATACATTAGGTTATGTACTATTATGCGAATTTATTTGATGATGTGTGCTTGAACATAAACTATACATATTTTGGCAGTGGGTTTTAAACACACAAGTTGCAAGTTTTGTATGGGCGGAACTTGGAACTGAGTGGATTTGCAATGCCTTTACTGCATGAACGTTCTTTAAAGGTTTTTCATGACAACACAAACTCTATGAACTCACTCAACCTTTGTGTTGACACTTTTAGCATGTTTTATCTCATGTACTTAGCATATCATCATGGCATGCATGGAGTCGTTGAGTTGACGCGTCTCACATGGGATTTATGCACTTTAAAAATATTGTTTGGCTTGTATCAAACTTATTTCCGTACATGTTGACTATCATTTGAGACCTATACTTTGTAAACTCTGATTATTTTACTCAATCAAATGATGTATTTTCCAAACGACACTTTAGGTCGTTCAATATAATCAGAATCGTGATGCTATGGCGGTCATCCCCAGAATTCCATTCACCGCAAAATAGGTATTTTGGGTGTGACAGTGCATTCTTCTTGAAAGTCGCTAGACTTACTCTCACTGAGGCCGAGGTCTGCATCATCAAACCGGCAGACTTGCTCATCTGCAGGGAATGCAGGAGGGTCTAGAGTTCGAAATTGTTCGTACAAGGACTTTAAGAGCGGTGATCCCACAAAGTTCAAAGGCACAGATGGGGCCACTGCTATGATCCGTTGGTTTGAGAAAATGGAGTCTGTGTTCCTTCTATGCAATTGCCCAGATGACTGCAAGGTTAAGTTCGCTAATAGTAAACTTTTAGATGGGGCAATGTCATGGTGGAATTCTTATGCACAGCCTATGGGAATGGAAAATGCTTACAAGCTTACATGGGATCAATTCAAGAGGTTGTTGACTAAGTATTTTCTGCGTCGAGGTGAAGAAGTTGGAAGCAATTTTATGAGCTAGTAACTGCTGGGTATGACATCGAGACCTACATCGGAAGGTTTCAAGAGTTGGTCGCTTTATGTCCATCTATGGTTTCGGACAATGAAAAACTACTGGAAGGTTTCATTGGAGGACTTCCCCAGATTATTCAAGGTGATGTAATTTCTTTTGATCCACAAACAATCGAAGAATCTATCCGAGTATCTCAAAAACTCATGGCACAAGTTGTGAAGAGGGGAAACATTACCAACACCAACCGCAACAACAATACCAACAACCGCACCAACTACAATAACAACCGAAACAACTACACCAACTACAACAATAACAACAACAAGAGAAAGTGGGATAACAACCGAGGTGGCAATGTTACTCAACAACCACCAAAGAGACGGGATGTTGCTAAGGCCTATCTGCCGCAGCCCAAAGGAAAGGAAAGGTTACACAGGAAATTTACCCAAGTGTAAAAGGTGCCTAAGTCATCATAATCCCGGTCGTTGCCCTAATCCATGCTGGAATTGTAAGAAAGTGGGTCATCAAACCAAAGAATGCAAGCTTCCAGCTGTGATGGAAAATCAGAAACCGCTAGTGACATGTTTTGGTTGTGGAGAGAGGGGACACTACAAGGGGGATTGTCCAAAAGGGAAGAATCAAGGGAACAGGAACTAAGGTGGAATGGCACAAGGAAGAGCTTATGTTATGGGAGGAGGAGAAGCCAACGAGGACCCCGAATGTTGTCACGGGTACATTCCTTATCAATAATCGTTATGCATCAGTTTTATTTGATTCGGGAGTCGATAAAAGCTTTGTGTCCATTATATTTGCACCTTTACTCAACATCAAACCAACCACACTAGACACTCCTTATAACATTGAATTAGCTAACGGTAACTTAGTTAGTTCCGACACTATTGTTCGTGGTTGCACTCTCAATTTCCTAAATCATCCATTCAATATAGACCTTATGCCCATAGAACTTGGTAGTTTCGACGTCATCATCGGCATGTATTGGTTATCCAAACATCGTGCAAGAATCATTTGTGATGAAAAAGTTTTTCATCTTCCTTACAACGACGAAACCGTGATCATTCGTGGAGAACGAAGTGGAACTAGACTCAGTATTACATCATGCATCAAAACCGATAAGTACATAAAGAAGGGTTTTTATGCTTTCTTAGCACATATAACAGAAAAGAAGTCGGAAGAGAGGCGACTTGAGGATGTACCAATTGTTTGGGAATTTCCTGAAGTCTTTCCCGAAGACTTACCAGGACTTCCGCCGGCACGTCAAGTAGAATTTCAAATTGACTTAGTGGCAGGAGTTGCACCAGTTGCACGAGCACCTTACCGACTAGCACCATCAGAGATGCAGGAGTTGTCTAACCAGTTGCAAGAACTTTTAGACAAAGGATTCATTAGACCTAGTTCCTCGCCTTGGGGAGCACCGGTCTTGTTTGTAAAGAAGAAGGATGGATCTTTCAGAATGTGTATAGATTATAGAGAGCTAAACAAGTTAACTGTGAAGAACCGTTAACCACTTCCCAGGATCGATGATTTGTTCGATCAGTTGCAAGGCTCTAGTCTTTACTCAAAGATTGACCTGAGGTCAGGTTACCATCAACTTAGAGTTCGGGAGGAGGATATCCTGAAAACAGCATTTAGAACTCGTTATGGTCATTACGAGTTTCAAGTAATGCCGTTCGGATAAACCAACGCACCTGCAGTATTCATGGATCTCATGAATAGGGTGTGCAAACCGTATTTGGATAAGTTTGTAATAGTATTCATCGACGATATATTGATTTACTCGAAGAACAAAGAAGAGCACGAAGGACACTTAAGAACGATCTTAGGGCTACTCAAGAAGGAGATATTGTATTCCAAATTTTCGAAGTGTGATTTTTGGAACCGAAAAGTACATTTTCTTGGTCATGTCATCGATAGTCAAGGATTATAAGTTGACCCTGCAAAGATCGAGGTTGTAAGAGATTGGGCTACCCCAAAAAATCCTACGGAGATCCGTCAATTTTTAGGACTTGCCGGATATTATAGAAGATTCATTGAAGGTTTTTCAAAGATAGCTAAAGCTTTGACCAAATTGACACAGAAAAACCAGAAGTACGAATGGGGAAAGAAACAAGAAGCTGCCTTTCAGTTATTGAAGCAAAAGCTTTGCAGTGCGCCAATTTTGGCACTACCCGAAGGAATTGAAAACTTTGTTGTATACTGTGATGCTTCACACAAGGGGCTTGGAGCTGTGTTAATGTAGAATGAGAAGGTGATAGCTTATGCTTCTCGACAACTTAAAGTTCATGAGAAGAACTACACCACTCATGATCTTGAGTTGGGAGCCGTAGTTTTTGCACTCAAGATTTGGAGGCACTACCTCTACGGTACTAAGTGTACGGTGTTTACGGACCACAAGAGTTTGCAATATGTTCTTGATCAGAAGGAACTTAACATGAGGAAACGTCGTTGGTTGGAATTACTTTGCGATTACGATTGTGAAATTAAATATCACCCGGGGAAAGCCAATGTCGTGGCTGATGCTCTTAGCCGGAAAGAAAGACACAAGCCTTTGAGAGTCAGATCATTAGGAATGACGATTAGTTCACCTCTACCATCAAAAATCCTCGAGGCTCAGATTGAAGCACTCAAGGAGGAAAATCGACCAAGTGAAAAACTCTATGGTATGCCCGAGAATGCAAATGGCTTTGTAAAGAGGTCAGATGGAGTATTATGCTTCAAGGATAGGATTTGGGTACCACGTTATGGCGGGATACAAGAGTTGGTTATGCATGAGTCGCACAAGTCGAAGTATTCTATTCACCCAGGTTCTGATAAGATGTATCAGGATCTCAAGAAGCTTTATTGGTGGCCGAACATGAAAGCAGAAATTGCCACGTATGTTAGCAAATTCCTTACTTGCTCTAAGGTGAAAGTTGAATACCAGAAACCTTCAGGATTACTTCAGCAACCATAAATTCCCCAATGGAAATGGGAACACATTACAATGGATTTCGTCACTAAACTCCCTAAGACATCAGGTGGTTACGACGCTATTTGGGTAATTGTTGATCGTCTTACCAAATCAGCCCATTTCATACCAATCAGAGAGACTTAATCCATGGAACAACTCACTAGACTTTATGTCAAGGAAATAGTCTCAAGACACGGTGCACCAATTTCCAACATTTCCGATAGAGATAGTCGATTCACCTCAAACTTCTGGAAATCATTACAAGATTCATTTGGAACCACATTACAGATGAGCACGCTTATCATCCTCGTAATCATGGTCGAGGCGAGAACGATTCGAGACATTAGAAGATATGCCGAGAGCATGTGTGATTGATTTTGGAAATGGGTGGGCTAACCATTTGCCATTGATCAATTCTCTTACAATAATAGTTATCACACCAAAGATAAAAGCGGCACCATTCGAGGCACTCTATGGTCGAAAGTGTCGATCACTGTTTGTTTGGCGAGGTTGGCGATGCACAACTCACGGTCCGTAAATGGTTCGTGAAACAACGAAAGATAGTTCGGATCCGAGATAGACTCAACCGCCGCCGGCCGACGTAAAAGTTCTACCGACGTATGACGCAAACCATTAGAATTTCAAGTTGGCGACAAAGTTATGTTGAAAGTATCGCTTGGAAAGGCGTGATACGATTCGGAAAATGCGGAAGTTGAACCCGAGGTACATTGGGCCATTTAAAATCTTGGACGAATCGTACAGTAGCATATCGACTCGAGCCTCGCCGAACTCACCATGTACATAACACATTTCACGTTTCAAACCTCAAGAAATGTCTTTCGGATGAATCACTTGTAATTCCATTAGAAGAAATTCAACTCGACGATAAACTCAATTTCATGGAGGAACCAGCATAAATCATGGACCGAGAGGTCAAACATTTGAAGCAAAGTCTTATTCATATCGTGAAAGTTCGCTGGAATTCTCGAAGAGGTCCTGAGTTTACTTGGGAACGGGAAGACTAGATGCGGCTCAAATATCCTCACCTTTTCACCGATAATACCGTAGAAACCAACATGGACTGAATTCCTTTTTGGGTGGGCGAATGTGACAAATCGTAATTTCAGGTCATTTTACAAACTTTGAAAATTTCACTATTCATCTCGGAAATTTACTATTCACTGGTTACTATTCATCATTTTTTAAGTCAGTTTACGACTTTGAAAGGTTATTTCAAAATTTTACTATTCACAAAACACTATTCATTTCCGGAGAAAAATCACTACTCATGATTCACTATTCATCATTTTCGTAAACTAGGTTTACGAGTAACAAATACGCGTAACCTGGAGGGTTAAGCCGCGTATTCATGGAACATCATTGAGGACATTTCATATAGACTAGAGTTAGTCTACATATCATCAGTAGCATCATCTTCATATTAATTTATGCATGGGTTTGCATATTTCATTAACGTAAATTTATTTATTAAATAAACGCTATCGCACGATCATTTATTTTAAATAATTGATAAAAAAAACTTACAAAAATTGTCCTGATATATTTTTATACTCATTTTAAGACTATGAAAATTATAATATTAGTTTACCCGATGTTTTGAATTTATTTTGTATATAAATTGTTATATATATATATTTACGACGATTTTCGTAAATTCAACTCGATAATTATTTATTCACTCAATTCTTGCGAGAAATGTATTTTTATAATTTTTAATAACTTCGATATATTTTATTTTGTTCCGTTAAAATATATTTCTAGCTAACGCTACACTAAATACCTAATTATATTTACCAATTACACATTATACTTAAACTTAAAATACATTTAACTACAAAACTCATCAAACCCTCCCCAATATTTCCCCTAGCCGACCCCCCTTAGTCACCAATTTGTAAAAAAATATATATATCTAATCTAGTAGATGTACACATATACATATTAGACTAGATATTTGCATTATACTCATATTATACTAAACAAACACATACAACAAATAATCAAAGGTGAAAGAAAACTCAATTCCTCTCATCCCCATTGTTGAGGTTCGGCCAAGGCATAGAAACAAGAAGAAAACATAGAATTTTCAAGATCAAGTGATTAACAAACACTAGTATACTTCTCTTTTAGGGTTTTGAAATAAAAACCAAGGAGTATTTAGGAACCTAGTTACCTTAAACCTCATCATAATACAAGTAAGCTTTTCATAATCTTTATTACTCTTTCACAATCCTACTTGAGCTATTTTTATTATTCTAGTAAGAAAACATGCAAGTATCATATGTATTTATACCACTTTTAATTGTTTTTAGTACTTATTATGAGTTTTAATCATCCTATAATTATTCTAATGAAAAATATCATTGTAGATGATGTTTAGGAACCCATGACACCCTAAGAAGGTGTATGGTAGGTTTAGAATAGATTTGGTGTTGATTTGAAGTGATTGAAACAAGTATTACGCTAGAAAAATCATTTTCGACAACTTAGAATTGAGGTCTGATCGTTTTTACAAAATCTGGAAATTTCGACAGGTCATGGAATAGTTTGGTTTATATTTTCAGAAAATAGACTTTAAAACGAAACCGTGGTCGCTTGAACGGGTTAAAACGGATTTATAACGAAGAAGTTACGCTATTTTCAAGTTTTGCGACGAAAACTAATTTTCTGAAAAATGGTAAGCTGTTAAGGGTTGTTTTAAGGGCAAAAATGAGTTTTAAACATTTTCTAAATGAGTCAATTTATCAAAAATATATTAGTATGTATTAACACGAAACCAAGGATATATAAAACGTAGAAAACGGAACGATTAAGTTATACGCGTTTTAAATAGGGTTGTCGTAACTATTTTTCACAAGTAATATCACTTACATATTTTTACTAGACCAAAATGGTTGTCGCAAGTGACCATGTTTGGAGCCGTTTTTCACATCGATAGAATACTTTTGAGAAAACAATGTCTACAAGTAAAAGTGAGTTCGCCTATTCTATTTTCCAAAATAATCAACAGTTCGTCAAACGGAGTTGTAACGAATAAATTGCGGTCACTCAAACTTTGCCGAAAACTAACCTTAAACAATATTTTTAGTCCGACTTCCCTACTTCATCTATATTTTTCTCCATGATCGAGACTTCTATGATCAAAAGTTAAAAGCTAAGACTTTTATATAATGTTACAAGCTTTCTAAAACCCTTGAGTTTGTTTCCTAACACTCGATATTCACTATTTTACGACTAGCTTTTCGAGGCCATTTAGCCATTTTCATAAGTTGTCAAATTATATTGTTTTACGACGAAAAACTACATTTTCTTGATTTATCACTTAACGACTATCATTGAATGTTGTTTCAACGTAAGTATTTGTAAAGTAATTTATAACTTGACAAGACGTTATAAACTTATGTTTCGACGATAAACTTTATTTTCAAAAATGCACAAGCGGTATGGATATCATATGAGTTGCATGCATAACATTACATCATGACTTATATTAGAATTATATCATTCATAATAGGTCGCGGTTAGAGATTGCGCCACATTTCAGTGTACTCACTTTTTCCATCATATCATTGTACCAAGTGAGTTTTCATAGCCCCGTTTTACAAGTTTATACTTTATTTCAAACCTACGGGGGAGAATACATTGCACATCATTTTTATTACGATACCAAGTATATCAAATTCATTACATTACTTAAGTTACCTCATTGCCAATTGAATGTCCCCATATCATAATCATGAACCGTTAATTACGGAGTGTTTGAAAGTGAGTGAATAGATATATTGATGGTGACTCTCCATCCGGGTTGGTGGTCCCAATCGTCAAACAGATGCATTTCATTTAATATCATAATTTGAATTGTTTGGCAAACACTGCTGAAGCTTAACATCATGATCACCTAGCCGGTGTCATGTGCTTATAGCAATTGTAACATTTTATGTGACATATTTGTCATACATGGCCTATACTTGTGGTAGTCGTATAAAACATTTTCATAAACCTATGATTTCTCACCAACATTATTGTTGACCGTTTTAGCAATGTATTTTCAGGTATCTAAGGCTTTTACATCATGGCACGTGTAAGGACCCATCATAGAGTCGCGGTGACGATGCGTCTCACTTGTAAATTATGGCACTTTTAAAACATCGTGTGGCTTGTAATAAACTTATTTCCGCAAACGTTATCTACTTTTGGGACCTATCTTTGTAACTCTGAATGCTTTAAATAAATATCAAACGATTTGTTTTTCAAACGACACTTTAGGTGGTTCAATATAATCAGAATCTGTGATGCTATGGCAGCCATCCCCAGAATTCCATTCACGCAAAATGTGTATTTTGGGGTGTGACAAGCATTTCGCCAATTTGGATCATCAAGAGCATCCTTATACGACCTAGGTAACGGAGAAACAAAGGGACACATGACCAAAGATACTTAGGATTAGGACGAGAAGTCCCGACACGAGAACGTGTGACCATAGGATGAATAGATACAATGTGGTGGCGCTGGTGGTAAGGGACAGGTGCGTTAGGGACAGGTGGCGTTGGCGTTGGTGTAGGTGGGGCAAGGGAGGTAGGTATGTTGACTATTTCGTGAGGTGTAGATAAATCAACTGGGGGTATAGGAATCAGGTTTAAAGGAGGACCAATGGGGGTGGTGTTGATAGTGGTTGAAATGAGATTGGAAGAATCTTCCAAAAAATCATAGGACGGGGTGGGTTTGGACGGATGGGTTTGAAACGGAAAAACCGTTTCATCAAAGGTAACATGACAAGAGATAATAATTTTATTGGTATTTAGATCAAGACAACGATAGCCAAAATGATTGGCAAAGATGTCCCAAAATATAAGCAGTGTGCGCGAGGTCCTAATTTATGGTTGGTATCAATATGCGGGTAACAAAGGCATCCAAAACACGAAGGACACTATAGTCGTGTGTAGCACCAAAAGGCGGGTAATGGTGTTGTGAATCAGGCCGTGAACCGAACCTTCCAACCCCAAATCGAACCCCCGGCGATCGTGACCCATTGTCAACCGGCACACCATTGAACCTTGGTGGTACGTGAGCCCCCTGTGGAGATGATCCTGCAAACTGAACTGGTGTTGTGGACACGTTGAACCCCCATGGTAGAGTATGGGCTGGTGACAGGCCATATGGTAAAAAGGCTTGTGAACCGTGGGACTGTTGGGCCGGGTAGGAGTAATAAGAAGGTTATTGGGCCGGTGGGTTATAAATAGGTGGGAATTGGTCCGTGGCATGATATGCAACCGGTGTAGTGGTAGAGGGTTTGTTTTGTGAAGTGGTAAATCCCAATTTAGCCAATAATTGTTGCAAAGTATCCATATCCACATAACTGGAACCACGAGGAAGTATTGTAGACTTACCATGTACACCATTGTGAAGATACTGACACGCCTCACCAAAAAGACAATGACCTTTAGCAAACAAAAAACAAGGTTTGTTAACTTTTTCCAATGGATTAGACGGACGCCTGGGAGTATTATTTGCCAACAAGACCATAGGAAAAGCGGAGGTAGCATCCACAAGCGAGTCTTGAACTTTAGACTTCATGCGCATCTCTTGCGTGGTCAATAAAGAACGAACCATCTTGAGATCGGGAAAGGGTTCCCAACTAGCAATAACGGTTGAAATCACATCATACGTGTTAGGTAAGCCTTCAAGTGCAAACGTAACAATATCATCGTTACTAAGAGGAGAACCAAGACCATTCAAAACCAAGGAAATTGACTCAATTTTCTGAAAGTATGCATCATTTGTTAAGTCCCCAAGCTTTAGATTACCTAACTCCGCCTTCAAAGCCATAGCTCGAGGGCGTTTATTGTCTTGAAAAATTCCCTCGAGACACACCCACGCCTCTTTAGTAGATTTGGGGTTAAGAGCAACCAACCGTTTTTGAAGATTCGAGGCAAGTGTAGAGAAGATCCAAGACCTAATGATGAATTCAACCTTGAGCCATTCCGCATCCTTAGTCGGGGGTGGAGGAGGTGTACTAGATGAGGACGCTCTGATACCATGTAAGTTTGTGTATCTTGAATCAATAATAATGTTTGGTACATCAAGATTATATAGGATACATAATGGGCCGAATATACAATGGGCCAATACTAAAACTAATCTAATACTAATAGACTAACACTCCGGAGATGCTGTGTTGTTTCTGCCCTTCTCCTTTTAAGCAATTTCTTGAGATAGTTGTGAACATGAAGTTTGATGAAGAGCATAATTATTCCAATCTAATATCTTTGTTTAAGAGACTTTTGGGACCTAACCCTATCATAAGGCCGATCAATACTGACGGAGCTCAAAAGACAAAAGGTGATTCATATTGTCAAAGTATGTTTTTTTTCCAATTTTTGTGGAATAGCTACTTACTGTTTCTGTCTTTCTTAGATTATCTTTCAAGTTGGCCAAAAATGAGGGAGATTGAATCTTGATGAGGATGACGATGTGCAGCCCAGAAAGCAGGTCCGAATGGGTGTTCCTGCTACACAGTGGGTTTCGGTTTACAATGCCAGACGACGTATGGAACAGAGGTACACTATGTTTTAACATATGTTTCGCATGATTCTCTAATAGTATGCATGCATATAAAAGCAAGTTCCCAATTTGTTGGCTTGGGCGGGTATCCACTACTTTCTCGTTTGCCAAAAGGAATCCTATTTAAATTTTTAACATATTTTGAACAGTGTTATGAAAATGTTCCGGACTTTATAATTTGTAAATAAAAGTTAATTTCCACTCTTATTTTGGTCAATATTTGATCTTGTAATACATTTATTTTGTAAATGCAGGTTACAGAGACCATAGATGGTCTTTTCCAGTTCCGGTTACAGAGACCAATTTTTCCGGTTAGAGACTCCAATTTTTCAGTTGTAAATGCAGGTTTACATAGACCATTGTTTTTTTCTTTTTTTTTTTTTTTTTTTTTTGTAAATGGTAGGCTTGGGTAGTTGTAACGGAGTTCTTTTCCGGTTACAATATTCGTACATTTGATATTTGAGTTTGTTTTAGGGATTGAGATTGTTTTAGACATTAATGTGTTTGAACTTAACTTGAGAAATGCAGTTTTTATTTGTGCAATAAATTGTTTGTTTTGCTGAGAAATGCAGTCTCCACATTTAAGAATGCAATTTGTATTTGTGCCAGAAATGCATGTATATGTACATTCCAAAGTCAGCTTTTGCTGACTGAAATTGACTATAAATTTGTGTCACTTTAGTGATTTTATAGAAAGGTGGTGTACCCTTTAGTGACTAAAAAAGTTTAGACACAAAATCTTTTGAACTTTTGCTCACTAAAATTTTAGTCGCAAAAGACTTTTAGTGGTTCCTTTGTTACTTACTCTTTTTTCTTTAATGGGAGTTGAGAAATTAGCATTTAGTGACTATTTACTTATCTTTTGCTCACACTTCTTTTAGTGAGCAAATGTGATTTATTTTGTAGTGAACATGCATTAAAAAATATGGAAAATATAAGAACATGTAATATAGATAAGTAAAATGTGGTGAAACTAAATTCAGAGATTACAATGCCAGCTATGGTACAATTCTTGGAGATATCAGTTTAAGCTTAGAAGTAATCGCTTCATACTATGTAAGAAAACAAATTTATCTTATCTATTTCCTATAGTCCAACAAGAAAGGTCAAATATCATGCATTAATACAACGAAGCTATTTAACTCTATATATATCCTTTAAAAATCTCATGACATATGCTCAAACTCTTCAGTAATCATGGAGAGAAAAAGATATGACCTTATACCGGTAGTTTCTTTTATGTTCGTTCTTACTTCCACTATTTTCAGTATCACTTCTGCGAGTGACAACCAAGCGGAAACCTACATTGTACACTTAAACTCTCCTGATGGCAAAGTGTTTGCTACACCAGAAGACCGACACAGTTGGTACAATTCTTTTTTGCTGGCAAGCAGTACTGGTTCAAATGAGAAAGCAAGTATAATCCATGCATATCACAATGTGCTTACCGGATTTGCAGCCAAGCTGTCTCCAGATCAAGTAAAAGTAATGGAAACTTTTGATGGGTTCATATCTGCAACACCTGAAAGGGTGTATGAACTACACACAACTCATACCCCAAAATTCTTGGGGTTACATGAGAATTTAGGACTATGGAGAGGATCAAACTACGGAAAAGGAATCATTATTGGGGTTCTAGACACCGGAATTACACCAGGCCATCCTTCTTTTGATGATGCAGGAGTCCCTACTCCACCACAAAAATGGAGAGGCAAATGTGAAGTTCCGGGATGTAACAATAAGTTGATTGGAGCGAGAGATTTTACTAATAGTGGTTCACCACTCGATGATGAAGGACATGGGACTCATACATCCAGTACCGCTGGTGGGAACTTTGTAGATGGTGCCAATGTATTCGGAAATGCCTATGGTACTGCAGCGGGAATGGCACCACTTGCTCACGTGGCCATGTATAAAGTGTGTGATACTGTTGGTTGTCCTGAAAGTGCTATCTTAGCAGCCATGGATGCAGCTATCGAGGAGGGAGTAGATGTGCTTTCACTCTCACTTGGTGGAGCTTCGCTTCCATATTATCAGGATGGTATCGCGATCGGCGCATTTAATGCTATTCAGAAAGGAATCTTTGTAAGTTGTTCAGCTGCTAATTCAGGGCCAGTTAACTCAACACTTTCAAATGAGGCACCATGGATTCTCACAGTTGGTGCTAGTACTGTTGATAGAAAGATAAGAGCAACTGTATCTCTTGGGAACAAGGCCTTGCTAGATGGAGAATCCTTATTTCAACCAAAAGATTTCCCTCAAGACTTTTTGCCTCTCGTGTACCCAGGGTTAAACGGTGGTCAACAAGCAGCATGGTGTGCACCAGGATCATTAACTGATGTCAGAGGAAAAGTTGTATTGTGTGACAGAGGTGGTGGTATAGCTAGAATTGACAAAGGACAGACAGTAAAGATGCCGGAGGAGCTGCGATGATTCTCGCCAACCAAGTGGCAGATGGGTTACTACAGAAGCTGATGCTCATGTTCTTCCTGCATCACACGTTGGTTATAAAGATGGTATTTTGATCAAGACATACATCAATTCAAGTTCATCACCTGTTGCTACCATCATATTTCGAGGAACTGTAATTGGCGTAAAAGATGCTCCCGAGGTGGCTTCTTTCTCATCCAGAGGACCTAGTTTGACAAGTCCAGGAATTGTTAAGCCCGATATCATTGGCCCTGGAGTTAGTGTACTTGCAGCTTGGCCTGTATCTGTTGAAAACTCGACACAGACAAAATCAACGTTTAACATGATCTCTGGTACTTCGATGTCATGCCCTCATCTTTCAGGGATATCTGCATTGTTGAAAAGTGAACATCCTGATTGGTCACCAGCAGCCATTAAGTCCGCAATTATGACCACAGCAGACCAGCTAAACCTGAATGGCGAACCCATCCAGGACGAGCGAGAGCTCCCTGCAAACATATTTGCTGTAGGTTCTGGACATGTCAACCCATCGAAAGCTAGTGATCCAGGACTTATTTTTGACATTCAACCTAACGACTAGATACCTTATTTGTGTGGTCTAGGATATACAAGCAAACAAGTTGGGGTCATTGTGCAAAAAAGAGTTACATGCTCAAAAGTAATTCCGGAAGCACAATTAAACTATCCTTCCTATGCTGTCACTCTAGGAATCGGTGATGATAAAAACTTTACAAGGACAGTGACTAATGTTGGTGCAGCGAATTCAACTTACACCATCAAAGCTGTTAAATTACCACTTGGTCTAGCTATAAGCGGTCCAGCGGAGCTCAAATTTACTGAAGTTAACCAAAAGTTGACGTATGAACTGCACTTCATACGAGATAGCCACTATGAGGTGAAACCTTCATATGCGGAAGGATCTATGACTTGGAGTGATGGTAAATACTCCGTCAGAACCCCGTTCTCTATCAAGTTTGTGTGATAGTAACAGCCAAAGTGTTCCTCCATCATTCTGCTACTATCCATTAAAATTCACTTTTGTTTCCATAAAGGACATGGCTGTTCATCATTAATAATACTAGCTCTCTTTTGTGATCTTATCATTTCATGTACAATCACATTTAAACCGCATTCTTAATTATCACGTACTTACAGAAACGCGATACACATATAATCAAAGAACAAAATACTACCCCAAGTGATAGAAGGTTTCCGATAGCGTTTAGTAACCCAAACTTAATATTATCAGTCTTATAGCATTTTATTACACACAGATCTGTAAACAAAAGGTTGTTTGTTTCTGTTCATTTAAGCTTAATCTAACAAACAAATTAACATCTTAAGTCTTGACATCCACATGGCCATGTCAGAAATGTCTAAAAAAAAGTAGAAATTATAAATGGGTAGTATAAAACTTTTAAAAAAATTCTCAAGATGCATTTTAAAACATAAAAAAATGCTATATATTTCTTCTAGAATAGCTAGATGTGTGTCTTGATACTTTGATAGATAGTTAACATCATCTTATGTTTTAGTACAGTGTTTGTGTTGGTTTGATAAATTTAACTGGGTTATGTTATAATGTCAACAGTCAAAACATCTTGATGCTGTTTTCCAGGTACGCGTGATTAGTGGATCTTGTAATATGTTTTTTGCTGATAGTCTGACTCATCTTTTATTTTTTTTATTGTCACATTTTACAGATGTTGCTGTTATTTTATTAATATATACTGTTAGTTTTTGTATTTGTTGTCTGATTTATATATTGGTGTCTTTTAAATAACATTATTGTTATATTATATCATATCCTAAGCTCCTTTTAACACATGGTGACCTTGAGTCAATCACATTTTAAATTTAGATATATCTTTAAATTCTAAACCAGATCTTATTGAACATATGCTAAAAATGGAGAAAACTACACATCTAACTTTGATTTTACTATTTACATTCTATCTTGACATTGCTAAAGGAAGTGAATCTGATAAGGAAAGTGTTAGTAGCTTGAGAACTTACATTGTCCATGTAAAGAAACCACAAGCTTTAGTCACCGATATAAGTGAAGATGAGCTTAATTTCTATTATCGATCATTTCTGCCCGTTAGTCTTGCGTCCTCAGAAAAACAGGATCCAATACTATACTCGTATAAGAATGTGGTCAGTGGTTTTGCAGCAAGGCTCACTGATGCTGATGTTGAATCCATGAGTAAGAAAGATGGTTTTGTATCAGCTCATCCAGAAAGAATCTTGAAGGTTCAGACGACTCATACACCGACATTCTTGGGGTTGCATAAAAAATCTGGTTTGTGGAAGCAATCGAGATATGGAGAAGGTATGATCATTGGAATATTAGATACTGGGATAGTACTGATAATGCTTCATTTAGTGACCATGGAATGCCGCCTCCGCCTACTAAATGGAAAGGGACGTGTGAGTTCAATGCGTCGAGCTGCAACAATAAGCTCATTAGGGCTAGATCATTTCACATTGCTGCAAGGACTTCAAATGTGAGATTGAATGTAGAGTCACCATTAGATGATTTCGGACATGGAACACATACCGCAAGCACTGCAGCTGGAGTGTTTGTGAAGGATGCACAAGCATTTGGTGGTGCTGCTGCAGGTACAGCAGTCGGGATGGCACCCTATGCTCATTTGGCAATTTACAAAGTATGTGCCAATTTTGTCTGCCCAGATAGTGACATACTAGCTGGGCTTGATGTCGCAGAAATGATGGAGTTGATGTGATATCAATATCTCTTGGGATAGATAATGTGCCATTTTTTCAGGACAACATTGCAGTAGCCTCATTTGTCAGCAGCAAGATAAAAGGAATCTTTGAGTCAAGCAAAACAGGAACTGGGCCCGATAAAAGGGAATGCAACAAATTTGGCCCCATGGGTTCTAACAGCTTGGAGCAAGCACCACCGATGAAAGATAAAAGCCATCATAAGCTTGGAAACAAGATGGAATTTGACGGTGAATCTTTATTTCACCAAAGATTTTCCTCCAACATCGATGCCACTCGCTTATGCAGTGTACTAATATCAAACCAAATTCCAAGTTATGTGTCAATGGGTCACTGAAGGTATTGATGTTAAGGGAAAAGTAGTATTGTGTGAAAGAGGTATGAATACAAGAATAGGCAAAGGGAAAGTGGTGAAAACGCGGTGGTGCAAATATGATATTGATGAACCAAGAAGCGATGGATTCAAAGATCGCTATGGATGCACGTTCTCCCGCAACATATATTAGCTATGCCGCAGACTTAAGATTAAAGCTACATTATCTCGATACCACACCAAAGAAGCTGCTTATTGTTGGGGTTATCTCCTAATGTGGTTAAGACAATCAATGAGTAGCAATACCACTGGTGGTTACCGGATATCACTTGAATCGTGCGATCACTTTCCAAAGTAAACTATTCAACCCTAATGCCTCGGTATCACGAATATCTACTTGGGATAAGACCAAATGCGCTAGAGAATTAGGCACAATTCTATAACCCTTCGCTAATAAGTGTTTAGTGTTTTCTCATGTCTTTCATGCATGTTCGTATCTCCTATATAGGAGGTTACTCTTGAGCTATTCCAATGGAATTATGAGTATTAATCGCCCATTAATAGCCTCATAATTATCCCCATTATAGTTGTTAGTGGTTATACGACCAATTAAACGTGGTCATAAAGAAGTTGTAATCGCCATTTAGCAAGATTTTCCATAAGCAAGATTTTCCACTAGCAAGACTTTCACTTGCAAAGAAGTACACCTCATCGCTGGGAACACGCTTATCAAGATTTATAGCACTATCGATGGATACACCACTCGGAAACATCGCTTATCGTTGGAAACATCGCTTATCTGGAAACCACAAGCAAGACTTTCCACAAGCAAGATTTCACCAAGCAAGATTTCACCAAGACTACCAATACAAACCACTATAAGAGTCGGTGTTCATGGACCTTATGGGTGTACATCTGCACCTCCTAACCCATTACAAGGTGTGAACTAATCCCACAAGTGCACTAAATTTTCCAACAATCCTCCCAAATTTAGTTCACTTCCTTTGCATGAAAATAAACATCAATCAAAACATGTGCATAAACGAAAATGTCCCGAGGATTGAATTTCCATCTTAGTAAATTACACGCTCAAATATTCGAGAATCGTGGTGTTCTAAGAATTGAACCCTTCAACCCATTTGAATACCAAGATAAAATACACACAAGTTTTCAAACACTTAAAAGCTCCCGACACTATACAAGCCATGTGTCCATATCCAAATTCATAAATGTTGTAAAGCTAAAAGTCCAAAGCTTCAAGCGGCAAAACTTCAACATTTACATAGGTGGTTCCTCTTTATTCATGCTCCGCCAAGCACTTTTTCAAACAAAAATAACCATTAAGAAGTATAGACTTCATCCTCCTTTCAAAGAAAGTTCCGAGCACAACCTTGGGATGTAAATAAAACATGTGCTCCATCCATCGAATGTTCACTTTCCACATTGAACTCGCCTCCCTAAGTTTCCTCAGAGGAGTGGGTGTCCCAGCATTCAAAAGGACTAAGTTGGACCTAAACCCATCCCTTTAGTGCACTTTATAACCAAGTCTCAGCCGCACCCTTCGTCAAGTGATCGCCTAAGTTCTGTTGAGATCTCACAAACTCTATAGATACCACCCCATTCATGATAAGCTCACGAATCATGCTATGTCCGACACCTAAGTGTCTCAGACTTACCATTGTACATCCGGCTATAAGCCTTAGCCAATGTAGCCGCACTATCACAATCGGATAGAAATAGGTGCTATAGGTTTAGCCACAATGGAATCTCAAGAAGTAGGTTTTTCAACCATTCAACTTCTTTACCAAAGAATGCTAGAGCCACAAATTCAGATTCCATTGTTGAACTGGTGATGCAAGTTTGTTTTGGATGCCCAAGAAATTGCACTCCACCAAGTAGAATACCCAACCACCGGTAGACTTAATTGTCCTCGAGTTATCGATCAAACTTGCATCGTGTAACCTTCCAACACCGATGGTAACCCGATATGAGAGACTATAATCCATAGTTCTCTTCAAATACTTCAAGATTCTCCGAATCGCCGCACTAGGATTGCTAGTATACCGCTCAATTTTCCCACCGCAAAACCAATATCGCCTTGTACAAGTCATGGCATACATCAGTACCAATTACCCTAGAATACTAAGTTGAGATATGCCTTGCCATGATTAGGCATCGCCTTCTCACAGTATCCATAGGTGTACTCACTGAGTACAATCAAAGTAATTGAATTTCCTCAAGACTTCTCAATATAATGAGACCGAGATAGAAATTCTATTACTTTCATGTTTAATCCTTATACCAAGGATAACATCGCCTCCCCATGTCTTCATGGAGAACCTGATGACAAAATTCCTTTGTCGTCAACTCGATTTTGGTCAGCCAAAGATCAACATGTCATCAACATATAGACAAATGATGACTCCTTTACCGTATTCATCAAATTTGTTATACACATTTGTCCTTGGTTAAGAACATAACCACTAGACAAAACCACTTCATCAAACTTTGATGCCATTGTTAGTGCCCGCTAAGTCCATATAGAGACTTAATCAATTTACACACCTTGTTTTCATTGCTAGGCAAGATAAAGCCCGAGGTTGGTTCATATAAACCTCTTCCAATTCAAGATTCAAGAAAGTCAAGTTTCACATCCATCCGATGAATAACCGATTGTGAATAGATGCCATAGCAATCGCTAGCCTTATGGTATCGATACGAGCCATTGTGGGCATAAGTATCAAAATAGTCTATTCTCGAATTTTGTTTAAAGACCCGAATAACTAGTCTAGCCTTGAACTTTTCAATAGTTCCATCTACCTTCATTTTTCTTTTGAAAATCCATTTGCAACCCGAGGCTTGCAACCGGTGGTAGATCAACCAACACCCAAGTGTTGTTGCCCATGATGGAATCCATCTCATCATTGATTGATTCTTTCCAAAGCAATGTCCGGGACTTCATTGCTTCTTCAAATGTCTTGGGATCATCCTCAACAATGAAGCAATAGGAGTATTGGTCTCGAGACCTCATCCTTGTACCTTCAACTAAGTATAGTTGAAACTCGTGTCCAAATGACTTTGGAGTCCCGACCCTTTTGCTCTTCCCGAGCATGTGTTCAAAGTCACGAACCACAACCTCATCGGGACCACCGATGGTTCATCATCGTGACTTCGATACACCCGCTGTCATGAGTTCCACTAGGAATCCTCGACTTGGTCTAGGATCGATGAGAATCTATTATCATCAAAGTCTCGCATCCCTTGATTCAATTATCGAGTTAATCGAAACATGTTCATTAGGTTCAATAACATAGAACCTAAAAGCCTTGGAATGCTCAAGATATCCAACAAAGATGCAATCAATGCCTCTTTCACCCAAAGTCTTTGCTTTGGATCGTGGAGTCTTACAACAGCCCTACAACCCCTGCACTCGAGATAGTTCAGTTGGGTTTCCTTTAGTCCGTAGTTCATAAGTGGGTAACCTTGTTCCTTTTTGGGAACCCTATTTAGCAAATAGCAAGTCGTTAACATAGTTTCACCCGTAACCTCGACTCAAATCCGAATAGGACAACATGGAATTAACCATCTCCTTCAAGACCCCTGCTTTTTCCTTTCGTAAATACCATTTTGCCGAGGAGTATAAGGGCGATGTTTCATGGATTATTCCAACAGACGAAGCACTTGAGTATCCATGTACTCACCTCCCTATCGCCTCCTTAATCTTTTGATCAAAGACGCAAGTTTTAATTCAACTGCTTTAAACACTTTGAATTTATCTAATGCTTCATCCTTGGTATGTAACAAATAGACATAACAAAATCTAGAAGCATCATCAATAAATGTCACAGTACTTCTTATTTCCCAAAGAAGGAGTGGCATGCAAATCACACAGTCACTGTGAATAAGCTCCAAGATCTTAGTCTCACGACTAACACCCTGAAGGGTTTCTTGGTTATCTTGGTCAACATGCAAGTTTTACACTTTTCAGTGTCCATGTCAAAAGCAGGGATTAAACCATCCCTAGACATATCTTGCATCCTTTTATAATGTACATGGCCAAGTCTTGCATGCCATAGGCTAGAATCAGTGTCAGTTGTGGTCACAAAAGCTGAATTAACATTGTCAGTAGAAATATTAAGCCTGAACATTTGATTACATAAATAACCAAAACCAATAAAAACACCATGCTTAGAAAGCACAAATTTATCAGATTCAATAACTTGTTTATATCCATGATTATTCAAAATACTACTTGAAACCAAGTTCTTCCCGATATCGAACATGAATAACATCAAACAAAGTTACAATCTTTCCTAAACTAAACCTAAGATCTACACAACCACGATTATGCACCAAGGTCGTTGACTCATTTCCCATGTGAAGAATAGAACCATCATTCGTTGACTCATAAGTCTTGAACCAGCTTTCTATCTTTACACACATGAATGTTGCACCGTAGTCAACCCACCACGCAACATCATCATCCCGCACATAAAAAGATTCAGATACATATGTAACATAATAAATCGAAAAGACTTATTAAACATATTTCGACCTTTCAGATTGAGTTGGTTGAACCACCACCCCGAACCATTAGTGCTCGATCCATTGGCTTTACCACCAATTTTAACACCCTTGCGCCCTTTTAATGTGACCGCCTTACATTTCCAACAAGTAGGTGTTGCCTTCTTGTTAGGATCGCGCTTGTGTTATCATGAAATTTGCGCTTGCCTTTGTTGTCATTGTACCGGTGAGTTGTTATGCTCCACCATATTGACAATGATGGTCCAAAGAAGATTGCCACTCTTTGGCTTGTCATTATCCCGCACCTTGAGAGATTCCTCAATGTGCGATGACCGCCCAACTCAATAAGAGTTAACTCCTCCTTCATATGTTTCAAGGTATGCTTGAAATCTTTCCATGAAGGAGGAGTTTGTCAATGACACAAGAGACTTTGATAGCCTCATCCATGTTCATTTGGTGTTGTGTAAACCTTCCAAGTATTCCAAGAAGTTCATTGTATTGTTCCATAACCGGTCTTGAATCACTCATTTTGTAATTTGTGAAATTACTAACAAGGAACTTCTTACTTGATGCATCCTCACCATATATTCGCATCCATGAATCCCACGCTCTTTTGAAGATTCAAAGTTCTAATAAATATCAAACAAAGAATCGTACATACCATTCGTAATAAGACCTCGATATGTAGTCATCATTCTCCCACTTGCTCCTCCCGATCCGCCCACAAGAGAATCATCACCATCATCGAATCGAGTAGTCAAGACAGACCACACTCATGCTTGACAAAGAAGAAGTGCATCTTCTTCGCCACCTCCTAAAATCCACCCCTAAAATGTGTTTCATTGCATCGGTTGCCATTGATTATCACTAAATAGTTTACTTTGATTGTTGGGGCTTATCTCCCGCAATGTGGTTAAGACAATCAACGACAAGAGCAATACCACTTGGTGGTTACCTGACATCACTTGAATCGTGATCACTTTCCAAAGTAAACTATTCGACCCTAATGCCCGGGTATCACGAATATCTACTTGGGATAAGACCAAATGCGTTAGAGAATTAGGCACAATTCTATAACCCTTTCGCTAATAAGTGTTTAGTGTTTTCTCGTGTGTTTTCATGCATGTTCGGATCTCCTATATAGGAGGTTACTCTTGAGCTATTCCAATGGAATTATGAGTATTAATCGCCCATTAATAGCCTCATAATTATCCCCATTATAGCCGTTAGTGGTTACATGACCAATTAAACGTGGTCATAAAGAAGTTGTAATCGCCATTTAGCAAGATTTTCCATAAGCAAGATTTTCCACTAGCAAGATTTCACTTGCGGTGGAAGTACACCTTATCGATGGGAACACCGCTTATCAAGATTTCATAGCACTATCAATGGATACACCACTTCGGTGGAAACACCGCCATCGCTGGAAACACTACTTATCGCTGGAAACCACAAGCAAGACTTTCCACAAGCAAGATTTTCACCAAGCAGTACTTTCACCAGTACTACCAATACAAACCACTATAAGAGTCAGGGTGTTCATGGACCTTATGGGTGTACACTCCGTACCTCCTAACCCATTACAAGGCTGTCGCTTCATTCTCTTCCAGAGGCCCCAATATTGTGAGTCCTGAGATTTTGAAACCAGACATTATTGGCCCTGGAGTCAGCATTCTAGCAGCATGGGCTGGAAGCACCAATACAAAATCCGCATTTAACATGATATCTGGAACTTCAATGTCATGCCCACATCTCAGTGGTGTCGCGGCATTACTTAAAGTTAATCATCCGTATTGGTCACCAGCAGCAATACAGTCTGCTATAATGACATCTGCGGACCTTGTAAATCTCAAAGGTACACCAATAGTTGATGAAACACTACAACCAGCAGACGTATTTGCTACTGGTGCAGGTCATGTTAACCCATCAAATGCAAATGATCCCGGCTTGATCTATGATATCCAGCCTGATGATTACATACCTTACTTGTGTGGTCTCGGATATAGCGATGACCAAGTTGGGATCATTGCACATCGAGCAGTTTTGTGTTCGACAAAATCCACCATACCAGAAGGCCAGCTGAACTACCCTTCTTTTGCTGTTAAATTGGGACCATCACAAACATTTACAAGGACAGTGACTAATGTCGGAGAGCCATGTAGTACATCTTATGATGTCATGGTTGTAGCACCAAAAGGAGTTTCTGTGATCGTGAATCCCAACAGGATTAACTTCACACAGATGAACGAGAAAGCTACATACTCAGTGACGTTCGCACAAAGGAGGAAGCAGGTGAATATTCTCAAGGTTATATAACATGGGTTTCTACTAAATACACCGTTAGAAGTGTAATTTCTGTGACCTTCATGTAAAACAGTCCATAAACTTGTAGCCATTTATAGTGTTGGGTTTTTGGGCTTCCAACTTATGTGCAAAAAGTTAAATTTAATTGGGTTATGCTTTAAGGCCATTAATAAACTAGACTAAGTATCTATGGTTATTATAGAGTACTTATTTCTTGGCTTTTCTTTCAGAAAGTCAGAAGTCAACACATACTGCTGATAGTTTTTTTACAACTTCTTATGGGATCTGGTACTTTTTGTTGGTTGTCAAAGGCCTACTTCAGTTGTATAGTTGATGGACCTTGTATTATAAATTTGATGTTGAATATATTTTGTGCCCACGCAAGGTCAGTCTTGAATGCAGTTCTAGTAATAAAATATATATAATAAAGTCCACACTTTCTTGCTGACTTCTTCATGAAGTGTAAAAAAGCCTACAATTTTGTGAGACTGTTCTCACTTATAAACAGGTAAATAGTGTTCTCCTGCAAATATAAGTGCGAACAACACTACAACAATCGGATGGACAGGCGAGGAGACTTTCGCCGAGGACGTTGTGTCCCCGGCGAAAGTCACTAAACGACAAAACAAAACCTGACGTGGCACATGAATACCGACCATTTAAAGAAAATTAATGGACATTTCAGGGGACATGTCCCCATGAAAGTCTGTTGAATTTTAACATAATTTGACCGCCTAGTCAAAATTAACGACACCTTCGCTGTGGACTTGTCCTCACGAAAGTGTCTTTCACTTTACTTAAAATTTGATCAAAGTCAAAAGCATGCTAATTGTTCCCGCTTTATTTCGCTAAATTTTCCCGGGACATGTCCCCCAAAAGTATTATTTACAAAAATACACTTTATTGCAACTATTAATACACAACTAAAACCCCGATGCTTGATAGTCTTTTCATTACGTAAAACCCTAAACTGCTTTATAAAAGATATATTCAACAATTGACTTTCAACATTCAAGTTTCAAGTTTTCACTTTCACTTTTTATCACATAAAAGAAAAGTTAAATTAGTATTACGTTCGTGACATTTCAAAATGAATATCCAAAGGATAAAAGCTATTTTGGAGCTATTGATTGATGTATATTCTGTACACTTTTGAAAATTGCACCCATTTTTACTAGAAATCTGAATGATTCATTATCTGGTACCGTATTTCCTTCTCAAGTGTTTAGTATTGGAAAAGGGGTGTTTGGACACTAGTTAACTAAGAACATGGTCAGCTTTACAAATCCAGTGTGTGCTTTGATTTATAAAAATACTTGAAAGATACATATGAATTAGTTGAACATACGTATTATTCCAACAAGAACAACATCAACAACATCAACAACAACCAACTACAAGAACAACAACAACAATAACAACTACAAGAACAATAGCAACAACAACTACTACAAGAACAACAACAACTACTACTACTACATACGAAGATTTTCCATGTCGCCTAACAAACACGAAGTAATGCATCCGACTAACATGCGTGGTCGTCAGAATCCTTGCCATTTCAAGTCTTGCCTCCAAAGATCCTTACTCTTGTCTCTAGCACTGCTTTTGTGATTCCAAGATGTTTATCCTAAGGCCTTTGGCATTACAAATGAGCACTCTATTGGTGCGCATCCGTGACCTTGAGATGTTGAACCGTAAGAGATTATTCTTAAGTACTCACAAATTCACTCTTCCACATAAAATATCCGCACCCATTATCTTCTTTTCTGGGCTGTTACATAATAAGAACATTATAAGAGATTACAACCCAATTATTTTGTATATTTACATAAATAAGAAATGTATGATTCTTCACCTTCGACAGAGGACATGTATAATATTGCCGTCCAGATGAATTTTCTCTATGTGATGTTCTTAATTTTATATTTCCTGCTCCATAAGAACACATAAAACGATTAAATGACTCCATCTCAGATTTTGAAATTTGTGTGAAGATAAGAGGTTGTGAGGTTGAGTGGTTTTGAGGATAATAGGTTGTGAAATTCGTGCGAAGATAAAAGAACTATATAATGTGTTTGTCATGTTGGTGGGAAGTTTTGGCGCCATTTTTTTTGTGGGAATTTTGGCGCTTTTTTTGTGGGAAGTTTTACGCAAGATTTTTGGAGGAAGTTGAGACCAGTAGCAAACAATATCAATATGTAAAAGAAGTTACTTTGTTTAATGTTAGAATTGGGTCGTTTAACATGTTACGTATACCATTGCACCTCGACTCGGTCGTTTAACACGGCACTCAAGGCGAAGGTGGCACAGGATCGTCGTCCGATGTCGATCGATTTTCGGGTCAAACAGGAGGGCTTTTATACACACGTGGTCCGTCACGCTGCTTGGTTCTCCAACTATGTTGGGGAGATGTTACGGGACTCGATTCCCATGTTTTGCGATTCATGGGCTAAGGTTCCTGAAACGGCCAAGGCCCACATCCATGACCAGCTACACGTAAGTTTTTTTAACTTTTATTTTTTTAAACATTGTGTTTATTTATTTAAATGTGTTTATTTACTCAAAATTGTTTGTTTATTTAAATTTGTATATCTGTTTTATTTATATTTTATTGCAGCACTACTTTGATCTCAACCCACACATTGCTGGCCCGAATGGAGACAAGATTGTCGACAGTGTCGAGTTTTATCTCCAAAAGCGATACGATGACAACAAATATAGATTCAAAAAAGATCACTTTACAAAGAAAGGTGGGGTGGAGAAGGTTGAGGAGATCAATAGACAGAGTCCAGCGAACAAGACGCAAGAGAATTGGGATGAGTTGGTAAATTTCGTGGTTGACACTTTATAATAATAATAATTATCATCATCATCATTATTATTATTATTATTATTATTATTATTATTATTATTATTATTATTATTATTATTATTATTATTATTATTATTATTATTATTATTATTATTATTTTTTATTATTATTTTTTTAACATCACTTTATTATTATTATTATTATTATTATTATTATTATTATTTTTTTTTTTTGAAATCATCACTTTATTAAAAACTCATAGGATTTACAAAAATTAGTGGGAAGCGAGAAACCAACCTGGCCCCACACCTCTAGAATAGCAAAACCAATCCTATTAAAAATATGAACTGCAAAGATGCCCCAATGTCTCGAGTCATAGAGAATCGTCGAATATGCTTTAGTAAGGTTATCGCATCCTTCTCAAGTTCTCCAAAAGAAGATAATGAAAGGGAGAAATCCATATCCAATATCCGCACATTTAGCATCGATTGACACGCTTACGTTGTGCGGCATCAATAACCGCACGCCCGGCATAAAATCACCATCCCAGACAAGGCAAAGGCGACGATCCGTAAGATCAACACATACATCACGCCCACCATCCCAAGAGTAAAGTAATATATCAACCGGTCGTAAGGATCTGTCCCTATCTCCATAAAGCCCAATATCCACCTCCTTACGAGCTCAAATTCGGACCGAGAACATATATCAACAAGAACATCACGATAATGTTATGCCGATATTTAATGCCAACAATACCCAGACACAAAACAAGCAGTGATCCCCATAAATATCTCCAAGAAAACCCTAGAACAGTCGAACACGTGACATGAACAAAGGAAAGAGGAACACCCAACCGATAGCACAACACACAACGATAAGTCCCGCATTCATAGTTTTCCCATTCAGATATCGAGCCACCCTAAGCCAATCAGTATGATCCTCCTTAGTGAGCTCCATAATGCCATCCGTCAAGAGATAGATGGAATGTAGATTCATCAGTTTGGGTAACCCGATCAAGTATATATCCGCCAATTTCTTCATAAGTTTGGGGGCCGACTCGTTAGGGTTACTCAAAATATTATTGTTATTATTATTATTATTATTATTATTATTATTATTATTATCATTATTATTATCATTATCATTATCATTATCATTATCATTATCATTATCATTATCATTATCATTATCATTATCATTATCATTATCATTATCATTATCATTATCATTATCATTATCATTATCATTATCATTATCATTATCATTATCATTATCATTATCATTATCATTATCATTATCATTATCATTATCATTATCATTATCATTATCATTATCATTATCATTATCATTATCATTATCATTATCATTATCATTATCATTATCATTATCATTATCATTATCATTATCATTATCATTATCATTATCATTATTATTATTATTATTATTATTATTATTATTATTATTATTATTATTATTATTATTATTATTATTATTATTATTATTATTATTATTATTATTATTATTATTATTATTATTATTATTATTATTATTATTATTATTATTATTATTATTATTATTATTATTATTATTATTATTATTATTATTATTATTATTATTATTATTATTATTATTATTATTATTATTATTATTATTATTATTATTATTATTATTATTATTATTATTATTATTATTATTATTATTATTATTATTATTATTATTATTATTATCATTATCATTATCATTATCATTATCATTATCATTATCATTATCATTATCATTATCATTATCATTATCATTATCATTATCATTATCATTATCATTATCATTATCATTATCATTATCATTATCATTATCATTATCATTATCATTATCATTATCATTATCATTATCATTATCATTATCATTATCATTATCATTATCATTATCATTATCATTATCATTATCATTATCATCATCATCATCATTATCATTATCATTATCATTATCATTATCATTATCATTATCATTATCATTATCATTATCATTATCATTATCATTATCATTATCATTATCATTATCATTATCATTATCATTATCATTATCATTATCATTATCATTATCATTATCATTATCATTATCATTATCATTATCATTATTATTATTATTATTATTATTATTATTATTATTATTATTATTATTATTATTATTATTATTATTATTATTATTATTATTATTATTATTATTATTATTATTATTATTATTATTATTATTATTATTATTATTATTATTATTATTAT